>CM028130.1:1509035000-1509635000 GCA_016271365.2 Neoceratodus forsteri
GTACTGTCGAAAAGCTGATTCAGAGCTCAAAAAGAGAGGATTAAAGCAGATTATGTAGCTGTTTGCACAGAGCTCTGGAAAGTTGCTGCTCGTTGCTCGGGCTCAACAGCACCCCTTAAAAAAACATTTTCTGACACAGTTTCTAAATTTGTTTTGACTTTCAGCATGTACACTAATGTGTTTTTTAAAAGTTTATTCATCTTGCCAAGAGGACTTCAATATTTAATCTATCCGATTCCTACAGTGGCAAACAACAAACATTTCGTCCACTGGACCTGACCGACCATGCTCCTCTCTCTGGCCTCCTATGGGTCCGGGAACTTACCAACCAACCACTTGCACCTGGCCTGCTCCATGACTTTGTAGGGAGTCTGACTTACTCACAATGCCACCACAGTCAGAGAGAACCCAGCCGGGCCACCAGCAGTAGATCGATAATGATCGATTGTCTTGGCTTTTCAAGTTCGGCCCCCAAAGCCCCACAACCCCCAAGCCCTCAACCAGCTAGAAAAGCCAGCCCAGCAGACACACAGACAGATTGAGTAGTCTGTGAGAGACCATCCTCCTCTTCCTTCCTACTGCCCACTTCCCAGTCCTGCCGGGCCTTACGTACACATCCCATACAGTACCTTGCTCACTGTAATAGCCTGTTACCAGTTCGGTCAGGTGTTGGGTGATGATTCAGTTGACATCGATGGGTGGCTCCATGGCTTAGGCTGCCACTGCTGCTCTACTCAGTGGTGGTGCCAGTGTGTTTTGGAGCTGTGTGCTCCCTCCTCCCCACCCACACAATTGGTCCCCAACTCAGACCCACGTCCCCACTCTGGTACTCCACGCATTGGAATTAGTGCATCTACTACTCCTCTTCTTTGCCACTGTGCTGTTCATTTCTGGAGGGGTGCAACTTGTATTCAGTTGAGCTCTGCATGTTGAGTTAGGCTGCATTTTGGCTAAAGCATTCTCTGTGGGTGTTTGTGCCAGAATTGTGGACCACTTATAATGGTCAAATACAGTGGGAGACCAATAATTATGGAGGCTGGTCTCGCATCTATGTCCAGTAATGGACATTATTTCCCTTGATGCAAGAACAGCCTCTGACAAGATATGAACTGCTGTCAATTGAACAGAATGGTTTGTATATCTTGTGGACAACTCGGCATCACTGGATATCTGGGACATCATGTTGCCCAAGTAAATGCGACCCATGGGTTGCATGGAAAACCACGTATCTCTCTTTTCTAGTGATTGCTGTGACATTTTGATGTGGTGCAAGTAAAATGCTGGTGCATCGGGGGACAGCGAGCACAGTACTCTTTAAAGAGAAATGCAGGACATTTAGAACTAGCTGGCTGAGAGTACAAAATACCTTGAAAAGCTGCTTTGCTGGTCTCATTAATGTTTCCATGATTTTTTGTCTCTTCATTGAAAGCAACAGCAATAAATTCCCTGCCAAATGCATCAGTCTTAATCACAAATTAATTATGTTTCAGATTCCGAATGCACTCTCTTTCCCTGTGAGCTAGTCCTAATTGCATCTCAAACCAGAGCCTCCTAACCAAGCCATAGGCAGACTGGAATGAGTTTTGTACAAGATAAGATTTTTAATAAGTCTGTGTCAGAAATTTGAGGATGATGTGATGATGTGTCTCTGCCAGCACATCGATATTCTTTTAGTACTGCAACAAAGACATTGTTGGTGCTTTGGAATTGGGGGTTATTTACAATATTCATCTTGCGATTTACTTCCAAGCTATTTATATATCTGTTGAGCCCAGCATGTAAGGATATGAATGAACTAATACTGTAGGGATTTCCATCCTCACTGCACACAGATCAATAAAACTGCTACAAAATTGCTACTAATCTGGTAACTGGCACTGTAGTGATATCCACTGACAGATTATTTGCTTTGAGCCGGTCCGAAAATACTTTACAAGACCAGGCCGTGGTCTTGTGAGTGTTTGGCTCACATTTCTTTGTCTCTAATTGATCTAGTTATTCCTCGGACAACCTAATATGCCTGCCTGCTTTTTGCATACTACACTTCTCCTTCTGTGGTTCAATATTTTTATTTTTAAGTGACACAGGAATGACTGCCTCACTGACTGAGGATCTGTTGCTAGGCGATGGCCTGCTTACCTCCTCTGCACATTTGTCCTTCGATTCTACCGGAATATGCTTCTCAGGAGTGCCACCGCAGGATTCAGGTACAGTTTTACTACAAAACTTATCAACACAGGCAGAGATGCCCATTACTCCACATATTGAAAATGTCGTAATGAAGTTATCCATTTTCTTGCTTAATTCCAGGTACACAAATCACTAAGATGTCTATGGTGCCTACTGGGTGGGTGGGTGGGTGGGAAATTCAAATTTTGTTTAGATGTGTGGCTACTGCTGGTATTACACAGCAGGGCATATCTAGGAAATTAATGCATGGTTGGGATAGGGTCACATGATCTATTTTAACCAACTATTATTGCGATGTTACAATAAATAAATAAACACAGCTAGATACTGGGGGAACAGCATCATAAGGAGATAATCATGCCCCAGATGCTTGAGTAAACAGGTCTTAAGACTCCTTTTAAAGACCTCCACTGAGGGGGGCCTCCCTCAGGGTCCTTGGGAGGGAGAGAGATCCATAGGGCTGGGCCCACCACCTCAAAGGCTGGTCCCCTGAGGTTTTAAGCCTGGCCCTGGGAAAAACAGGAGGATTTCTCTCTGTATATTTTTTATCTTAGTTGTCTGTTAGGTTGGGGTTGGGAATTGCTCTCCAAAGTGTCATATATATCAAAATAGCCTGTAGTAGAAATAGTGGCAAACTTGTAAACCCTTAATCGCAACATTACTTTTTTCTTCTTTTGTTTGATCTGAGATATGATTAACATTTCCTGTATGAGATGTTCTTTGGCAGCAGTGTGACAGGGTGTCCCCTGTCATGGAAGGGTGCCCAGATATTTTTACACCCCCCCCAAGAATTAATGAAATGCTTTAAAAGATGCTGTTATGTAAAGCAAAAATGCAGGACAGGAGCAGCAATCCCTTATTTTGTTTAGGTTCCCCTGTCCCTGCTTGTCCCATTCTGTCCAGTGGCTCCATAGCCAAAAGAAAAGTCACTGAGGAAAATAAGTATTCAGCAGCTTTTGCAACCCTTATTTCCAAAATGCCCCTATTTATGAAAAAAAGCACATGTCACGCTGAATACAATCATTTGGAGTGGGAGCATGAATGTAAAGCGCAGGTCACACTTTGTTAAAGATTATACTGGTGCCCCATACAAGATTCTAAATGTTTAAAGTGAAGAGAGAGAAGGGAACAGTTGAAATTAGGAGCACGCTTGCTCCTTGAGCTCCCTACCTCTCTCAGTTATATTGCAGCAATCGGAGTAGAGTGGGCAGCTTGCAGGATGCCAGGGACATAGCCACCCGAGACAGAGAAATAAAAGAAAAGAAAATTGTGCCCCGAGAGGTGCGAATTGCGCACAATGTGGCACCTCTTTGCTGTACGGAGCAGGAATGGCTCTGTGAAGCACCAAGAAATGCCACGGTTTGTGGTTTAAAAATAAAAATAAAACAGGAAGCAGCAAACGTGTATGGAACAAAGGCATGCTCCTCAGCCCCCAGACCACCGCATTATGCGGTATACTGATAAAGCCAATGGGATTTGAAAGTTAGCTTTATAAATGCATAATGGTGAATGAAAGCCACATGTAGTACAGTCATAAGGTGGTAATAAATAAATAAACTGGAAATTAAAAACACATAAGGTGGCTGGAAATAAAGATAGCAGCTGGCTGTAGAGTGGCTGACTGTTCAGAGTGGCCAGAAGGGCCTATTTGAAATATAAAGCCAATGGGCTGAGATTTCAGTCGTCAGGAGAAAGAATAAAATGGCTCCTTAGCAATCGGAGCCTCCAAATGAAATAAAAGGCGGTATTAAATGCCTAAAGGGAGAATTTGATTGTGAAATCACATAATGTGCTGGAAGCACAAGAAAAGAATGAAAGTAAATTATTGTTGGGGAAGACAGAACAAAAGGAAAATGTAACAAAACAACCTGCTTTAATAAAAAAGTCTAGAGATAGTGTGTGTGTTTTAAAGATATGCTCCCCCCATCTGTATAGAACCCTGTGAGGAATGAAATACAAGGTTATTCATTAGCTGAAATACAGGGTTACTCATTATTTATAAAAATGCCTAGCATGGTACTGTGGACTGACCTGTTCACAGGAAGGCTCATTCAAGAATGACTGAAGGCTATGGGGATGCAGCGGCCCCTAGTGACCTATATTTATACTACCCTGGATTCCTTCTAATTGTTACAGAGGGAGGAGTCTGAAATAATTGAAGCTAATGAAGTATATAAAAGCATTTTTCTGACCTGGAGTATGGGGAAGGATGCAACTGTTAAATCAGAATGCTAACTAATACAACAAGGCTTTGAAGAACCTTTTAATTTTTGTATAGGTGCAGGTTGTGAGCCTTGGAAACTACAAATGTATTTATTACAAGCTAAAGGAATGGCACATGATGGTGATGTCATCAACAAAAAGATATAAAAGCCGACCACTAGAGGTGGAAAGTTAGATAGGATGTCAGTGGAGAGCTGACAGTGGGAGGTGTAAGACCTCAGATGCAAGCGTGTGTGCCTACGCACTGAACTGAGCTGAGTGTGTGCTGCTGGGCACACAGTGTTCTCTGTTGGACTTTGCTGGACTAACCATTATTTTCTTAAATTCTGTTCAAACTGTTAATTGTTTTATGTGTTGAAAATAAAATGATAAATGCCATCTGGCATTTTTTATGCACTATAGCTGTTGTCTGCCTGGTTACTGTATCCTGAAATCCCAACCCGCTACAAGCAGGACCTTGGTATGTCACAGTTACAAACTCTAACTCCAGAGGAAAAGCATCAGTGTGAAGACAAATGGAAGTGGAAGGCTTTTATTCACTGTATGGCCAAATTCAATGGCAAGGTCTACAGATATACCAAGACAGATGTACATGCAAAAGAAATGGCATTTGGATATATAAAAAAGTGTGATCCAGATTTCTTGACTGCCAAATATGGACATTAGTACAGACTTCTGGCTCCCTTTCTGTTATAGGCAGTTCTGTTTTTAACTGTTAACAGTGACCTTTGTACTATGTAATTGTATTTATATATGTTAGATTATGTTATCATTACATTTGGGTGATTTGTAGGGGATCATGTCATTGGTCATGTTATTGTGTATGTGAGTGGTTTTTTAAGCATAAATTATTAATACTCCCTGACAACATTTATATACCAGGTAACCCTAGGAGTACTTTAAAAACCCACATGAAAACCGCTATAACCACACCCCGATGAAGCTCGAGAAGAGCAAAGTGCTGGGGCTGACTGGGCAGCTGGACTATATTTTTAGGTAACAGTATATTTCATGCACCTTTTGCATTTTCTGCACTATTGCATTCAGTTCCATCTTAATGTACTGTATTTTGTGCTCTGTTTATTGGACTACCATTGAAATGAGTCATCTGTCATGCAAAAGTGAGTTAATTCAGGACCTTGCTTCAGTGATTGCCCTAGTTTGATAATTAAGCAATAATATCTGACAGGGTGTGTGTCATGCTGGGATAACGTCACACCTCAGGTGATTGGGCACAAGGCCGCAGGCCGAGTGCGTCCAATGCCTGGGCGTGACGTTATCCCAAACGACGACACACGCTGGAGGGCATTATTGCTATTATACAATGGCTTGTTGTTATACAGAATAAAAAAAAAATTTAAAGATGTTTTTGTGTGGAAAAATATTTTTGTTTCTTAAGAGAAGGTGAAACAATCAATAAGATGCTCAGTAAAAAATTCATCTGCAGGTTCACAGTGAGGCTGAGACTAGACCCGTGATGTTGTACTGATTAACATCATGGGTCCAGCCCAAGACTAACCAATCAGAGTCCAAGATTTTTTCTTGCCATTGTATAATTATCATTGTGATATGTGACTGTTTATACTGAAATGGCTGGAAAGTTGTTTATTTGTACTGAAACAACTGGAAAGATGTATATTTGTTTGCACAAAAGGAGTAAATGGCAGCTATTGGAAACTATATGATGCACAATAAATAAATGATTATTAATGATTGTTTGAGTGCTGGAATGATTTTCTACTAGTGCTGTGAATTGTAAGAAGGCATACAATTTAGCTGGACCTGTTACCCAGTAGTAACAGTGCATAAAATACTCATTTCTATTTTGGATGTGGTAGTAACTACTAATTTGGGAACTACCCAGCCCAGTTTTATGCACCATCCCCACTGTTGACTTAATGCAGCTCAGGCATAGAACATGCAGCAGCTGGAACAACAAGGAGGCCATCCTTTGTGGAGCGGAGAGGGTGTGAGGACACATAGGGATGCAAGAGATTAGACAGATAATCCAGGCCAACCTGTGCAGTGCCTCATAAATTAGTAAACCAACTTTAAATGAGATATGACACTTGACCAGCACCCAGTGCAGATCATGCAGCACTGGGGAGACATGACTCAGCCTCAAAAGGCCAGAGAGCAGACTAGCAGCTGCAGGTGCCATAGCATACCTCCACTGACACCCAAGGTATAGAGCATTACAGTAATCAAGTCTTGAGGTTACAAAAGCATGCACCAGTGTGGCCAGGTCTCCAGAAGAGATAATGTATTTAATCTGGCTGATATTCCTTAGATGGTAAAAGACATTCTGGACTACTGCCAACACCTGAGCCTCATTTGTCAGCCCCTCATCTAGAATGAGCCCCAGATTTCTCACCTTAGTACAGTCAAAGGCCTACAAGAATTGAGCCGGAGCCTGGTCTGCCTCTGGGTAGCTGCTACTCCCCTCTTATGACCCTGCTCCACCACCAGTGCTTCAGTTTTGTCAGGGTTAAGTCTTAACCAGCTGGATGACATTCAGTCTTGGATCTCAGCCAGGCATTTATTCAGCAAATCCACCACATGCAGTGTCCTGGGTACAAAAGACAGATAGAGCTGGGTATCATCTGCATATCAGTGAAACCCAAGTCCATACTGTCTAATGATTGTATCCAGGGACTGCATGTACACCACAAACAACTTGGGCAAAAGGACTGAACCCTGGGATACGTCACAGGGCAGGCCATCAGGAGTGAAGAGAAGCTGCCCAACACTACCGTCTGTGTCCTGCCACTGAAATAGGCCTCAAGCCAGCAGATTACCTTATTAATGAGTCCTGCATTCTCCTTGAGCTGGTCCAATAGCAATCTATGGTCATCAAATATGCATTGTAAAGCTGGCTTATCAGTGCAATGGTAGCACTACCCCCAGGATGTCAATGACCCAAGTTCAGGAACAAGCTCCACTTGTAAGGAGGAGGAAGATCATTAATCCCAGAGCATGTTCTATTTATCCTGGGAGAGATGGTAGCAACTTCGACTACAGCACTATCACATGGGTGACCACGGGTGACAGTGCAGCAGCAGTACAACAGGGAGGGGTGATGTCAGACAAGCTCAACTCTGCATGCTTAAGCCTTGAGCTCCAAGCGTTTTGACATCCCAGGAGCTGGAAGCAAAAAAGTGGACACATCATGTCTCAACAGAATGATCTCCAGCACACTCAAGTCCCAACCCCCACAATTGTCTAATCCTCTCCCCAGCTCAGAAACTCTTGACTCCAATATTAGGAGGAGGTGGTAAATTGGATGTGGCTCAGCCAGACTTCACCACTGGAGGGTAATCCCATGGGGTGGAGAGGAGGTAAGCAGCAGGAAAATGGAGTGAGGGTGGGGCTGGGTCCAGCCCAAGGGAAAATGTAAATTATAAAAAAAATTCTGCATTACATAAAGCTTTAATCTAGCTTGCAATGCAGTGATAGGGTAAGGTTATCAGAAAGCAAGAAACAGCCAATTAAAACTCAAAACATCAATATCAAAAGCATGACAAAGCAGATAAAGGAATTCATAGCTGTTCTTGCTAATGCAAGAAACTTTAATAAATAGAGAGATTACTTTGAAATGACTGGAAATGAGGCACATCTGATATAATCAGAATAACCGAGACCTGGTGGGATCCAAATGATAACTGAGTAAAAACCTCAAGGAGTACACAATGTCCTGTATAGAAATAACAGGGAGCCTAGAAGGGGAAGAGGAGTAGCTCTCTATGTAAAAACAAAATACCAAGTATTTGAGGTCCATAGTATTAAGAGGTATGACAATCCCACAGAGAGCATAAGGGGAATAATAACTGGATAATGCTGTAGCCCACCAGATAATGACTGTTCAGTCCACTCACACTTCGATGCTGAAATCACAAATGCCTCAGACAAGGGGAAAGTGCTAATTCTAGGAGATTTGAAATGCCCCAGCATAAATTGGACCTATCTGACCTCCTCTATTACATGGTAACATCTTAGTATTGTACATTACAGTATTGTTGCCTAGTACAACTAGTTCAAGAATCTACATGGGACAGTAATGTCCTAGATCTGGCATTAATATTCATGATCCACTTTGCAGAAGCAGCCATAATAAGATATTGTTCACTATTGAGGTAATTTTCAGAAACCCATAAGGTATACAAACCTTTTTTTTTGTCCCAGTGCAGACTGTTGCTCCAACCTGACCCCCCCACCCCCGCTCTATCATTCGGCTCCTCAGGGGCTTACATTTGACCCCCATGCACATTCTTTCACAGGCTTATCACCCTATGGCAGGATTTGGCAGGCTGCCTCAACCCACTGGCAAAATGGAACCGGTTTTGTCCAGGAGAGCATCCTGCCACCGGTGCAGAGCCTGCGAGGGCAAGGGCCTCATTGGCACTGTCTGAGTGGTTTTGTTTTCCCATTGTTGTGCTGAGGATGTCTGCTAGTGGTGTTACAAGCTCATGTATGCATGCATGCATGCAGAGCATGATGCCATCAGGCATCCCCTCTCCAATGTTTTGTGCTGTCCTAAGTGCACTACCACCTGTGGTCACCCATGTGGCAGTACAGTGCTAGGACCAGCCATCCCACCTCCCTGGAAGAGGAAAGTGTCCACTGGGATGCTCGATCCTCCCCCCCCAGTCAGCCCCTGACAACCCGGCTCCTTTCTGAATCCAGGTCACTTGTGTCATGAGTGCTAGCATTATTGCTGGGCCAACAGGTGGGACACAACCCTTTTTAATTATGGGAAAACTAATTAGACAGGACTTAAAAGTAAACTACTAACCTGAGACGGCTCAGGAGAACTAGCAGATAAAACATCTGATACTCAGTGGCAAATAGTATGAAATAAATTTCTTTGCTTCCAATCAAAATATATCCCATCCTGTAAGAAATATAACAGAAAGAGAAATAGAGGCACATCTGATATAATCAGAATAACCGAGACCTGGTGGGATCCAAATGATAACTGAGTAAAAACCTCAAGGAGTACACAATGTCCTGTATAGAAATAACAGGGAGCCTAGAAGGGGAAGAGGAGTAGCTCTCTATGTAAAAAACAAAATACCAAGTATTTGAGGTCCATAGTATTAAGAGGTATGACAACCCCACAGAGAGCATAAGGGGAATAATAACTGGATAATGCTGTAGATCACCAGATAATGACTGCTCAGTCCACTCACACTTCAATGCGGAAATCACAAATGCCTCAGACAAGGGGAAAGTGCTAATTCTAGGAGATTTGAGATTACTAGATGTTAACATAATACAATATGCGAAACAAAACAAAACTCCGAGGTGCTCAACTTCACTATATGTGAGGTATTTTGACCTGGTGCCAATTCGGGAACAGAGATATCGAATATACCAGCCAAAGCGCTTAAAAAAGCAGTCCGAATGCACAGACCCCAAAAAGTTGAATAATGAACCAATATGTAGCATAGCTTACCGTATCTTCAAATTTTATTGTGGTCACAACTGTTATACAAACAGCAGATACACGGAGGCGGGCGACGACTTACTGGACTGGAAATAAATATATAAACGCTTAAACACCACGTTAGTGCATAAACATTAAACTGAACATTTAAAATGACCGGTCAAGCAGCAGAGACTAGCTCACGGCGTGATGACGACGGAGAAACAGCTGACGCTGCTGACGCCTTTCCTCAGAGCTGATTGGTCAACAGAAACATCAAACATTTAAAGTGACCTCATGCATATTAAAATTATGAACAACCAATTAAAACAACAAAAGCTCATGAATATTCATATCTGCCCCAATTTCACTCTAAGTAACACTGTAATAATAGCTCCTCATTTAAACCTTTCGTTGAAGTGTATCTAATTTATAGATCCAGAAACATTCCCTCTGATCAAGCTTTTTGCTAGATTGCCACCTCGAATTCCAAATTTTATTTTTCAATGCCTATAAATTTTAAATTAGCCGGTGAGCCATGTCCTGCAGATGCAAAGTGTCGTGCCATTGCATTGGTCATCACATTATTTCTAATTGCCGATTTATGCTCACTTATCCTTTCTCTCAACTGGCGTTTGGTTTCCCTACATAATTTAAACCACATGGGCATGTTAGCATGTATATTACACCAGTACTCTTACAGTTAATAAATTCACTTATTTCAAACTTCTGATTGGTATGTGGGTGCAAAAATACTTGCTGTTATAGGTATTATTGCACTGTGCACAATTACCACATTTATAATTTCCTTCGGACAATTTGGAATCCAAGTTGCCCTCGATCTGTCGGATGCTGCACACTATGCACCAGCATATCTTTTAAATTATTCCCCCTCCTATATGTGATTTTAGGCTTCTTGTAAATATCTTTCCTAAAAACAGGATCACCTTGCAATACTTTCCAGTGTTTCCTAACCACATTTGAAATTTCATAAGCTTGATTAGAGAACTCTGTACTAAAATAAATACATCCCTGAACATCTCCAATTTCATTCTTTGGTTTTAACAACTCATTCCTATCAGTCATAGCAGCTCTTTCTAACCTTTTATAAATGCAATCAGTTCCATAACCTCAGTGCTTTAAAACGCCTTGCAGTCTCTTGGACATTCTTTGACATACTGTCATTACTGCAGATACGTTTTAAACGCACCATTTGCCCACTTGGAATATTCTCCTTCAAGCTTCTAGGATGACTGCTTTCAAAATGCAATAATGTGTTTTTACTCATAGGCTTCCTATACAACGTAGTTCCTAATTTTTGTCCATCCTTATATATCAACAAATCCAAAATGGCACCTCCACAGAATCAGCCTGCATAGTGAAATGTAAATTGTGTCAAAAGTATTTATCAAATTGATAAATTCACTGAAGCTGCCAAGTCGGATTTCCAAATGAAGAAACAATCATCAATGTATCGCTTCCAAGATCGGACAAACTTCTTGAAACTGTCACATTTATACAAATGAGTGATTTCCCACTGCCCAACATACAAGCAAGCTATACTAGGTGTAAACGTAGTGCCCATCACTGTACCCTTCTGTTGTTTGTAAAATTGGTCTTTATACATAAAGTAGTTCGATGCTAGAACCATATTAGCCATATCAGTAATCAGGCCCAAATCTGAAATCACATCTGGTTGTAATGTCGCAAAAAACTCAATCGCTCGAATCCCCCCATCATGTGGTACATTCGAATATAAACTTTCTATATCTAAGGTCACTAGCCACTTCAGAATTAATCATATATTCTGAATGTGTCTGATCATATCACCACTATCCAAAATAAAAGAAGACAAATTTTTAACAAGTGGTTTTAAATAGCAGTCAACCAATTGAGAAAAAGGTTCCATTGATGACCCAATGTGGAGACAATGGGTGACCTGGTGTCTCTGTGCATCTTTATGAATCTTTGGTAGTAAATAAATTACTGGTCTTATTGGTGCTGCCACTTTCAAAAATCAACTTCATGCTTGCTCAAACGTCCATCTACTTCATATAATTTAATAAATTCGTCAGCTTGCAGTTTGATCTCATTTGTTGGATCATAAGTTAATTTTGATAGTACACTATATTATTTAGCTGTCGGAACATTTCATCTTCATATTCTTTCACATCCCAGAGCACAATTGCTCCACCTTTATCAGCTGGCTTTATAATGATGTTCGAATCTTCTTTTAATGTCTTTAAAGCCAAATGCTCTGAAAAGTCAAATTATACTTTACTTCTCTCTCTTTTAATATTAACTCTATATCATGATCAACTAGTGCAGAAAATGTGTTCACAACATGATGGTTAGATGTAAGGGGACAAAACTACTTTTCTTTTTAGCTGCTTTGTCAAATTATTCTCACTCATTTTATTGTCTTGCTGAATCACACCAGCATTATCATTATTTGATTGTACTTCCTTATTTTCAAAAAAACATTTCAAATGAAGTTGTCTATATAATTTGAACAAGTCAATTCAAGTTTGGAAGGGATTTACATTTCTGCTAGGTACAAAAGATAAACCTTTTTGCAGAACGGAAACCTCATGAGTAGTAAGTTGTCTCCTGGTGAGATTTATGATTGCCATTTGTTCTGCCTGTTCGAACGCCTGGGTGGGCCCGAATATTGCCATCTCCCTCTGCTTCTCCCGCGTCCTCCTCGCCCTCTTTCCACGTCCCCTTCTAATCTTATATTTTCTCTGTATAGGGGTATGTGGGGTCCTGGAGTATCCCCTGGAAAAATCGAGGGCCGAAAATCCTGCCTCTGCTGGGCCAAATTAATTTTACCAGTCTCACTTTCAGGAGAAGACACGAAACCATCTACATTCAAATTAGTGACATTCTTCCTATACAGGAATGGTTCACTACTGCTTTGCTTTGCCATTATAGACTTGCTCACGCATGTAATCCTCATCTCTCTCGTTTTTTTGCAGTTTATACTCTTTCAATTCTGCCTGATATTTCAAAAATACTGACATGAATTTTCTCAAACATGACTTGAGTTTCTACATGGGGGAAATCAGATTTAAAATCATTCTCCATTTTTTTAATCTGTTCTTCAACAACTGTAATATCTCTCCTTGCCTTCTTTATTAGGGCTAAAATTAAATCATTTGAAGCTTTGTTCAAAATTCGCTCCCAATCCTGCATTAATAGCTAGTCATCTAAACCATATGCTGGCAGCTTCTGAATTTATCAATTTGATAAATACTTTTGACACCAATTTACATTTCACTATGCAGGCTGATTCTGTGGAGGTGCCATTTTTGGATTTGTTGATATATAAGGATGGACAAAAATTAGGAACTACGTTGTATAGGAAGCCTATGAGTAAAAACACATTATTGCATTTTGAAAGCAGTCATCCTAGAAGCTTGAAGGAGAATATTCCAGTGGTAATGGTGCGTTTAAACGTATTCGCAGTAATGACAGTATGTTCAGAAAGAATGTCCAAGAGACTGCAATGCGTTAAAGCACGAGGTTATGGAACTGATTGCATTTATAAATGGTTAGAAAGAGCTACTATGACTGATAGGAATGAGTTGTTAAAACCAAAGAATGAAATTGGAGATGTTCAGGGATGTATTTATTTTAGTACAGAGTTCTCTAATCAAGCTTTATGAAATTTCAAATGTGGTTAGGAAACACTGGAAAGTATTGCAAGGTGATCCTGTGTTTTAGGAAAGATATTTACAAGAAGCTTCAAAATCACACATAGGAGGGGAATAATTTAAAAGATATGCTGGTGCATAGTGGCAGCATCCGGACAGATCGAGGGCAACTTGGATTCCAAATTTTCCGAAAGGAAATTATAAATGTGGTAATTGTGCACAGTGCAATAATACCTATAACAGCAAGTATTTTTTGCACCCACATACCAATCAGAAGTTTGAAATAAGTGAATTTATTAACTGTAAGAGTACTGGTGTAATATACATGCTAACATGCCCATGTGGTTTAAATTATGTAGGGCAAACCAAACGCCAGTTGAGAGAAAGGATAAGTGAGCATAAATCGGCAATTAGAAATAATGTGATGACCAATGCAATGGCACGACACTTTGCATCTGCAGGCCATGGCTCACCGGCTAATTTAAAATTTATAGGCATTGAAAAAATAAAATTTGGAATTCGAGGTGGCAATCTAGCAAAAAAGCTTGATCAGAGGGAATGTTTCTGGATCTATAAATTAGATACACTTCAACCGAAAGGTTTAAATGAGGAGCTATTATTACAGTGTTATAGAGTGAAATTGGGGGCAGATATGAATATTCATGAGCTTTTGTTGTTTTTAATTGGTTGTTCATAATTTTAATATGCATGAGGTCACTTTAAATGTTTGATGTTTCTGTTGACCAATCAGCTCTGAGGAAGGCGTCAGCCGAAACGTCAGCTGTTTCTCCGTGCGTCATCACGCACGTGAGCTGGTCTCTGCTCGGCTTGACCCGGTCATTTTAAATGCTCAGTTTAATGTTTATGCACTAACGTGGTGTTTAAAGCGTTTATGTATTTATTTCCAGTCCAGTAAGTCGCAGCCGCACTCCATGTGTCTGCTGTTTGTATAACGAGTTGTGACCACAATAAAATTTGAAGATACGGTAAGCTGTGCTACATATTGGTTCATTATTCAACTTTTTGGGGTCTGTGCATTCGGACTGCTTTTTTAAGCGCTTTGGCTGGAACATAACACAATAGCCAGATCAGACAACTTACACCCAAGGCTACTAAGAAAATTAGCCAAAGAAATTGCACCAATGTGTAAATGCATTTTTGAATCCTTATTTAATTCTGGTGTAATTCCATCAGATTGGAAAAAATGCAGTTGTAGTCCCAATCTATACATAAAAAAATGGCTTGACCAAGCTGTTGTAACTAGACCAAGTGGGTTTAACCCCAATCAGCAAATTATAGGAGTCAATCATAAAGGGACATCTTGTCAAGCAGTCTCTCAAACTGGGTATTGTAGACCACCATCAACATGGTTTTAGAAAGGGCATTTATGCTTGTCTAATCATCTTACCTTCTATAAATCGGTTAGTAATATGCTGATTAATGGAACACCAATCAAAGTATTCTACTTAAACTTTAGTAAGTTCTTTGGCAATATTCCACGAAATATACTAATTAACAAAATTACATCACTAAAACTGGTGGAATTCAAGCATGCATGGGACAGTCATAAGGCAATACTAGGGTGGGGCAGAAAGAAGTAGGCTGCTGGTTAACTAGGATCTGCAGCTTATCCATTAGGTAGGGAAATGGGCAGACTGGGTGGGCCAAGCGGTCCTTATCTGCCATCAAATTCTATGTTTCTATGTTTAAACTCTTGCAGTTTACGAGGAAAGTACATAAATGCATTAAAATGAAGGAAATGCATGCAGTAGATAAACATAGGGGATCATAGGCAGATGTCACAAAATACAAAACAGTGTTGTTACAACACAAAACAGCACTTTTCACATGCAATAAAACTATCAGAGAAGAAAATGCAGAGTGGAAATCAAATTAGCTACTGAAGAAGTTAATATTAAGGGTATTTTATGCTTACTTAAATTTGAAGAAGTCAGAGAGAGGAATAGGTCTAATTAATATAGATGATATATATATTAATGAGCATGGCAAATCATTTTAATATATATTTTCAGATAGATTTTTCAGTACAAATGGGGGAAGCCAAAAGGGCACAGTACCAACACTGGCCTCTAGTGGCAATGAAGCAGTTGACGTTTTAATAAAAGGGGAAGATTTTTTTCTAGATTACTAGATGTTAACATAACACAATAGCCAGATCAGACAACTTACACCCAAGGCTACTAAAAAAATTAGCCAAAGAAATTGCACCAATGTTTAAATGCATTTTTTTTGAATCCTTATTTAATTCTGGTGTAATTCCATCAGATTGGAAAAAATACAGTTGTAGTCCCAATCTATACATAAAAAAATGGCTTGACCAAGTTGTTGTAACTAGACCAAGTGGGTTTATGTCCCCAATCAGCAAATTATAGGAGTCAATCATAAAGGGGCATCTTGCCAAGCAGTCTCTCAAACTGGGTATTGTAGACCACCATCAACATGGTTTTAGAAAGGGCATTTATGCTTGTCTAATCATCTTACCTTCTATAAACCGGTTAGTAATATGCTGATTAATGGAACACCAATCAAAGTATTCTACTTAAACCTTAGTAAGGTCTTTGGCAATATTCCACAAAATATACTAATTAACAAAATTACATCACTAAAATTTGGCAACAATACAACTTGGTGGTTAAAAAGTTTTCTGACAACAGTAAACTCAGAGAAGCAGCCAGCAAATTATCCAAAATTCTATCACTACAAATGGACCTCAACATATCAATAAAATCGGTCAACAAAAATGGTATTACGTCAACACAGACAAATGCACAGTGGCAACATATTTGAAAGAATGCAATGAGATCCTGGAGTAACAACTGAGTGATTGATTGATTTCAGAAGTTTCACCAGGAAAGACAAACAGTACTGAGCTGTTAAAAGTTCATTTCAGATGTGTCCTGGAGCAAACGGGAACATGGAAAATCATATATAATACAGAAGCATAATAAACAGTATAACGATATGTACATAAGGTACAATTTAGTCCTGTTGGTGAAGATAATATAGTTCAAGTAAAGAGCAGTGCAATGGAATGGCAAAACTACTTGGGGAGCTGAGAATAATGTGCAGTTAGTGTAAGAGGGTTATGGACAGTTGCATGAGGGAGAAAAAGTCATGAAGAAAAGATTTTAAGGACAAAGCAGAGGAAGAAGAGCAAATTGATAAGGGAAGAGAGGATTGGAGCTTAGGGAACTGATAAGAGAAAGCAGATTGAGCAGCAGTAGTTTTTCTAGAAGGAATGAAGAGGGAATGGGAAGTATTACTGCAGAGAGGGTAGCTGGATTGAGAGGGAGCAGATAAGAGGGATGTAAGGTAGGAGGGAAGAGCACCAGACCAGAATTATTTAGAAATAAAGCAAACACCATGGAAAAGGTGCCTGGCATCAAGAGATGGGAGAGAAAGGGCAGAGCAGAGTAAACAATGATGGGTGCGAGAACAGTCTAAAGCAAAATGACAGAAACAGTGAAATAGGGGGTCCAGTCTGACTATGTGTAATGACCTCAGGTTAGGAGTGCACTGTAAGCTAGTTATAAATTAAGCCAGATACATCCTGGGTTGTATCAGAATGGCTTTATAAGTAGAGCCAGAAGAGTCATTATGCTACAAAGCATATGTGAGGCCACACCTCAACTACTCATCTCAGTTTTGGTCACCCCACAACAGAACGTATGTGATAGGATTAGAGAGGATGCAGGGGAGAGCAACAGGACTAGTGAGAAGTATTGCAAACTAACATAAAACTCAAGAAGTTATACCCTGTGGCTCCATAATCTCGAGAGAAGTCTCAGGGGAGATGTATTGCTAATCTACAGAAAAGTTAGGGATAAGGACCTTATAACAGATCTAAATCAATCTTCAAAATCTACACTCATAATACATGGTGCACTCCCACCCCCCCCCAAAAAAAGAAAGCAAAATGCTTTTAATGCAACTGCAAGAGGGTATTTTTTTATACGATAAGAGCAATAAGGGAATGTAACAGATTTCCAGCAGCCATGGTGACATCTACCACCCTAGCTAGCTTCAAAGGAAAGCTTGATGAGTAAATGCTTGATTGCTAATATACAGAGATAGAGCCCTTGGCTGCACTTTCAAGGCGTAATCTAAAATAGCAGGGGACATTCACAATACTATAGGTACAGGGATTTATTTAACTCTAAAAATTGATTTAACGTTTTGCTCATAAAAGTGCTAAATCTTTGTGAAAATGCATAGCTCTTGCTTCACTGTGTTTAACAAACACAGCACTTCTAGAAAATCTATACAAATACTTTCTGTACAGTTAGTTTCATCCCAAGAAAAAAACTGCTAATCAATTATTTAAAACCCTGAGGTAGCCTATTCCTACTTATGTTCCTTATACAGTAGTATGAATCATAATATGAACATTTGATACTTTTCTTTTTTTGTTGTTGGTCTTTTTTTCTCTCCTGGGTCCCACCGGCCACCTCTGACATCCCTCCCTCGCCATCCCTCACCATTCCCGAGGATCAGGACCCCCTCCCCTATTGCCCCCATGACTTACCCTTCTTGGCAGGGGGTGGGGAGCAAATCAACCCACCAGCATGGATCCAGTTTGGGAGGTGTCCTCTCGGGGCGGCTCACTGGGGGGGGAACTATTATCATCCTGCATGGTGGGACCACTTCCTTTCCAGTTTTTCTCGATGTGGTGGGGAGTGTGTAATGCTGCTAGTAATGTACTGCACATGCATCTGCATGCCATAAGTTGGGCGGCTGCTCCACCTCTACTCCCACATTGTGGGACCTGGTCTGCAGGCCCTCAGCCACCATTAGGGGTCAGGCAAGTGCCAGTCTGTGTCCCCACACTCCCCAGGAGAGGAGAGGAGAGCTGCCCTCCGAATGCTTGATCCTCTCTCTCCCCAGCCAACCCCCAGTGACCCACTCACACTGCGAACACGAGTTGCTGGCATGTCAGGAGGTAAGACAGTAATACCTCAGCCCTCCATGCCACTGGGCCGGCTACATTTGATATTTTTCAGTAGGGAAAAAAAATCTGCAGCAGAAAGAGAAAACTGATATAATGTTTAGTTAATGGACATTGCACAGCATTCCAATGTAGAAATCTTTCCCAGTGCAATGATCACCACCAGATTGTCAGGACTATATGTATACTCTTTCTTGCTCTGTTCTGTAATATTTCTCTCCCAGCTCTTGTCAGTTATTGTGGAACTGCTTAGATACTAGAGAGATCTTCAGATGTTGATGATGTGTTAGGCAGATCCATGACTGCCTGGGGAAAACATGCCTCTCTCTGAAGAGCCATGATGAAATGCTCCCAGCTCCCAGGGGGCTCGACTGAGCTGATAGGTAGCATTAAGGCTCAAGATGCTACAAGGCACCTACCTGAAGCCTCCAGAACCTGGAGGCATTTAATACGGTACTGAAATCTCTGCAATATACACACCAAGGACATCAGACCAGCTGAGAAAATTACTTTGCTTCAATCTTAAAGAGCAACCCCCAAAAAACCCTACTAAATTCTGTAAGGTAGTTTATTCCATTTTCAACCCCCTCTCAATCAATCCCCACCCCCCGTAGGCAGTTCTATTAGCTCTGCCCCCCCCCCGTGGTCACAGATGCTTTCAATTACTTCCTGTTTCCCTGTGTATTCTCCCTCCTCATTCTCTGCAACTATCCGATTCTGCTTTCCCTCTTCATAATTTATTTTCTTACTTGATCCAGCCACAGGCTGTATCTCTGATGGGCTAGACAACAAGCTACTTATGCTCTCAGCACCTGCCATTGCTGCCCCACTGATTTCCATCCTTAAGATTTCCTTCTCCCAAGTAAAGCTCCAAGTTCCTGGAAGCACAATATGATTCCCCCCTTCATAAGTTTCTGTATTTCAGATTACATACATTTCTATAGGAGGGCGGTGACTTCTCAGTCCTGGGTAATTGCTAACCACTCTGTATCACCCCTAATGTGCTGAACTTCAGGAGAAGATAGCGCTCTCCAAACTCTTCCCCCTTCCTTGATTCCTCCTAATCTCCACGGTGTCTAGTACTCTGGCTACAGGAAAACTCACTCACTTATCAAAGAAGAGTAGAGGTGCGTTCATTTGATAAAAAGCAATATACACATGCAGTATATGCAGACAATAATACCGAAAAATACATTCATTCAATAACAATGCTAAATAGTATATATATTACTATATCATTCTATACTACCAGTCCTGCTCCTGTGTGTTTCTATATATTTTCTAGATTCTGTACACATCTTTCATAAAATAAAAAAGAATAAAGAAAGCAAATAAAGAAGACAAGAAAAAAGAAGACAAAAACCAAGAGAAAGAAAAGTTACAGCATAAAGCCACGTGTAGTTCTGTTCTAAGGCAATAGACTAGACTAAGTCTCATTGCACCTTATAGATAAATTCAATCAATATTTTGCCATCTTTTTTTCAGGTTTTTGGAAGATAACATCAAGCTATCCTGCTCATACAGAATCTGTAGCTCACGTTCTATCTGCTAAATTACGGCTGCCAAAGTCAATTATCATTGTTGAGGCATCAATTTACATCTGGCTTTCCTAAGGACAAACTTAATACCTATAAAAACAAGTCAAAGAGTACCATCTTCAAATTGCATGTTAGAGTCCACATGTCCTGTTATTGTATTTTCATAGGAGACCGATACCTATCCTGTGTCATGTCATTTTTTTGGTAGCATTGTCCAGAAACTGCTACCAAATGCACATTCCAACAATAAGTGTTCCATGGTTTCTATCAATGGTTGGTGTTCTTTCTTGTATATTTTTATATTTTGTATTCCCCTTCACTCCTAGTTTCCATGACAGCTTAGCCATACTGAATCCTATATGTTCTGAGGGGTTCTTTTATCTATCAAAATGCTGCTCAACCTTTTTGCAGTACTTCAGGACATATGCCGTTATAGTATGATTGTATGGTGAATTCCTGCAGTTGTATGATAGCATAAAATTTACTCATGCTAGGAAGGGATGAGTGCTATCTCAACTACAGGAATATCAGCAGACTTTTTCAGTTTGGTGAAGCTACTTCATTTTTCTATTAAAGAAAATAGTCATTTGCCATCCACAGACTCCAAACATGTACCTCATCTTTTGTAATTGTGCAGATATTCCAATATATATAAGTACTATAAAAAAAACTAACAGTGTTAATCACACTCAATCCTTCGTGTTTCACAGGTAAAGAATGTTCCTTTTTATGAGGTTTGGCATACTTCTTCATATTACTTGAAAATCTAGGCTTAACAATATTACTTCCAAATGTTTTGGTGGTGACTAAACTACACATAAATAGGTAAAAATGGAAAGTAGGAAAGTTTTAATTATAGTTACGTTTTCTTTTTTGTTACCAATTTTGTATGTATTTACTTTTTCCTCACACATTTTTATTTTATCCTTCCAGTTTTTTCTTCTCATCAAAATGTCCAAATGTTATACAAGGTATATTAATCGGGACAGTTGATATTGGTATTCCACACATTTCATAAACTTGTTTAGTTTTAGAGCTATGAATATATCCCTTTCTTTTACCAGCATTAATCTTAGATCCTGATACATCCGAGAATGCTTCAAACTGTCTAATCACCTCTCCACCTGAGTGCTTATTCTGCACAAACAGGTAAACGTCACAGATACAGCAATTGATGTTGAAGCATCATGATTCTGCAGACCTTTTATCTTTGGGTTTCCCTGTAATGTATTCAAAAGAGGACCTATACAGAGTACATGTAAAAAAGGGTTTAATGTTCATCCTTGCCGCACTCCTCTCAAAATGTTTATATTTTCACCTTTATATCCATTCATATTTGGACCTAATAAGGCAATCCCATACAATTTCCTTAACCAGTCACAAAATAGAGAGGGGATACAGTATTTGTCTAATGCTGCAAATGAGTACTCATGATGAACCCAGCCAAAAGCTTTCCCTTGATCTGTTTTTCAAATGTACCCAGTTATTAGTTTTTCCCCCATCTCCATCAGTTCTCTTATCCGAATAAAATTGTCTTGAATGCTCCTACCTAACACAGAGCAGGACTAGTAGGATGTTGTCAGATGCCAGGCCACTCCTGCTAATCTATTTGTTAAAATTTTCATTAAGACCCTCAGGTCAGTATTCATTAGATGTAATGGCCTCCAGTTCTTTTAGATCACGTATGTCACCATTTTTAAATAGAAATACTTGAATAGCTGTGCCAAATGACATCAAAAGTTGCTGTATTGTTAAAAAACAATTATAAGTTGCCTTTAACATATCTAGAAAGTAAATAAATCTTTATTTTTCAGGCACTCATTCCCAGGGGCTCAGAGCACTGTAAAGAGTATCAAATATCCTACACATAAAATAAATGTAAAACAACAAGACAATCTCCCCATAAAATGATAAATGGCACTCTGTCAGAGCAAGTGGGGTAACCAGCAGAGTACCCCAGGGATCAATACTAGGGCCAGTTCTATTTAACATATTCAATAGTGACTTCCACTGACATCAAGGAGCAGATAGGAGGCTAGGATTTGAGTTTCCCAGCTTATCAGACCCAAACCATTTTAAATGACTTACTTGAGTTGCCAAAACTTCTACAAATGCCAGGAGAAGGATGTAATAAAGATCGTTCCAGCAGGAATCAGCAGAAAAGTGGTCACACCATGAAGGATGATGAATCCTGGCTAGCATGGCTGACCCGCACTACAAAACGGAGGAAGAAGTGGAACACCTGTCTCGATCACAGTTCGAGACACTTCTAAAAGAAATTAAAGCCATGTGTGCTGAAAATAAACACAAGTTTAAACATTTAAATGTAAAATTGCAGAGTATAGAACAAAGAATGGAGGCATCTGAAGATCTCCAAATAGGCCTTGTCATCAAGTCCCTATTCCAAGAAACAGCCCAATTAAGGGAGAAATGTTTTGATCTCAAGGGACACTCCTGTCAAGAGAATATTCACATTTATGGATTGCCCAAGGGATCTGATACAGAACAGATGACAGAATTTATCTCATACTTGCTCTCAGATGTGCTGCAGCTTCCTCCTGGCTATCAACTCAGCATAGAGCGAGCATGCCAGTCTCTCTTACCTGAACCTACGGACCCTACAACCCTGTCATGCTCTACTGTAATTAAATTTAATAGTTATAAATTCAAAGAAGACATATTGTCCCGGGCTTGGCAACAAAAGGAAGTATCTTACCTAACTACCCGATTATATTTTGATCATGATTATCCAGCAGAGGTGCAGCGCCAGATGCTCCAGTATGGGGAAATTATTAAAATCCTCCATGCAAAAAAATTCACTTTCACACCCTCTATCCAGCTAGAATGAGAATTTTCTGCCCAGATGTAAAAAAATGGTACCAGTCACCAGCAGAAGCTCAAATAACTTTGGTGGAAAAAGGCCTTCTAACTGAGCCCTCATCAACTACTGCATATACCAGCACACAGAAGCCAAGAGAACCCAATGCTACATAGCAGCAATTGACAGGTCAAAGAAGAAGTCATTTTAGCATTTCTGCATCCACAAATGCGATCCAGGCACTCCAGAAACTCCTCCAAATACTACAGAAACACCAGCAACCAGAAGAACAAGACGCTCAGGATTGAAAATAGGTTCATTGTGCTGGTGGGACTCTATTTACTGCTTCTGTAAGTACTTAGACTGTGATAGTGCTGGCTACTCCTACCCCATAAAACAGTACGGGGAGCAATCCTCTATTTAACCATTTAATTCTAACCCCAAGAGGTCTCCCCACTCCCCGATCATATTTATTAACTTCCTATATATTAGTGAAGTGTGCTTTTCTCCTACAGTACCATTAACTCAGTTTAAGGACTCCTAACACACTGCTTATTGACTCTCCAAGCACCTGAAACTTGTGGCAGACTACAGAGTTCAACTCAGCATATGACAAAGGCAACATTGCTGATAATTGTTTACATCATTTCACTTTTCACAGGGAATAATGGAGAGACACTATTTAAGAACTATGGGTTAGATTATGGTTACTAGATCCCTGTACGCCTTGATAATGCCTCTGGGCCTTGCCCACTTTAATGCAGACCGTCTGAGTGACCCTGATCTGTAAAAATTATGAACTATGGAGAGATAAATCATTAAACCTCTTTTTTTTTTTCGGGGGGAGACAGAACTGGATTAGCATAAATATCCAAGCAGGATGAATGCTGGCTACCTTTTAGGGTGGGGGTCCGGGGCCTTACCATCTCCCTCTGCCATTGTGGCTGGGTTGGGGGGGTCAGGCATGCATCTCTTCCCTAAGAAGCAGATTGTTTGTGGTTTCTCAGTCTTCAGGATAACAGTTCTACACCTACACTGGCTAGGTCAGAAAAGCACCTGACCGGTATTTAAGACTATCCCGGTCCTGAGCTGAAATCCCTCGGATCTGCCAAACTATTCTGTTTAAAATATTGATAAATTATTATAGCAGCCTCAATTCTTCTGAAAATCTAGATGGGGCTGAGCACAAGGAGGTCTATCTCTAAGTATCTTTTTTCGTGAGCGGCCATATTGCCACCAGACAAATAGTCACGGGCATTACAGAGCAGAGAAATGGTAGCAGGGACATTAACATGCTGAACAAGATGTCGCAATTCAAAAAAGGTGCTATTACAGAAAGTCGTGGTTGAAATGTAGAAACTCAGACATAAAGTCGCAAATAGTAGTAATGAGTTGCTCCAAGATTTAAGGGCACAGAGTAAGTGAGTTATTGTTTAAAGTACATTACTCCCCTTATATTTTTACCATTTTAAGCTTGGTAAGTTGCTAGTTGGCAAGGCGCTTAACATCTTTAGTTGGTGCATTTTATTCTTGTATATGTACATTTCGAGGACTCAGGAACTCGTTAGGTTTGGGCTTAGCTAGATTGCTTAGGAATTAATTATATACCTCCCTGAACTTTGGTTTGTATCTATTTTTCTTTTAATTTTGGCTTTTTAATTTTTTACTAGAGCATTTTCACAGTCCCAGGCTTACCATTATCCTCCCAATCTCGAAACCACCAAGGATAGATTTAGCAGGATCCCGGCACAGGCAAATTATTGCAACCAATGGGTGGGTGACTAGAAAAGTCTAAACTTTGCCAGAGCCTGTTGTCTAGTGAAATCAACTGGAGTTCCAAGCTGGAAAAGTAAGCATACTACAGTGCAAAGCTGCTGCTGCCTCTCAGTGTTACTAAAGCTCTTGGCAAGAATGGATATGTGAACATTTTGTGCTGAGGTAATCCCAAGGAAGAGATGGAGTGGAATTTTAACGGTATAGTTACCTGTTTTGGCTTTGCTTTACATCTCAACTATGACTGAAAGTTCACAGTATTCGGTACTTTTGTTTTTGTCATTGGAATCATTCACACGGCTTAAGGGGGTTATTATTCTGTCGCTTGTTTTTGTTTGCATGTTCTGGTAGTTTTGTAGTGTTATGAGATTGTTGTTGCGGGATAACTCATTATATTGGTGATGGGTTGTCTGCGACTTAAAAACCGGCGTCAGAATGTCTTCACGACTTATAGACCACTCCGATTTAACCGCAACCATTTAAACAGCAATGTTCTGTCCATGTGCTATCTTTTTTACCTCTACTAACTGTATTTCAGCACAAGGGGTGTAATGTAATGCCACTTAAGCTCCACGATAGCAGTCTCAGAGCCCATTATCACCAACTAGGGTTCTGGAGGAGAGTTGCCTAACTAGGTAACATAGCCACTCCTCTGGTCCTTCTTCCTCCTCTCCTCCAAACCCGAGGTGTGTGGAGGGGGGGGCATAGAGATTTCTACATAAGGGATCTCCAATATTGGAAGACTTTGAACACAATTTTTTTTCCTCAACATTAAGTTGGTGTTACTATGAAGTTTTGTTATGGTGTACAGATTAAGGAAGTTGCCACTTTGTTACCATTTTACTTAAAGGAAGTGGGCTTATTATTATTATTGGGGCCACTTACTTTTCAATGTTCACCACTGTTATTGTTAAATTTAACCATAGATAATGGTTAAGCAAGGTACCCTTATTCTTTCATATAACATTCATGATCTGACACACCCTATAAAGTGAAGTAGAATAATGTATTTTATTAAAAAATCAGGGGTGGACTTCATCTTACTATAGGAGACCCATCTGAATCCACATGAACATGAGAAATTGAAAAGGTCTGGTTATAGCATTGCTTTGGCTTCCTCTTATAAAACAGGCAGGCATAGGGTAACAGCTATCTTAATACCTAATAAGATACCCTTTAAAATAACAGACTCTTTAGTAGATAAAGAAGGTCACTATAAATTTTTGAAGGGCCTTTACAATGGGGAGAAACTTACCCTAATATCAGTCTATGCATCTCCTGGGTCACAGTTTTCTTTTTATACAGATTTCTTGTTGAAGGTGTCGGGGTGGTCTGAGGGACATTTAATTATTGGTGGAGCTCTGAACCTACATATTTATCCTCAGTTAGACACCACCTCACAAACCCAGAAGAAAGATCACAGAGTATCTAAACAGATTTCTAAATTATTAGGGGAACTAGGATATATAGCTATTTGGCACCAATTAAATGGCAGGATACACCAATATGCTTGGTCCCCTCGAGGTAAATTGGCCCTCTCTTCGGCATGAGCAATAATATGTCATTCCAAAGCCAGCCAGAGACCCCACACTGTGCTCTTCATATAGGTCGACATCTATTTTAAACAGACTGTAAAATACTGATGGGTATTGTAACCAGGAGGCTAGAGCATATGAACATACGAATGTGCCAACAGGAACAGACCACCCGGTCTATCTAAGTCTGCTCGAGTGTGCAGCTAGCACCCCTAGTTTGCAGCTGCCCCACCCCCTCCCATTTGTCATCCCACTGCCACCCCCACCTCCCCACCTCACTCTCCCCTGTTCCCTGTCCCAGGCCCCTTTGAAGCTGTTCACAGATTTACATGATATCATCCATTTCGGTAAGGCATTCCATTTTGCTACCACCCTCTCTGTGAAATAGAGTCTCCTCATTTCCTTCCTAAATCTTCCCCCCTCTATTCTTAGCCCATGCTCCCTGGTGACCCTCCATCTCCTTAACTTAAAGACCCCATCTGCCCCATCCTTATTGACTCCCCTCAGATACTTGAATGTCTCTATCATGTCCCCCTGTCCCTTCCATCCTCCAGGGTGTACATATTCGGGTCTCTCAGCCTGCTGTCATAGTCTGTCCCTTCCATTCCACATATCATCTTTGTTGACCTCCTCTGCACCCCTTCCAGTAGCCTGATATCATGCTTTAGGGATGGCCTCCAAAACTGCACACAATACTCTAAGTGCGGCCATACCAGCGACCTGTAGCGGGGCAAGATCACCTCTCTTCACCTGGATGAAAACCCACTCGCTATGCATCCCAGCATTTTGTTTGCTTTTGCAGCCACTCTCCTGCACTTGGCAGTGTTATTCATGGTCCCTATTACCATTACCCCTAGGTCCTTCTCCTCCTCCTCAGTGATCCCCAGCTTAACCCCTCCCAGCCAGTATTCTCTCCTTGGGTTCTTCACCCCAAAGTGCATAACGTTACACTTCTTTGCATTGAACCCAAGCTGTCACCTCTCTGACCACTCCTTTAGCTTGCTTAGGTCCCCTTGTAGCTGCTTCCATCCCTCCTCTCCATTCATCACTGCTCCGATTTTGGTGTCGTCAGTGAACAGACTTATCTTGCTAACCACCCCATGTGCAACATCTGATTTGAAGAGCCCAAACAATACTGGCCCTAACACAGAACCCTGTGGCACCCCACCCATCACCGGCTTTGGAGTTGAGAACTCCCCTCTCACCACCACCTGTTATAGCCTCCCACTCAGCCAGCTTGTAATCCAGTTCATCATTTTTGCCCCACCCCTACACCAGTTAGCTTCTCCTCAAGCCACCCATGAGGCACAGAATTGAAAGTCTTGCTGTAGTCCAAGTAAAGAACATCCACCACATGATCCTTATCCAGCTCGCCTGTCATCCAGTCATAATATTGTATCAGGTTGGTTTGACAAGACTTCCCTGAAACAAATCCATGCTGCCTCACATCCTGGAGGCCATTGTCCTCCAGGTACAAGACCAGACTTTCCTTTAGTATTGTCTCCATAAGTTTGCACACTATGGAGGTAAGACTTACCGGGTGAGCAGATCATTCTAACCCTTATACACCATGACCAAATGGGTTTTGTTACGGGGAGACAGGCTATGGATAACATTAAATCAGTTCATATTATTGACCATATAGCCCAGATAAAACACCAGCCTACCTGATGAGTTTAGATGCAGGGAAGACCTTCGACAAGGTGTCGTGGGTCTTCCTGCATGGGGTCCTGGCTGGCTACAGATTTGCCCCAGCCATTCTTGCTTTCATAACTAAATTACATTCTGCTCCTATGGCCTATGTTTGCACTAATGGCAATATATCCCAACCACTTAATCTGTGGAGGGGTACAAGACAGGGGTGTCCACTATCCCCATTCCTATTTGCACTATACATAGAGCCAGTGGATCAAAGTAGTCCTGAAAAACAACCGATAACGGGGGTGGAGCTGGGGGGGCCCCATCATAAATTAGTGCTTTACACAGATGACATTCTGCTTTACTTAAGGAATCCAAAAAATTTCCTTGCCAGAGGTCTTTCGACAAATCCAAATTTTTTCCCACCTTTCAGGGTATACATTGAACTGGACAAAAACAGAGGTCCTTGTCCTCTCACAGGAAGTACCCCAAACAATACAAAACAAGTACCCAATGCACTGGGATTTAGAAACCATTAAACATTTAGGAATTCAGTTGGGCCGTACTTCATCTGCCTTGTTTGCTAACAATTACTTACCACTTTTAGCTAATCTTAAGGCAGATTTACAGAGGTGGTCTCTCCTTTCCTTGCCCTTTTATGCCAGGATACAAGCAATTAAGACTAACACCCACCCAGAATTTTTATACCTGTTTCAATGTGTACCTTGTCCGGTTACACAAAAGGATTTGTCATGCTGGCAGAAATTTATTAAACTTTCTTTGGGCATACAGGCAACCCCGAATCTCCCAGCACATCCTATACTTACCTAAAATGGAGGGAAGTAGAGCAGTACCTAACCTGCTGGGATACTGGGTAGCAGCACAAACAAAGTTAGCCCTGCTTTGGGTTCACCCAATCTATAATGCCCACTGGCAACAGATAGAGATTTCCCAGAGTATGAACTCCCCTCTTCAGGCTGCAGTTTTCCAACCTAAGTACAGGTTCTCCTGAGAACAACTTTTATATTTGGGTACTGTGTCGGTCCTGAATGGTTGGGGCCTGGGGGCAAGGAAGGAGTATAGTGCCCATGGCATATAGAAATATTTTTGGTAGATTTATGATCCAGCTTCTCATCCAGCAAGGCAAGACACTTGGTATGGAAGGCTGGCAGGTACGGGCCTGGTCGCCCCCAGTAGCTTGTGCAAAACACACAGTAATTCCACTTGATATGGCTAAACAAAAATACCATTGGCAATCAAAAGATTTAATCCACTACTACCAACTCAGAGACTATATAAATACTCAGATTTGTAAAGTGGCCCACTTAGAGGATGATCGCCCATATCCACTAGTAATAGTGCAACTCTGGGAATCAACACATGGAAAGGTAGCTATTATCAAGCTCTATGCCAATTATATAGTAGATTTTTTTTTTAACTCTATTTTATTGCACCCATGGACTGGGCATCCATCCAAGATGCACTCTCAGTCAAACCTCTGACTCCCTGCCTGAACTTCCCACTAGTCAGAACTCCTCCCCCCCGACCCCAGGCAGGTCAGTCTCCCAGAAACCCACCCCCAAGGGAAGGATTGCCCGCCCGTGGTGACCTTACAAACTCAAAGGTCTACCTGAGCACAGGGTGGCACCTGAGGAGGAGTCCGATGTGAGGTAGCCAGCGGTGGGATGTGGGCAGGATCACTAGTGCTCTCTTCATCTCTGCAGTCCAAGGGAGGATTTTTGCTTCCCAGATTCCCCCCCCGAGCGTGGCCTGCAACGATGCCATGGTGCATGGCAACCCTTCCAGCGTCTGCCACGCTCACCCCCGTCTTACAAATCTGCATCCTGTAGTACCTCGATCTCCATCAGGGGTCACCAGGATGCCGGACTTCCCCACAGCCCTCCCGCTAGAAGAGGAGAGCAGTCTACCAGGTGCTCAATCCTCTCCCTCCGCTGCTGACTCCTGGCACCCAAGTTCACTCCCGAACCTGGGTCGTTGGCGTGGTGTTAGGTGTGGTGTCCAGCGCCTCAACCCTCAGCACAACAGAGACAGCCAATTGTATAGCAGATTATCACTATAATACCCAGGCACTACAACATAGATGGGAACAAGAATTAAATTTGAATTTGGAAAAGCAGACATGGACTAAAATTTGGAAATTTATCTGGATGACAACCTCATCTCCAATGTGGAAAGAATTTACCTGGAAGCGTAACCCTTCCATGGCCACGACCTGATATATAAGCCCAAAATTCCGGTTCATTCTAATTCTGTAGGCAGCCTAAGTGTTAAAATTTGTTATTTTATAACACCGCAATTACAGTTTAAGAGAGGCTCAGCTTCCAATTCTACATGTTGGAGAAGGTGTGGGGAGCCAACCACCACACACATTCATATTTTGGGAGTTTCCCCTATTAAAACAATACTGGGCTTAAATACAACAACACCTCAAAGTCCTTGTTATGATTTCTTCCCCACTAGGTCCAGAGAGCTTTCTTCTGGGCATTTGTCCTCAAGATATAAAGGGAAGGGAGGGAAATTATCTTTGGGTGATATTGGTGATAGCAGCTAACAAAACTGTAACTAAGAAATGGTGTAAGGCAGTTCCCCCATGCTCTAGGACTGGCCTGTCATTATACAGCAGATACAAGCTATGGAGCGAATTACTTTTGCAGTTCAACAAAAGATAGCTGCCTACACAAACTGGTGGATGAGATTGGAATTATACCAAGAAAATATGTACTCAGACACTATACAGTGACCATCTCTTAGATTACCTATCCTTAACTAAATTAAGGCTACAATGAATAGAAATTGAACCTAAAATGAAATAATTTATTGTTTTTAATGGCCCTAAATTATAAAGTTTATTACATTTTATTTATACTAAACCCTTTCCTATACATAGATTAACTTAGGTACAACTGGGAGTTGAAAATTGACAGTTGTGTGGTTGACGTATTAGGTAGCAGCAAAAGTTTCAACTTTTGTAATGTACTTGACTAAAAGGTTGATGATTTGTATTCCAGTTTATGACCTATTTTTCTGATACTTGCGTAGTTGATATATCTGAAGTGTGGTTCAATGATTTGAATTGTTTAATTGAATGTTTGTGGAATGTGCACAGTTTTACATCCTTTGGAAGAAAATTCAATAAACAAGTATAAAAGAAATAACACATTCATCAGCGACATCGCTGATGGATTGGTGGTGATAGTATGCCTGTTCGCATATGACACCAAGCTCTGCAACAGAGTAGACATGCAAGAGGGGGCCACAGGAATGGACTCTGATCTAAAAAATCTGGAAGGATGGTCAAAACAATTGCAGTTGAAATTGAGTGCCAAGAAGTGTAAAGTTATGCACCTGGGGAGAAAGAACCTTGGCAGGAAATACACCCTAGGAGAGGAGCAACTAACAGAAACCAAGGTTGACAGGGATCTAGGAGTATTCATATGTGATGATTAAAGACAACCAGGCAATGTGAAAAGGTGGCACAGAAAGCTAACGGTATCCTTGTATGCATAGGTAGGGGTATCATGAGTAGAAAAAGCAAGGTGATAATCCCACTGTACAGGTCCTTGGTGAAGCTGCACCTGGAGTATTACGTCCAGTTCTGGAGACCACACCTCAAGAATGACAGAGATTGTCTGGAGACTGTTCAGAGGAGAGCCATGAAGTTGATTCACAGACTTCATCAAGAACCCTACAAGTCAAGACTCAACCATCTCAAGATGTACTCATTGGAAAAGAGAAGAGATGGGGGGATATGATTGAGACATTCAAATATCTCAAAGGAATTAACTCAGTACAAACTCAGGACTTTTTCAGAGAAGGCTTGTCTACACGTACAAGGGGGGTACAGTGTGCACCTATAGGGAAGTAGATTCAAAACTAACATCAGGATGTTTTTGTTCACCGAAAGGGTGGTGGAGCCTTGGAACAGTCTGCCCCCTGAAGTCGTGGCAGTAAAGGCAGTGAGAAAGTACAAGCTAGCATGGAATAGGCACTGCAGAAACCTAGGAAGGATAAAGACTAGGGGGAGTAGCCCACACGGGCAGACTAGATGGATTATACGGTCCCATTCTGCCGGCACTTTCTTATGTTCTTATGTAATAGTAAATAATTATACAGTCAATAAAATCAACAGCCAGTGAATGTGAGGAATCTAAAAACCAAAAGTCTTCTTAAAAAGGTGGAATTTTAGACCTCTCTTAAAGGGCTCCACCAAGGGAGCTTCCCTCAGAGGTCTAGGAAGAGAGTTACACAGGGCTGGGGTGGCTACTGCAGAAGATTTTAGCTGGGCCCTTGGAACCACAAGGAGGCCCTCCTTAACAGAGCAGAGAGGATGGAGGGGTGATTAGGGTTCAGGAGATCATGCAGGTAACTAAGGCTCAGACCATGTAGGGCTTTGTAGGTCAGCAATCTGAGCTTGAAGGTGATTCACCACTGCATCGACAGCCAGTGCAGACTACGCAGAAGAGGGGTCACTTGGCAAGACCTGGCTAGGGCCAAGAGCAATCTAGCTGCTGCATTCTACACTAGCTGCAGGCAATGTAGGACACCTCCTCTTACCCTGTAACAATGTTATCTGTGACCTGTTTCAAATATTTTTTATAAAATTCTGAGGTGAACCCATCCTCACCAGGAGCCATATTATTATTTATACTTTTTATAGCAGTTTTTACCTCTTTGATGATAATAAGGCCGGTAGTTTCTCTAGCTCATCCTGAGGAACTTTTGAATATTTACCAATTTTAAAAATGAAGTAGGCTCCTGGATACTCCCATCAGTGGTATAAAACATGTGTTGTAAGTATTTATGAACCACCTTTTCTATTTCTGTCTAAGAATCTTTAATGTTCCCTCCTGAGTCCATTATCTTTACCATATTTCTTTTTTTACTCTATCTTTACAGCTTTCAAAGATGTTACCACCATCTAACTTCCCTTGCATTCCACTTCTATGCCCCATAAGAAGTATTTTTTTATTTATTTGTTTATTTATTTAGTCTAGGACTACAATTTACCTTTGAGCCCAAGGATCTTTTACAAAGGTTCCACGTCATAGGTATGTAACATAGGTAATGTTGCTCTATTGCATGTCATTTTTTCATGTCGTTCTTAATGTTCTGGAATTTCATGGAATATGTTCCTAAATCTGCATGTACTAAAGATAATAATCTCATTAATTTTGTTTGAAGTGCAAGTTTGTTTGTTTTTTCGCATTCACCATTCTTAATTGACCCTGCTAATTTTAACAGAGCTTTTCTGATGTGTTTTTTTTTTCAGTATCTTCCCACAAAACATTAAAGTTATCATATACCAGGCTACTGATTTCCTAGCACTCAGGAGGTCTTGTATTGTTCAATCTACTTATTCATTTTCTGTGTTGAATTTAATTGCCAGTACCCTTTTCCCGTTTTAAAACCGCCTGTAGAGTTTAATTGCACCCCTAAGAGTAAATTATCAGAGTTTTCCATTGGCATTAAAGATACCTGTTGCACTGTCAGATGGCATGTATAAAGATAAAGTCAATTTATTTGTATTTTTTTATTTATTTCAATCTTGGATTACAATACCTTTGAGCAGGAAACCACTTGTTTACAAAGGTTCCACGTCAATAGGGTGGGAAAACAAACAAAGGGAGCAGTACAAAAGTCACTAGTTAAACAGATTATACAATATCAGGATTTATAAAATGGGCAAAAAAGTCCTGAAACAGGATTGTCTGAGAGCCTTTTCCAGCCGTGTCCTTATCAGGACATATCCATTCAACAGGCACTTCTTGTGCTAACCAAACCGCACTACACAATTAAATTAATGCATGCCACTGCTCTCACTGACAAATGACAACAGCTACACTGAAACTTCAAGAGCGGTGACACTGAGACAGAAAGTGAAAAAAAATACTGCGCAGTGCCTGTAACTATCCATTTCCTCCACAAGCCGTGGACATTTATAATTTTCTAAGTAAACTCTGACCTCTTTCAGTGCTGAAACCTGCCCACAATAAACTCAGTCAAGCATGGCTTTCAAATCCCAGCATAGATGCAGTTCTTCATTAACGAACCAGCAACGCAGAAACACCAAGTAGATTGTTTAATGTATCAAGGTTTAAATTCAAGGTAACCAGTCCAGACCTTACAAGTTCAGCCTAACCAAACAGAAAAATGCCAGACTCGCTCCTTCTCAACCTGACACCACTTGTCTGCTTTTATTGAGAGCAAGCGTGTCCCACTAGAGCCACCATACTTAGTGTTTTCCACACATGGCTTAATTATGAACGTTGACTGTAACTTCAGGCCGGTCACTACTAAAATAATGATTTTTTTCTTACCAAATTAGAAACACAAATATCATCGAGGGGATCTGGATTTGTACTTCAATGTACTACCACATTTTCTGGATCACTATGGCAGCACTGCATGTGCAGGGGATTTGAAAGCCGTGCTTCACTGACTTGACTAGGGTGAGGTTTGAGCACTAAAGCACAGGTCATACTAAACGTGAAATGTTTAGCATTTGTGTAGGAAGGGAGGCCTTATATGCATTATGTGGTATTTTTCTAGCATTCACCTGAGTAATATATAGCAAGCCCTCTCCTCCCAATAAACATGTTTTAACAGGGGACTATTTTGTACTATTTCAACCACTGAAACCAATTTTATATTTCAAAGTTTTCATTTGTTATTTGTGGGGTTTGTTTGTGTTTTTTTTATAATTACTTGGCGACCCATTTTATAAGCGCAATATGACATTCTGAGGTGTGGGTTATGGCCTGATAAGAGCACTTTCTAGCTGCTAAAGGCACTCGGCGCAAGTGCCTCATGCCTCATAACGTACCTGGAGCATGCTCTTATCAGGCCATAACCCACACCTCGTCATGTCTTATTGCTGGCTTAAGCCTTCAACAACAATACAGTACTCAACAACAGTACAGTAAGGCAGAGGAGTAACATACAGTGCTTCCAACTATAGCCCTGGTGAACTCCTGGACAGTAGTGAGGACAAGAGCAGCCAATGGTGGCTTTGTCAGAACCTAAGGAAGGAGACTTGCTCAGTAAGTAAGAGACAGCAGAAGCATTGTGAGGAGTGGGTAAGGAGAGGAGGGCATTGTTAGGCAGTGAAAAAGGTTGGGAGATAGGTGCCTAAGGAGGTGATAGGGGAGGAAATAAGAGGGAATAGGGATGATGGGGGGTTGAAGGTGAGGGGCAGATGGGAATAACTGGAGAGAACATGTCAGAACAGGGAAACAGATTGCCTTTCTCAGGTGCAGTCACAGCTACTATTCATTAGTAGATGCTGTTGTAATAGGTTTTTGAAAGGGCTCAGTGTTGATACAGTAGTGAGTTCTGCACCAAGGTCATTGAACCAGTGGGGGGCCTGGTAAGAATAGGACCACTGTCCCTGTGTGGTTCTGCATCTTGGATCTGTGAACAGTTGATGGGCAGAGTGTCTGGTGCACTGCGAGTCTGAGAATAAGTTTAGAAGGTTAGCCACACCAGGAGATACAAGTCCAAGGACAGTTTTTTTGGCTAACAGGCAGGTTTGGTAGCAAATTCTATTGCTAAGTTAAAGCAATCCAGTTTGTTCATAAAGGTCGCAGGTGTGGGTGAGGCAAGGAGAACAGGTGAGCAGCCTGCAGGCTTTGTTGAGGGCCACTGCTATCCTATGGAGGCAGGTAGAGGGTTTGGAGCTGTAGATGAACAGGCCATAGTCAATGATGAAAATCACTGTGCTATTGATAGTGGTTCACAGGGCATCCGGTGTCAAGCATTGCTTTTGTCTGTGAAAGAGCCCTATTCTGATGTTAACTGTTCTGGACACATTCTTTTTTTTTTTCAATTCTTTTTCTGTCTCCTTCGGTCCCAGAACTCTCTCAGGCAGTCCGTTCATCTGCCACTCTACCACCCACTGTGACCGCCTGCCTCTTCAAGGACATTAGCACTCCCAGGGGTACTTCCCGGGCCCGAGGTCCATTAGAAGATCAAGGGGCAGAGGCAGAGTTCCAGTATCAGGTGTGTGGCAGACAGGCAATGGGATGCCATTGCTTATCCAGGCCAAAGGTTTTTTTTGGCACATCCCTTCCCCGAGCATGGTGTACAATGAAGCCATGGCGCACAGCAACCCTGCCGGCATCTGCCACGCTCACCTATGCTACATTGGTCCGTGATCCTGCAATGCACCTGGTCTCCACCTGGGGTCACTGGGACAGCGGATATCCCCAATACCCTCCCCTGGCAAGGGAGAGCTGTCCTGTGGATGCTCAATCCCTTTCTGCCTCTTCCGACCCCCAACGCCTGAGCTCACTCCTGAACTCGGGTCACTGGCGTAGCACAAGGTGTGGCATCCAGTGCCTCAACCCTCAATGCCAATGGGCCTCTGGCCACATTCTTGAAGTCCTTGGAGTAGAAAAGGGAGCAGTCCACAGTTACACCCAGGTATTTGAAATGATCGGCTTGTTCAAGAGGGACACCTGTACAGTTCCTGATAATAAGAGGGTAGGATTTGTGTTTATTTCTAGCACTGTTAAAGAGCATCACCTTTGTTTTTTGTAGTTTATTACCAATTTGTGAATCCCGAACCTGTCCTCAACTCACTCAAAAGCAAGTTGCAGTTGATTTTCAAGGTGGGGAGGGTCATGATGTGTGGTGTAGATGACAGCATCATCTGCATAAAGAAGGATCCGTTGATTGTTGGAGTGGGGCAAGTCATTTAGAAAAGTTTTAAATAGGAGTGGTCCAAGTATCAATTCCTGTGGCACCCCGCAGTGAACAGGCAGTCGTTCAGATGAGGTGTTAGCAATCCTCTCCTGCTGTGAGTGATCTGAGAGGTAGCTTTTGAACCAGTTAATAGATTCATTGGAAAGGCCAATGGATGAATGCTGCTGAAGTAGAAGTGAGTGACTGGCAGTGTCAAAAGCCTTAGTTAAATCAATAAAGGCTGCACCAACGAGGCCCCCCTGGTCAAGTGAGTTCTGAATGATACTGGTGAATTCCAGCAAAGCAGTAGTTGTGCAGTGTCCTTTTCGAAATCCATGCTGTTCAGGGCATTGGATTGTGTATTTTTCAAGATATTCCACTAACTGATCCGCGACGATCTGCTCCAATGCTTTGGACAGTGGGGGGAGGATAGAAATTAGCCTATAGCTGGAGTGCAGTGCTCTGTTGCCACTCTTATGCACAGGTGTTACCACAGCTGACTTCCAAACCTTGGGAAATTGAGCCAGTTGTAAGGATAGGTTCATTAGTTTAGTAAGGGGAACCAGAATCTCTTCGAGTGTAAGGGCAACAAGCTTGAGATCAAGGGTGTCACCGTTCTTCTTCGATTTCCCAAGTACCTTACGAAGATACCTTCTAGCTTGGTGTAGGGGGACTGCTTTGAAATAGAATGGAGGGGGGGATGTTTACTGTTGTTGTGAACCTTGGTCCTTGATGAAAGTGAATTCCTCAAAGAAATTGTGTGGAAGGACGCTACTCAAATCTGTAAATGCTTTGTTAAACGAATTAGCAGTGGTCAGTGGGTCTACTGTTGGAATACCATTTATGTTTAGCATACTTGGAACCTCCTCATGGTCTTTTCCTGTGGCATCCTTGATATTGATCCCAAAATTCTTACTATGGCCCCAGGAGGTTTTTAACACCTCCCTAAAGTGGCTATTTTTAGCAGAGCAGATGGCATGGGTACAGTCGTTTCTAGATCTTCTGTATTCCTATAGGTCGGCTTGCTTACTGGTGGCAAAAGCCACCGGTAAGCAAGCCAGTAGCTAAATTATTTTTGTAATAAGTAAATCCCTCAGATTGATATTTTATTCTATATGCATTCACCTGTTCGGCATCTGATAACATTTTGCTCAAAAAGTTTGAATCACAAAACTGTTTACCTGTTTTTGCACCCCGGTCTTGTCTTGCAAATGCAAAATTGAAATCGCCTTCACATAGCAAATGTCGTGAGGTATATAAATAAGGTGGATCACTATGAAAAGTTCCAACTTCTCTTTCTTGGTTTGTGGAGCATACACATTTAAGAGTCTTCACAAGTTGTTGTTATACTTAAAATCTATCAGCATTGCCTATCAGGAAAAATATCAACAATTTTAGATACTGAGAAATGTGTTCTTTAAATAATTTTCCTACTCTGTCACATCTGTCCTCTCTGAAGGACCAAAAAGATGTAATTCAACACCACAATATTTGTGCATGGGTTATATCGGCATATGACTTCATCCTAGCTTCTTGTAGCATATAAATATCATACTGCAGATCTTTTAAAATCAAAAAGGTTAGAAGTCTCCTTTTAGGGATTTTTACACTATTAATGTTGAGGGAGGCAATTTTAATCTCTGAAGATGAGGCCATCTAGAGAGGATCGTGTGTAGGATATCAAACTAAAGCAGGAAATAAAAGGAAAATCATCTATAATGGCTTTACTATGCACTCTCTGCTTCTAGTTCATCATCCACATTGGACTTTCCTTTTCCTGGAGGAGGATGTTGAGCTGTGGTTATCATCTTTAGTTTCCGAGGATGCCAGTCTCTGTGAAGACTAGGTTGATGAGGCTTCTGAGTCTCCACCTGCATCTGAGTCTCCCTTATCTGAAGTTAAAACTGCATATTAATTTTCTAGCATAATTTCTGGTTGCCTGGAATCTTTCTGAGACATTTTAGATTCCGAGACATTTTAGATTTTGGTTACTGTCATCTCAAAGATCTTTTTCTAGTAACTACATACAGTCATACCGGGTGGAGGCATAATTTCCTCTTCAGCTGTTTTGTCAGGGATCTCTTGCTGAATGTTCATTCCTGGGTTTCAGCCTATGGTTCCTCATACTGTGCAGGTCTTGTACTCTCTTCCACGGTATCATCTGCCTTCTTTGCAAATGCCTGACATCAGGTGGAGTAATCTGAGTGTCTAGTGTTTGGACTGTGTCTTGTTCACCTACTACAGGTGGATGTAGTACACAAGGTAAATCCTCTTGCTGTTCTGTAGAATGGGGGCAAACCAAGCTGGGGAGCTGTGCAGCTCTTTGCACAGATGCTTTTTGCCTTTATTAATGCACGTTTTCTGTGCATTCAATAACAATTTGTCTTGATTAGGACAGTCACTTCTATTGTGTGTAGGCCACTAGCATGTCTTATATGAATGTCCTCTTTGTTTACACAAGTTGCACTGCAGCTCACTGGCACAGTAATTGCTTACATGGCCATAATCCAGACACAAATTGCATCATACTCTGTTGCATGTGTTACTTAAGTGTGAAGACAAACCGCATTCAAAACATGTCTTGGGTTGACCCTGGTAAAATCATTGGCCTCTGTCACATGCTAAAAAGAAATAACTGGGGAGGTGCTGAATTCTGGCACCCACTTGTCTCAATTTAACATTGAAACTCCACCCTCCTGTCCACAACTGCTTATCATCCATGATGGTGTCTGATACACGCAAAATGTCACATTTTTGAGACAGCCAATGATTGATATCAAGAATGTTCATCCCCTCATTCTCAAATAATATAGTGACCATACATATAACAGGTTTTGTGAGAGGTATAGCATGGAAAGGTATCCATAAATCAGTATATTTTAATTTTGCATACTTAACCAACAATCTCTCCAAATTTGCTGCAATTTTAAAACTGACTTCAAAAATGGCATCCCCAGAAGTGTGAATAAGTGTGTATATTTCAGATAAGAAAAAGCACATGGAGTCTTTTAATAAGGACCATTCAACATATAGTCTGTTAGGGGACAGGTCTAGGCCTCCCCTGTATCTGAGGTGCATAGCATTTTTTCCTTGCGCTGGAGCTTGGCTAGATGAGACATATTCTGCCATTCTAAATCTTTCCCATTTTTACTGAGCAGTTTCTTGGTGGAGCACAGTGCTTTCTCCTCTTATCTTCTGCTCCTCGTTTCTTCCTGTTTCTAGCTCCACCCTGTTCCCCCAGTTTTGTGCCTTACTAGACATGCTGTGCCATTCACCTGCCGATGATTCATCTGAGCTTTTCCTTTGGGTATCATGCTCCAGATTGCTATCTAGCTGAGAGGGATTATCCTCTGTAGGCAAATCTTTGGTAACAGGATCAGAGTCTCATGGGGGAGATACATTTTGTACTTCTATATCAGTATTAACATCCGCAGTGTTAACTTGATCAGTTGCAGCAACAGAAAAGTTCAAAATGCTACACTGAGTAGCCTGAGTTTCCTTATTGGAGTTATCAGCTGTATTTAAATTTATATCTTCGGGGGGGAAAACTGTATCGGTAGTGTTCATGCTCCCTTCCTGCTTTTCCATTGGCACCTGCATGTTACCAGTTATCTTCTTTTTTTGTATCCACTTTCAATTCATTTTCACCTCAATTCCCAGATGCAGATTTTACAATATTTACCTCAGGTTGCACAGTAAGGGGTACCTATTCCACAGAGTGTTCCTGCTCTGTGAAGATAGATGCTGCTCAGTGTTGCCTGCATCAGCTTCTTTTGTGCGATCAGTAGTTGAAGTTTCTGGTATCGGAGCAACTGAGTTATCAGGTGTCCAGTCTCCTTTCTGACTTATTTACACCAAGCACCAAGAACAGCTTTCTCCACTGACCAAGCAGGCTCTGTGTCTGACTGTGTCCAGTGATATTTCCTGTCTTGATCAGCAGCCATGCTGCAGCCCCAGACTTCTGCTGCCACTCTGGTGTTTTTCCCATTGAACTGAGGATTTATCAGGTACACCTTTACTGGATTTATTCTTCAATCTTTCTATCTCTCCAATATTTTACTCTGAAATGGTTTAGTTTTTATTAAGGCTTCAGCTGCAGGCTGCTGTTTTGGGGTACTAGCAGACGATCTGTCAATGGAACCCTTTGATGCTGCTGTGTCATCACCAACAGCTGAAATTGGCTTGTCAGTATTGGCAGAAACACTCACTGGATGTATCACTGTTTCTCCTTTGCATAAGATCTGCTACAAGTAGCTCTTTGCTGGGCAAAAAGGACTTCTTCTGCCATTAACACCATTAAATAGCATTTTGTCTCTTTCATTGCCACTTGCCATTTTAACTCTTCTGTATGCAATTCATGATTCAACAATTCAGATGTCTCTCTCAGTTCAGCATTGCTATGCACTTCTGATTCTACTTCCATTAGTTTGATATCCTGTACTGGACATGCAAGGAAGGAGGTCTGCTCACCTGCATGTACATCAGCTTCATCTTCACCACTGTCTCTGTTGTCCACCATCTTGGATCGACTGGCATCTTCCCCTCAGGAAGAGCGAAGGTATTCTATTTAAAATATATAGCAACAAAAGCAGTATGGTACAGAAACAAATGCATGTGGTAATATACAAAAATAATTACATTTTTATATTGCAATAAATGTACAGACAGGCAAGTATTAATTTCTTACTCAAATAATAGTGTAGACATTGCAAATGTAATACAGTTATCTATATCATGAACCTTTTCTAAATGAATATACACATTATCCTTTAATCATTTTAAAAGGTACAATTTCACCATAAGGCTTTGGTCTTAGATTTTGAAGAAACTAAATCATGCTGTCCCCTAACTCTTTGTAAAGAAAGGAAAACATTGCCTGATATTTCCTGATATGTTATTACCTTTTGTTGTAATACCCAAGCACATCATGCCTGCCATATGTAATAATGCAGAGCGGCAAAAATTGCTTGCAGAGTTTTCCTGTTGTATTTCCCCCAGGGGTCTAAAAGAAGGCATAAAACTAATTCTTCATATTTTAACTGTATATACAGAGGTACATACCAATCCCTTGCCATCTGTCTCCAAAAATTATTGCTGTATCCACATTCTAAAAAATAAGTGTTCTTGAGTTTCCATCTTATTAGTGCTGCAGGTTCTAGCACAAACCCTGTCCTCCACCTTTTTATGTTTGTGATTGTTTTTAGCTCCCAGTCTCCCACGGATGCTTAACCATACAACATCCCAACCAAAAGTAGGTATCCTATTATTTGTTAACTGCGACAACACTGCCTGCACACTATCTGTTGAGCACTAAGGAAGGCTAATTTCTCTACTGAAAGCCCTATCTGTAGCTAACTCATAAAGGCTCTTTCTAGAGAGTGTTTGAGCCTGTTCATATGGGATTCCCCATTTTATGGCCTTCTGCAAGGCTGCCGTACCATTCTGTGGAAAATCCTTAAGCTGGGTCAATTTTCTTGGTTGACTTAAAGCCCATACTTCTAAGCCTGGTGTCATCCATTCCATTAAAACAGCCTTCCACCCTGGTCCTCCTGGTCTCAAGGGCATATGCATATTCGGGTATTAAAATGGTGTAAAAAAAGACCAATAGATTTATCATATTTAATACTCCTCCTTTGAATGTTCTTTAAGTTATCTCCCTTTTTAAAGGATTGAGCCTGCTTCCCCATACAATCTGAAAAAATGTGTCCTGGTCCTACTAAAGTCTTTATCAGAAAAAAACACTCTTTTGCTTTGATTTAAGTTTGCCTTTCCCCTTAGTTACTAATGTTTCTGCTTTTTTCAAGCTAGCATCCCAGTTCTGCATTGCCATATCTCCATTCCCATACAAAATTCCTAATATTTTTATTTATCCCATGAAATTTCAATGTGCTCAAGTTTGCCTCCTGCTGGTATAGGAGCTGATCCCAAAGTTGTATCTACTTTTATTGTAATTTATCGTGGATCCTGAAATGTTTGAAAACATACTGAATAGTTGCAGCACTGCTGTTTCTGAACCTGCCAAAACTGCGGTCAGAACTACATCATCTGCATATGCCAAAACTGTCAGGGGCTGTTCTCCTAAGGCTAATGATATTCCTGGTATCTTATCATCCATCACTGAGTGTCTCAGAAAGAGGTTGATGCTAAAAATGGGAATGTGGGGGTATTTTTATTAAAGGATAGATAACACAGACATTTCAAAAATTCATATACTTAGAACTTTACAAATTAACCATTCAAAATGTCTAAGAATCCAGTATCGGTAAGAAATGTTTTCTGTAGATTTTTTTACTGGATAACAATGTAAAGTAGATGCTTCATGTAAATAAACAGTTCACATGTAGTTTTGAATCATTGCTAGCAAGTTACCTGTTTTTGTTGTATTGTCAAAGCACATCTTGTCTGCCATAGATAATATTTACATGTAGCAAAACATAATTGTAAGGTACTTTTGTGATACTTATGCCACTCTTTTGGATATACACCTAGGACTTCAGTTTCATAGTTCACAGCAGAAAATAAAGAGTCCTTCCATTCTCTACTGAGATGTTTCCAAAAATTTTCACTAAAAGGACATTCAATTAAAATATGTTTCTGAGTCTCTAAGATACCAATACATTCTCCTCAGGGGCATTCTCTTTCTTGTATTGCTTTATGCTTCAAAGAGTCTTTACCATCCAGTTTCCCATGAAAAATTAGCCATATAATGTCCCACATAAAATTAAGTATCCTTTTATTAACCAATTGTGATACAGCCACCTGGAATGCTGCAAGTGGGCATTCTTTAATCACTAATATGAGTGAAAAATTCTGCTCTCCCATCTGAGTATAGTGTATGGGAGACCACTGTTTCACATGGAAATCAGCAGAATCCCAGTGTTGTTGTACCATCATTGTGACATCAAGAGGTAGTTGTACCCTCTTGAGTACATCACTACGATGGTGCAACATCAGACGTTGGCACGCTGTGCTGCTTCTGCCTCCAGTCACAGCACAGTGTTCAAACATCTGTTGTCTTCTGATCACTGGCGAAACTGGCTTTTGGGCACAGTACTGTGACAGCCATGGCAAGGAAGATGTGAAGACACACTGTGAACTCCTGCATGAAACAGTACAGTCCTTCCGATTTCTCTAAAAAAAAAAAAAAATTTGGTCTGTGTAAGCAGCGGAGGGGGGAGGGAGGCAGAATATGGCTTGTTCAAGTTAATGTGGGAAGGACAGGCACACAATGCTCAAGAAATGCTTTGTTTTTATTTAACTGTTGCCCATGCACTATTAAAGACAATGGATGAGCAACAGTAAACAACAATGATGAGTTCACTTCTTGAGGTTGTCTTCACTTTTGAGATCTACTTGGTTGTCATGACAACCTCTCAAAGTGAGCACAGTGTTGTTCACTCTTGCCCATCCAATATCCTCTATATATAATCTTTTCATTGAGATTGCAAAAAAGGCTTCCTTCATTTATTTCCATTGTTGTATTTTTTCTGTATTATTTTTGTATGCTCCTCCCCAGGCACCCCTGACCAGCCACTCCTTAGGGCCTCCAAGGAGCACCCCAGCACCACTCATCCCCTTTCCGCCAACCACTGCCCCCAGCCACCTGGGTAACCCAACGTATCCCTTCATCAGGAGGGTCCTTCCCTTCCAAGGGGAAGCACCCATTTAGGTGCAACTTCATATCCCAGGTGCTGCAGGGTCAGGCCAGACACCTTCCAGGGCTTTGTGGCATCAGGGGACTGGAGGCTGTCATTCAGTCACTCGGGGGGAATTTTTTCTGTTTTTCTGCCCTCCTACTCCCTCTGCCCTAATTGGCTGCTGAGTGTGTTGGCGACTAACAAACATCTGTTTCATGTATCTACATAGTACATGATCATACTCTTTCCTTAAACATTGCATTTTCCCACTCCTCCATTCAGGGAATGGCAGAATAAGCTAATCACTTACCAGTTCCACCCATAGTTTCTCTGTTTGTCTTAAAACTAGGGTTTAATTACTATTGAAGAAAATGGTTTTAAAAAAACTATGGGGTTACTCCTTTAACCCCGCCCTGTGCCTCAGTTTTATATGTAAACTTCCTTTGAAATGAATTTAATCTTGATTCCCCAAATCCCTGAAAGAATAAACTATATAGTCAGGTTTCCAATTCTATCGGGGTGGGTAAATATGGCTTAAAAAGATAAAGCAAGATAATAAAAGGGTCAATTATGTAATAGATATACCACTCACAGGGTGTGCGGTTGTGCTCTGATATCATGCGCCTTGGTGTGTCAATCGACTACGCAAGGTAAGCATATATCAGAGTGCCACCGCACACCTCAGAGTGGTTTATCTATCTTATAAAATGTCAAAATTGTTTTGGAGGGGGTTAAAAGTGCAGGTGTGCATTCGCACTCTGATATACGCATGGTCACCTGAAGGTGTTTGTCCAATGCCATGGAGCCCCTTGATTCCTTTTTTCTCACCCATTTTATAAATATATATATAAATATGGGATATACAATGGTGAGCTGTCAGATAAATGATTTATCTGCACAAGTGCTCTTTGACCTCAGATAACCTCTTGAGTGGCGCAAGCCACAAGTGAGGTGTCTGAGGTCAAACAGCACAAGTGTAGATAAATAATTTATCTGAAAGCTCACCATTGTGTAGTTCATTTATGCAGCAGGGATGCTTCTATCACTGCAGGAACATTTGGTTTTGACTGTTTAACTTTTTTTTAAATGATAATTTCCGGGAGTTTTGGTTAACTTTCCTAGAATATGTCTGCCTAGCATAATGATTGCTATTAAATGAAACATCACTCATTTTGTAGAAAACTTCTTGCTGAACAAATGTCATGCTCACAGTACAATGTTACCTTTTTCATTTTAAAGTTATTCACATTTGTTTGTCAAAAAAGGGAAAAGAAAATAGAATTTTATGCTGTTTTTTTGCTGCTTATAAAAAAAACTAAAAGGTATCCATAAATGAAACACCACTCATTTTGTGGATACTTTTGTGCTGAACATTTTTCGTGCTCACAGTACCATGCTGTCATTTTTTGTTTTAAAGTTATTCACATTTGTTTGTCAAAAAAAGTGAACAAAGAATTACATTTGCTTCTGCTTTTTTGCTAATTGTAAAAAACCTATAAGGAATCTATACAAGAAACACCACTCATTTTGTAGATTATTTTGTGCTGAACAATTTTTGTGCTCACAGTAACATGCTTTTTTTGTTTTAAAGTTATTTCCATTTGAATATGGTTAGTACTGCTTCTGAGGCCGAACATTCTAAATGAATTCTAAAGAGATTTGTGACATAGTAACTGTGTGTATAAATGGTCACTGTATGTATAAATTTATTTATGCAATAGGCGTGGACTTAAATCCTATGAGATAAATCTGAGCTACTATGTGATAAATTCAAAATTTTGCATTTATACACATAGTAGATGCATCATCACAGATTTATTCACATAGTAGATATGTCACAATCACTCCGAAACTCATTTAGAATGTTCGCCTTCAGTATCAGTACTAACTATATTCAAATGCAAATAACTTTAAAATGAAAAAAGATAGCATAGTGCTATGAGCACGAAAGTTGTGCAGCATAAAATTATCTACAAAATGAGTGGTATTTCATTTATAGATACCTTATAGATTTTTTGATAATTAGCAAAAACACAGCAGAAAATTCATATTTTTTTTTCATTTTGTCCGCAAACAAATGTTAATAACTTTAAAAGAAAATGATAGCATGGTACTGTGAGCACAAAGTTTATTCAGCACAGAAATATCTACAAAATGAGTGGTGTTTCATTTATAGATACTTTTTAGTTTTTTCAGAATTAGCAAAAAACAGCAAAAAAATTCCGTTTTTGTGCACTGTTTCATCAAACAAATGCAAATAAAATAAAACCAAAAAAATATAGCATGGTACTTTGAGCACAAAAGTTGTTCATCATAAAAATATCTACAAAATGAGATGTTTTTTGTTTCTAGATTCCTTTTAGATTTTCTATAATCAGCAAAAAATGGCAGAAAATTCCATTTTTATTCACTTTTTGACTAACAAATGCCCCCTACAAAAGCAAAAACAAAAGAATTGCATAAATGGAATATGCAATGGAAAACTTGTGTAATAAATGATTTATCTGCACTCGAGCAGTTTGACCTCGGACACCACACTCGTGTATTATGCCACTGAGGTTACCCTCGAGGTCAAACTGCTCTTGTGCAGATAAATCATTTATTACACTTGCTTCCATTGCATATCCCTATTTATACATACAGTGACTCAGATAAGTAAGCAACAAGACACAATGGGGTATGCATTAAACAGTTCTAATGCACGGCTAGGGGGACGTAGTGAGGCACGAGGCCCCAGGCCGAGTGCATCCAGTCCCCTAGCCATGCAATAGAACTGTCTAATGCACATCCCCGGAGTGGCTTATTGTGCTTATAAAATGGGCCTGTGTATTCTAAATGGAGGTTCTAGTTTTAGCTGTGCATTAGACACATTTAATGCACAGCTAACAACCAATCAGATTGCTTGAAATCCTTTGTCCATTTTATAAACGCATTTATCACACTGAATATATGTCCACCCCATTGCATAAATATATATATATATATATATATATATATATATATGTAAATATATACAGTAAAGGGCTTAATGGACAGCCCCATCGAACCCCTCTTTTCACTGGAATAGGCACTCCCAGTAATGAATTAACATAGGGCATCATAACAGCATTTTAATTTTTTTGCTTTTAAAGGTATTTCTTTTTCAACTTTATCTTTATTAAGCTTTGTCATAAACTGAACAAATCAGTAATAAAAGCAATAATAGATCCCTGATGGATTATTACATACATATGTAAACACACTCATTTTAGTCCCCAGATAAAGTAATCTATTAATGGTGGTACCGTATATGGGGGAATCATACATTATTCAGTAAAGAGAACATTGTATTGAGATATGCTCATCAAGCCATGACTTCTGGAATTTAAGACATATTGAAAACAAACAGGCATCAAGTCAACATGACCATATTACCATCACTGTTTCCATTAAGTTTTAATTGTCATAGGGGAAAGTTAATCGCTGCAAACAGACCCTCCCCTCAAAACCACAGTAAACACCAACAGTGTACTTTAGAAAACAGGGATATCAACTCCCTCCCTACACCAGTGCCTGCACAAATCTATAGGCAGAATAATAACATTATAACAATGGGACTTTAAAGTCCCCTAATGACAAGAAAGCTAGGGAACTAGAGGTATAATAGTAACAATTCACTCTATCAAGCAGTAAATAGTATGGCACAGATAAGAAAATCATGCCATCTTAAATTTCACACAGCGGGAGGGAGAGTGGCAGTAAACACATTTTTAAAACTGAACCAGCTGTCTAATTATAAGATACATAAAATAATATGAAAGCTTCCTCTTGGACAATGGCTCCCATACAATAATAACACCCACGATTAGGCTGAAACCCAACAATATAAAAGTCTTTAATGATGAGCTCACAGTCCATGGTAGCAATCAAAGGAGCAGTAGGATTTAAAGAAATACCAGGGAGTCCAAAAATAGCCTTTGAGGCAGTCTTGGATCCAGAGTCCTCTCTCGAAGGTCTGGTGGTGCTGAATGGAATTCCTCCACAATTTCATCTGCTCTTTTCTTTGTCTCTTTAGGGTCAGTAAATTGAAATGTTTTCCCACCATGGGTAATATGCAGCCAGGCGGGAGCAAGGAACAAGTGTACACACTCCCAGAGCTCACAACTGCTGCTGGAGTGGATCAAACAATTTTCTTTGGTTGTGAGTTGTGAAGGACCAGTCAGGGAAAAGTCTTATATCCATTCCTTCAGATTAAACTGGGCGATAAAATCTAGCCCAATTCAAAACTGATCTCTCACCTCCATCCCCGCCATGATGAGTAAGATGGTATGAGGAGTGTCCCAGTTGAATTGGCGAGTACAGAAATGAATCCGGTAGGCCTTTCTGAGGTCTGATGCTTCGATCCCCATATCCTCAGGTATGGTATCTGATAACCAGGTGCTCAGAAAAGATAGCCAGTCTTCTCCCTCTATACCCTCTGGAAAACCAATCAGCCTAATATTCATGGCCCTTGTTGCATTTTCCAGGGTCTCGAGGTGAGTTTGTAGATGGGAGTTCTCAGTCATGAGCTGTGCTACCACCATTTGTGTTTACATTGATCATTCTTCAGCATCTTTGGCAGTAGTCAGCAGACCTTTTTACATCCTGGGTCCCTAGGCATTCTAGGATATTCTCCACCTTTTTATCAATATCGCCCACCACCTTTAATACACTATCTCAGGTGGTGGTTCATCCATACTTCCGACATGGTTAGAGCCTAGCTGTGACATTGTTAGCTGGTTGTGTGTACAGCTTTGAGCTTGCCCCTCCCCCGCAGCTCCCTTTGGATGTTCCATACCTCAAGTTTAGTATCAGACTGCTGACCTTTTATTATTGGAACAGAATCCACAGATAAAAACAAGTAAAATAATACATTTGATGATATTTATTGGCATAAATGTGACTTTACAGGAGCTGTTGCAAGGTGCGTCCGGTCCAATGCTTGACTCTCTAGCACCCCCCTTTTTCATAACTGCATTTAAATACATCTTTTTTATCCACTGTATGAAACTATATGGTATCTTATACATTTGCAATACAGTAAATAAAAAATTATGTCCAACCTGATCAAAAGCTTTTTTTCTTGATCTATGGACAGAATATAACCTTTAAAAAGTCCTTTATTTCCTCTCTCAGAAAGTTCCCTCAAGATTAATAAATTATCCTGGATTTTCCAAATTGGAATTTCATAACTCTGCACTTGTGACAGGACAATGTTTGCTATCTTAATTAACCTCTTTACCAATATTTTCGACTGTATTTTTGGTCCATATTTAGTAGACAGAGTGATCTCCAATTCTTCAACAACTGCTTCTCTCCTTTCTTGTGTAGAAAAATGAGTAAGCCCTGTGTTAGCAGTTGTGGTGGACCTTCTATGTTTAAAATCTAATTATATAATACTTGCAAAGTAGGAGATAGATAGTTAGCAACGGTTTTATAACATTCAGATAGCAACCCATCATTTCCTGGGGCAGTATTATTATTTAAACTCCTAATAGCCTCTTCCACTTCTAGAAGTATAATATGTTGTACCAGCTGTTGTTTCATACTTTCTGGTATATTAGGAATTTGTAACTGGTATTATAGGGTAACACCCTATATAGGCGAATATTACTGAGTGGCTCAATATGAGCCACTCAGTAATAGCTGGCCATGTGGTGTAGAGGCTTGAGCCACTGCCCCTGGAGCCTGTGGTACTGGGTTCTGATCCTGGTGCAGGAAGCTATTTTGCTTCCTGAGGGAGTTGCTATAATCTCCTAAATCTGCTCCCCCTGGAGTTTTACAATATTTATTTTGGGGGTTGTGGAGGATTTGCCCCCCACATTGGGGGTGCAGGGGCACTGCATTAAAAACTTGGATTTTCTTTTTTTGTTGTTGTTATTTAGTAGGTGACTTTCATTATTTGCGATGGTCGGTACTGTGCAGTTCGCCGTTTTGACATCAGGTGGTTGTTGACCTGCTTTATGTGATCACTGGTCTTATAGACTCACTCTTATCACATAAAACCATATTATAGTTCTTTTTTCTTGAGTAGAATTAAAAATCCATCTAACATACTCAGTTACTATATTCAAAATATTCTATTTGTTATTAGATGTACCCCTTCATTCTCATATAAACTTGTAAAAAATATCTTACGCAGTCTATCTTGGCTATCTTTAAAATTGGCCAAAGCTTGACTTTTTCCCTGCATTCCAAATTTCATTTCCTGTTCTAGTGTTTTTTGCTCTATCATATTGAAATTGCTTCATTTCTTGTTTAGAAACATAGACTTTAATGGCAGATAAGGACCGCTTGGCTAACCTCGTCTACCCATTTCCCTACCTAGAGGATAAGCTGCAGATCCTACTTAACCAACAGCCTATTTCTTCCTACCCCCCACAAAAATTGCCTTATGTCTATCCCATGCATTCTTGAATTCTCCCACAGTTTTAGACCCCACAACCTCCTCAGGAAGGCTGTTCCAGGCATCCACCAAGCTCTAAGTGAAAAAATACTTCCTCACATTGCCCCTGAGCCGTCCCCCCTCTATCTTCAAATTGTGTCCCCCTTGTTCTTGCACATCTCTTTTTCTGAAAGATGCTACCCTCTTGGACTTTGTTGATTCCACTGAGGTACTTAAACATTTCTATCATGTCCCCCCTCTCCCTCCTTTCCTCAAGGATATACATATTAAGCTCCTTTAGCCTCTCCTCGTATGGCTTCTCTTGCAGACCCTGCACCATTGTAGTTGCCCTCCTCTGAACTGCCTCCATCCTGTCTATGTCCTAGTGGAGATGGAGTCTCCAGAACTGGATGCAGTACTCCAGGTGGGGTCTCACCAACTGTCTGTACAGGGGGATAACAACTTCTTGTTTTCTGCTGGTGATGCTTCTCCCTATACATCCTAGTATCCCCCCAGCCCTCCCTACCACCTTCTCACATTGCTTGCCAACCTTAAGGTCATCTGATATGATTACCCCATATCTCTTTCCATTTTGTTGTTGTTACTACCCCCCCATTGTGTAATCTTTCCTGGGTTTTGTTTCCCAGGTACATTACTTTGCATTTCTTTGCATTGAATCCAAGCTGCCATACTTCTGACCAATCCTCCAACTCCAAGTCCCTTCTCATCCTTTCCATGCCTCCTTGTGTATCAACCCTGTTGCAGATCTTTGTGTCATCTGCAAAGAGGCATATTTTACTTCCAGTCCCTCTGCAATGTCATTTATGAAGACATTAAAAGGACTGGACCCAGTACTGAATCCTGTGGTACCCCACTAGTAACCCCTCTTTCTTCAGAGTGGACTCCATTTACAATTACCTTCTGTGTCCTGTTGTTCAGCCATGTTTTTACCCAGGCTACCACCCTGAACCCACTCCAAGGCTGGTTAATTTGACTACTAATCTTTTGTGTGGGACTGTGTCAAATGCCTTGCTAAAGTCTAGGTAGGCCATGTCCACAGCCCCTCCCTGGTCTACTACTTTGGTCACCCAGTTAAAGAAATCAATTAGATTCATCTGACATGACCTTCCCACTGTGAACCCATGCTACCTTGGGTCCTGTGCCCCACTGGCCTCTAGGTACTCAATAATTCTTTCCTTCAGAAGTGATTCCATCACTTGCCCTACCAATAGGGATAATATGATCTATTTGTGAGGACAGATCCACATTTGTTTCATACATACTTGAGATGAGCTTATGAAGCTGTGACCTAAGTTGTAAATAGTACGTGTATTTATTAATCCCAGTTTTCTTAGCAATATTCTGGAAAAAATGTTTAAAGTCTTGCTTTGGATCTTCCCAGCTCCCAAAATCCTCATGTAACCCCCTGGTCCCCTGAGGTTACTAGAATCCCATCAGTGTTAGTGCTAGGTATGGAAGGCAGCTGGTGAATAACTAATTAAATGGTTTTCACCTGCTCTCTCTCTCTCTCTCTCTCTGTTTACTTGGTCTCAGCTGAGATGAGAGAGGTGATGTCATTTAGAACTCTTGCAGCAGCATGATAGACAGCAATGGTAGTTAGCTGTGAGTGGGGAGCTTTAGAATTTTCAATTAGTCTGTCAGTAGTTCTGTGTCAGCAGCAGTAGTGAGCAGTTGGAGGAGTGAAGAGCTGCAGTGTGGGCTCTGTGAAGAAAGCTTATTTTTCACACCCTAGTGCTGAGAACCATCTGCCTGCCAGTAGAAGTGGTGGAAACCACCTAGCAGGAGTTCCTGATTTTTCTCATCCACTGTGAGATGAGGAGGACTGCAGAATGGATCCGAGGGGAAATCTCCTGACTTTGATCCAGGACATTGAAGCTGCCTGTTTGTGTACAACCATGAGTAATCTGACTTTGAGTATCCCAGGAGGAATGTACTTGTGTTCTTTTGGGGTGTACTATGACAAAGGGACAATTACACCAAGTTCTGTTTTGTTTTGAGACTGTTCTCATCCTTTCTTAAAGTTGGCTGACAATCATGGAGTCTCCAGTGAGACCTGACACATTGTTCAGGACTTTAGTTTACACTCAGAAGTAGCGTGTTTCAAATGCTGAATATGACAGACATTCCAGGATGCATAGTTCTACTGTTTTACTAAAAAACTGAGGTATAACTCTGAAAGAACAGCTGGGTATGGACTGTGGAAGCAAAAGGTGGGCAATCCACCATCTGGAGTGGCCAGTTCAGCACTACAGGTTCCATAAGGGTGCCTGCTTATTCAGAACATGGTGGCCAATGCCTGAAGAGAAAATTTACCCCCTGGTGTGGGTTTGTGCTAATCTGAGCACCAGTGTGTTCCATCGTGGCCAGTTGCCACATTGCCAAATGTTAAATCCTATGCCATATGGGAAATGTTCTAAGTTGTGGCCACTGCCACTTGAAATAAATTGTGTGCTCCATTGTAGCTAGTGCCATTAGAAGAAATGTATGTTTCAGCTGAGGCTTTGCCACTGAAGAACATTCAAGGTCCTATACAATATGGAATGTTTAGAGTTTCTGTCTGCTACAGATGTTGTTGTTCTGTAGTGCCTTGTGCCATGAAGTGTAAACCCCTGGGGGTCCACCTTTGCTTTAGTGTACCATATTTGGAATAAAGCCACACTCTAGAACCTTTGGACATTCTTGTTACTGCTTCCTGTGTGGAATTATTGGGTACCCCTCCAGAAGTACAGACCTAGCATAGCCCCTAGCAAAAGTTCTCTCCTCAGGACCTGGATATAATGGTCATTTGTGTGTAATTTGCTTTTGTACACCCCAACCCCTTTTCTGACTTCTACAAGTAATAAGCCTTGGTATGCATTCCCAAAGCTAGGGATGATACCAAAAAGTGTCTGAAGTAGTTTGGGTGCCCAGTTGAGGGTCCCAAAGGGTAGCCTACTGGGTAAAGTAGCGGGGGATGGTTACACTCATATGCACTTAAAGCTGTCCAATGTGCTAAAACAGATCTATCCATTTTTCTTGAACTTCTGTATCATTCAACATATTAATATTTAACCTCCAGGGCTTCTTGTGTCGGGGGGGGGTAGGAGAGACTTTTGTAGTACAGTGACAGTATACAGCCAGGTAATCTGTGGTTTCTACTGCAACCATCTTTGCTGCTGTGACTTTCAACTGTTTAGCAAGAAATAAAAAAGCAGTTCCTGTAGCTACAGTAGCTGTCCTTCAGTAAAATTGGTACTTGGTATTTTATGTGTAGAATGATATCCATCCTGTAAATCGGCAATTTTTACCATATTTTATTAAATATGCAGAATCACAAAAAAGTTTATTTGTTTTCCTACCTTTATCTGTAATAGCTATACCTCAATTAAAATCACCCCTCAGTATTACTAGTCTACTAGTATGTAAGAAAGGTCTAACTTCTTGAAATATCTGTACCCTAGCTGCTTTTGATTGGAAGGGGCATAAACATATAAATATTTATTACTCATAACTGTTTCATCCCAAAAATTAACATTAAACAGCAGAACTCTCCCTAGTACAACGTCAACAAGGTGTTTTAATTTTAAAGTTGTACCTCTAAAAAGGATTCCAACCCCATTAAACTTTTCTGGGCTTTGCAACCAGAAAGACAAGCCATTTATCTAGACTTTTTTAACCGCATTCAATTCATGTAATATTCTAAACCTGGTATCTTGTTGTTGTTTTTTTAATTACACTTTTATTTATTTTCAGTTTAGTACATGACACAACACAGGAACACAATACATTTTCATTCATTCATTCAAATGTTATTTATATAGTGCAATTCTCATTTTGAATCAATGCACTGTACAGTTTATCTAAAAACATTTTAAAAGTATTAAAGTACATTACAACAAATAAATAATTACTCCTATTACTCAATAAAACATTATTCTAAAGAGAAAGCCTGTCTGAATAGATACGTTTTTAGCTCCCATTTAAAAACATCAATTGTAGAGTTATCTTGAATGTACCGAGGTAGACAATTCCAGAGGGTTGGGACTGCAAATGAGAATGGGCAAGCACCCGACGATTTAAGAAGAACCCTCAGAATCTCCAGCAATACCTTATCTGCTGAGTGGAGGGAGTGGGATGGGTGATAGGGACACAGGAGGTCTTGCAGGTAGCCAGGCCCCTCACTATGCAGGGTCTTGTAGGTCAGCAAACCGACCTTGAAAGAGATCCGCCACCTAACCAGTAGTCAGTACAGACAGCGCAGCATAAGCATAATATGATACAATTTAGATAAGCCGGTCAACAGTCTGGCCACCGCATTCTGCACTAGCTGCAGGTGGCAGAGATCTACCCCCGACAGCCCCAGGTATAGGGCATTGAAGTAATCAAGGTGAGAGGTCCCAAATGCATGGACCAGTGCTGGCATATCACCAGAGGGAATCAGATGCTTAATCCTGGCAATATTCTCAGATGGTAAAATGAGGTCTGGACCATGGTTGACACCTGTGACTCAAGTGTCAAACCACAGTCCAGAACATTGTTACAACAAAATAAATTAATCGGACATAAAACCATCACAATAGCTATCCCCCCCCCAGTGGCTTGGGTGGCATGTTCACTTGTACAGGTATCTTGCACTACGCTTGGGTAAAAAGCAGACTTTATGTCTAGTTACACATTTTAATAACATCTCATGTGACAGTGGCAGGTTGGGAACACTAGCACTAAGTCTCAAATAACCCATATAACTCACCATGTTTTAATCTAGGCATCTTTTGCTAAGATTTCCAGAACAGGGATACCTTCCTTCACACTGAGGAACTCATTGCAGTGAACTTATCTTTCTGCAATTGCAGATGAGCTGATATTCATTCCATTTCCTTTATACGGACACAGCAGTCCAGCCACTGTCAGGTACACCTGGGGAAGATTCTCCTAACCGATTCTGAGTTATAGCCTTTCTGGCTGCAGCAATCAAGATATTGAATAGATACTTTTTCTAGCTCTAACCACCCTCCCGAGTAGTCTCCCCAGAACCAAAGTCTCACAGTTAAAAGAACATAGGTGTCTATAATCTGACCTGTAATCTGATGGAGTGATTTCCAAAAGTCATCCAGTTTACGTCTCTCCTTTGTTTGCATTAGCAATTTTTCAGGATCCCCACTTCTACATTTGGACTACTCTGCAGGATTTTATTGAAATTATATTGAGAAAAGCTTTGAAGACCCATGGGACCTTCATGTTTCTCTTTACTAATTTTCTGCTATTTCCAAATTTTGTCCATGCAGGTGTAGTATGAGAGTTATTCATTTTAGTGTTCTTTCTTTTGTGTTTAAGTAATTGTGGATAATTTTCTATTGGATTATTCAATATTTTAAAGTTGCCACATAACTATTGGTGTATTACCATTTTAAGAGATTTTTGTATTTAAAAGCACACTTGCAGTTAGCAGATGCACTGCCTCTGACAAAACCTTTGGTGAAACCAGTTAGGGGACGCTTTCTTCCTCTGTTGCTGCTGTTTCTAGTATTGCTTGAGCCTGTCTGTAAAGTAATTATATGTTTTAAACAACAATTGGTTTTACAGCTTACACTGGCGCCCAGTTTTTTTGTTTGCTTCTATCTGAATAGGGGCCACTGAAATGTTTGGTGTTCACTGGGGTTAAAACCTGCATGTTATGATTTGCCACCTGAATTCACACCAAGACAGCGAAGCAGTTGTTTTATTGTCTTCCTCCCAAATTTGATCCCAGCTCTTTTCTGGGGTAGGATGTTCCAGCTCCACTTCCCATTTATGTTGAATAGTTGCTCTCACTGAAGGTCAGGTCCCCTACAGGCTTGATCAAGTTGTGAAACTAATCTTCCCTCCACCCCACCACTCATTTCAATTGCACAGAGGGTGAGCAATGGGTGCATTATAGGTTCCTGTAGTAATGTCTTCTGCAGTTCAGTGGATGAGAAGCATCTAATTGAAGGTAACAATAAAAGCCCTTCTGGGATATCTCAAATTCTCTCTGTAGTTGTTGAAAGGTCTTTATTGTATTCCCTTTGGAAAATTGCCCCACTCTTTTTAACCCTTGTCCTTCCCAGTTAGCATAGACCAGGTTCATGCATCCAGGGGCAAAATCTCTACAGGCTCTGATATTAGTTAACCTATTAATGGTAAATGGAATATTGATTTTTTTAATCACCTCTTTCCATGTATTTATTTTTTTTATTTATTTAGCTTTTGTTTACCGGGTAAGTACACTAGACAAGTATTATGCCTATTTTCAGGAATGACCTGGGAGAGTACAACATATTAGTACAGAGACAAAAAGCAAGTACATCATGACAGCATAACAACATATAAGAGTTCAGAGAGTAGTAAGTCATAATACAACTTATGATCATTATGTTACACATTAAGACAAGTCAATAATCACATAATAAACTTATAGGTTAAGGCTCAACCCAGGTATGCAAGAGAAGACAGTTGTACCCTAGTCAGGTACCTGGCAAGTGATAGAGTGGGGGTGAACAGCAGTATATTCCAGGCAGCACCAGCTTGGGTCAGGTTATCCGGTGACGTTGCCCTAGGGAGGCTTGGGGCAGTCACACGCTGAGGCTTGCTTCAAGAAGCCCCACAGGGATTTACAAAAGCACTGATGGGAGGGGGCTGAGCGAACGTACTCTGGGAGGGAGTTCCAAAGTTTGGGCGCACACACAACAAAGTCCCTGTCTCCCATGAGAGCTCTGGTGGCAGGAACTTTGAGCGTCCCTAAGGCCTGGGACCTAAGGGAGTAGGGAGAAATGTCAGCTGATGGTAGAAGCTGGGCCAGCCCCGGTGGGGTGCCAGTTCTAATCACCTTGCCCGTGAGGCAACCTATCCCAAAGTCCAGGTGTCTGGCTGGAGAGAGCCAACAGAGTTTATTGTAAAGTTCACAATGATGGGTGAGGCGGGAAGCAGCCAGGGCAAAACGACAGATGTTATTGTATGTCGTGTGCCACCAAGTAAGGTGAGTCTTAGCGGAGCGAACAAATAGGTGCAGACCATAGCTAAGGGAGGGAAGGAGTACACTTCTCACAAGGGCAAGCCTGGCCGCAGGTGTGAGGTTGTACTTGGCCCTGTAGGCCAGGCCCAGTTTACAGTTCACTGCCCTGCAGACGTTAACGATGTGACTCCCCATGTCAAGTTGAGGGTCTAGTGTGACCCCTAAATACTTGACTGAGTTCACTACTGGGAGGGAGGAGCCATCCAGGCTGATAATACTGAGTGGGGATGTTAAGGCTTTGATGTATGAAGCAGGTTTCTAAGCCAGGGGTTTGGTATGGCTTTCATTGTCTTCTTCTCTAATTTATTGAGTAGGAAGTTACTAAGTTGTTCACCTCCCAACTTAGCCCACTCCTTAGCAACCCACACCAGCTCTTGATCATGCTTAAAATAGAGGAAACTATGTTGGAGCTGAGTTGCTTGAAAATAAATTCTCAGATCCGGTATCTCTGCTCCCCTTCCCTTTGTCCAGTGTCATTATGCTCCACTTTAATTTTGGTTTCTTGCACCCCAGATGAATTTGGAGAGTATAGATTGGAGGGTTTTCCATAAGGACTTTGGCAGGTTGATAGGCAGGGCCCCAAACAGGAGCAACAACTGCGGGAGATAATGCATCCTGATTGTCTCTGCACAACCCATAACAGAAAGAGGCAGGGCCAACCATCGGGCATAGTCTTGCTGGATCACTTCTGTTAGTTTTTGGAAATTTGCCTGATATAATTTATTTAGATCCAGTGTGATATTTACCTGCAGGTATCGGAACTCTCTGGGTGCCCATTTCAAATTCACCCCTAACTAACATAATTTCAGATTTGTCCTTATTTATCTTAAAGCTGGATGCCACACTGTAGCTCTTTAATAAGGCCATAGCTCTAGGGAGCATATCCATCAGGTTCTGAAGGTATAAGAGAGTATCATCCGCACACCAAGAGATGCAGATTTCTTTGTCCTCTACCCAAATGCCCTTGATGTTTGGGTTTGATCTAAAAGCCTCCACCAATGATTCCATGCTAAGGGTGAAGAATAAAGGGGAAAGTGGGCATCCCTGCTGGGTGCCTCTTTGGATCTGAAAGGGGCTGGAGATAGTGCCATTAAGCCTAACTTGTGCAACTGGATTCACATAAAAGGATTTTATCCATGTTCTAAATTTGTTCCCAAAATTAAAGTTGTGTAACACTGCATCTAGAAAGGCCCCATTAAGGTGGTCAAACAACTATTCAGCATGTAGAGCCACTACTACTACCCTCTGACCTAGCAGATTTTGGTGAGCATGCACCATTGTAGAAAGCAGCCATCTGATGTTGTCATGAAGGTGCCGGCCCAGAATAAAGCCTGATTGGTTCAGATGGACCAGGAACGGTATTACTTGCTTGAGACAGTTAGTTATCACCTTAGCAAATATCTTGCGGTCCTGATTTAAAAGTGAAATAGGCCAAAACCCTTCACATCTACAGGTGTCTTTCCCAGGTTTTGGGATCACCATAATTACTGCACTGTTCCAGCTATCTGGCATTTCCCTTGTAGTATGGCACTTGTTGCACAACTTGACTAGAAGAGGAGACATTTCTGTTCTAAAAGCTTTTAAAAATGTAACTATGCCAGCTCGTCGGCACAGCGGTTGGATTTCTGCTTGCGACGCCGGCGACCTGGGTTCGGGAACAGACTCGGGTCGCTGGAGAGCCAGCCGGGGTGGAAGTAGGTTCGAGCGTCCCACGACTGCTCACCTACTCCAGGGGTGGGAGGGGATTCAGGGTCACTGTCTGGTACCCCCTGGCGGAGGCCAAGGAGATCAGCAGCAAGCCTGAACATTGGGGGGGGTGTGGTGAACGTCGGCTATGCCTTGATGTTTGTGGCACACCACGCCTCGGAAAAAAGCGGAAATACCAGCCTCCGGGTTCGCCGGATGATGGCTGCCCACTCCCGTTGGCCCGAGATGTCCTGTGGCCTCTGAACCCACCTCAGCAGTGCCCAAGGACTGATGCCCAGTACGCTGGGGCCCTCCCTTCCCGGTGTCTTCCCCCTCGGAGGAGGGAGACCCACCCGGCAAAGGGATATGCCGGACCACCCTTGGGTCAGCTGCGATATGAGGTGAGGGGAGGAGGGACAGGATGAGGGGGTCACGGGTAGCATGAGCAGCCGGAAGGAGCAGCGAATCAGGAAGCAAGGACGGAGGGAAAAATACATAACACAAAAAAAAAAAATGTAACTATGTACCCATCAGGGACAAGCGATTTGTTGTTATTTAAATCTTGAATCACCCCCTCTACTTCTGCCTTGGAAAAGAGCTTTTGTAGTTCTTGGGCTTGCTCCATTGTTAGTTTTGGAAGAGTTAGGTTATCTAAAAAACTTAATTTTGGGGGTTAATTCCTGGGTGCCCTCCCAATTGTATAGACTGGCATAGCAGGTCCTAAAAACTTCTGCAATTTTCCCAGGTTGTGTTTCTGTCCTCTGATCACTGGTTTTGGTATGACTTTTTGATATGTACCTGTCAACTATTTGTTTATGAAGCTAAAAGTCAAGGAGCCTACCTACCCTATTACCAGAGTCATAGTATTTTTGAGATAGACATTTTAGCCACTTTTTTGTGTTCCTGCTTATAAATTCTTCAAGTTCTGACTTGTACTTTTTCAGGTTCACCAAGTGCACTGTATTTCTATCCTATTTATGTTTGGCTTCTAGATCTCAAATCTTCTCTTCTAACTTTGTCTGTGCTGCCCGTGCCTGTTTCTTCTTGTAAATGCCATAAGCAATGGTCTTACTCATAGAACGGCCTTCAGGCCATCCCAGAACAACTTTTGTTTAGATGCTGTAACCGCATTCTCCTAAATATAATTTTTAATGGTCTCCTTCATCTTATTAACATAAATTTCATCATTCAATAACCCTGAAATGAATCTCCATAAAGACTTCTTATCTGACAGGCTCAACTCTAATGTAATGCTAACTTTAGCGTGATCTGACAAACAAATCAGGTAGATATCCACTGCCTTTATTGTGTGGCCACAGTCTTTCTGAATATACATGATCAATTCAGAAAAAACTATCCTATGCATGGGAGTAAAAGGTATAGTTCCTAGCCTTCGGGGCCCAGCTTCAACAGAAGTTATTATGTTCCAGCTGAGAATGGTGAGTCTTTTGAAGGAGGCCTATATCACAATTAACCCTAGCAAGCTCACCCAAAGTGTTGGCTCTCTTAACAACCAAGTAGATTCCTTCAACATTAAATGATACTACTTTAAGTGATCCCATATTGGCTATTAGAAAATGTAGTGAGGTTCCTGCTGCTTATCTTAGAGGAAGTACCCACCGTCCGTGTTCCTTTAATGTGCTTCCTGATATCCCTGCAGTCCATGCCACCCTCATCATCAGTCCCTCTTTCCCAAAGTAGTTCATCCACAGATGTCCCACAACCCAGATAAACAAAGAGACATTAACAATAACCTTACATTCAAACAAACCATAAAGCACAGCTTAAACCATACATGAATATAAGAACAGTGAACTTTTAATGTCAAAAAATTGAGTGCACACACGCACCACCAAAAGTAGCTTGAATAAAGATTCAGCTTGGAGGGAATTTCCCTCCTATCTAGGGCAAGGGTATTGAGCTGCAGTACCGTATGCATGCTCCCATCCAGCTGGGAGGTTTCCAACTCCCTGCTGTGTGCAGACTGTACCCCTAGGAATTAATAGCAGCTGATTCGAAGTAAGTTGTTGTTGTACTTCCTTAATTAATGTCTGGTGTCTTAACAATATAGTATTCTATATATCTTATGCCCATCAGTTTGAACACAGATTAGACTATTAACTACTTTGTGATCACCAGTAACCCTTTACTACCCCCTTACAAAAATAATATGTTTGCCTCACTAAGGATCCCAGGATACCTACCCCCACCCCTCCCGAATGAGCGCTCATGCCTCCCGCCCAGCAACACAGTTACTCCCCGAAAAGAAGTAGCCTTCAACTAGGCCCCCAAAGGCATCAACATGTGACATGTATTCCCCCTCTCCAGTGATGAATAAAAAAGCCCCATTTCCTGAAAGCATTCTTCCACTACAGAAGTCCTCTGCCCATGAATAATATATTCCATACCCAAGTCCCTTTTGCCCAGGGCCAAGACCAGTCACTTGCCTGTTGCAATGTTTGCAGGGCTCAGTATTCTGTCTCTCATTGTGCACTACTCCATTTGTAAAGGGAGCACTGGGCATTTAACTTTGGCAGGGGGTGATACAATCATGCTGTAAAAGGGGCATTACTTCCTGCAGTTGACCTGGAAACTCAGACCCCAACCCATTTTGTAGCCAGTGCCCATCCTTCTCAGATGCAGTTTGACTCAGGGTACAGTTATTCAGCTGCCACTTCCATTGTGTGCTTAAAACTAATCAAAGAGAGATAAAGAAAATGGATAAGGGATACATACACCATGTCTTTCATTACCACAGATTCAACACCATGCATTGCTAATGGAAGTATGTCACTGCAGTGGTGCCAAATTCAGTAGCGTCTGGAATCTCGTTAGTAGATGTGAAAATTAAAATATTTGAATTTGAACTTATTTGTAAGCGGATGAGCACACTGGAATGTAATTGCTTTTACTGGTGTAACTCGTAGTCAAGTACACAAACAGACAGTAATTAACACATAGCAAACAATAATATAGGAAATATACATTTCCACATCAATAAAAAAAGTATAAAGAAAAATCAGTAACAATTACACACAACTTGATTTTTATAAAAAGTTGTTAAAGTGCTAGAGAAGATTTTGTAGCAATTTAGTTTCCTGATGTTTGCTGGTATGTCATTCCATGTCACAGCTGCAAGGTATGGAAAATAACTCTATCCATTTTGTGTTCACATTTTTTTATTTTTTTTTTTTTATTTTAGTTTTTGTTGACCAGGTAAGTGCACTAGACAAATCCTGCCTATTTTCAGGCACGACCCGGGGGAGGGGGATACAGATGAATGCCAACTGACCTTGAACCAGATGAAGCTGTTGGGGGTATTTTTGGTGAATGAGGGAAATTTGGCCAGGACACTGGGGAAATTCCCCTACTCTTTTCGATAAGTGCCATGGGATCTTTAACATCCACCTGAACTACCACCAATCCAGGCAGATGGGACCTCGGCTTAACGTCTCATCCAAAAGACAGCACCTCAGAAGTGCAGCACCCCTCTCATGCTGCACTACAGTGTCAGTATTGGGATATTAACCCAAGTGCCAGATGTGGGAACTGAACCCACAACTCTCTGATCTCCCAGCCTCAGAGGCGAGTGTGCTACCTACTGAGCCACTGACACTGACATATATCATACATCCAGAAGAGTTTGGTCATGAAATTATCTTGTTTTGTCCCACATACTGTAATCCTTTAATTGTACATATAAAGTCACTGGAATACCAGAATTTCTAATCCTGAATGTAAATCTAGCTAATGATAGCTTAAAGAAAGATTGTGGTGTTAACCAATCCAGTATCTTTAATATTTCACAGTGGCACAAATTCCGCTGTGCAGACAACGCAAACCTACCAATTTTATTTAATAATATAGGTTTATGCTGCAATCTACTCACTGGAGCATATCTACCACAACTGATGCATAATTAATTATTGGCAATAAGCCTTGTTTTACAATTGCGAATGTAGTGTCATTAGTCATAAAAGCATGAAGTCTATATAATAAAGTCATATTAGTATGATTTTTGTAGTTACAGATTGTATATGTAAACCGTAGTTCAAAGCTGGGTCTAAAATCACCCCCAGATATTTTATACTCTCCACTGCCTTATATAAAGTGCCATCCAAGGACAATACTTGTAGATAGTGGCTATTGTCCTTCAGTCTAGGCCATGTTCCAAAAATAAAATAGAAATTACCGGCACCAGGCTTCTAGTTTGTCAAATTATTTGATGAGCAAAAAAGCACACAAATAAAGTCATGACCTGTTTCAGAAAGCATAAGTTTGTTTTTTTGTTTATTTAAAACCATTTAATTCTGAGTTAACCAGGTTTGAACTTTGTCTAGTTCACCTGTTAATACTGTAGATATTTTTTGTATTGATGGCTCCTGTGAATAAATTACCACATTGTCCGCGTAAAGTATAAGATGAGCATCATTAATTACAGATGAGACAATAAAATTGGCCCTAATATGGAGCCTTGTGGGACTCCACAATTAATCTTAGCTTTCTGTGAAACACTACCCCCTTATCTAACCATTTGATATCTGTCCATCAAATAACTACTGTATTAGGTAATCCAACCTAATGCTGAATAACCTACCCCTAGCTCTCTCAATCTTTCAACCAAAAGCACGTGGTCCACCAAGTTGAATGCCTTGGTCAAGTCAATGAATACGGCCCCAGTATGGCAACCCCTCTCCATACCTCCCAGGACCACGCTCATGAACTCGACCAAGGCAGTCTCCATCCCCCTTCCTTTTCTAAAACCATGCTGGTTCTGTGAAATAATGTTTTGTTTATCCAAGTAGTCAACTAAGTGTTCATAAACCAATTTCTCTTCTATTTTTGAAAGGGCAGATAATATAGATATAGGTCTATAGTTTGTAAATTCACAGATAGGCCCGAGTTTATGAATAGGGGTGATGTAAGAATATTTCCATGTGTCCGGCACCTCTCCCAGTGAAAAAGATAAGTTTAAGATGAGACTGATAGGATAGACCAATCCTGGGACTGCAATTTGCAAAACCTTTGGTGCTAAGCAAGCAATAACACACGATGAGGTGTGGGTTACGTGCTGCTAAGAGCATGCCAAGGGGTGTACTAAGGCATGAGGCACTTGTGCCGAGTGCTTAATGCCTCTGGGCATGCTGTTATCGGCACATAACCCACACCTCGTCGTATGTTATTGCGCTTATAAAATGGGCCCCTGTAGTAATTATTTAATGAGCAAAACAAAAAAAAGATGAAGTCAAAAATATAAAAAAGAAGGTTTAATAACTGAAATAGAAAAAATAGTTATAAAGCTACTGTAAAAAAGTGTCTAATTGGCAGTACTGGGTTTGTATGGATTTCTCAGGGTATCGCTCACTGTTTTTAGTAGCATAGAGTCCTCTTTCACATTTTGTTTTTAGTATGTTTAAATGGAGAGGTGTTGTTTTCCTGAGAGGCAGCATGCATTTTTACTCATAGATGCAACGTGTCTGTCTATGTTGTTGCATCGCTGTACCCCAGTCAGAGTGAAAAATAAAGATTGGCACAAATAAAGGACATTTGTTTTATTTTGTTTTAAAATAGGTAGTGAAGTCACTGAATGCTGAACTGATAGCAGTGTCAGCAGCGAGCATGTTCTTTGTTGGCCAGTGGGAGCGAGTGTGTCCATTAGCGGGTGCTGTAGATGACCGCTTCCTGATTTTTTGAAATCACGATGGACAGTGTTGAAAAGTAAATGTTTGGCTATACGGTGACAACGATTGTGCTCCTCACATTATTTGTTTATGCTGTAGGACATGGTAAAGTTTGGGGTGGCGGGGGGGGGTTTGAGTTCGAACTAGGGAAAGTCGAGTGAGGATGACACAGGATTGGTGGTGGAAATATGGTGAAGAAAGGCTCTATGAGTGAAACTAAATTTGAGGATGACAGAGGACTGGTGGTGGAAATATGGTGAAGAAAGGCTCCATGAGTGAAACAAAATTCAACATTTACAGTTATGTTGGAAGGAGGATGTTATGTACTTGATTGAGATATGGTGCGCTGCGACAAGTGCTGGTGGTGGACTGCTGACGCTTCAGTGAGCTCTGCTAGTGAACGTTTCTATTTTCCCTTAGCAGAGCTCACTGATTTCTTATTGTCATGGGGCATCTTGGTGGCCAGTAGTCCCAGTTAGCTACTATATCATCTGATAAGGACACAGCTCAGATGATTTAGTAGCCAATCAGAGAAGTGGATTTCTTAAGCCCATTTTATAGACCATAATAACCACACAATTTGTCTAGCTTTAATTGTTTTAACAGTTTAAATACTTCTTGTCCTTTTACAACCCTTAAGTAGAAATTTGGTTTCCCCTGTAATTCTTTGTATCCCACTTTTATTTGTTCTGTAGAGATGTTATTTCTATATTTTTTGAAGTCTGTAAAGATTCTGTTCAATTCAATTGCAATCTGAGTAGAACATGATATTTTGTCCTCTCCTTTAATCATAGTAATATTAGGATTAGACTTTGGATTAAGCAAATCATTTATTGTCTTCCAAAATGTCTTATTATCAGAAAGTTCATCTATCTGTTATTGTTTTAAGTAATTCGCTGTTGCCATTTTAATCCTGTATTTGCAATAATTTCTCAAATGTGTATACTTTTGCCAATCACTATTGTTTATATATGGAGTCTCTCTTTACTTCGTGCCTAAGAAATAACTGTAAAATATCCAGTCTGCTATTTCGCCTCATGTTGGGGAGCCTAGGGCCAGTTCCACAGAGAGGGTGGCCAACTAGGGTGAAAAAGTAAAACATGAATCAGTACTAGCCCATTAAAGTATTCAAAGTTGCTGTCTCCCCTTGAGCCCCTCGTATAATTTCAGAAGGTCCTTGTGTAGAAGCTCTATTACTTCTCCCCACAGCCCTTTCCCTTTTCTACATGCTTTGCACGCCGGATCCCAAATTATTTGCAGAATCAATCTCTCAAAAGATTCCTTCTGTAAATCTGGCAGGGCAATTCCCAGCTTCTGAAGTGGTTTAGCAGCTTCCAGTAAGGAGTCATAGAGCCTAGGATCGAGAGTGGTGTAGCTCCATCTTTTGGCTTGGCTCCAGGGCTCGATGCATTGTCCGATGTTGAAGGGTTCTTCCTCCAGGACATTTAATTTATGACAGATCTAGCTCTGTACAAATCTCAGATCATTCTACTTGTAACTTTTGGGGAAACAAAATTAACAGATAGTTTTTCACTGTCCTCTGGCTTCCTCATCTTCTGCTCTCAGAGTCGGTTCCATTTCATGCTGTGCTAGGAAAAGCACCACACTGCCCAGGCTTTGCACTTCCTCTCACTTATCATTAAGGCCTGACTCAATTTTGGATGTGTGATGTTCCAGTCTCTTTAACTCCTGCTTAATTTCTGATACATTAGAGTCTATCCTTTGTAGTATTTTCATTATGTTGGATGAGGGAGCTTGGCTTCCAAAGAAACTGCTTCGAGACTCTCTATCATCTTCTCCTCCGGCTGAGCCTGCAGTGTAGTCAGACATTCTCGAGGGCGAGTTACTCGCACTGCAGTTCCTCCCACTTCCACCCTTCAAATTTGATTTTGGTGCATCATTTTGGCAGGGTTTCCTCACTTGGCACATCTTTGCTGGTGTCCATGAGGAATAAAGAGGAATAGCTCAGCTTTAACCAATGGTGTTTAATGATGTGACACCCGCTGAGACCGAAGCTCAGCTTCAAGCCTCCAGCCTGGTCACTTGACGTCATCAGAAGCACCATCCTGGTATCTTATAACAAAATAATATTACCAGGCAATGTATTTAAAAGTGATAATGTAGATATTCTTTTTTATACATTTCAGTACTATTAACATTTAAAGTGAGTGGTGAAATGAAATTACTAGTACACATGAATAAAGTAAATTAAGTTGAGGTGTTTAGATTTCTCCGTAGTCCATGACCTTTTATACCCCTTTACCATCTTTGCTGACATTTCTGTTCATAAATCATCAGATGATGAGACTTGTTAAGAAGTTATAAATACTTCAGAGTCCCTGTCTTCCTGTTAATGAGTCCCCCGAATTTTTCCTCCCCGCCAATGCTGCATATCTGTTTTTCACTTTTGTAGGAGGTAGATTAAGTGGTTTTGTTTTTATTTTCCTCTGCCTTTTCCTCTTGGTGGACATTTCTATTTTCTCTGTTTCATTTGAAGGGGCAGGGGAGGCCTACTATTTTGCTCCTGTGATCCTTGCAGTTCTTGCACCGCTGTATCTTCTGGGGTATTTATTTCCCCTGTGTACTGTCTGGTGTTGGACCCTTTGAGAATCTATCTCTTCCTCTTGATTTTTAATTTGTGCATCCACGCAGAGATGAGAAGATGCTTCCATCTGTACATATGTCTCATTGTTCATGTACCTCTGACTGTTTTCTCTGCTGCATACTAGTCTGAATTACAAGCTTTTGTTCTCTGGCTTCATTCACTCCCTCCACCTACCCTTTATAAATCAGGTCCTCTTGATTAAGGCCATCTCATCTGTTATGTGACTCCCACAGACACTGCCTAAATGAGTGGCCCTGCTCCCTCACAAAAATTATATTTAAATGGATTTGGGCAGTTATTGCTCAAATGGCCATATTCCAAACAGCTAATACATCTGTCTGCGTCACATGCAGAACTAAGGCATGTATGTGCCCACATTTATGGCAAGTTTTAGCCTGCCCAGGGCAGAAGCAAACTCCCCAGTCTCTCCCAATAAAAAACTACCTGGCAAACAGCAAATCCCAGTATTAATCTGGTGAAGCTTGACTCTAAATTCCCAGCCTCCTGTCCAAACCTGCTCATTATCAATAATAAGCATTGGTGTATCTAGTCCTGTACAGTGTTGCCTTAACCAGTAACAGATGTCTGATACATAACCCCTTCATTTCTGAAAAGTACTGTATTAGTTTTTGTAGCAGGTTTGGACAAGGAGATTGATAAAAACAGAAACCATACTGCAGAGCTCTTTAAGTTTTCATATTTAGCCGAAAACCATTCCAAACTTTTTATGTTTTTTAAACTCACATCAAAAGTATTTCCCCTGATATATGAATAACTGCATACAACTTTGCTGCAAAAAAAACATGGACACCTAAAGCAGTTTTCTGATCACATATACCCTATCAGGATGGGGGTCTAACCCTCCTTGATAGTTAAGCCTGACTGCATTTCTACATTATGCTGGTTCACTTTGAACTAAAAACAAATCTGACATTTTAAAATTATTTCCAGTCCTAGTGCCTTTTAGATTTCTATTTCTCTCTTCATATTTTAACCCAAAGGGCCCTCATCTGGATCAGTTAAAGACCCAGATCTATCATTTCCTCCAAACCACCCAGTGCTCTTGGTTCCAGTCTTTCTGACTGTGGCAAAGAGTTCTTATTCACAATATCTGTATTCAATTTATTGGACAAGTTCATATTGAGAATATTTGCAGGAGATGCCCCCTGCTCAATGTCTTTGCTTGGTGTCTGTTTGCTGCTTACCTCTCAGTTTTGAGCGCCATAACAATTTGGGTCCAACGAGATCCAAGAAAACCTATCATCTGCCTTCCTCCAACCTGCTGCCAGTAGGGATAGCAATTAATAGCAAGCAACCACTCAAGCCACAAAAGAGATGTGCAAGAACAAGGGGGCACAATTTGAAGATAGAGGGGGGATGACTCAGAGGAATGTGAGGAAGTATTTTTTCATGGAGAGGGTTGTGGATACATGGAACAGCCTTCCTGAGGAGGTAGTGGGGGAATTCAAGCATGCATGGGACAGACATAAGACAATTCTAGTGGGGGTTAGTTGGAAGTAGGCTATTGGTTAACTAGGATCTGCAGCCTATCCAATAGGTAGGGATATGGGCAGACTAGGTGGGCCAAGCGGTTCTTATCTGCCATCAGAGTCTATGTTTCTATAAAGGGTGCTTGACTCATAAAAACTATAAGAAAAATATCAAAAGCCAGCACTCTCAGTCTGTTGTATTTATTCACGCCACCATGGACAGCCAGATAACACAAGACACTCAGGCTCCCTGACCAGTTTTGAACCAACTGTCATCCTCAGAGGGGTAATTTCCACCAGTTACAACAGTCTTTAAGTATGTTGCACACTTAAAGAAACAGCATCACTAAAAAGATCAATAAGTGCATATATCTTATACTAAAGTGCAATACATATAAGTGCAACATATATAAATATAAAGTGCATAATTATAAATAAATAATCTAGCATTAAAAGACTGTTTTCATCAGCTAGTCACCAAGTACATCATTTTATACAACAATCACTTTGTGTCTTTTATTTTGTTGTTATTATTATTATTTTACCCATCAGTAGCCCTCAAACCCAAAATAATGGTCTGTAGGAGCCCATATTTTTATGCTTTCACAGATACCTGTGGGGAGAACATGGCTTAAGTGAGCAAAATATCTTTGTACTTTTTTAACTGAATTTTATAAGTTCATACAGTACATGTTCCTGAAATAGCTGAGAGTGGCAGGCACCTGTTTGTCAATCTGACATAAAAACAGAATTGTTCTCAAATGAACCTATTTATGGAGGCTACATCAAAGACAAACTGCTTCTATGAATTAACAAACTTTAGATTTATTTTATATCCATTAAATAACCCTCTGTTATATAGCCAGAAAACAATGCAGAGTTTTGATGAAAAAGAACTGACAGCTGTAATACAGACAAGGTCATTTCTTACAGACATTCATTTATACCACTTCAGTTCAGTACTGAAACTCAAATGATCAACTTTTTATGAGAACAGAATGATAAATTTTAAGTTAATTTATCTAAACACAAACCAGATGGGTTAGTAACAAAACTTTGAGTGAAAATTAGCTCTACAGACTGCTCTGACTGGGAACTGCAACAGCTTCTTCAATCAATCAGGGACTTAAATGCTGAAGCAGCAGGCTAGACAAGAATGATGTCATCACTCACTGATAAGGACAGAAATATTGTCACTGTTTTCAGTTACTGTAGAGCACATTAACATACCCTGATTTAGAGAAAATCACAAAACCAAACAGCATGATATTTTCAGGAAACACTAGTCATGATACAGGGACTTGAATTCAAGCTTTTATTAAAAACATGGAAAAAATGGAACATTTGATCTCTAAACCTTTAACTTACACATAGAGCATGTTCATAGAAAGTAAATTTTAACAAATGAACAACTCAAAATACTTCATACTTGTTGTAATATTGCTACTGGTACACCACCCCATCTATGTCAACACTGTATTACAGACAGCTTGAACTGATCATATTGATACTGCATACGTAATTCTTTCTCAATCTGTATAACTATAGCTAAAGGGGTCATGTCTACCTGTTGTAGTACATAGTTTCATCTGGATTGCCATAGTATAAATTTTATACAGGTAAATATAAGTCTCAGGGTTCCTCCTTCCATGGCTTGAAATAATCCAGAATAACCTGTCACTATATTTTCATAGGTCTGATGTCTCCAGTTAACATTCCATCTTACAGTTAGCAAAACCCAAACCAATTTAACATACAGTCTACTAAAAAATGCTGCATTGTTTCCTCTTCCTGCATGCACTGAGGCCTAGGACACATCCGCTCAGCCATGCTTTTGTGTTTTCCATTACCTTTTACCCCAAGTCTTCCATGGCAACAAAGCCACACTACATCCCACACCTGTGGTGGAGTCTTCGTATCTAACAAGTAAGTTTCTATTCGATGGTGATTTGCACAACTTACACCCTTATACTTAGGATCCAAAGTATATCCCTGATCCTGTATGGTGTTATACAAAGAGATTCTGTTTGGTACTGCAGCTTGTGCCACTGACGATTGTCATTTCCTAATTTTCTTCTATCAAAGGCAGAACATATGTAGAGATCACTTTATTTTTTTTAACACTGCTGGGGGCTGTTTCCATTGTTGCAGGATGAGGGAGAGCCATATCCTGGCTACGTTCTCCCATTCACTACCAGTCAGGGAAGTGAATTTCTGAATATTAGAAAAGAAACATACTATAAAAAAATGATATATTTAATAAGATTTAGTCCGCCATACTTATAAGGATGATACAAGATTTCCCTTTTTATAGGATTCAATTGGCTACCCCAAATTACCTGAAAAACTAGGCTTAGCAGTGTTGATTCAAAGCATCTAGGAGCAGGAAACACAACACTCGGATAAGTAAAAATGGATAGTAAAAAGGTCTTCACCATAGCCACTTTTTTCTTTGCTTGTTGCCATGTTTTCCATATTTTAACTTTTTCTGTGCATATATCAATTTTCTCTTTCCACTTCTCTTGTGCCATATCCCCCTTATGAAACTTCACACCCAAAATCTGTATTGAACTATCTGAGATAGGAATATTGTTAATAGTGATCATCATTTCAGTTTGCACACTAAGATTATAGCTGGTACATTTAAAGTTATGTTTAGGCGTAATAGAAACGTAGTCCTTTGGACCTATAGAGTTTTCTTGAAGCGGCTTCCACAATATACTGTATAATAGACTATCTCCCACTAAGTGAGCCAGGAACGTATGCCCCCTAAGAAGCGCATCCGACATCACATTATGTATCCCCAAGGCTTCCTCTCGCTATGGCAAAGTGGCCATTAGTTTCCTGTTGCCAACATTGTGGAACAAAGTACAAAAATTATTGAAATTAAGCTGCCTCTGCAGTATGAATGCCTTTAAATCTCTATATGCTCGGTATGTGTGTGAGCCATGCAATTGCTACCCCAACCCCTAATTTTAGTCCGAAGCATCAGGCTGCTGCCCTCTGAGCGTAGTTGAATTTATGATCGCTTGTAACCTTTGATGACCTTAACTCTGTGAGCGTCTTATGCATTAAATGTTTTTCCCCTCTAGAAATCCCTGTAGGGGTTATTATCTCTTCATGGCTTTCACGGCCGCTACACCTTACTCACCCTGCTGTCTTTCACATATTGCTTAATCTGTGGCTCTTATTCCCCTACCCTGTACCATTTAAATGCCCTATTTCATCTTTGTATTCCCTTTCCACTGCATTCCATTCTTACTATCTCTTTCCTCTGTCCCCTAACTCTCTTCCCTGCCATAGACTAGCCCTTCAGAGGCTCCCTGACCCTCAGATGGGAGAAATGCTGATACCAGGTGGTTGTTGCTTCCATAGCCACCGCCTGAGACACCTAGACTGGACTCTTTACTAGCGAGGTGCAGCTTCGCTGATACCCAATCGGAACGCAAGCGCTTTTCTGCTCTGGCGTCTAATTGGCTCCTGCAGTCTGCTCCTGTGTTTTTCTCAATACTAAGCTAAAGTCTGATTTTCTGTCTAAAACTTGCACAAAAAAGAGCTGTACTTACTTAATGCCTAGCAGTTATGACCTCTATTTTTCCTGTTTAGAGTGTCAAGAGTTGGGACTCTGTTTGATTATACTCCTTTATGGATTTCTGTGGTTGGGCCAGTCTTTAGGCATCAAGAAATACCCAGTTCTGTTGTCCTACTGTTTTGGTCCTCCTGCTGGTTCAGAAGTTCCATTGTTCTGGCCCAGTACTTAATACTGACACCTACTTCCATCCCCTGCCAAGGATATGCACTCCATGGGCTCCCTGCCCATAGGCGTGGGAAACCCGGGCACCGGGCGGTAGGCACTGCCTCTACTGCCACCTGAGAACCTAAGCTCAGACTCTTCATTAGCAAAGCATGGCATTAGCAGCCATCCAATCAGAACATGAGCTCTTTTCATGCTTGGCTTCTGATTGGTTCCTGCAGTCTGCTTCTGTGTCCGTTCTAAGCCAAGCATAAATCTGATTTCCCTGCCGAAATTTGCCAAAAAAGAGCTGTAATTACTTTTCACCTTGACTGTTAAGACCCTTATCCTTCTGTTTAGAGTGTTACATTTAGGGATACTGTGTGATTACACTACTTTTGACATTTTGTGCTTGTGTCAGCTCCCTACAGGAGCAGCCGGTCACTTCTCCCTACTGAAGTTCCTACTAAGCCTCATTTTATGTCCTCCTTAAATATTACAGAAGCACTCTGAACTGATATGACTAATGTAACATTGAGTACTTACTTGCATTAATTGTTTTTTACTTGTGTTATTTGGTTCTATTGTAAATATTTCTATATGCATTGTACCATTTGACCAGGAGCTAACCAGGTCCATCTTGTAAATGAGCTTGCTCAACGATGTTCACCTGGATAAATAAAGATTTTGATTGATTGATTGATTGATTGACTGAGTGAGTGATTAATCTGAGTCCCCGAAACCTGGGAGAACTTAGGTACATGGGCCAAGGCTGCTTTTGCTTTTTGAGTATCAGCCATCAGTAAACAAACATCATCTGCATAAGCCATAATAGGTACCATTTGTTCAGCAGCTGGTAATGGTGTCCCCAATATTTTGGAACCTTGCTGTATGGATTGTAATAGTGGATCAATGCAGTATACATACAATAGTGGGCTCATTGGGCATCCCTGCCTCACCCCCCCCGCTGATTTTTGTGATAGTTCCCTGAAAACCATTCACTAAAGGTATTGTTGCCACAATCCCATATATTTTTCTTAGCCATCTACAGAATTTTTCCTGTATTCCATATTTTTTCAGTACTTCACCCATATATTTGTGGGACGCCCTGTCAAAAGCCTGTTCTTGGTCTAGTGACAATAAGAACCCTTGTGTATTGTTCTGTGGTCCTATGTCCACCACTTCTCTGATTAGTAATAAATTATCATGAATGCTTCTTCCTACCACTGAACAAGTTTGCCCCTCAGCTATTAAGTAAGGGGTTGTTGTAGCAAGTCCTGCAGTTAAGATTTTTATGAGAATTTTTAAATCTGTGTTTAGGAGGCTAAGGGTTTCCAGTTCTTTAAGTCACATTTGTCACCTTTTTTATAAGGAAAATTTGCAGGTAAACACTCAACTGAGGTTTAACATTTCCATCTTGTAATATACAGTTATATACTACTGTAAGAATTTCCAAAAGTTCTGTAACCAATTTCTTAAACATTTCTTTGGTCAGCCCATCTGGTCCTGATGACATATTATTTTTTTGGGCCCAAATATTCAAAGGAGATGCACTAGGTGCAACTGAGTTACACCGGCACATCCCTGAAATGTGCCCCTGGGTCATATTCAACAGGAGGGGATGTGCCACGCAACTCTGGATGCACCGCAGTGCAAAGATAATGTGTGCAGTGCATCTAGAGGGGGGCATTCCCATGCATATATGGCACATTACTAAATTCAGCTGAGATGTGCAGTTACCAAATTCAGCTGAGATGTGCAGTGCAGCTGCCTGCACATCTTGATGTGCTGCACAAAGTTAGGCATGGAAGAAACATGTCTAAGTTGTAGCCACCCACAGGTGGGCTGCTGTACTGTACAGCACAACACAGCAGCTGCCAACCCTGATCATGAAACACATGAAAAAGACCTACACAGTAATCCCTGGTAGCCAAGTGTCCCCTCCATCCCCACGCATATAATAAAATATATCAACCCTTTTGACCTGGTAGTCTAGTGCCCCCCCTTACAGCCCTGAGTGTATAATAAGATATATCAGCCCTTTCTCCCTGGTTGTCAAGTGGCTCCCCTTCCCTGACCCTGACGTTGTAAATAAATAATTGCCCTGATCATCCCTGGTAATCAAGTGGCCCCATCCCTTCCCTGACCCCAACTGTAGCCTACATATCAGTAAGAAAATCTCTCTGGTAGTCCAGTGGTACCCCCTTCCCATACCTGAACCTTGACCATGTTTAAAAGATAACCTCAAACCCACCCTGGTAGTCTAGTAGACTCCCCACCCACTGAGGACCCCCCTCTCCACCCTGCTACCCCCTGTCTCAGCACGGCAAACAAGCTGGTGGGCAGCTCAACCCACCTGCATACCTCCACAGCTGCCTGCAACTGAGTTGTCACAGAATGACAGCTTATAGTAAGCACTACAATACCATTGGCTGACACAGTCAACCAATTGGCTTGCAGTGTGTACTGTAAGCTTTCATTCACAAAGTTGCCAACTTTGTGAATGAAAGCTTACAGTACATTGCACACCCATTGGTTGACAGTGTCAACCAATGGTATTGTAGTGCTTACTGTAAGCTGTCATTTTGTGACAGCTCAGTCAGCAGGCAGCCGTGGCAGTGTGCAGGTGGGTTGTGCTGCCCGCCAGCTTGTTGGCCTTGCTGGGACAGGGGAAGTGGGGTGGGGGTCCTTCAGTGGGTGGAGGGTCCACTAGACTACCAGGGCGGGTTCGGGATTATCTTTTAAACATGTTCGGGGTTCAGGTATGGGAGAGGGTACCACTGGACTATCAGGGAGATTTTCTTACCAGTATGTACGCTATGATTGGGGAAGGGGAGGCCACTTGACTACCAGGGATGATCGGGGCAATTAATTATTTTTTTACAACATCGGGGTCGGGGAAGGGAGGGGGGAAGCCACTAGACTACCAGGGAGAAAGGGTTGATATATCTTATTATACACTAAGGGCTGGGATGGGGGAAACTAGACTACCAGGGAAAAAGGGTTGACATATTTTATTATACACTCAGGGATGGGAGGGGGGCCACTGGACTATCAGGGAATCTGTCCAAAAATACCAGCACACACACACTACATAGCATATTTAAACTTTCCACTGCCAAAATTGGCTATATTTACTTTAGGCTCCATGTGAGGAGTGGGTCCTCTTAGTTTCAGACTGGAATTCCAGTATGAGTAAGCTAAATCACCAACATCAAGGTGGGACCCTTGATTTAGTCCCTAACTTTCCAATGCCTCAATGGCTAATGTGTCTAATTGGCTCCTTTTATACACTGTACTCCCATCAAGGATTTTATCCAGGTGTTCAAAGGGAGCATGCTAAAAAGGAGCACCACAGACTCCTAAAACTCAAACAAATCCAAAATTAGCATGCTAAGTGACAATAATTCACATAAGCATAGATGTCACATATTAAAATATCTGATAGGACCATCAAGATACAATAAAACAGTAAAACACATAACCATGCAATCGAACAATGGGGCAAACAATACATCCTCATTTTGATCTGAACTTTAGTGGCTCTCTGGAAAATCCTGGACACCCACCAGACGAAGAACTCTAAACAATTCATTTATAAATCAGCATACATCACCTTCAACTCTACTGAACATATAGTTATGGTTTAGCTGGTCTGTTTGTGTGTGCCCCCTCCCCCTTGAAATATATACATTAGTAAGAAACCAGCAGATATTTGTTTATTTTCCACATACTGGTTACCCCTAATAGTATCCATCTGGACCAACATTCTGTGAATTTTTCCATTCTGTTTTGTACTTGATGTGTCATTTTCACCATCTCCTGTATATCTAAAATAATTTGTTTTCATTCATTTACCATAGGTCACTGGCACTAATAATAAGGGATTTTTCCCAAGGGGTGGTTTCAGTAGATTCCTGAGGTGCATCTGCTTTAGACTGAATATTGTTCTCTGTGCTTAGTATTGAAACCTCACCTGTGTTTGTGTTAGGTGCAATTTCCATATCCTGTGGGGGGGGGTCCTCTGAGGGACCAGGATCTGGGGAGGATGCACTTTGTGGGGATGCTTGCTCAGGTGGTGACTGTTTGTCCTGTTCTTTCCCTTTTTTCCATACTGATTTTCTGGGCAATAGTCAGAATTAAATCCTGGTCTGGTCTATCATCCCGGTTGTGTGTGGCCCATTGGCATGTTCTATATGCATGACCTTGTTCCTCACGAAGATTACCCTTTAACTCATTGGTGCGATGCTCTGCCCCCTGCTTAATATTATATTTATAAATTGTGATATAAATATATGGTATGTGAAGGTCTGCCTAGACACAAAATGGCTGGCTGCTGCAGTGAGTGACCTTTGACCTCAAAAGTGTCAGTGTGGCTGAAAGCAGCAGCATGTTATAAACAGACCAGGGAAACCCAATTAAAAGTCTTCCTTCCAGAGGGACAGTTTATTACCTTTTATAACCTGCTCCTGCTTTTGAAGTTGGTTCCCATGTATGCACTTATGACATAGCAGGAAGGGAAGCCATTTGTTGATTCCTCTTGGTTTTCTCACCTAGCTGAGAATTAGTGACATGATTGTGGGATTGTGAAGCACCAAAAGGGATATTTTGATCAAAGACTGTCATATTTGGGAAATAGCTAGTTGCTGATTTTTCACAGTAATAACATACATCCTTGTAGATAATTATGTTAAGAAGACAAAACTTGGTGGGTCTAACTGTGACCTCAACAGAAGGGCTGGGGAGATGGATTCTGAAATAAGCATGCATCAGAGGAAAACATAGCATATTATTTTGGACTCAAGAGAGACATAATTCTTTGGACTTAAGAAAGCACTTAAGGGTAACAACTAGATAGGCAAGAACTTTGAAGTATTTGGGGGTAGGCATATTTGTGTTCTGCAACTTCCCATTTATTTTATGTAACTGTAAGTTAGTGATATAATTGTTCTGTGTTTGATTTTACCTGTTTTACAATTTTTAGTAAACAATATTTTCTTTAAAATCATGCCTGTGTCTTCTCAGTTTTCTTTTACATGTAATTGTTGGATCTGAGTTCAAGTCTGACAGCTGTTAAGAGCTTGAATGTGTTACTAAGCTTGCTAAAAGGTAAGAATATACCTAGGTTTCATATTGAGTCGTACGGGTACATTTTGGGAACCTGGCTAGGTGGCACTGGGTGAAAGATTGTATTGCATTTCCCCGAAGAGAATATATATCTGAGCCTGTTAACTGGGTATGCTAGCATAAGGTTCACATTTTAACCCCCAGGACTCAAGGCTAATAGGTGATTCGGACCCAAAACAGACAGGAGGGTTACCCTGTCTGTCCCCTGTTCACACTATTGTGCTTTGAGGTTGGCACGGTGGAAGCAGAGGGCCTGACCTGCAGAGTACATCTGTGACAATTAGCACAGGAAGTACTGTTATGTCCATATTATAAAATGAGGTTACACTTAATCACGTCACATTCATTGCTCAGGTGTAACATAAACCTACATTTGAAGCACGTTTTGGACTGACCTTGGTAAAAACAGTGCCCCCTATCTTTCCCCAAAAAGAAACAGCTTGGCAGGAGTTTCAGTACTTGGTTTGTTAGTCATAATTTTACTTTCAACCCCCCCTCATCCAAATGTGTCCCTCATCCAAAATAGGCTGGGGGTGCCCAGTAATGTCACAACATTGTGCTAGCCAGTGTTTGATGTCGTGAACACTGACCCCCTTATTCCTGAATAAAATGGTCACTTGATGAATGGTGAGTTTAGTCAAAGGGATTACCCTGAAGGGTAGCCATAATTCAGTATATTTCAGCTTGCCATAGTTTGTCCAAAATCGATTAAGTCCCATTGGCATTTTAAAACTAGTATCAAATAGAGTGTCCCCTGAAGGGTGAATTAGACAGTAAACTTAATTTGAGAAAAAACATATTGATTCTTTAATCAAAGTCCTACCCACATAAATTCTATCTGGTAGAATTTCTAATCCCCCCATATATTGCAAACAGACCGCATTTCATCTCTGGGCTGGGGCCACATTTTGAAATAAGTGTCTCTTTGCCTAAACTTTGTTAAAAGTTCTATCTCCCAAAGTTGGGTTCTGGTTACTTGTACCCTCAACAGCAGAATCCAAGTCTTATGAGGGATTACCTGTTGGGGGTGGGCGGGTACTGGGCCTGGTATTCTGTTGAGTTTATACCACATCTTCTGAATTTAAGTCCAGATCAGAATCATGAATAAACTGAGAATGAGCATCCCCTATTGCAGGTATCTAACATACTAACATGCTAACATACTAAAATGCCAGCAGAATAGGCCTAACGGTCTTTCGTGTCTGTTCGTTTGGTCAGCCCCCACCCTGGGTGCTGACCTTGCTGTCCCCCTCACCTTCTCTGGCTTCTCCCTTCCCAGTTCCGGATATTCTTGCTGCATTGGATTTTGCTTCCAGAACCCTTCCCCTGTACCTGTCCCACCCCCTCTTGAACCCCTCCACTGTCTCTGCCTCCACCAGCCCCCTAGGTAGTGCATTCCATGGCTCCACCACCCTCTCAGTGAAGTAGCACCTCCTCCTTTCTCCCCTGAATCTTCCCCCCCCTCCAGCTTCCACCCATGCCCTCTAGTGGCCCCTTCCTCCTTCCTTCGAAGCACCCTGACTGTTCCTCCCCTATTTACCCTCTTCATGTACCTGAAGACCTCTATCATGTCCCCCCGGTCCCTTCTCTCTTCCAATGTGTACATATTTAGCTCTTCGAGCCTCTCCTCATAGGTCCTGTCCCCAAGTCCCAAATCATTTGGTTGCCCTCCTCTGGACCCTCTCCGGGAGGTTAATGTCCCTCTTTAAGTGTGGCCTCCAAACTGCACACAGTACTCAAGGTGCGGCCTCACCAAGCAGTTATACAGAGGGAGTATCACTTCCTCCTTCTGGAGGTGATCCCCTAGTGATGCATCCCAGCATCCTGTTGGCCTTGGCTACTGCCTCCTACAAGTCTCAGAGTTGTTCATCTTGACATCCACCACCACCCCCAGGTCCCTCTCAGCCATCGAGACTTGTAGCATTCCCCCAGGGTGTACACTTGGCCTGGGTTTCTGGCCCCCAGGTGGAGTACCTTGCATTTCCCTGCATTGAACCTCAGCTTCCACTTTCTAGACCATCTTTCCAGAGCCTCCAGGTCCCCCTGTAGGGCCACCCTCCCCTCCTCCCCATTCACCACCGCCCCCAGTTTCGAGTCATCTGCAAAGAGACTCATCTCACTCCTGATTCCTGTCCTTATGTCAGATACGTAGGCGTTGAACAGAAGGGGCCCAAGGACTGATCCCTGTGGGACCCCACTAATGACCCTCCTTGGGGATGAGACTATCCCACCAACTATGACCCTCTGGGTCCGGTCCTGGAGCCAATTGCCTATCCATCTGATCACCTGGTTCCCAACCCCCATTTCTCCCACCTTATCCAACAGGCCTACGTGAGGAACAGAGTCAAATGCCTTGCTGAAGTCTAGAAAGAGGACATCCGCTGGTCTATCCAGGTCCAAGGCACTTGTCACCCAATCATAGAACTCCACCAGGTTTGTCTGACATGATTTCCCCGGGATGAATCCATGCTGTCTATCATCCAGGCACCCTGACTTATCCAGGTCCCCCCCTAGCCTCTCCTTGACAATGCCCTCCATCACCTTGCCCACCACCGATGTCAGGCTGACAGGCCTGTAGTTCCCTGCCACCTCCCTTGATCCCCCCTTGTGGATAGGCACTATATGCGCCACCTTCCAGTCTTGGGGCACCCACCCTGTCCTCAGAGAGATGGTGAAAAGCTCTGCCAGGGGTTTCGCCAGGACATCTGCAAGTTCCTTCAGCACTCTGGGATGTAATTTATCCGGCCCCGGTGCTTTCTCCATCTTAAGGGAGCTGAGGGCTTCCCTCACTCTCTCTGCTGTGATTTCCACTTCCGGTACCTCTTCTCCCTGCTTAGCCCTCCCCCCACCTGCCAGTGATGCCTCCCCCTCTCCCCAGACCTGCCGATCGGTAAGGGTCCCCCCCTCCTCAGTATCTCTGTCTCCTCCCATGTATGATGCAGCACCCCATTTTCCTGGTGAAACTGAGGTGAAGTACTCATTTAGTACCTCAGCCTGCTCCCCGGTCTTGTGCCCATCTCTCCCTGATTTAATCCTGCTAATCTGCCCTGTCACCCTTTGTTTTTCCCCAATGTATCTAAAGAACCCTTGTTCCTCTCCTAATTTCCTGGCCAGGTTCTGCTCCTTCCTTGCCTTAGCCGCCCTCACCACTCTAGTGGCCTTCTAGCCATCAGCTCGTACTCCCCTCAATCCCTTTCACTCCTTGAGCACTTGAATTGCTTATAGGCTGCTTTCTTTCCCCACACCACCTCCTGGACCTCCCTGGTCCACCAACAGGGTTTTTGGGCCCTACCGCATTTTCGTCTTAATCTTGCACAGGTGCTGGTAGCATCCTGCACCCCTCTCCTGATGATTTCCCACCTACTATCAGCGTCCATGTCTGACCCAATCCCATCCAAATGCTCCTTAAGGATCCTTCCCATTTCCTTAAAATCCGCCCCCCTGAAGTCGGTTACTCCGTCTTTGTGCAGCCTTCTACCCCTCCTAGGTCCAGGCAGAACCAGACCGTGGCATGGTCACTCCCCGCCAATGGGTCCCTTACCTAAGCCCCCAATCTGGTCACTGTCTGCCAGGACCACATGCAGTACCGCGCTCCCTGGTCAGTTCCCTCACCTGCTGAGTTAGGAACGCGTCTTGAAAGACATCCAACAACCTCTGTTCCCTGGTCACAGAGGATGTCATAGTCTCCCAGTCTGTTCCTGGCATGTTTAAGTCCCCCAACACCACCACTGTTCCTCTGCCCAGTCTGCAGTGTCTCTTAACATCTGCCACCAGACGTCCTCCAGCTCCTCTGCCAGGGCAGGGGGTCTATACACCACTCCTATTTTTACTCTCTTGCCCCTCCTTGTTATCAAGGTGACCCAAATCGCCTCCATGGTTCCCTCCACCTCCTCTACTCCCCCTATGCCTATGCAGTTTTTGACTATCATTGCTACCCCTCCTCCCCTTCCCTCCCCCCTGTCCTTCTGATTATTTTCACTGCTCGATAATGTAGAGGAGGCCCTCTCACCCTCTGTTACAGTACCAGGAGTAGCTTGTGGCCTGCCTGGAATTGGGCTATGAGATAGGTCCGGGACCCATTGTCCTTGTGATGTGTTTTTCCACCCTGCATCTGTTAACAACTTTTTGTAGGGACCAAGGCATTTTATTAACTTGTGCTGCCGACTGTGTGTGGGAGTGGGCAGCTCGACCCACACACAGCATAGTTTTGACAGTTTGTTTCCCAAAACAGTTGTACTTCTCTCATCTGTGACTGTACTCACAGTTGGTTCCTTTGCAGTAGGAGTTTGTTCACCAGCAGCTTTTGTCTGCGGATTGTCAGGGTTTCTGTCAAGCAAGAGTGTCAGCTCTGCAGCAGTTGGCATCTTTGATGCTGCTGCATCATTCATTCCTATGGTTTCTGGCCTGTCAGAATCAGTTGAAGTCCCTGCTTGCACTGCACCAGTAGCCACTGTATTCTGCACTCCATTCTTCATTTCTCCTGCAGTGTTATCAGATGGTTCATTCAGCAATTCCAATAAATGGATTTGTTTCTGTTCAATTATCAACCATCGTCAACCATCATCTCCTTTTGGAGTGCCTCCTCTCTATAGGCCTGTCGATAGACACGGTAACTTGGCTCAAGAGCTACCTCACAGGCATTACTCAATGCATTAGAATCAAAGGTAACCTCTCTGAACCAAAAGAGGTGAGTCTTAGAGTTCCACAAGGCGCAATATTGGGACCACTTCTTTTCAGCCTCTTCATCAACCCACTGCCCTCAGTTTGCACAGTGCATATTGTACTATATGCTGATGATGCGGTCGTCTCAGTTACTGGAAAAAATATACCCTCCATCACTCATGAACTGGAAGCAAATCTGCACAGACTAGAGACATGGTTCTCTAATAGTAAACTGCTGCTCAACTTTAAAAAAACTAAGAGCATGCTTGCTATTCATGGTTCCTCAGAACCAAAAGAATTTGGGAAACTGCAGGTACTGAGCACTAAAGGGGACCTACTGGAGCAGGTCGAAACCTTTAAATATTTCAGGTTACACCTGGATAATGCCATCTCATTCACCACACATGTTGACCATGTTGTTAAAATTGTCAATGCTAAACTAGGAGTTCTATATTGGCACCACCATTTCATGCCTCCTGAGGCCCTAAAGCTGGTCACAAGCAGCACTGTACTAACTACAGTAGACTGCAGCCTTATAATCTACTGTGCCAGCACTGACACAGCCCTCAAGAGGTTAAAAACCCTACTCAATAGAGCATGCTGGCTGGTCCTGGGAGCAGACCGCTGGACACACACTTGTGATCTCTATAAAGCAACTGGATGATTACCCCTTCATCTCAGAGTTCAATACCAGGCCTGCCTTCTAGCAAAGAAAGCTTTAGTTGGGTTAGCTACTGAATCCACCTCTTGACTTTTCAAGCCAATCCAACCGACCGCCAGTACACGCAGTTCTTTGAAGAGTGGTCTCATGGTACCTTTCAAGCAGACCTCAATAGCACAGAGATCTCTCTCCTACAGAGAGCCCATGTGGGTAAATGCTCTCCCATCAGAACTCACTGAATGTAGACATATCAGCAACTTCAAAAACAGGTCTCCAAGCACTCCTAGCTCTCATCTGCATTTGCAAGTGCCCTAACGAAACCTAACCCAATACCTGCTACCTTGAGCTCTCAGAACATTCTTTATCAAGCACTGGATATGCTGATTAATGCCCCCAACTCCCCCATGTCCTTCACTACTAGTGACCTACCCCACTCCCCTACCTCCTGGCCCTTTCCTCTGCTCCGCCCTACCACACACCCCCACTAAACCTCTGACCTCCGCTGACCCACCCCATACCAGTACGGTTCACCTGATCACCTTAGATTGTCATCCCCCCTCACCCCACCCCATCATGTCTACCTCCTTCTCCCCTATCTCTCCTATTTTTCTCCGCTCCCCTACCCCTTTCTAATTACCCTCGCCATCACCACCAAGGACAAAACCCTCTTAGGATGCCACACAAGCCCAACCTCATTTAATTATCTCCTAGATTGCCCTACCCTCCCTAGCACTGATCCTGCTACCCTGCTGCCAACCTGTGTACTCAGCGTCTGGACAGATTTACCTCCAGGTTTCTCAACTACTTTGGCATGTCTCTGTATATTTCAACTGATGGCGAAATTTTGTTGAAAATTTCTAGCCAACTGGTAACTAAGGTGTAACCTAAAATATAGCACAATTGTTTATGGAACCCATGTAATCTGAAATCTAGTTATCTCAAATACGTTACTGTCTTCCTGCATATGTACGGTCTCTTGCTGTCTTGTCTGTCCAACTACATGTATTGACTTGGAACCTTTGTAAATGAGCCATTGGCTCAAAGGTGTTAATCCCAAATTGAAATAAAAAAAAAATTAAGGTGCATAACCATTCTTCCTCCGTTTGTGGTAACTGTTCATTCCAGGAGTTGGCAGTGTCAGTCACCATGTCTAAATCCATTACTTCATCCTGTGCAGAATTTGTGATCTCCGATGCTGGACCTGCAGGGAGGGAGATCAGCTCTCCTGCAGGTACACCAGTCACAGCTTCTTGCTCCATCCGTCCATCTGTCATGACAGACGGCACTCCAACAGCAGCTCCCCCACTGGAGAGTAGGGGAAATTTTTATTACAAACCAAAAACCAAAAAACAGAAGATAAAGAGACATACATAATCAACATTGTACAGAAAAACAACAAAACCAAATCCATATATACAATTTTCCTGCACAGGCAGAGAAAAAAGGAAAAAGGAAACAGTATCTCATCCTACCCATCCAATATCATGCCATAAGGAAGCACCTACTTCAGCTCCTAAAGTTCAGAATTCATATGCATAAAGAGTGTCCAATTCCTCCTGTATATGAAAAAAAACATCTTGCAACTGCATTACTTTATTCTGAATCACTTTCAAATATCTAGCCTGCCAAATATGCCTTTTAAGACAGGCTAGTAAAACTACAACTGTGCTTTTGTGCCATTTATTCCATTCCTTTGGAATCTGTCCTAACACTGAAAGATTATATGACATTAAACCAATTAGTGACTCTCCCCACCAGTGTGCCAATGCAGTCCAAAAATTTCAGATAAGGGAACATTCAAAAAACAAGTGTTGCATAGTCTCAAACTGCCCCTGGCATGATTGTTCCTGACAAACTCTATCACTCAATTGTTTATGCTTATGATTGGCCCTCACATTAAGTTTTTGATGAGCGCACAGCCAAATCATGTCTTGCATTTTTTTCAGGATTCTGGGATCTATTATGCTTGCCAACAACGAAGCAGTATTTATACCAATAGGTACATTAAAAAGGGGATCCTCAAAATAGCGGGAAGATACAATATATGTGTAAAAGGATTTCCATTCATGGGAAATGAACCAACTGAGTTCCACTTTCCACATACTAACGTACTTTAAGGTATATTGGACATGAATAGGAAGTTGTTTTTCTGTGGAATGCCATTTACCCCATCCCCAAGCAGTTAAAAAGGGATGAAGCCATAGTGACATACACATCCGACTCATAGCATTATTTTCTAGCAACCTAGGCCTAATTGAGCTATAGAAAAAATTTCCAAAGAGGTAAACAATGGGATGTATCATACCAAGTCCACCTGTTTTCCAGGGTCTGTAGGTGTGTGCCCTCTTCACAGGGTTCAAACAACTGCCCCACAGCAGCTGAAAAAAAAGACTCAAAATTTTCGTATGCATGCAAAATGGTAATGGAAAAATATGAGAAATTAACAAGAAAAGAGGAGCAATGTATGATTTTAGAAGAAACACCCGTTTTTTCCATGTCATTTTTTCAGGATTGCCATTTTCTAACTTTATGGTATGCTTTATCATAAACCATGTCCCAATTACTTTGTATAGCCTCTTGAGAACCAAACAATATGCCAAGAAGTTTTAATTTATCTGTAACTACCGGAATGATAAAAACAACTATACTAGGGGACGTACCCAAAGACGTTAAAGTACTTTTAGCAGTGTGTTTATCCTAATACCAATACAGGCTTGTAAAGAATCCAAAAAGGTAAGGACATGTTTTCCAGAATCTAAATCTGCTATAGAACATACGCAATCATCTGCATAGGCCATAACTTTATGAAAAGAATAACTGTCTGAGGAAACAATAGCCAAAATATTAGTATCTGCTTCATTTAAACATAATAGAGGATCCAAACCAAAACCAAATAACAGAGGGCTTAACGGACATCCCTGACGAACCCCAACCTGATAAGGAGCAGAAAAGCCCAAATGCCCATTAACCAAAGGTGTAACCTTTGCAGATTTATATAATGTTTGAACCAACTCCAGAAATCGAACAGGAATACCATAATGGCGCATAACTGCCCATATATGATCTTGGCATATTGCATCAAAGGCCTTCTCTTGATCTAACACCAAAAGGTAGCCAGATATTTTATTATTGAGACCCTGGTCTATTAGTTCCCTGAGATACACAAGATTCTGGGAGATGTTTCTGCCAGGAACAGCACAAGTTTGTGTAGAGATTAACAGTTTATTGGCAAGCTTGGAAAGACGTTGAGTTAAAATATTAGCCAGAATTTTGTAATCTGATGTTAGTAAACTCAATGGTCTCCAGTTTTGTAACAATGTGGGATCCCCTTTTTTATATAAAAAAATCATAATGCCATTATACATACTAGCCATGAGTCTTTTTTCTGCCCAAACAGCATGGTACATTAAGTGCAACCATGGTGATAGTATATCTGTATATGTTTTGTAAAACTTGTTAGGTATACCATCAATCCCTAGTTTAGTATGTGTAGATAAATGACCAATAGCTTGAGTGATTTCTCCTATGGAAATAGGAGACATAAGTGCTTCAGTTTCTGAGGGCAATAATGGCGGAATACCAATGTGTTGATAAAAAGGAGGAAAATAATCAGAAATGGGTTTTTGAAATGTTTGTAAAACATAAGTCTGAACTATATTCTGCAAACCTCTTATGTCTTGTATGCATGACCCATCAGGGGCCTGTAAAGCAGACATACATAATCTAGGCAGTTCCTGCTCAGAAAGATCATATGGGTTCACCTGCTCACGGGTGCCAAAAGTGACATACTTCTGTTGGTAGCTATATCTTTGCTCCAGAGATTTAAGGAAATCAATCATTTAATTTTTAACAACTAGAAACTGTTGGTGCATAGTACCCAGTGAGGAGCATGCCTGTGACAAAAGTTTTAGGTACTGGGCCCTATAACCCAGAAAAGTCAAATAAAAATTCCTGGCTTTAGTCTTAGAGACTTGAATAAAAAGATTCTTCAGATCACATTTAGTGTCTCCCCACCAATCAAGTGGACTATCATACAAAAAGCCAACTGCTGAACGTATCAAAAAAAAGGAATGAATTTGTGAGTGAAGATTGTCATCCTGTAACAAGGATGTATTCAATCTCCAATAAGCGCACCCCATCAGAAGTTTTTGACATGAGCCAATTGATAATTTGAGAACTGTATGATCAGTAGTTTCTAATGGCAAAGTCATAACGTTGGAACATGTAAGCCTCTCTGATAAAAACCAGAAATCTATTCTGGATGATATAGCACCTTTATAAAAGGTATGCACAGGTGTTAACTGTAATTTATCATAAACATCCAATAAACGATTACACTTTAAGATTTGTAATAAAGCATTAGTGTCACAAAATAATTTCTGAGATTTACGACCCCAATCTCTAGCAGTGAGACCACAATTGAAGTCACCTCCCCACAACACCAGCTTTGAGGTATGCAAATAAGGAGAAATGCGATGAAACAATGCCGACCTTTCAGCTTTTGACTGAGGTGCATAAATATTAATAAGGCGGTATACACAATGGAAAATAATTATATCCATTAGCATAGCCCTACCTGGCAAAATATCCAGGACCTGCAAAACTTGAACTTCTATATTTGAGAATAATATTCCCAAACCATCACAGATATCCTCTCCCAGAGACCAGAAAGAAACACCCCACCACCAATCCTTTTCAGCATCTTTTAAATGTTTTAATGAACTTAATCTGGTACCCTGTAAGAGGATGATAGAACCAGAGTTCTCACTTAAGCTGGCAAAAGTAATACGTCTCCTCTTTTCTGATTTAATACTGTTTACGTTAACAGTAAGAAAGGAAATTTCTTTTGCCATAGATAAGGTGGGGTAGGGTCAATGACTATGGTAACAACTACATCACTTCCTTTTTTTCCTTTTTTTAGGTTTAGGTTTATCCTTAACTTCTGTGTCGGGGTGGGCTCCAGGAGTGAAGAAGCAAATGAGGAGAAATCTGAATCTACTCCATCATCATCCCCCTCTTGGTCAAGTAGGGGGGCAAAAGGATTCAAAGCTACAACAGGATCAGGCTCAGTAGAGAGCGAGAGAAAGAAAGGGCTTCAGATCCAGGCTTCAGAGATTTGGAACGAGTGACCCTCTGAAAGGGAATTTCACACTGCACTCCTGGGGGGGCATACTAGTAGACTCCTGTCCCTCCAAAGGCATACCAGACTGGGGCACATCTAGTGGAGAGAGTATTGTATCTACCAAGGGAAAAACTACTTGTTCAGAGCTAGTAGGGAGATGTGGGGAAACAGGGAAAGTATCAGCACCCACTCCGTCAGTAGTAGGAGTAAGATGGACTGGGACAGAAGTGTTCATTTGTTCTAGGGCCTGGGCCTGGTCTTTTCCTTCCGCAGCAGGAACAGGGGAAGAAGTGGATGGCATGTGTGGGACAGTAGTAGCCACATCAGATTGAAGAAGTAAATCCTGCATTTTCTGCCTCTCCTTTTGAGCATTGGCTACATACACATCCTGTTCAGCATGCAGGGTGGGATCAGACTGATTATGGGAGGCCCAGGAGCAAGAGCGAAAAGTATGCCCCTGTTCATCACAGCGGTTACATTTCATCGGCCATCTGCAGTGTGCCCCTATATGGCCTAAATCTCCGCAAAGCCCACACTTCTGTTGGTCACACACATTACTCAAATGCCCAAATGCCCCACATTTATAACAAGTCCTTGGCTGTCCTAGATAGAAAAGAACACCCCTATCCCGGCCTAAAAATAAAAAGTGTTTGGTTAAACCATTCTCTAAACACAAATCTATCAAATAACGCCAACCCCCTGTCCATAGATGTTCATCATCAAGAATTGGCTCAGGGGGGCTTTTAACAGTACAGTGTTGTTGTAACCAATAGGTTATATCAGCAACATTGACTCCTTCATTGCGAAACAATACTGTGATTTTTTTTGAAACATGTTTTGTTAAAGGGATGGCCAAAAAAGGCTTCCATAAAGGAGTGTTTTTTTGTGCCTGATATTGTTTCCAAAAATGATCCAACCCAGCAGGATGCTTGAAGCTTATATCAAATATAGAATCCCCAGGCATATGGATTAGTGTATAGATTTCATATGCATAAAGCTTCATACTTTTTTTCAACAGTTCACGACCTACAAAAAGTCTGTTAGGAATGTGATCCACAGAACCCCAAAATTTTAACCGAACTGCATTTCTTCTGGCAGTAGGCTTGTTTAATATTCCAAACGTAGCAGGAAATGGCTGTTCATTCACCTTAACATGCCATATGGATGAAGTACTTTGTTTGGCCTCAGTTGGAGAAGGGACTGCAGGACTGGGCATCTGACGGTCAGGAACTTCATTCAGATCTGCAGAAGGGGGGGCAGTGGAAGGTGATAAGCCTTCTCCTTCCAGCCTCCTAATATCATTCAGAATATCATGGCTAGAATTAGGTGAGGCATGATCAGACCCCATAACAGGCAACTGACCTGGCGTTATAAGGGAGGTTGTAGCTGGGAAAGAAGGAACTTGCTCCCCTTCCTTAGGGAAATTAACATCCCAAGATTTCCCATCTGGGGATTTTACCCACCCTGCAGCTTCTAAGGCTGCAGCTACCCAAGTAGCAGGGGCTTCTGTTTCCCTATCCATAGGCTGCACATATTCTGAAGAAATGGACGTATTCACAGTTAAAGGAGAGTTTTTACACCCTTTAGCAGATTGAGTTACTGCACCTCCGATTGAACTCCATTTCTCTTTTGAAGAGAGGCCTATGGAAAAACGCCCCACATTCAGACCTTGAAGGGAAGCAGTTGAAACAGAAGCAGATTCAATGTCCACAGGACTAACAGTCAGATGTAGAAATTCAGTAGCAGAGAAAACAGTGGACTCACCCAATTCAGCCCAAACTTCACAGGAGGAGCAGGAGGGTTTTACAAGGGACAGCTCTGAGGTCTCCATAGTCGGCATCTCAGCAACAAGGTCTAGTGCAGCAGCGATATGTGGTCCTTCCTGTTCCGGAGTGTAAGGAACATCCTCCCGGTACTGTTGCAATTCTCGCAACAACAGGTTCCATTTCTGAACAAACTGATGTTCAATTGCATTCAGCTGTAGTTGAATTTCTGCAGCATCGCGGATTGGTAATGAAGCTCCTGTCTCCAAAGGAATATTACAGGAGTAATCTTCATCAGGTAACTGAGAGATTTCCGTATCAACATTCAGGTCCAAAGCCGGGTCCGACTCCATCTCGATCACGCCATCCATCGGAAGCTGAGGAGGTGATCAGCTCCTCAGCCTCCTCCACGTCCGTCCACACTGACAAACTCCCACACACTGAGGAGAGTCCACAATGATGCAGTGCCCTCTGTCAAAAAGAGTAGGGGAGTTTCCCTGGTGTCATGGCCAACATTCCCCCGTTAATAAAACAGGTCCATGTAACCCATCCTTTAGGACGCACCTACCTAGAAACAAGCTATCATAGCTCAGTGTGCCTTTTCTAGTCAAAAATTACAAATAAATAAATAAATAAACTCCACCATCTCCTCCCTCATCAGATTCACTGATTTTGTCCTGAAAGGGATGAGTCAGGGCTTACTGACTGTAGCAGTCTTTGTCAATCTAGCTAAAGTGTTCAGCTCAGTGGCACATCCTCTTCTACGCTATAAACTGGCTGCTGTAGGCCTATTAAACCCCTTAATTGGATTGTTCTGCTCTTACCAGTCTGACCAGTACTAGCTGGCCTTATTGGGGAACTCCCTCTCCCCACTCATCCCAATTAGTGCAAGAAGGAGAGGTTAGTAGAGAAGTCAGTGGGGCAGCAATGGCATGTGTTATTTTGCCTCTTTAGCTATTTAAAACAGCCTCAGTCCCCAAAGGTATTTTTTCATATAAATCAGCATTTTTGTGCTATATCTATAAAATGTTAACAATGAGAAGCAATTTAGCAGCCAACACTCAGTACTTTATCACAGAAGGTTTCCTTTGAGATATTCCTGTAAAAGGAACTCTACTGCTCTTTCTCTCAGAAAACAGAAAACAAAGTAAACCCCAATATTATAAGAACCTTATGCTAATATTCACATACATTTGCATACCAGAGGTTGCCATAGCAACCTTGGGGATTATTGGTAAAAGTAACCTGCTGAGACCAACCTTTTCCTTTTAAGAGACATAGGCATCACAGGAGGCTGAGTATTATGCTTGAATGGTAGTTTTTCACTACTGGTCTAAATAGCCTTGAACACTGCTCATGAGATTAAATGGTGTTTCACTGTAAATGCTTAAAGGGGATGCTGAGAGAGTAAGTACGGGTAAGGAAAAGACAGAAAACTCTTACCCTGAGAGGATGGGTTGTGAAAAGAAAGAATGAGCAATTACATTTCAAGGTGTGCAAGGGCTGGGTGCCTCATGGGAAGCAGCCACAAGGGACTGGAAGACCAAAGGGAGATGGAGAGACACTATAACAAACATTGAAAAAAAGAAGAGAATGAAAGAAAATTTAGAACAAGGGGCACATGAGAGGAATTCATCGAGGAGGCTGACAAGTCCCTAGATCCCCACACACAATATTAAACCAATGAACACGTTGGAATTGATTCAACTTAGTCTAGAACTAAAACTTTGTAGCCTGCTGTTTGTATTCAGAGACAGGAAAGCAGAGGGTCCATACACAGCCACAAATGTATAGTGCAAACAGAGTGATCAGAACTACCCCTTTGTGCCACTGCTCAACTTTACTCCCCATTGCAAGCATTCCCCCTGAGTGGTCACACTGGGCATTGCCACTGTATGAGGAAAGGGTGGGAACAGTCGTATAAATGCAGAGGCCAGCATGGAGATTGTGTACTGTAATCAGTCCTACACTGGTCCTTATACACCCTGGTGCATGCCACAGCACCTCTAAGCCTGTAGAACTGTTTTAGAATTTCTATGGGTCTGTGGTGGGGTGGGTGCATGCATATGATACAAGGGAGAAGTTTTGTTGGGGACTGGGATATAACTCTGTGTGGTCTGAATTGGCCCTCGGATCCGTCAACCCACAGTCAAGCACCAAAATCCTTAGGTTGAGGGAACTAGTCAGGGATAAGTTAGTAAGGGTGGAGGACATAAAGGGGGTGTAGGAGAGATGGGGGGGGTAATAAATGGAGCCATCCTTGAAGCATCAAAGGCAAGCATAAGAACAGTATATAAAAAAACAGGTTTAAGAGACCATTGTGGTTCTCAGCTAGGATAAGGGAAGTGGTTAGGGCCAAAAAGAAGGCCTTCTATAAATACAAGGAAAAGCAGGGGGAGGTAGAAAGGGAGGGTTATCTATAGAAAAAATAGAGAGGAAAAGAGGGACATCAGGGAGGTGAAAGCAGACACAGAGCTGCATATCCTGCTGGAGATCAAGAATATAATAAAACAGTTTAAGGAAAAATGAGGGGGCATTGCACAGCTAGTTGAGGGGCATAGGGAGATAGAGGAGGATGAGCAAAAGGAAGGTGGTAATCAGTGGATTTTGCTTTAAACTGCTTCATTTGCCCTGTTGTATCCACATCTTTAGGCGTCATTACCTGTTGTCACACTCCAACTCAGACAACTCATTGCTAAACATCCTGGGCAGTGCTAACCTCCTCACAGATTGATGTATGTCTATATTGAGAAGTGATGCTGTTTTATGTCTTAAATGTTCTATCTCCACCAGAATTTATCTGTTTTCCGTTCAGTGTGTGGGTGTTTTTATTCACATACAGCTTAGTAGTATATATAAGTTTCTTATGTATTTACATATGTACCCCTTAATGTTACTGTGTGTATATCTTTAATTAAATAATATTTAAACTGTTGTCAGAACCTGTGTCATCATTCTGATGAAGCACTATGTGACTGGTGTGAAATGTTAGTCCTCTTCTAACATGCAGAGCATGGCATTCAGGTTTGGATCCCGACAGTCAGCACTGTGGAGCCTTCTCCATACACACAGGGGTGCTTATTCGTTATGTGATATGTTCACCTTTGCAATAAAGAAGTGAAATCATCAACTTATGACAGCCTGTGAAGTTCTCTGTGCTCCAAGATTTCGGTACCAGGAGGCAGACACATTAGTTTTGCTGTTTACTTGACTCCTTGTTTGTGGGTAGCACCATCACTGTTGTATGGAGTGGCCTTTTCTTTTGTTTTAAGGTTACTTACATTTTGTGCCTCTATCAAGCAATAAAAACAATCAAGCAATAAAAACTAAAAGGGGTGGGCTCTGTCCATAGATCAGGGCCAATTGTGCCACATGACATGAAGGCAGCCCAGATTTCCTGAGCATGAACTAGTTCAGCCAAGGTGGCTAAGTGTCCACTAGGATACTCTGCTTTCCAGGGAAGAAGGGAAGTCCAAGCTGCAATCTGCCTGCCCCCAGCACTCCTAGTTATGTATGTATGCATTTATTTATTTGAAAATGGGTTACCTGGAGAGGCACATTGAGGCAATGCTTGTTTCAAGGTGTGACATGGGTGGGGAACAGTGTAAGAACAGCAGTGCAATGCACAGTAACAAATCAGTTGAACAACATTTGGTAGAATAAGTTGGCACAAGAGTAGATAAATACAAAAATAGATTGGTACAGAGAATGTAGTGCGGTCACAGCTCGATAAGATACACCTGTACAAGTGCTAAGGTAAAAGTGGCAGTATACACAGCATTCAAATAAGATACTGACAACAGGTGAGAGAGCTGAATGATGAGCTTATGCCTGGTCTTATGGTGGAGGGAAGAACAGAGATAATGAGAAAGTGAACCAGTAGGCAGGTAGCGGGGACCCAGCCAGATACCTCACCAAGGACAGTTGAAGCTCAGGCCGGGGAGGTGTCAGGAGGACGTGTAACAGGAACAGGTGGAGTGGGGTTGGAGTTTCAACTGGTGCCTGAGGGAGCAGGGGAGGAGGAGAAGAGGAGGAGGGGAGTTGGTTCCAGAGTGAAGAAAATCAATAGGAGAAGGCAGATTGCCCAGCGGAGGAGCGGGGTAAGGAGTGTCGAAAGTGTGATGGTCTCTGGAATGGAGGGAACAGGAGGTGGGGGGAGTTGGACGAGAGACAGGAGAAGGAAGGGAACCAAACCAGAATTTGGAGAAGAAGGAGGTACAGTGAGCCTGGCGACATGAGATCAGATGGGGGGATGGATAGGGAGGAATAGAGAGAGCAATGGTGGGTATAGGGGAGTTGTAGCACAGTGGCAGAAGGAGTTACAGAGGGTGTCCATTCTGCCAAGGGAAGTGGAGGGGTGGTGCCATAAACCATATCTGCGTAGTCAAAGATAGGAAGCATCATTTTGGTATCAGGCTCCCTGCGTATCTGCAGTTGAAGTAGTCAGTCAAAGCAGAGGGATAGCAGGACATCTTGCACTGCAGATCTCATCTATGCATCAGCTAGGGCCCATTCCGCTGATGCTGTCAGGGGTGATAGGAGAGAGTACCAAAAACAAGAAAATGGCCAATGATTTTGCAGATGAAGTTTTTGCCTGCCCCCAAGCTCAGTCATTGCCATGTTGACATTCACCTTCACCACTGCATATAGATACTGTTTCCTCAATGAATGAGAGGTAAGTTGGGATCCTCATTCTGTGACTAAGCCAGACAGAGTACTTGCAATGGTGTCAAGTGGGCTGTGCAGCCTGTTCCTATAGCACGCAGCGGCATGGTAGCACAGAAGAGGCAGTATGGCGCAGTGGTTTAAGGCTCTGAGCTGCAAATCTGGAGACTTGGGTTTGAATCCCACAGCCCCCACTTGCATACTGTGTGACCCTGAGCAAGTCACTTAACTTCCTCGTGCTCCCAGGTTGCACCTGCAAACAAGCTTTCAGCTTAGTGTGTCTCACCTGGTAAAAAAAAAAAAAAAAAGAAGGTCCCAGTCTGGGGAGAGATGCGAAGTCAACAACAGAAAGTTAAAAACAAGCATTTCTCAATGCTGAACGTTCACTTGCAGGTATTTGCAGTTGTACTGGTACTGGCTTGAGAGGAGCGAGGAGGCAGTAGTGAGAGCGGTGGGTGCTGATTGGTGGAAGCTGCAACATAAATGCAGGAAGGAGGTGAACAGGACTGTTCCCAGGACTGATCTCAGAGGTACCTCGCTGGTCACTCCCCTCTCCCCGGGTTTGATCCCATTTACCACCACCATCTGCCTTGCTTGCTCCCACCACCTCTTTTGGCACACTATTCTATGTGACCACCACCCTCTCTGTGAAGAAAATTGTTCTCACATTTCCTCTTAATCTACCCCTGTCCAATTTCATATCATGCCCCCTCATTCTTGTACTCCTTCTACATTGGAAGATGTCCACCCCTGCACCTTGTTTATGCCCTTCAGGTACTTGAACATGTCTATCACGTACCCCCGCTCCCTCCTTTCCTCCAGTGAGTATATCGAGGTCCTTTCATCTCTCCTGATATGTTCTGTGTTGCAAGTCATGTGCCATCTTGATTGCACTTCTGTGGACTGCCTCCACCCTGTCAGTGTCCTTGCGGAGTTGTGGTCTCCTCCAGAATTGCACACAGTACTGTAGGTGAGGCTTCACTAGTGCATTATACAATGGCATTTAATTTTACGCCTTCTGCTAGTGATATCTCTGACTATGCACCCTAGCATGCCACTGGCCCTCCTTGGAACATTTGTACTCTGTTTTGACATCTTTAGGTCATCAGAACTGATACCTCCTAGGTCCTTTTCTTCCTTGCTGATCGTCGGCACCTCCCCCCCCATCCTGTAGCTCTCCCCAGGGTTCCCTCTTCCCAGGTGCATTATTTTGCACTTCTTTGCATTGAACCTCAGTTGCCACTTCTCAGATCATTTTTCAAGCCTCTCCATGTCCCTGCTCATTTTTTCCACCCCTTCTGGAGTATTCACTCTGTTGCAGATGTTGGTGTTATCTGCAAACAGGCAGACCCTTCCTTCTAGCCCTTCCGCAATGTCTGTAATGAAGACATTGAACAGGACTGGTCCCAGGACTAATCCCTGAGGTACCCTGCTAGTCACCCCCCTCTCCCTGGATTGGATCCCATTACCACCACCCTCTGCCTCCTGTCTGTCAGCCAGTTTCTAACCCACTTTATCAGTTTGTGCCTATGGCCAGACTACCCTCGTTGTCCTTCCTGTCCCCCTCTCCGATCCCGACCTTCACTCTGCTCACCCACCTCCCCCCTTACCCCATACTTATCCTCAGAAGTCGGCAGCTGGGACCCCATCTTGTTAACCAGCCTTCTATGTTGAACGGTGTTGAAGGCTTTGCTGAAATCAAGATAGGTGATGTCCACTGCCCCTCCCTGATTTACTTCCTTAATGAGGCATTGGGGTTTCCAATCCTCATCCTCCACCCCCACCCCCACCCTGCAGAGACTGACAGGCATTGGGGGTGTGCCTTTGAGTTGTCGGCCTTAATGCTCATGCCATTCCACCCCCACCCTGCTGACACTGACAGGCATCGCAGTGTGCCTTGAGGTCTTCAGCCCTAATGCTCACCCCATTCCATAAGGAAATAAGCTGAGATGGGTGCAGTATAAGAGAATGGGTTGAATGTTAGGGCCAAAGACCCCAAGGCAGATCCTGACACCTGTCACTGTCTGCAGGATGGAGATGGGAATTATATGGCATAAGATTAATGCCGATGATCCCAAGGCACACCCCCAACTCCTTTCAGTCTCTGCAGGGTGTGGGGTGAGGTGTTTTGGTTGAAAACCCTAATGCCCTGGGCTTTTGTTGGTATTTTCACTCCAAATTTTCAATATGGGCTTTTCGGGACCCCACCTCATAACCAGTGGCACTATCATTTCATTACTCAATCCTGAAATGTGATTTTATGCAGTGACTGCACCATTCTGTGCCACAGGTGCGAAAACACATTTCAGACAGGATGTGAAAAAATGACAGTTATACTGTTCATGAGGTGGTGTAGAAAGATGGTTATGTTGAAAATCTGTAGTGAAACTATTGGAAATTACCAAACTTATGCACGTGTGTAGGAAACTTTCAATCAATCTACGTAACATGGCCATTTTTAGGAATTTTTTCACCATATTTTAAACACAGCTTTTTGGTACCCCATCTCATTAACACTGGCACTGTCATTTCCTTAATTGGTCCTGAAAGGTGATTTCGCACAGTGACTGTGCAATCCTGTGCCAGAGGTGTGAAAACACATTTCAGGCAGAATGTGAAAAATTATAGCTGTACTGTTCATCAGGTGGTGTGATAAAATTAGTTTGTTGAAAATTTGGAATGAAAATATAAAAAATTGGAAAAGTGATGCACCTGCGTAGAAACTGCAAAACACACACGCGTACCACAGCCATTTTTTGAATTTTTAAACCAAATTTCAATGTGGCCTTTTTGGGACCCCATCTCATGAATAGTGGCACTGTGATTTCATTAATCTGCCCGGAAAGTTGATTTCGCACAGCGAACGTGTCATTCTGTGCTACAGGTGCAAAAACATGTTTTGGGCAGGGTGTGAAAGATAACAGCTGTACTGTTCCTGTTCATGAGGAGGTGTGAAAAAATGACAATGTTGAAAATCTGGAGTGAAAATATAAAAAATTTGCGAAGTTACTAGCGTGCATAGAAACTGCACAACGCACACCCATAACACAGTCATTTTGGGGATTTTTTGCACCAGATTTTCAACATGAGCTTTTTGGGATCTCCTCTCATGCACACTAGCACTGCCATTTTGTTAATTAGTGCCAAAAGGTGATTCCACGCAGCGACTATGAAATCACCTTTCAGGACCAAGTAACAAAATAACAGTGCCAGTGTTCGTGAGGTGTGGTCCCAAGAACCCCATGTTGAAAATTTGGTGTCAAAATTCCTAAAAATGGCTGAGATAGCAATATAATTGAAAACCCCATTGACAGCCATTATACAGAGCTTACCTTGATTTCTCAGTTCCCGGTTCAACTCTGAAGAGTGCAGACATGTCCCGGTACAGAGAAGATCACAGCTGCTGACCTCTGGGGATAAGTATGGGGTAAGGGGGGGAGGTGGGTGAGCAGAGTGAAGGTCGGGATGGGGGAGGGGGACAGGAAAGACAATGAGGGACCTATTCTTTTTTTCAGGTAAAAAAGAAAATGATGTTGTGACACCATTTTCTCTTTTAGAGCAGGTATATTTGCAAATGATTTTTGGGGACACTGGGAGTGGGCTCCCCAGTGTCCTGGACTATTGGTGGGTATAGATATGGGGACACTGGGAGTGGACTTCCCAGTGTCCTGGATTATTGGGGGGGCTATACAGTAGATATGGGAACACTGGGAGTGGGCTCCCCAGTGTCCCTCAGTGGCGGCACGGGGGGGGTTGTATTGCCGACATGGGGATTGGGCACCCTGATTTTGGCTTTAAGAGAAAGCCACAGCATGACTAACGTTGAAGTGGGGGGTGCAGAGGAGTGAGGGCCAGGAGAGAAAGCCGCACCGACAGCTAATGTTGAAGCCTTTGGGGAGTGAGGACAGAGAAATAGAGAGAGAGAGAGTACAGTGGCTATAACTCCAGCAATGTGCATGGCTGGAGTTACATCTACTGAAAGAAATGAAGCACTCCCATTGGAGCAGTTCATTTCTTTTAACTAGAGAACATGCCACGTCAGCAAAGCTGAACTTGTGTCATGACCAGAGTGCCTGGTCATTGGTGTACACTGCCAAGCCCATTGCAGTTTCAGCTGTAATTGGCTCAGCAGTGACACACCTCTAAAATGCCATATTGTCCCAAGACGTTCCTTGCGCAAGGGCAAGTGAACGCAACTAGAATGGGTGAACTGGAGGCATATTTCTTCCTGACAGGAGTGTGTTTTGTAGATGGGTTGGGGTTTAGCCAGATACATTAATACTTTATTTTTTTAAATAAAGCCTTTGTACCTTCACCTCTACTTTTTTATGCACCATGCCACTTAGTTTTTATCCACTTTGACCCCTGATCTGATCAAAACAGATCTCATGCCTTGTTTCAGCAGAGGAGTAACTTAGGTGTAATAGTTGGGGGAACACAACTAAAAAGGGATTTTACAGTAAGTTATTCAAGACTGCAATGATGAAATGTTGGGGGGGGGACCTGTCCTCCCCCCAAAAAAAATTACTATTTGTAGAGTCTACCATTGTAATGAATTTTAAGATTATTTACTTTTGATTACAAAGGTATAGGCAAAGGTTGCATTTTAGTTCCATACCCCGTGCTTCATGAACCATTGATCAGACCCCAAATACCACCAGATAACATGTCTATTTAGTAGGGTCTAGCAGTGACCCAGAAATTGAAGATAATTCACTTTAAGATCATTCTAGACTACACATAATTTGGGATTCTGACTGCCTCTCATATCACCTGAACCTTAGTGAGCATGCCTAAAATTAAACCTAAAACACCTACTGTAGTTCTCCAACTCTTCTTTCTTTCTTCTTTCTTTCTTTCTTTATTTATTTAAAGGTTTTACTAGGAAGGCATGCTGAGCAGACTACTGCTCAATTCCAGATGTGCCCTGGGGGAAGGGTGAGAGGGATAACAGGCACAAGTTACATGATTTTACATGATACAAAAACACATACAAGGTAAAGTGCATTCCTACAGGCAGTTGTACAGTGTATAAGACAGTAAGATAAGGTTACAGGCTAACTTACAGTGACTAGGCATATAATAGGACAAAATAAAGGAACAGTACATAGTATGGGTTCAACCCTATTCCAGGTGGACCTGGTTGCCTAGTCAAAAGCTTGCAAGGGCACATGTGCAGATTGGGGAGAAGTGTTTTTTGAGAAGGGAGTTAAGGTGCTGACTGGAGGAGGCATGCCGGATAACTGAGGAGAATGCATTCCAGAGTTTAAGCATGCGATATGTGAAAGCTGACTGGCCTGCTGAGGTTGCCATGAGAGAGGTGGAAAGTAGACACAGGTTGTTTTTTCTCAGTGCATAGCTCTGGAGGGTAGGGGCCATGAGGATAGAGGCGAGATAAGGAGGGAGGGACTGCGTCCAGTATTTGGCTGTGAGACTGGCACTGTGGGAGTGACATCTGTCCTGCAATGAGGGGAGGTCTAGGTTGTGGTATAGGACACAATTAGTGTTTGGAGGACAGTCAAGGGCAAAGCGACAAAAAGAATGGAAGAGGGGATTCAGCCTGGCTAAGTTGGACTTAGAAGCAGTACTGTAGACTGCGTCCCCATAGTTGAAAATGCGTAGAATCATTTTCTGCACAATTGCGCTACGAGCCAGCAGTGGGATACATCCATGATTATGGTACGATGCCCTTAGCTTGGGGTGAAGTTTTTTGTGGATGGCATCGATATGTGCAGAGAAGTCTAGGTACTGGTCCAGCCAGACCCCAATATGTCTGAAGGAGGAGCAAGTCTCCAGAGTAGTCCCATCCAGGGTTTGGAAGGAGGGGATTGAGGGTAGCCTTGAAAGTCTCTGCCTTGTGCTGATGGTCATAGAGATGGTTTTCCTGGCGTTAAGAAAGAGCTAATGTGCGCGAAACCAGCGCTGAACTGCATTGAAGTCCTGCTGGAGTCTGGTCGCTACATCAGATGATGAGAGGCCAGATGTGTACAGAACTGTATCATCCACATACATGTAAATGGATGTGTGAGGGCAGGTCATTGAGGAAGATGAAGAACAGAAGCGGGCCAAGGACTGAGCATTGCGGTATGCCAGAGGTAACAGGGAAGGAGGCAGAGTTAGCATTTCCAGTTCTGATGGATTGGGATCTGCCTATCAGGTAGGAATGAAACCAGCTGGTGGCCACACTTGACAGCCCTGCAAGAGAGAGCTTAGCTAGGAGAAGGGAGTGGGAGACAGTGTCGAAGGCTTTAGCCAGGTCAACAAAAATGGCTGAGGTTATAAGGCCTCTATCCATACCAGTGAGGATGGAATCAGTGAGTCTTAATAAAGAGAATGTGGTGGAGTGGGACTTCCTAAAGCCAGACTGGTAGGGTGTGAATAAAGAAGAGGAGTCTAGATAAAAGGACAGTTGTGAGAGGACTAGATGTTCCTTGATTTTAGCCAAGATAGATAGAAGGGAAATCGGGCGGTAATTTCCAGGGCAGAGGGATCTCCACCTTTGGGGAGAGGGATGACAGTGGCGTGCTTCCACTCATTCGGGATGGTGGCTAGAGAGAATGAGAGGTTATAAAGTGATGCCAGGGGCGGCATGGCTGGGGCTGACAGGTATAACGACTTGGAGTCCAGGGCCTGTAGGCATTTGCCCTTGGCTGGATTAAGGCAAGTAGGCTTTGTAGACTCAGCAGGGGTAGTCATACTGAAGGTGAAAGGAGAGCCAGCTGGGGAACTTTGTGGAGGGGCTGGGTGGAGAGGGGTTTGGGGATCCTGATTGAGGAGGCCAGAAGTGACAAGGTGCAATCCGTGAAGAAGGAATTAAAGTGAGAGCCTTTGAGGGGGTCAGTAATCATAGAGCCTACATTTAGGGCAACGTTGGGGGGCTGAGAGGGAGGCATGAAGAGAGATTTAACCACCCTCCAAAATTTAGATGGATGGCTTAAATTGGTGTGGAAGGAGTCACTGAAGTATTTAGCCTTTGTTTTATGGATCTGCATCGTACAGGCATTACATAATGCACAATACTTCTGCTTGAGCACCAGAGAGACGGAGTCCTTGAATGCCTTCCAGGCCACATCCCAGCCTTTGATGAGGGTCATAATGTCTGCAGTGATCCATGGCAGGTGGGCACCCTGCACCCTAGCATGTTTCAGAGCAGTATGTGAGTTCCAGACAGCGGTGAACCTGGCCTTGAAAAACTCCCAGGCAGAGTTGACATTTATGGTCCTGGGGATGTAAGACCGATCAGTGTTAGACAAGTCATATAGGAGGGATGCGAGGTTCAAGGATTTGAAAGATCTAGTAAGTATGGTTCTGGGGGGGAATTAGGATGGTGGATTTTCCTAACTGAATAGATCATGAGGTGGTCACTTAGAGAGTCTGGTAGCAATCCTGAGACGATTGTACAGTGTGGATGCAAGGTAAGGGCCCAGTCCAGGAGAGAGTGGTTAGCTGAGTTGTGGTTGAGGCATGTGGGCTCGTGATTAGTTGAGTCAGGTTTAAAGCTGCCACCTGGTTCTGTAGCTTAGAACTACTACTTGAGAGCCAGTTTTGGTTAAAGTTGCCGAGGATATGTAACTCGTCCCTGGAGGCCAGTGTTGCAAAGGTGCACAAGTGTTCCGAGATGGCAGGCATAGCTGCATCAGGAGAGCAGTAGGATCCCGTGATGAATATGGAGCAGGTATGGGTGAGGGACAGTTTGATTAATAAGGAGTCAATGGTGAGCGTTGGTCTGGGCAGTGGGATCGGTAAGAACTGTAACGAGGAGTTGATATACATGGCAACTCCACCACTTCTTTTGTTGCCAGGGTGGTCTTGGCGAATGATTGAGTAGCCAGGGATTGCAAATTCTGCATCCTAGTTGTGAGGTTTCAGCCAAATTTCAGTAATAGTCAATATGTCCGGTCTTAGGGATAGAACAATTGGTTGCAGCAGGCTAAGTTTGTTTATGAAGCTGCAGATATTAAGGTGTACGAGTTTAAGGCTACAGGGCAATAAAAGAGGGGGTGCAAAATTTGGGCAGTGGGGGGTTGGACTGGGGTTGTGTTAGACATCCCCGGATAGCATGAGAAACAGGGTTATCAGAATTTTACTTTCATGCAAGGCAAATAGGAGCTAGCTCAAAGAATACAGTGACTGTTTAGGGGCTGCTAGGGAGGCATGGGCATGGAATTTCAGGGTGGCTAAACCAGCATGGAAGGAGGGTGGGAGGACAGATGGGCCAGCCAACAATTTTGGAAGAAAAGTGGCTTGAAAAGACTTGACAGTTGAGGTTGGGGAGGGTGGAGATGGGGTGGCTAGGGTGTGTGGGCATGGCTGGTAAGGTTGAGACTCAGGGAAGGAGGAGGGAGGTAGCAAAGCCAGCAGAGCAAGGATTAGAATAGCTGCTAGACCTGCAAACCACATTGTGTAACTCGAGCTAGTGATTAAAGTGGCCTCTAGTGGTAAATGCTGATAACTAGCAAATGGAAAAGTAGGCTGATAGGCTTTCGGCACCATGTGACTACCCCTATATAATACACAGTCGACCAAGGGTGGTGGTGATGGCAGTGGGGGCCGACACAAAGCGTCAGCGGGGCCAAACACAGGATTTAAAATTCTGTCAGTTTCATCTCTCACAGCACCCACGTACCTGCTCCTGGCTTGCTTCGGGTCAGCTAGCAGCTTGGGGGAGGGCCAAGTCCCACCTGGCCCTCACAACTGCAATGACGAGCTGTGAAGAGACAGAAAAGCCGAGGATTAATATGCAGGTACTAGGGAGGGAGGGGCTGTAACAGAGGAGGTGCTGGTAGAAATGAGAGAGAGGGGGTCATGGACTAAGGTAAAATGCTGGCTAGTGCACTCAGGTCTCTGCACTGTGGAAAAGTAAAACACAGAGACCCTGCAGACTGTGATTATTGCTGGCTAGGGAACTGTGCAGTGTGCTCAAAAGAGTAGGAAAACTTCATTACATATCAGTTACTGATAAATAAATAACTGCATTGCAAACAACTGATTGCTAAAAGTTAGTGACAGAGGTAGACAGAAGAAATAATTTGTGTGTAACCCCTAGGTGGCGCTATCCCAAGGGCTACTACCACTGCCTGCTTAACTACTAACAGTGTGAGGGGCCTAAGTCCAATGGCGAGTGCCTCCACCCAGAGGTCAGGGTTTGCAGTAGTTAAACTAACTTGGTCACAGCCCTCTGGGACACTGTAACCCCCCTTTCTTCCCACTAGTGGCTCACACAATGCATCAGGAATATCTTCACAATGTATACTTACCCCCAGGACTGGCTCTGTCGACTGGACTCTGGGGACCCCCTGTAAAACAGGATGATACAGTGCAAAAGCCACAGTACAATACTTTAACATAAACAAATACCTCAGTCAGTGTAACTTTGCTGAAACAAACAGATCTGATTTATTTAAGGAGCTGTAACAAGGACAGGGGGGAAATCAGGTTAATTAGGTTAAACGCATTAATAATCACAGTACTGTGTGCATATTCAGAGTCCCAAATTGCCACTTTCACTGGGTACCCAGGATGGGGGGGGGGCTAGCCAGGATTGGTGCAGCTGGTTGGGGCCCTGTGATGGGAAAAACACTTGCACAATACCCAACTGTAATCCGGAGCCGGATGGCTCAGTTCGTGAAGAAATGAAAAAACAACAATTAGATGACACACTTGCAATTTGATTAACAGACGGCAGGGAGCTACCCTGCTTTGTACTCACAGACTCAATGCTGGGAACTGGATGGAAGGCAGATTGTTCTGGATTGCCAGGAATAGCAGAACCTGTGGAAAAGGTCCTTGTGACTGGATCCCACTGCAGTTTACAGCAATCAGATGTAGTCTGAATCAAGCTGGGATTTACTTCCAGCTTCATGCACTCAATTCACTGTACAGGGGATTTGAAACGTGATTCCCCACAAGCACTACACACATTTATATGTAAAAAGGAAAGTACTATACCAGGCAGACTGCTTCTTGATCCCGACCGCAATTACTGCACGATACCCGGGAGAACACTCAGCAGCTTCAGTTCCTGACAGACCGAGAGCGATTCAGCAATTTCTCCAGTCTTCTACAGGATGAGCCTGGTTTCTGCTCTTCAGATCTCCTTGATTCTCCTCACAGGTTGGATTCAGTCCAAACGGGCGCTTGCACAGGCTGCAGACCGAAACTCAGGGCCTCACATGCGCTTCCTGCGCTAAACTGTTCACCGCAGAAGCACAGAGCTCCTTGGCTCTTCACTGCCAAAACTGATCTCTTCTCTCCAGTACCAGAGCAGTGCATTTCCTTTAGCTCCGCACTATTCTGTTGGCTGGTCCGGCTGTCACTCACAATAAACTCCCCCTGTTGGAAAAAGGCGCCAAGGTCAAAACTACATTTCCCAGAGTCACTGGCCATACAGTACATAGGTGGCTGGCTCCACAATGAGAGTCCAAGTTCTGATTTGCCAACAGCAGGCTCCATTTTAATGGTCCCCCCACACTGATTGGTCCAGTTCCGCAGTTCAAAACTAGAATGGAGGGCTAGGCAAAACAGCTCAGACTGCAAAGGAAAGCAGGTTAGACAAACTGTATTTTCATTATAACTCTAAATGATTTCTGGCAAACAGTTACATCTTTGAAAAGTGCTCACTCTGCCCACTTAGCAATGGCAGAAACAGAGCGATTTGGCAGCAGCTTGAGCAGGACTCAGGCATGGAAACACACAGTCCCCCCATAGTAACTAATTATGTCTGCAAGCAGACAGCTCTTTAAGACACAGTACCAGAGGCTCTAAAAGCACTCACAGATAAATGGCTTAAACGCCAAACACTATTCAGGCTTGGAGCATTCAAGCAAGCTCCTGGAAGACTTTTTGGGAACCCCCATTTGCAGGGGGGTTACACCCTTCCTGGTCTGGGAAAGCTTGGCATCCACGTCAAGCAAGTACCCCCATAAGTTTCAATACAACCATACACATTTACATCAGTATCACATTAGGCTTATACATGTAATCATCAGTCAATATATCACTTTACCAGGAACACATTTCTGAAACTTTGTAGTACGTCACTCTTTGCATAGTATTACACACACATTGTACCATAACTCGGGTTATTACCTCTTGTACATGAAACCTGAAGAGAAGGGGCCCTTCCCTATCAGCTACCTTGGGGCAGGGGCACCATACCTAGAGGGCAACACAAGTAACTTGTAGTTAGCACTGATGTTCAGTTTGGACAATGAGCTCGGGGACACATATACTCCTTTATGGACAACATTGAGAGGCAAGTCCACGGGCCTCCCAGGGGAATCATAACTGAGGTGCACCACAGGCTTTATAGCTCGACCAGTCTTTCTAGGGGGAACTGTTACAGTCACTGCACTCTGAGCCTCATTTTCAGCATTGTCCTCACTTGTTAGGGGAGTCTCCATTGGGGTAGAGAGGCTAGAACTTGGGGCACTTTCAGCTCCAGGAGTTACAATCTCTGAGTCCACAACACTTGGCTCACATGGAGAGCTTTCAGACACTGGCAGTGGACCGTCAGGGCACTCAAAATGCTCTTCTTGTTCTGGTATGTCACCAGTCTGTTCAGTCCATCATTTTCTTCCTCTGAAAGCTCAAACAGTTCAACCATACACAATGATTCCATATCATCTGACTTAATGCTTTGCACTTCACTTTCTGGAAGCATTGGCTCCAGGGACAAAGCTGGGGGCTTAGACAGTCCAGAAGGCCCAGTTTCATCTCCAGGATTGACTAGGGGATTGCTCCGAAACAATTGACTCAGTGCGTAAGAAGGGTAGTATTCAAAACCACACTCACTTTCCTCTGACATGGACTGACAGTCATGTTCAACTGGGACTTGTGGAGGGGGACACTTTAACTCGGCTTCTGTAGATGCAGAATTTCTTGATTTTTTCTTAGCAGCAGCTCTAGTCACTGGTCCAGAGGTGGCATTTTCTGGCAGCTCAGACTCAATCAAGATTTGTCCAATGGGCAGTAAATGATTCCTATGCATTGTTTTTACATCTTTTGAATTGTTCTCAGGCCTTACTTTGTACGCAGGCAGATCATCTAGTTTGCCCACTACAATGTGAGGGAGATGGTGCCATCTGTCAGCAATCTTATGTTTGCCATGCAGTCCCAGATTTCTTAGCAATACCCGGTCTCCCTCCTGGAGTTCCTGTGCTTTCACCTTTTTATCATACCTTTCTTTGTTGGCCAGATTTCTTTTGGCAGCCATGGTTTGAGTCAGTTGGTATGCATGATTTAGCTGGGCCTTTAACTTTTGCACATACTGTAAATATTTGTCAGCTTGAACCCCATCAGAAAAGACCCCAAAACACACATCTACCGGCAGTTGAGCTTCCCTTTCAAACATCAGGCAGTAGGGGGAGAACCCAATGGCATCACTTTTGGTGCAGTTGTAGGCATGTACCAGGGTGCTAATTTGTTGGCTCCATCTAGGCTTGTCCTTTGGGTGGAGGGTGCCTAGCATATCTAGCAAGGTGCAGTTGAAACGTTCAGGCTGTGGGTCCCCTTGGGGGTGGTAAGGGGTGGTTCTGGACTTTCACTTCCACAGAGAAAGCATCTCTTTGATCAGACAACTCTCAAAGTCTCTCCCTTGATCAGAATGGATCTTTGTGGAGCCCTCATAGTGAATAAAAATGTTTTTACAAGAACTTTTGCACAGTGGATGCCTCTCTGGTCCTTGGTGGGAAAGCTTGGGCATATCTCAGAAATGGTCAGTGAACACCAGCACATTACTAATATTTCTTTGATCTGACTCCAAACTCAGAAAATACAGACCAGCCTCATGGGTGCACTGGTGGTGATGTTAATAAGGGGCAGCCTCTGGGCAAAGCTTTGTAAGCAGCGACTACAAGTTTGAATGTGTTGCTCCACATCAGCCCCCATCTTAGGCCAATAGAATCTGGATCTCACCAAGTCAAGAGTTCTGTCTACACCAAGGTGCCCCATGTGGTTGTGTAAGGACCTCAGTACTGAGTCTCAAAAAGCAGTGGGCAGCACTAGTTGTTGTTTGTCTACTTGTCCCCTCTGTCTACTGTTTCTCTGTATAACAGTTATTGATCAGTTTCAACTTAGGACCTTCTTTGTATAACAATGCAGTTCTCAAATCAGTGGAACGTAATTTGGACACATCTTTCCCTGCATAGAGGGCTTCTAAAGCTGATTTGATCATGGGATCTCGGGATTGAGCCAGCCGAATACTGTCATTGTCCAGCTGAGGCAGTGCACCAATGTCTATTGCAGAAAAGTGGCAATAAACAGCAGGTATGCAATTCTCAGAAGGTCCCAAACAATCCACCATACAGTCCACTGCATCCGTGGACATTTGTTACTCCCTGTCAAACTTCTGGCAGAGTGCTTGAATATCAGGTTCTGACAGTCTGACCCAGTCATTCTGGGGAGAAGGCCTCCAGGAGAGAGCATCAGCATCTATGTGGTTCAGGCCTGCTCTGTATTCAACAGCACAGTTGTATGTAGATAATGCAGAAAGTCACCTATGGCCAGTGGCATCTAACTTAGCTGAAGTCTGCACATAGGTCAAAGGATTATTGTCAGTTTTTACTAGTATCTTAGCCCCATACAAGTATTCATGGAATTGATCAACAATGGCCCGCTTCAAAGCTAGAAACTCTAACTTGTGTACAGGATAGTTCTTTTCGGAAGGGGTCAGGCTTCTGCTGGCAAAGGTCACTGGTCTCAGGCCATTCTCGTGCTCCTGGTACAACACAGCCCCCAACCCTTGCAAGCTAGCATCAGTGTGCAGGACATAAGGTTTTGTTGGATCGGCATAGACCAACACTGGAGCATGGGTAAGTTGATATATGATCTCATGAAAAGCAGTCTCACAATCAGGAGTCCAGCGGGCCCCAAATACTTCACTTGGATGAAAATACACTCTTTCAGTCTCAAGAGACACTGACTTTTTGTATTTTTTGTGGGTTGGGGGATACCCTTGAGTAAGGTTAAGTAAAGGGTGGGTCAGTCTTGAATAGTCCTTGAAGAAACACCGATAATAGCCAGAGAATTCCAGGAATCTTTGCAGTTCTTTTAGATTTTTGGGCTGTGGTCAGGTGGTCAAGGCCTCAACTTTACTTGGGTCGGTCTCTATTCCCTCGGTGGATACTATGTGTCCCACATACTTTACTGATGTTTGAAAGAATTGACACTTGTCAATGGACAGTTTAAGGCCAAAGTCTTCCAGTCGATCCAACACCTTGAACAATCTGCTCTCATGTTCCTCCAGTGAGCTGCCAAACACAATAACATCACCTAGGTATACCAGGTACTCTAATAAGTTCATGTCCCCACTGCACGCTCCATCAATCATTGAAAAGTGGCTGGGGTGCCTGAAATCCCTTGAGGCATTCTCATGAATTCATAGAAGCCAAGCGGTCAGATGAAAGCTGTCTTCTCACGGTCCTCTGGGGCCATCGGGATCTGGTAGTACCCACTGCGGAGATCCAGCACAGAGAACCATTTGCTACCGTTCAGGCAGTCCAAAGCATCCTGAATGCTGGGCATTGTATACTGATCAGGATAGTCCACCGGTTTAAAGTGCAATAATCCATGCACATCCTTACTGTCCCATTCTTTTTTCTCACTTCCACAATGGGTGAAGCATAGGGGCTTCTGGATTCTTGTATTACACCAGCAGCTAGCATCTCTTGCAGATGCCGTCTCACATCATCTATGTCAGCAGGTGCCAGGCGTCGAGACCTCTCACGAAATGGCCTTTCATCATGCAGCCAGATGTGGTGCTCAGCTCCTTGCACACATCCTACGTCCCATTTTTTTAAAGAAAACACCTGGTATCTCTGGGCAAGCTTCTCACTGATCCTCACTTTCCATTCAGCTGGCAACGGGGAGTCACCGAAATCAAACAAATCAGGCGCTACTCTGTCATTCTTCCCTGAACTCTTGCTACTGGGTAGCACTGCAGTATCTGCACAATGTACATTAGCCAGGGTGCAACCTCTATTTACTCGAATCTCTCTATCAGACACATTATGAACTTGAACCATTACTCATCTGGCATAAGCATGGGCTCTGGCAGGCAAAATACTTGGCCTGACCAGCAGTCCTTCCGGCAATTTCCCATCACCTGATGCATCCAACATTAATATTTTATTCTTGACATCCTTTCTGATACAAACCTCTCCCTGTAAGGTACGCTGGCATTTGGCGCCAGAATCAGAGGCTCAGGATCCTTTTTCCAAACAACTCCAACCGGTTCCTCTGGTTCCACTCTGTTAGCATCTCTCTGGGCATCGTAGGCCTTCCTAATCAAGACCAGAATTCTTAGAGTTCTACCAGTCCGGGACCCCTGTTTTTCATAACACAACTGTGCCAGCCATCCAAACATATGTGCATTAGTCCCAATTAGCATAGGAACCCCATCATACAGTCCAGCAGGGGACACACTAAAGCCAGGGTCTCTACTTGCTCTGCCACTCTTGTCATGTAGGTGGGAAAAGACAACCAAATTCGGATACATCCAGAGTAGCGGTAGGCCTTTTCACTTAACCCCCAGACATGCAGCCCCTCCAACGGTTGTAAGGGTACATCAGACAAATGCTTCTGATTCCAGTCTTGGAACATAATTGTCACTTGGGAGCCACTGTCTAATACAGCTCTTGTAGACACTTCATTCACCTTTACGGTAGTCTCCATGGAGGGACCCATTATCCTGGACCAGTCTGGAGAGGCGGTAGCAGGGGCCTGGGTAACTGACCTTGCCACAAAGGGATGTGAGTTAGCATTTTTTGGATCCTCGCTACGATCATTTTGTATACCTCTCAACCACTGATTTGTCTCCGAAGCTCTCCTTGTAGCCTGTATGCAACTTTATCTGTGTCTCTTGGGGACCGGCATTCTCTCTTCATGTGCCCATCCTTCTCACAATTATAGCAAAACATACTTTCTGGAGTTTGAGCTTGCTGAGGCATCACAATGGGAGCCAGGATGGGGGTACTACTAACTGGACACCTTGGTGCCATCTCTGTCTGTGGCGTGATAAGCATTTGGAGGCATCTCATCAATTTCCCCACTTCCATGATCAAGACATCGAGTTTCAAACTATTGTCAACATGAGGTGCCTGGGTAGGCACCTCCACCCCCATAGCAGAAGCGGTCGGGCAAATGTCAGTGCCTGTACTGGTAGGAGCAGCCTTCATGATGAGACTGTCTGTTACTTTCCTAATCTCTCTCAGCAGTTTGCCCCATTGTGGCATATCTTCTTCCTTCTCAGAGCACTCATTAACTGCCAACCTCTGCCTCTGAACTTCACTTGATGGGTCACCCTCAGTCACTTGGGTCGTAGAGGCAGCTAGTGGTTCAAGTCCCTCACGAGGTCACCTTTTCTCAACTCCTCGGAATTTCTCTCATTAGCTCATCATAGAAGGGTGGGGATTCCAGTCAATTGGCCTGGCGTAACTGAAGCAACAGCAGTTCTGAGAAGGGGGCAGACTTAAGGATCCTGTCCAGCCTGGTTCGGTCCAATTCAATCGCTGGCAAACTACCCTTTCTGAGGCATTCTTGCAACAATTTTTCCAGCCAAGATACAAACACAGACAACAACTCCCCTTGGTACTGTTGTGCATTTCTTACTCTCCACCACAGGTCCTCATCAGAATCTGGGCTCCCATACACATTCTCCAAGGCCTCAAGACAGTCCTGTGCAGTCGCTTCAGGGTTACTGGCCCATTTAGCATGGATGGTAGCCAGGGCAGGACCCCAGAGGCTCTCACTAACACTCTTTCGCTTTTTGGCTTCCGAGCATTGCCATTCTAGGACTTGAGGGGCAACATAGGCTATCCAGGTCTCCCAGTCATCCTCCCCTTGGGGGGTGGGGAGGGTGCCAGAGAAGATCCTCAACCTTCGGTAAGAGTCGTGACAAATGGCAGGTGCAGAAATAGGAGCCTGCATTGGTTCAGCCACCATAACGGGTACTGGAGCGGGAGAGGGTGTTGGGGGAGGAACACCCCCAGGTGACAAGAATAGTTTCTTCAAGTCCTCCACAATTTTCCCTTCCTCCAACAACCATTTAGCAAATTTCCCCTCAAAAGTTTCAGATAGTGGGGGAGGCTCATTCCCCACCCCGGGTCTTTACTGTCCTTAGTTATCACTCTCCAGGCAGTGAGGGCTCCCTCTGGAGTAATAGTCTGTGGCACTTTGGAGCTATCTATGGGATCCTTATACTCTACTAGGGCCATGAAAGTGTGGGTGAGCAGATTAGCATGTTGACCCACCAACACAGGGTTTTGTAAACCTTCCACCTTGAAAAGTACTCCCTGTACAGTGTCCGTATTGATACCCAGGGGGATGTCCAGGATAAGCATAGCATTTTGGGGTCGATCTCCTCCCCAGTACACCACTCCACCAACTGTTGCACAGCCACTTCTGTCGGGGTACCCATTTATTTTTAACAGTGATTGGTAAATGTGGCCACTAGGGGATGCTAATCCCAGCAGTGCCTCCAAGATGTAACTCCTAGGTGGCACTATCCCAAGGGCTACTACCCCTGCCTGCTTAACTACTAACAGGGTGAGGGGCCTAAGTCCAATGGCGAGTGCCTCCAGCCAGAGGTCAGGGTTTGCAGTAGTTAAACTAGCTTGGTCACAGCCCTCTGGGACACTGTAACCCCCCTTTCTTCCCACTAGTGGCCCACACAATGCATCAGGAATATCTTCACAATGCACACTTACCCCCAGGACTGGCTCTGTCGACTGGACTCTGGGGACCCCCTGTAAAACAAGATGATACAGTGCAAAAGCCACAGTACAATACTTTAACATAAATGAATACCTCAGTCAGTGTAACTCTGCTGAAACAAACAGATCTGATTTATTTAAGGAGCTGTAACAAGGACAGGGGGAAATCAGGTTACTTAGGTTAAACACATTAATAATCACAGTACTGTGTGCATATTCAGAGTCCCAAATTGCCACTTTCACTGGGTACCCAGGATGGGGGGACTAGCCAGGACTGGTGCAGCTGGTTGGGGCCCTGTGATGGGAAAAACACTTGCACAATACCCAACTGTAATCCGGAGCCGGATGGCTCAGTTTGTGAAGAAATGAAAAAACAACAATTAGATGACACACTTGCAATTTGATAAACAGATGGCAGGGAGCTTCCCTGCTTTGTACTCACAGACTCAATGCTGGGAACTGGATGGAAGGCAGATTGTCCTGGATTGCCAGGAATAGCAGAACCTGTGGAAAAGGTCCTTGTGACTGGACCCCACTGCAGTTTATAGCAATTGGATGTAGTCCGAATCAAGCTGGGATTTACTTCCAGCTTCATGCACTCAATTTACTGTACAGGGGATTTGAAACGCAACTCCCCACAAGCACTACACACATTTATATTGAAAAGGAAAGTACTACACCAGGCAGACTGCTTCTCGATCCCGACTGCAATTATTGCACGATACCCGGGAGAACACTCAGCAGCTTCAGTTCCTGACAGATCGAGTGCGAGTCAGCAATTTCTCCAGTCTTCTACAGGGTGAGCCTGGTTTCTGCTCTTCAGATCTCCTTGATTCTCCTCGCAGGTTGGATTCAGTCCAAACGGGCGCTTGCACAGGGTGCAGACCAAAACTCAGGGCATCACACGCGCTTGGCGGCTAAACTATACATCGTAGAAGCACAGAGCTCCTTGTCTCTTCACTGCCAGACGATCCTCTTCTCTCTAGTCCCAGAGCAGTGCATTTCCTTTAGTTCCACACTATTCTGTTGGCTGGTCCGGCTGTCACTCACAATAAACTCCCCCAGTTGGTGGAAAAAGGCGCCAAGGTCAAAACTACATTTCCCAGAGTCACTGGCCATACAGTACATAGGTGGCTGGCTCCACAATGAGAGTCCAAGTTCTAATTTGCCAGCAGCAGGCTCCATTTTAAAGGTCCCCCCACACTGATTGGTCCAGTTCAGCAGTTCAAAACCAGAACGGAGGGCTAGGCAAAACAGTTCAGACTGCAAAGGAAAGCAGGTTAGACAAACTGTATTTTCATTATAACTCTAAATGATTTCTGGCAAACAGTTACATCTTTGAAAAGTGCTCATTCTGCCCACTTAGCAATGGCAGAAATGGAGCGATTTGGCAGCAGCTCGAGCGGAACTCAAGCATGAAAACACACAGTCCCCCCATACTAACTAATTATGTCTGCAAGCAGACAGCTCTTAAAGAGACAGTACCAGAGGCTCTAAAAGCATTCACAGATAAATGGCTTAAACGCCAAACACCATCCAGGCTTGGAGCATTCAAGCAAGCTCCTGGAAGACTTTTTGGGAACCCCCATTTGCAGGGGGGTTACACGTGTAAATTAAAACAGGAGCCAAACCTAGGTATAACACTATCAGTTATGACTTAGACAGCAGCAAATCTACTTGTTGCTTTTAAAAGAAATTAAGGCAGTTTTTACACAGCACCCAGAAGCCAGTCTGAATTAGAAGAGAAGTTAGGCAAAGCACCACCGCAAATTCCAACTCCAGAGCTGCTTAAAGCAATGAAAGTGAGGAGCCCCATCTGTGCATGTGCAAAAGTAATTAATTAAACTACACAGTATGGGGAGCAACATCAACTTCAAGGAGCTACAATTGTCTTGGAAATAAAGGACTAAACTTGCAACTATAGAAAATTTCTTAAGGTACTGTACTGAGCGCATATCCCCTTGCGCTTGTGTAAATAAAATAAATAAAGCACACAGCACAGGGAAACAAAAACAGCCTCTAGGAGCTCATATGGCCTTGAGATAAAACTATCTGTAGAGCTCTGATGATTAATTTTACAGGCTTGAGTGGAAAAACAATTGTCTATTTTGCTAGTCCATTTGTTAGCCCAGTTAAGAAGGCTGAGAACAGAGGTAGCCAGGTTAGAAACTGGTGCCAAAACACAGGATTTACATACGAACATATGAACATATACGAACATATGAAGAAGCCAACAGAAGAAGGTTATTTGGTCTATTAAGTCTGCTCGTATTGCAGGGTCCACAGCTTGAGCTAATGTCCCTGCCCTCCCTCCCCACTCCTCCCATCCTCCCTACCCATGATTCTTACCTTCCCCATGCCTATCCCAGCCTCTCTTAAAGCTGCCCACTGTCTTCAACAAGATGACCTCTTCTGACAGCGCATTCCAAGTGTCCACCACCCTCTCGGTGAAGAAGTGCTTCCTGACCCCCCTCCTAAACCTTCCACCCTCCAACTTAAGACTGCGCCCCCTTGTGATATGGTTGCCACTCAGCTTAAAGAGACTCTCCTTATCAACTTTACTTATCCCTTTCAAGTACTTGAATGTCCCAATCATGTCCCTTCTCTCTCTCCTGTCTTCCAGGGAGTACATGTTCAGTGTCCTCAACCTCTCCTCATATGTCTTGCCCTGCTGACCAGCTATCATCTTTGTAACCTTCCTCTGTACCTTCTCCAGCAGGTTAATGTCCTTTTTCAGGTGTGGGCATCAGTACTGCACTCCATACTCTAGATACGGCCTTACCAGTGACTTGTACAAGGGCAGTATAATCTTCTCTCTCCTACTACTGATCCCCCTAGCTATGCATCCCAGCATTTTGTTTGCCTTTGCTGCTGCTTTCTTGCACTGCGTGGAGTGCTTCAGGTCACTAGAGATCATTAGTCCCAGGTCCTTCTCCTCTGATGCAGATGCTTGGACTCCACCCAAGTAATACTCTGTCCTGGGATTCTTGGCTCCAATATGCATAACTCTGCATTTCTTTGCATTGAAGCCAAGTTGCCAGATCCTGGACCACCTCCCCAGCTTTTCCAGATCTTTCTGTAGGTCCCTTATCCCTTCAGCTGTGTCCACTCTCCCACAGAGCTTGGTGTCATCTGTGAATAGGCACATTTTGCCTTTAATGCCATCCCCAATGTCATTGATGAAGACATTGAACAACACTGGCCCCAGCACAGAGCCCTGTGGGACCCCACTGGTTACTTCTCTGGTGCCAGATAACTCTCCCCCCACCACCACCCTCTGGGATCTGTCCCTCAGCCAGTTTTCCACTCATCTGACCATCTTTTCCCCAACTCCAAGATCCACCAACTTCCAGATCAACCTTTTGTGGAGCACAGAGTCAAAGACCTTGCTGAATTCAAGATAGAGGATGTCTACCGCTTGGCCCCTGTCTACTGTCTTAGTGACACAGTCAAAGAAGTCAATCAGATTTGTTTGACATGATCTTCCCCCCATGAACCCATGCTGCCTCTCATCCTGGAGACCATGTTCCTCTAGATATTCCACCAACCTTTCCTTTAGTATGGTCTCCATCAGCTTGCCCACAATGGAGGTCAGACTGACTGGTCTGTAATTCCCTTGGTCATCCTTGGGTCTGCTTTTGTGAAGGGGCACTACATGTGCTGTTCTCCAGTCCTGTGATACCACGCCTGATTCTAGTGAACTATTAAAGAGGTCTGCTAGCGGCCCTGCCAACTTTTCAGCAAGTTCCTTTAGTACCCTTGGATGTACTCTGTCCGGGTCTGGTGATTTGTCCACTTTCAATGCCAACAGACCCTTCCTCACTCTATCCTCCTCTATCACTATGTCTGTGTTCCCCTTCCCCCACTCCTCTTTCTCCTCCAGAAGGCACTGGTCCATCCTTCTCCCTGGTGAAGACAGAACAGAAGTATTCATTTAGTATCTCTGCTTTTCCTCCATTACCCTCCACCCACTCCACATCTTTCTTAAGCCTAACAATCCCTTCCTTCTTGTCCCTTTTCTCACTTATATAGTGAAAGAAAGCCTTCTCCCCCTTCTTCATTCCTTCAGCTATTTGAAGCTCCTTCTGTGCCTTTGCTCGCCGGACTTCCTTACTTGCCTCACTAGCCAACCTTAGATAATTTTCCCTATCCACCTCTCTCTTGGTCTTCCTGAATTTTCTATAGGTCAACCTCTTTTTCCTTACTGCCTTGGCAACCCCAGAACTGAGCCAGCTGGGTGCTTTGGCCCTTGTGTTCTTCCCCCTGAGCCTAACACACTCATCTGTGGCAACCAGTATTCCTTCCTTAATGATGGACCACGTTAGGTCTATCCCCATATCTGCTCTGATGCCCACCAGATTGCTCCTTAGAACTTCACCCATTTTCCTGAAGTCCGCCCTCCTGAAATCCAAGATTTTGGTCTTAGTCTGGATGCTTTCCGTGTCCATATCCAAATGGAACCACACTGTGCAATGGTCACTTCCCCCCAGTGGCTCCCTGACCATTATTTCCTGTACATGCTCCCCATTTGTGAGCACCAGATCAAGAACTGCCTCAGCTCTTGTTGGTTCAGTGATGCCCTGAGTCAGGAATCCACTCTGCAGTCCTTCCAGGATCACCTGACTTTTAGCATATGTTGTGGATGGTATACTCCAGTCCACCTTGGGCAGGTTGAAGTCCCCCACAATCACCACCTCTCTTTTCCCAGCAGCTTCCAATATTTGTGAGATCAGTTCCTTGTCTCTCTCCTTATCTTGATTGGGTGGTCTGTAAACCACCCCCAACCTCACCTTTCTCCCTCTATTGGACCTTAACTGAACCCATTATGCCTCCATCTCCCCTTCTTCTGACTCCTCCCTCATGCAAGTTATTCCCTCCCTGATATAAACTGCCACCCCTCCCCCCTTTCCAACTACTCTGTCCCTCCTGTATAGTTTATATCCAGGGATAGCAAGGTCCCAGTCATGGTGTGACGTTGCCCAAGTCTCAGTTACTGCAGCTATGTCCACCCTCCTGTCTGCTAATAGTGCCTGCAGGTCATCCATCTTGTTTCCAAGATTTAAAATTCTGGCTGTTTTCACCCCTCATAGTGCCCACGTACCTGCTCCTGGCTTGCTTCGGGTCAGCTAGCAGCTTTAGGGGGAGGGTCGAGTCCCACCTGGCCCTCATGACTGCAATGACAAGCCACTCCTTCTTCCTTGATTCTTCTTCCTTCTTCACACACTTCCAGTCCAGTGGCAGAGGAATAGCTGTTGCAGTCGGTGTAGTGGCACAGGGGCACGTCACACTTAGGGGCCCAATAAGTTATTCAGTATTTCACCATTTTTTGGCCAAATATTCCACATTTTTTGACTGTCTGAGACGAGTCTGTGACAGTCAACCCAGTTCCAGACAGCTGACTGAGCTGTCAGTGTGCCGCGCCTGACCTGTGCTGCCTGACAACATACTGCAGATGGTAGCAGAGAGTCTTTGACACGGAAGACCAAGAGGGACTAAAGCTGCTGCCTGCACTGTGATGGATTGTGCTGCACCCACCTGCATGCAGAGTAGCAGAGCCAGAGAGAGAGCACGCAACCCACACGGTCGCTCATTAAATGAATGTGTTCATTTGCAGGGCCCTCCGCCTTCTCTCAGTGGTGGAGTGTCAGTGCAGACCCCGATGAGTGGCTCCCATTGATAAGGGATGGCACCACACAGAAAACACAAACTGTGTACCCTCCACACTCCCAAGTGATGGCTGCCTCACAGATTTCATTCTGTTAATGAGTCCAATCAGAGTGAGAGTATACGCTTCTGGCGCATAAGTGCCGGAAGATGGTAAAAGCTGAGGGGCTGAGAATCAAAGGGCACTTATAATGGAACAACGGGCACTTTTTCTACTAGTTTTGCCATACAGAAATAAAAGTGGAGGGGCTACCGCCTTCCTCCCCCGGTTCCGCACCTATGCTTCATGATTAAGAGTGGTAACGGTTGGCAGTTTTGGCGGTAGTGAGACCCAAATCAAGAGTTGGCAAGGAAGGTTCTTGAGAAGTGTCGGCAGTCAGCAAGGAGACCAACTTCCCCTAAAATGTTTTAAAAAATATTACAAATTCCATCATGTGTGCAAGCGTTTGGTCAGGCAGAGAGCATTAGAGCAGCAGACGTGCAGTGACAGGTAAAGAAATTCAATGCTTCATGGAACGACTGTTGACGGCAGTGGGTGGTGGCCCACTGAGACTGCACTCAAGCTCTGATGATTGGGACTGGAGGTCTGGAGGAAGATGGACACCACCACCAGTTAGTACCAAATCAAGTATATTTAAACCTCTACCTTTCACTTGCTTTTTAATTAGGTGTGTTTTAGGCTGCATCTTTTAATGATATCTAGAAAAATATAACCCATTACTAATACTCCCACAGCTTCATGTTTTGCCCAGTCTATTTCCAGGTTAGGAGATTAAAATCTCCCACAGTTAGTACAGTAGATCCCCTTTTTCAGAATATGAGATTTCTGTAAGGTGTTATATATGAATCAGTCTCTGCTAATATCTGGTGGGAGAGGTAACAATTTTCAATGACTAGGTTCCTTGGCTTTTGGATGGTTATTGGTTAGCAGTGGGAAGGAGGAGGAGAGCTTGAAGACAACTGAAACATATGGTAGCCTAATATTGTAATTTTTTTTTGTATTTTATCTTTTTTATTGAGACAGTTCAGTGCAGCTTTATATATTATTAAACATCCTATGGTTACATTAATTTTTCTCATCTTACCATTTAATACATTGCATCTCTCTCTCTCTACACATCATATGTCATATGTTATGGTTAATTCTGAATTCCTGTTAGGTGTTCTGATTGTCGAGATGAGTCATAATTCCTTTGTGTTTCTGTTTAATCTTTCTGGGTAGGGCTGCATTTGTGACCCTGGGCGTGACCACCCTCTGTCCATTCAGGCTCCTTTACAAGGGGCTTCCCCTACACAAGGGTAATCCAAGGACCATTCCCCCCATCCCTGCCCAGTCATGAACCTGCTTTTCCTTGGCCATGTCTGCTATTCCTGTTTCATTCTCATCAACTGCCTGCTGGTTCCTCCCTTTTTTTTTTTACTTATTCTTTTTTCCACTCCTACTGTCCCTTCCAACCACCACTCCTTCCGTCCTACAAGGAGTGACAACCTCCCAACCTCTACCGACCAGCAGGGTCTGCCCCTAGAGTGCCATACTGCCATTGGGACCCTTGATGGCCTGGATTACCCACCGGGCAGGGCAAAAAGAAAAACCCCTTTACCCCCCTCTTTCCCCTGCGGCAAGCTGCACATTGGGGTCTGCTTCTGGTCGGTGGATGGTGAGACCGGCTCTGGAGGACTTCATCTAAGCGACTGGAGGGCATTTTTCCTCCAAGTTGTGTTCGTCCCCATAACCCCACCCTGAGATGCGGTGCAGAGAGTCTGCATGCTGTATGCTCCTCTCAGCACCTAACAAAGTCCCCACTCCCGGTTCCGATGCAGATCGATCTCACGAGCCCCTCGAGAGTCGATGCATCCACCAACCTCCTCAGGATGTTGGGCGCCCACAGCGCCCCTGGCATCCCACCCCGAGGGAGGAAAGCATCCATTGGGATGCTCCATCCTCCCTCCCCAGCTGACCCCTCGACCAGTCCATTCCTGAACCTGGGTCGCCGGCGTAGTGCGAGGTGTGGCATCCAGCGCCTCAGCCCTCAGCACCACAGGGCCAGTTGTTCCCCCCTTTTTAATATTGCAAAATTTCTGTTGTTGGAAAAGCTTTGTGGTGGAGAATGAGGGAGAAGCTGAGCTATAGTACACTTTGTAGAGCTTTGCCCGGGAGGCAGCAGTAACCAGGAAGGACAATCGGGTGTACTGTAGTTTGGTTTACATTCCCTGAACAGGCATCACACAGTAACAGCTGGCTGTACAGTATAGTAGATTTCAGAAAGTAAATGCTGGTGCTCCATATTTGTTCTGTGGCAGTTTATTGACACTTGAAGGTAGCAACACATACAGTCATTGCCTGACATGAGAAGCACTGCACAAGAGAAACGTTATTAATTTGCATACTCTATTTTCACTTACTGAGAGAGATTGCTTGGACTTGCATCTACTGTGCCCATACAGGACTTATATTATGAACATACAGTACATATGAACATACCAAGAAGCCTGTAGAAGAAGTCCATTTGGTCTATCTAATCTGCCCGTATTGCAGGGTCCACAGCTTGAGCTACTGTCCCTGCCCCCCCCTTAACTCCTCACATCCCTTGTCTTGGAGCTGTTTTTAAACAGTCCAGCAAATCAGTCGCAACACTCCCCACACAGTAAAGCAGCAAAAGAAGTCTTAGGTGTATTTAACCAAACTTTCCAAAGTTTATGATCTCACCAGAAGCGTGTACAGTCTTTCCAGGTACAAGCACAGAAATCAGCAACAGGTAGCTCCTAAAGTTTCATTGAATCTTTAGCTTTAACTCTTATGGTGAGATAAACTTTGAAAAGTTTGGTTAAAAATACCTGAGACTTCCTTTGTCCTTTCACTGTGTGGGGAGTACCGTGACTGTTGTTAACTTGTCACTGAGCACCCAAACCTTGCTGAGGCTCTTTTTATGTCTAGCTTTTTTTTAAACTGCATCTATTTTTCTTTTAGCTAACAAATTTATGCTCCTGAGTGGGATGAGGGCTGATATTGAATTATTGTTGCTGGTGTCTTGTCCATCTGCTCATTTTGCTCATGGCAGTAAAAAATTTGAGGGAGGGCGAGGGGGCCCACAATAAAAATCTGCACTGGGGTCCATCTTTCTGTTCCTCTGCCACTGTTAGGTTAGCTGGTTCTACTCCTACCTTGAGAGCAGGTTCTAAGCTGTCCACACTGGAGACACTCTCCCTCCCCCCATCTGCTTAGACATGCCCTCAAGGCTCTGTCCTTGGCCCAGTTCTGTTCTTCTTCTTCAATGACCTCCCAAATGCCTGGACCTGTGCAACATTTACCTGTATGTAGATGATACTGTGCTTTATACCTCTGGTACCTCCGTCCCTGATCTGGTTGCTTGGCTCCAATCATACTTCTTCAATATCCAGCGCTATTTTATGAGCTAATAAACTGTCCTTCAATGCCAAGAAAATGGTCTCTATGACCTTTGACACAAGGAGAGTTTGGCCAGATCCTCATCCCTCTCCTTCTCCTTCCATACCCTTGATGGTACAGTGACTAAGGGTGCCTTCTCCTGTAAATACCTCGGGTGGGGTTGAAGTTTCACCTCAGTTTCTTTTTGCATCTGGACGTCATCTACCAGAAGCTCCAACCTAAACTTGGTACTCTCTTCAGAAATAAGGCATGCAAAATGCAGATAAATTGTCTCGAAGATGATTCTCCCTATCTTCAATTATGGTGACATTGCATATGGTGCCACTGCCAAATCCCCCCTGACCAGACTGGACCCTCTTTCTCATGCTTTCTGCTACTTTGCCCTGGACTGTCCTCTCCATACTCACCACTGTTCACTCTATTCCTCTCTTTCTCTCACCTCCCTCAAAGCCAGTTACCTCTCTCACTGAGCTTCCTTAAGCTCCAAATAATTTGGCTTGGCTCCCTCCCACCTTACCTTACCTCCCTCCTCTCTCATTCCTCCATGTCTCCATGTACTCCATTTATTAGACTGACTCTTTCCTCTCTCTCTCCTATTCTCCCAGGAAATCTTCTGCAGGTCAAACTGCTTTCTCCTTCAGATTCCCTAAGCTCTGATCTTCTCTACCCCATGCTACACAGTCCACCTCTTTACTTTTTTCCCTTAAACCCTCCTTCCAGACTTTACAACTCGCTCCCGCAGCTGCCCACTGACCCTGCCTAGACCCTATACCTCACAAACTGCAGCTCTGTGGTTCAGGACACCCACCCCCATGATTGCCTCTCCAGGGCCACAGCTTAGGGACAGGGAACTGAACTTTGTTCTAATACTGATTTTGTGGAGCTGTTCCATTAGTCATGGTGCACTTGTACTTTTATCTGTACTGTATTTTGAATTTTGTAAAATCTCTTGTTCAATTACTGTTTTCTATTACTGATTTTGTTTGCACCTTATTGTATCTACTGTGTTGCACTGCACTCCCTTCTCCGCCCCCCCTCCCCCAGGATGCATCAGGAAACGAGCTGTTGAGAGCTCAGTATGCCTTTTATGGTGAAACATTTGAAATAAATAAATAACTAAATTTTTCATGCTGTAGTCTATGCTTATGCCAAGCTGTCCAATCAAAAATCTATTTACAAGGTTATAGCTAAATAACACTTACACGCTCATTATGCTGTACCCAAACAGAAAATAATCAGACCCGTAGTGGCATTAGCAATCATATCTACATATGGTATACTCTGCAAGTGTGCCAGATTTGAAGATGATTCATCTTAACATTACAAAGATGTAGGCAAGAGGTAATTATTGCATATATAAATGATCAGTTACAAATGAACCCTGAGAGATGTCCTAAAAAGAACACCTGTTGTTATATATCCGCTCTAAAGTCTACCAATTATGAGAAGTTTAGGATCATCTATTTTCCATTTACAAAATTCTACAACACACTGTACCTGTAAGGCATTAGGTAAAAAAAGAGAAAACTAAAACCAGGAACATTCTATCTAAAACAGTTATTGAGTGGTAAGGCACAGAATTCCGAATTAGTCTAGGGAGAATACAAAATTAAGAACTTACTCCCTTCTTGGCCCAAAACATTTTCTCCTCACTTTTTAAGGTTTTACTCCATTCCTGATTCAGTGCTTCCTTTTATAAGTTGATTAATAAAACAAAACAATGTAAAAGTAACATGTTGAAAGTATACCATTAATACCAAAGGTTTATAAATATAGGCCAATATTTCCTGACATTTTTTTTTTCTGGACATCATAAATAAAATTAGAATAAACCAGGAAAGTTACATAAAAGTTGGAGGATGGGTGTAGGGTGTTAATTACTGCCATCACATCATTGAAACTGTATCTAATGTTTTAAAAATTATTTACAGAGCTAGTGGAACCAAAACAGGCAGCCAGGAAAACAATACAGATTTTAAGAAGTAGTCAGTTGTAACTTTTTATTTCTGAAGTATTTTTCTTTTTATTTTGCTCATTAGAGAGTCTTCTATGTATTAATATTGTGCTGGATGTGTGAAACAGCTCTCAGCCTGGTAGCTGACATACTGTACCTGTCCCTATCCCCCTTCCCCCTTTTGCATCATCAGCATTGTGGTCTCACTGGCAGTGACATCACACATGACTGACCTGACAGCTGCTGAGTGGCTGTTCCTAAGCAGCAGTGATGTCACAGTCAATGAGATCACAATGCTGATGACGTAATGGGGGGACTAGAGATAGATATGTCAGCTGTCAGGCAGAGTGATGTCCCACACATCACATCAACTAATATCAGGTAAACAATCTTCTAATTAACCAAAGGGAAAAGAAAAAGTATTTCAGATCTAAAAGGTAATGGTTGACTGCTTTTAAAAACTAATATTAGATTTACTCGGTACACTAGCTCTTTAAATACTAACAATTGGCCCTATGCACTATGCACGCGAGGGTATGCGGAAAACACGCGTACCCCACCTGTGTAGCTGTGCACCCGTGGACAGGTGCGCACATGCCAGTATGCACAACCAGCACCCACATGTCCGTGGCTCCTCCCCCCCAGCACACAGGTGCACAGTGTAGTGTTCCACGGACTGGGTGTGCATCCACTGGAATGCCTGGACCCAGTCTGCGAGTGGATTCCTTGCACCCACAGGGCGCAGATGTCTGCCGACGGTGCACTGAGCACCAGTGGCACGGAGGTGGCAAGAACCCAGTCGGTGGCCCCCAGTTCCCCCTGTGGTCCCCATTAGCTGGGGAGGCATGTCATGGGGGTCTGGAGTACCCCAACATACTTGCTGCAACCCACAACAGCATCCTGGCAGGGTGCAAAACCCATATGGCTGGGGTCTGCCTGGTGTATGGTGTGCCCCCTGTGCCCTGCACTCTGCACCTTTGTGAATGGTGTGGAGTGCAGGCAGTCCCCCCTGACAATCCCCTGGTACCCTACTGTCCACACAGCTGGGGGATCAGCGCATACCTGTCCTGCTCCCCCCTAGTGAATGCCATGCAGGGTCAGCAGGACCCCACTATTTGGCATTTGTATTTAGCTATGCCAATGCACCTGGGTTATGTGGCATATTGGCATAGGGCCCACCATGTGGCCTTTGTGGCTAGGAAGGCACATTGGGGGAAAGGGAAAATTTGTTTAACCAGGTAAGGCACACTTAGCCGAAGCTTGTTTCCAGATGTGACCTGGGAGCACAAGGAAGTTAGGTGACTTGCTCAGAATCACACAGTATGCAGGTGGGGGCTGTGGGATTCAAACCCAGGTCTCCAGGTTTGCAGCGCAGTGCCCTAACTCACAGTGCTATATTGCCTTCTATGCATTGGAGCTGAGAATAGTTTGTTTCTAAGTGTATCCTGAGAGAAGGGAACTGGTATAATGTTATTCCAGAAGAAATTAATGAGAAAAATAGTACGAATTAAAATGACATATTCTAGGGGTCAGTAAAAGCAAACTACCTAGTAACATGAGATATCAAACAAAGAATGCAGTGTAAAGCATTCATCAGGGGTAAATGAGGGTAGGAAGAACTTTTCCAAAAAAAATCCTCATTTCCAGTGCATGAGCCAACTAGGTTGGGAAGGACTCTTGACCTTGTACTATCAAACAGGGAAGCTGTAAGGGACCTAGAGGTTGAGGACCCCCTGGCTGGGAGTGACCACCACTCTGTGTGGTTCACACTTAGTATGGGGAAGCAAACAGGGGGTTCGGTTACCAGGGTGGTTGATTTTGGGGGGGGCAAACTATAACAAGATGAGGGAAATTCTGATAAGCCCATCTGGAGGGAATCCAACCAACCATGGATGCTAATCAGAAATGGGGTATCATTAAGGCAGTGCTGGCAGAGGCCACTGGGACATGTACTAGGGTACAGAGTAAGAAGGGAAGGGCAAGGAAGCCCAGTTGGCTGACCAAAGAGGTAATGGAGGGGTGAGAGCAAAGAGGAGAGCATTTCAGAGATTCAAAAGATCAGGGAGGGGAATACAGGGAGGAGTATACAAAGAAGTCCAGGGAGGTTACAAAACTAGTCAGAGCCTTCAAGGTGGCCCGGGAGCTGAGGCTGGCTCAGGGCATTAAAGATGGGGAGAAGGACTTCTTTAGGTATATTGGGGAGAGAAGGAAGAACAGGGACCAGATAGTGAGAATAAGGAAGGACGAGGGTTGGGTAGAGAAGGGAAGGGGTAGGCAGAGGCAATAACTGAGTACTTCTGCTCTGTATTCACAGTAGGGGGGGTTCAGATACTGCATGGGAGTGATGGAGTGGGGAGGGGAGGGGGTGACTGATGGGGAAATTACAGAGGCCAGGGTACTGGAAGGACTGAGGGCACTATAAGTGGACAAGGCACTGAGGCCTATGGCATTCACCTCAGGGTACTCAACAAACTTGCTGGGTGCCTGACAGGACCACTGACTGACCTTTTCAATACCTCTCTGAACATGGGATGCATGCCACAAAACTGGAAATTGGCCCATGTGGTACCCATTCACAAATGAGGCCTAAAGGATGAACCATGTAACTACAGACCGGTGTGCCTCACATCAATTGTGGGGAAGCTCACGGAGACAATCCTTAAAGAGAGACTGGTGACATTCTTAGAGGACAATTGTCTCCAGGACAAGCAACAGCATGGGTTTGTCTTGGACAAGTCCTGCCAGACAAATCTGATTAAGTACTATGATTGGGTGACCAGGGAAATGGACAGGGGACATGCAGTGGATGTCCTGTACTTGGACTTCAGCAAGGCCTTCGATTCCATGCCATATGGGAGGCTAGGGGGAAGCTTGAATATATTGGGGTGGGCACTAAGATGGTCAAATGGATTACTAATTGTCTCAAGGGCAGGCAGCAAAGGGTGATGGTGGAGGGGAAACTCTCATCACCAGGGGCGGTAACAAGCAGTGTGCCACAGGGATCAGTACTGGGTCAAGTGCTGTTTGGGATATTCATAGCAGATATCTCACTTGGGACCCAGAGTAAGATCGGTCTGTTTGCAGACTATACCAAGATGGGAGCTGTGGTGGGTGACATTGAGGGGTGGAGAGGATTGCAGGGAGACCTGAATAATTACAGGTCTGGTCAGAAACATAGCAGTTAGGGTTCAACTCCAAGAAGTGCAAAGTACTGCACTTCAGAGCTAAGAACCAGAGGAGGAGCTACCAGCTGGGAGGGGTGCAGTTGGGGAACACTGAGGAGGAAAAGTACCGGAAGGTGATTATAACAGGGAATATGAATAACTGGGCCCAGTGCAGGAGAGCAGCAACCAAAATCAACAAGATGCTGGGCTGTATAGCAAGGGCGATCTCCTCTAGAAGTAGGGAGGTGATCCTTCTTATACAGATCACTGGTCAGACCTCACCTGGAATACTGCATGCAGTACTGGTGCCCGTTCCTGAAGAAAGACACCAGGCTATTGGAAGGGGTGTAGCGCAGAGCAATTAAGATGATCCAGGGTTTGCGGGGGAATTCCTACGAAGAAAGGCTGAACAGACTTAATGTATTCCTTGGAGGAGAGAAGGAATAGGGGAAACATGATCGAGACCTTCAAGTATCTGAAGGGGATAAACAAGGTGAATACAGGAGTGATATTCTGGTTCAGAAGGGGGAGGGATACTAGAGAGCACCAACTGAGGTAGGAGGAGGGATAATTCAGGAGGGAAATCAGGAGACATTATTTCACGGAGAGGGTGGTGAACAAGTGAAACACTCTAACTGAGGAGGTGGTTTCCTGCAGGACGGTGGGCTGCTTCACGAAGGGTTGGGACACAGTGAGGGGGGGAATGGCTGTGGGAAGGGAGAGAGATGGGGCAGCTGCAAGCTGAGGGGCTAGCTGCACAAACGAGCAGACTCAATAGATCATGTGGCCTGTTTCTGCTGGCATTTCATGTGTTCGTAAGTACAAAAAAAAATTAAATAAAATTTGCTAAATAGTCTTTCCCTTTATTATCCCATAATTCCATGTACACAAAATAAAAAAAAAATTAAGTACTGTTCAGTTTTATTTTCTGGAGCTTCTTTTGTAAGCATGAAAAATACCTCTCCTATCCTTACTTGCCTTTTCCGAAGTCCTCCCTGTGTGGGGCAGGGAGCGGAGGCAGGGGAGGCAGGATAGGATAAGGAATGTTGAAATAGAGGAGTTCAACAGTTGGCTTAAGGGGTGGTGTCAGGATGTGTGGTCCCAATTTGTAGGGGATTGGGGAGATTTCTGGAACAGGTGACTCTTCAAGGGTGATGGACTTCACCTGGCAAGAGGGGGCAGTGCATTGGGGCACTCGTTTGATGTCTATATCAAATATTTAAACTGACTGCAGGGGAGTCCAGGTCTAGGGAATCCATGGTGGATGGTGAGTAGAAGGGGATCCTAGATAGTACTCCCCCACATCCAGTGGACAGCAGCAGAAAAAAAGAGTACAGGGAACACTGTAGAGTTTACAGGACCAAGGGAAGGGTGGAGGAGGAAAAAGTAAATGCAAAAGCACAAACAAGAGGGGGAGAAAACTTGTAAAGCAGCTGGACAGTAGCAGAGTTAGAGAAAGGGACAAGTGGAAGTGGGTATACCTTAATGCCGGGAGCCTAGGTAACAAAGTCAGCAAGCTCCAGGCGCTGATGACACACACTGAGGTGGACCTTGAGGCCATCATGGAAATGTGGGCCATGGAAAATGACTGGGAGTTGGCAGTCCCTAGATATACATTGTTCAGGAGGGCTAGAAGAACAGGTAGATGGCCAGGAGTTGCCCTCTTTATCAAAGAAAGCACTGAAGTGACAGAAGATGGAGGCACTGGGGTAGCAATGGGGAGGCTGAGTCTATATGGGTGCAACTCACGGCAGCCTCAGGCAGAAAAGTATGCTTAGGGGTAATCTATAGGTCTCCAGGGCAAGGGGAGGAAAGGGACCAAGAACTAAAGGAGGAACTTAAAAGAGGGGCAGCAAAGGTGGTGTTGGGAGACTTGAACCTGCCAGACATTGATTGGGAGGTCCCAGTGGCCAAAAGTGCCAGGGAATCAGACATTGCTGGACACCTTCCAGGACTGTCCACTGGTGCAGCTGGCTAAGGAACCCACCAGGTAGACCATAATCCTTGATGTGATCCTCAGTAACTCAGAGATGGTGGGTGCTGTGGGAATGGGGGAACTGCTAGGGAATAGCGGCCACAACTTTGTGTGGTTTTAATTGGCTCTTGAGGCCAGTAAGCCGCAATCAAGAACTGAAGCCCTTGATTTTAGAAGGGCAGACATCAACAGGTTGAGAGAACTGGTCAGAGATAAGCTAGTAGGGGTGAAGGACATAGGCAGGTGGAGGAGAGATGGGGCAATTAAGGGAGCCATCCTCGAGGCATCAAAGGCATAAGGACAGTAACAAAGAAAAATATGTTTAAGAGACCACTGTGGTTCTCAGCTAGGGTCAGAGAAGCAGTTAAGACCAAAAAGAAGGCCTTCTATGAATACAAGGAAAAGCAGGGAGAAGCAGAAAGTGAGGAATATCTACAGAAAAATAGGGATGCAAAGAGGGTCGTCAGGGAGGTGAAAGCAGACACAGAGCTGTATCACGGAGGGGGTCAAGAATGGAGAAAAACTGTTTTTAGATATATTTATTTTTTATTATTTGTTGATTTATTGAATTTTGTTGACCAAGTAGGCCCATTAGTCTGAGACTAGAAGTCCCTTTTTCAGGGGCTACATGGGAGGATACAGATGGTAACCAGCTGAAATTGAAACAGATTAAACTGTTGGTGGTATTTTTTTTAGTGGATGGGGAAAATTTGGCCAGGACACCAGGGAAATTCCCCTGTTCTTTTTGAGACGTGCCATGGGATCTTTAACGTCCACCTGAACAATCACCATAGCAGGCAGATGGGACCTCAGTTTAATGTCTCATCCGAAAGACAGATATATGGAAGATGGAAGATATATTAGTGAAAAAGGGAACAAGTGGGGACTCGCATGGCTAGTTGATGGGGTAGGGTGATAGAGGAGGATGGGCAAAAGGCCGCTGTCCTGAATGACTATTTTTTGCTCAGTATTCACTAAGGAGGACTGGGGTCCCATGTCATAGAGAAGCATCAAAGAGGCCACAAAGAGAGTCCCAGAAATGAGTCAGCCATTGTTTACTAGTGAAAGATACATAAAGGGGGGCATAAGAGCAACAGGGGAACTACAGGCCTGTCAGTCTGATCTCTATTGTGGGGAAATTGATTGAATCTCTGATCAAAGAGAACTTTATAGAATACCTGAAGAGCAACAGACTCCAGGGTAGTAAACAGCAAGGTTTTGTCACTCTTGTCAGACTTATCTGATAGTTTTCTTTGACTGGGTAACAAAGTAAATCGACAAAGGCCATGCGGTGGATCTGCTGTACTTTGGCTTCAGCGAGGCTTTTGATTCAGTACCACACAAGAGATTGCTCAAGAAGATGGAAGACTTGGGTGCAGATAAAACTTTAGTGAACTGGGTGGGTACTAGGCTAGGAGGGAGGCAACAGAGGGTGGTGGTCAATGGGGTTAAATCAGAGGAGAGGGAAGCAACGAGCAGGTTCCACAGGGATCTGTCCTGAGTCTGATCCTCTTCAACATGTTCATTAGTGATAGTGGTGAAGGAATCTGGGGCAGCATGTGTCTCTTCGCAGAAGACATACTATAAAACTATATGGGATGGTGGATAGTGAGAAAGTAATACAAGATATGCAGAGGGACCTACAAAAGTTTGAGGGGTGGTCAAAGGTCTGGCAGTTAAAAGTGTAAGGTAATGCACCTAGGGAAAAAGAACCCGAAGATGGAGCACTGGATGGGTGAGGAGAGACTTAGCACTACAAATGATGAATAGGATCTAAGAGTTATCATCAGTAACTCCCTTAAACAAGTGAGCCAGTGCAACAAGGCCTATAGCAAAGCTAACAGGATGCTGGGATGTATCAGGAGGGGTATTGATAGCAGAAGACATGGAATAATACTTCCCCTCTACAGATCCCTGATGAGGCCTCACCTAGAGTACTGCACTCAGTTCTGGAGTCCTCACCTCAGAAAGGATGAGGATAGGTTGGAGACAGTGCAGCGCAGAGTGACAGAAATGACTCAGGGACAGCAGGGCAGATCCTATACAGAGCATCTCAAGGCACTAACTATGTACTCACTGGAGACCAGAGGTGAGATATGATAGAGACCTTCAAATTCCTCAAAAGAATTAATAAAGTGAACTGTGGGGAGTTATTTAGCCTGAATACCAACTCGTGGTCACATGGTGATGAATGGAGATTAGCAGGTGGGAGGTTCAGGAGGGATGTGACGAAGTACTTTTTATGGAAAGGGTGGTAGAACCTTGGAACAGTCTGTCAGCTGAGGTGGTGCATGTGAACACAGTCAGGAGATTCAAGCAGGCCTGGGATAGAATGAAGACAATAGTGGTTGCCCAGGGCGATAGGTCCAGAGAAGAGAATGGGGAGAGTCTCAGGAGGGTTAGTACCCTGGAGGGACAATAGGTTCCAAGGAATGTTCAAGGGGTACAGGGAACTTGGGCAGACTGGATGGACTGCTAGTCTTTTTCTGCCATTATTGTCTATGTTTCTACCAGGAAACTCATTGCTGCTTACCCTGCCACAGATAAAAATAAATTCATGGCTTTACTGAGGCCTTCTGATGTGTGTGTTTGTGTAAGGAGCGGTGACCATTCTGTCTGAACAATTCTACAGAAGTTTGTTTCCTGCATTCCATGATACACAAATATTCCATGTACAGTCCACTCTCTATGTAGTCTATGTTTTGCAGGATTTTTTTGATTTATTTTATTTATTGAAATCTTGGATAGCACCAGTGAGCGGATGATCGTTAATTGGTTCCATGTCAGTTAACAAGTACAGAGTGATACATAAACATTCAGATACAGAGTGGTTTGGTGGCAAATACACAAATACTTGTTACGGTACAACAATACAGATAAAGTACATGGTTACACTATACTGAGGCATTGTACAATGTATGCCCACATCAAAGAGAGACAAAAATCAGCAGAGTAGACGGAGGGAAGAGAAGGGAGGAGAAGATGGAAAGGTAATGGTAAGAGGAAGAGGTGGGTGGCGGTAGGAGGTGAAAGGGTAGGAAGACAGGTGGGGTGGGGTGTGCCAGTGCCATGGAAGAGGGCGGGGGGGGCCCAGTGAAGTGCAAGGTCAGGGCTACCCAGTGGAACAGTGACAGGGTTAAGAAGTGCTAGTGGGTAAGTATAGACTACGGCAATGGGATTACTGACTTGAGGCAGGATTTAGTGGGGGCAGGTACAGGTACCCACGGCGAGAAGGTATTGGCACAGATGGTTAGAGCAGGCAAATTCTGTTTTTCATTTGCCATACTCATAGACAATACAATAAAACCACTTTATATACCGTATTAGCCGCACCACCTATTTTGGTGGTTATTTTAAGCCTGCATCTTGTGTCATGTTACAGTATTCTCAGTAAGCTGCAAACATGGCAGGGAAAAGAAAGGCTATGATCCTCAACAGCAAGCTAGATACAGCATATTTTGTATTCCTTTCTCTCTATCCACCTTGCTCTAGCAAGATAGAGCTGCTAAAGAAAATTGCTGGGCTATCCAAGATGAGTGAAAGAGATCTGGTTTGGCATGCATCTCTGCCAAAGTCTATTGTAGCAGATTTACAAAAACAATGGGAGCAACTCTTCTCCAAACAGTACCAGAACACTAAACTGAACCACAAATAAAAGCAAGCGGTGAAAGAAAGGGAAGTGAAGAAGCACTTTTGTAGTGCTCCAGAATGCCCCAGGCAGAGATGCCTTAATCAATAGTCCTGTACTTGCACAGAAGGCAAAACAACTAGCAGAAGCCTTAGGCAGGGTATATCTTAATCCCTCGGAGGGCTGGCTTCTAAGGTGGAAAAACCACAACAACACTGGGCTGCACCACGCTCATGGAGAAAAACTGAATGTCGACTCAGCAAGGGCAGACCAGCGGGTAAATGATGATGTGTCTGGATTAGTTGCTGGTTATGACACTAAGAACATTTTCAATTGTGATGAGACTGGTGTTCTTTCAGGTGTGTTGGTTGTAACACACTTGCCTTCAAAACAGAGACTTTACTGGACAAAAAATGCCTAGGAAAGTATATCTATACTAGCATGCTGAAATATGGATAATGGAGACAAATGCAAGCTTCTTCTTGTCAGCAAATCAGCTGTCCCTCATTGTTTCTGTGGAGTGCGCCACCTGCCAGTTTCTTACCATGCTAACCAAACTGAATGGATGACTGCTGACATTTTAATGGACTGGGTCCATGTTTGGAAAAGAAGACCGAGAGGCAGAAAGATAACACTTATTTTAGATAATTTCTCTGGCCATCCACCCGTGCCTAGATTGGGGAAGATCAGCCCCATATGCCTCTCTCTCAACACCCCATCTGTAATTTAACTCCTGGATCAGGGCATTATTTACTCAATGAAACAACACATTACACAAACACATATGAGAGGAGCACAGATGCATAATGCAGAAAATAAAGTTAGCACACACAGATAAAGTTCAAAAGCATGGAGCCTGCGGCTACAAGATCCCCGGCACTTCGGGTCTGCTCATGACCCTTCCTCAGGGGGAGTGGCCTGTGTGCTATCTATGCTGTCTTTTATTTCACCATATTTAAAGGAACAGTGCAATAATCCACAATTTAGTCTCAAATCTTAGTGAAAAGCATATACAAAATATGAAAAAAAAAAAAAAACCAGCAATCATGCACACATCAGTACAGGTACAACTTAGTTACAGACAAGCAATTTCATGTATTGAATATACAGAGCAGCAGATATTTTTATAAAGATAATAAATAATACATAATTTACATTCCATATATTGAACTTCCTTTTCTATAGGAGAAACATAACTGTATAGGGTGGAAGATGACAGTACCAAAATAACAAGGGGAAGGGGAAGGGGGATAGTTGGAAAGTATTAAGAAGGGGGACATTCTGGCTGACATGGATGCAGAACTTTATAATATGGTCTTGAAGGATATAGATATCACGACTACTAAAGTTATGAAATATAAGAAACATCAGTTCTTTAAAAATTATAAAACCAATTTGACTAAAAAACTATTGTCTCATAAAAAAGAAGTTATTAGTAGAAAAGAAATAAAAATGGCCAGAGACACTAGAGACTATGAGCTTAATCAAGTTTTCTCTTGGCAAAGATCTGAAAGAGAAGGGAAGATATGCCAGGGGCCGTTCACAGTCACATGGCAGATCTAAAAGTCAAAATAGAAACAAGAGCAAGAATGATTTTACCAAACATCAGGGTAATACTACTAATAATGTTACACATACTCCCCAATCAAGCAAGTGAATCAACCATCGAGACAGGTCACTTTTGCACCCAATTCAAAACACACTGCAAAAAAGGGAGGAAGACAAGACGTGGCAGGAGGGGGAGAGGGACAAGGCACTATAGCAGAGAGTTTGAGGAGCAAGACATTGAAATAATCAATTTATCCGATACAACTTTAAATGACACTCGAATCAGCCTTCTTCAGAAAGGATTATCTTTTGTTCCTCAACCAACTCTTAATGAATTTAACATTTATATTGAGATTAAGAAGCTAATCAGGAAAATCACAGTGGCAACATACTCTGGAGTGTCCTAATGAGAATATAAACTCTCCAACAGTGAATTTGGATGAGACATTGACTACCTTAGAACAGCTATGGGATGAGGCAAATTAACATAATGGTTCTGAGGGTCTCACTGGTGAGGATTTATGTGTTCAATCACCAGTTAAATCTCCATTTAGCCAAAATCAACATTAAACCCCCTGTCCTCTCTTTCATCTGCCATTGGTACTTATGAGTCTTTGGTGATGCAGGACTTCATTGCTTTATGTCCAAGTGGCCAGCAATACGAAATAATTTAACAAGTAGCGAGCAAGCTACACTACAGGAATTAAGGAATTTAAAGAACATTGAAATGAAGGAGGGGGATAAAGGAGGGAAAACAGTGATTATGAATAAAGTTCAATATGAAGAGGAGATCTATAGGCAATTGGACAATGTACAGTGCTATCGATGTCTTCAAGAGAATCCTGTGTGGACTATTGCAGCTAAATTGGACAGTTTACTGGTTGATTCTGTTTCTAAAGGTTATATTTCTTCTAGAGAGAAAGAATATATGACTGTGGATTTTGCAGTTACACCTACAATATATATTCTTCCCAAAATTCATAAGGACCAGGTCAGGCCCCCAGGACATCCCATTATTTCGGGTGTGAGCTCACTGTCTGAGAAGGTTTCAACATTTGTTGATTATTATCTTAAACAATTAGTAGTCCAACAAAAATCCTATCTTAGAGATTCAATGGACGTCCTATCAAAAACAGAGGATCTGAACTGGTCCTCAGAATTTATATGGTTAACTATAGATGTAACTAGTCTATATACTTATATAGTACACAATCTGGGGGCTCCGGGCCCCAGAATACCATCTGGATTCAAATAGTACTGCTGTCCATTTTCCTCAAGAGTTTATTATGGAAGCAGTGAAATTTATTTTGTACAACTACTACTTTCCATTTGATAGTAAGTACTATCTGCAGACTATGGGGACAGCGATGGGGACCACTATGGCCCCATCTTATGCAAATTTATTTATGGCCTGGTGGGAGGACACATTGATCTTTGATCCAGTTAAAAATCCTTTTAGTGGACACATTCTCAGAAGGAACTAGAAGGGAAAGGATCAGATTTGTTACAGTACCGTAGCTTCTTCTTGTTTTTTTACATTGTTTCTTGTGGATTTTACTTGGTAGAAGGTTATTTCTTTTCTTTCTTACTACTTCTAAGGGACTAGCAGGGTATTGTTTTGGGGCTGTTGGAATTTTGAAAACTGTTTTGGTGGCTATAAGTGGGCTCATTTGTTTGATGTTTCACTGTGTTGCAGGCTGCATTTGTAGAGGCCTATTTCTTCTGATTTAAAACCTATTTGGTGTGATTTAACTGGGTCTGTTTCTTTGAATCAGAGACCTATATCTTCTAATTTCAAGCCTATTTTGATGTGTTGTTGGTGAAGCTGTTTGAATTGGAGACCTGTTTCTTTTGGTAGCAAACCTATTTTGGGGGCTTTGAGTAGAATTGTGATTCATTTTTGCTGGCTTCACTAGCTGCAAATGTTAGTGCATAGTGGGGGAATGGTGCTAATGGTCTGACCAGCGGCTCCAGCTACCTGATTGTTTCTGGAAGACTTGGGTTGATCCCACCCCCAACCCCTCACCCCTTACCCTGGTCCATGATTTCCCTTTATACCAGGATTCTGACATCACTTCCTCAAATGGGTAAAGATATGCACCTGTAATAGCAGAAGCAGACATCCAGGAATGGAACAGCAGCGGTGAAGGGTGACTGCTATCTCAGTGGAAGGAGTAACTGCAAATCTAGGAGCTTTCATTGTTACTTCTTTGCATTGTTATTGCATTGTGGAAAGGAGGAGTAGGAGTTTGAAGAAGGTTGTGCAATGGCTACTTAAAGTCTCTTTTTGAGTGTGGATAGGAAGGTCAGGAATATAAAAAGTAGTTGCTCAGTCTATGTAGACGTGTACAACAAAGGGGGTAAGGGAAATTAAGAAAAGAATGTTTTGCACTGATAGAGGCGGGAGAGGGGAGACTTGGGGGAGTGTTTGGTATCCTGCATCTAGAAGGGTGGGGGTTGCTGGTGAGCACGACAGCAATGGGTAGGGTGGTAGGCTGCAACAACTACTGGTGCACCAATCTTCTAAAATTGCCTGGGTGTGGGATGATGTTTATGTGCAACCACATAGAGAAACTTAGAGAGATTGAGGGTATGCAGGAGAAACTAAGACAGGCAAGGCAGACTGGGGGTGGGTTTAGCCCAATGCTGGAGGGGAGGAGGGAGGGAGGAAGAATGGGAGATGAGGGAGGGCGATTTAAGCCAACAGTGGTGAGGAGAGGGTCAGAAGAAGGGAAGCAGGGACAATGGGACCCAGGCCAGGAAGAACAAGTGCCAGGGAAACCAGGTCAGGAGACAAAAGACAAATGGAAGGAGGAGATAGGGACTTGTGAGAGGAGGCGAAGAAGTGGCAAAAGTCATGGAGTGGAAAGGAGAGAACAGGTTACTATGAAGAGAGAAAGAGCAGGCATTTGTGAAGGGTCTTCAGAAAATAGTTTTGCACTGCTAGAGAGGAAGAAGGTGGAGAAGGGAAATGATGAAATTAGAGGAGTAAATGATAAATGCCTGGACCAAACCAGAGAGGGGGGAAATTTTGCTGGGAGAACTGCAACAGGGGCAAAAGGGGGAAATAATGTGCAGGAGGAAGAAGAGGAGCCGGAAAGGAGAGAGGGAGATGAATGGAAGCAAGCAGGGAGTAAAAGTGGTGGAATCTTAGTGCTGGGGGACACAATAATAAGAGGAGTCAGGTTGGGTAGCTAGAGGGAGAGGCATAGTCGCATTTGGGTGGAGGCCATGCCAAGAATGACAGCGGAAAGGGTGGGACAGTCTGTTCTGAAATATGCTAGATGGGGTAGGGACAAGCCTCATTTAATTATACATCTTGGGACGAACGACCTGGCTGACAAGAGAGTAGATATAGTCCAGAGGAGGTTTGAGGAACTAGGACAATTATGTGAAGGGGCAGAAAGATCAGTGACTTTTTCAGAGATACTTCCAGTGCCCAAGGCAAGCACAACAAGAAAGCTGAGAATAGAGAATTTAACAAATGGCTAAGAACCCAGTGTTGTGCTAAAGGGTATGGGCTATTGGGGTGGGAGGACCTGGGAGGATAGTAGTCTCTATGCCAAGGACAGACTACACTTGAGTGAGGAAGGAAAGAAAGTGTTGAAACAGAGGATGGAGGGAGTACATAGAGGAAGTAGGGAATTTAAACTTGGAGCAGGGGGTGGCAATTGGGCAAGAGACATGCAGAGACCACAGGTTGGGAAACCATATGAGCTTACCCCCCATTACAGTAACAAAGGACAAATGGCAAGTACTATTGGTGATGTAGTAAAGAAGGGCAGGATGGGGGGGGTGGAAGGTGGTTACCCTTAATGCTAGGAGTCTTGGGAGGAAAACTGCAGAGTTTCAGGTGCTCATGGCAGAGGGAGAGGTGGAGATTGCAGCCATCACAGAAACATGGGCCACCCAATACAATGACTGGGACCTGTCTGTACCAGGGTACAGGTTATTTCGTAGGGACAGGGTGATTAGGAAAGGAGGGGGTGTGGCATTATATGTGAAGGAAGGACTGAAGTGTGTAAGGGAGGAAGGGGAGGAGGGTAGTACAGAGTCACTTTGGATGCAAATCCAGGATTCCAAGAATAGGATTCTTAGAATGGGAGTGGTGTACAGGCCGCCATCTCAGATGGAGGAGTTAGACAGGAAACTAGCGGGACAGATCAGGAGGACCTGCAAGAAGGGTAGTGTGGTGATTGTGGGGGACTTCAGCATGCCAGGATTGGACTGGAGTACCCCAACAACCAGGAACAGAAGGGAGCAGGTACTACTGGATGCCTTCCAGGACAGCTTCCTGCTGCAAATGGTCAGTGAACCAACCAGGTTAGGGAATACCCTTGACCTTGTGCTGGCAAATGGGGACTTTGTGAGAGAACTTACAGTGGAGGAACCGCTGTCAGGGAGTGACCACCACTCAGTATGGCTCACAGTGGTTATGGGCAAGGAAGGAGTGGAATCTGGCACAAGAGTGCTGGACTTCAGAAGGGCCGACTTTGGGAGGATGTGGGAAGTGGTAAAGGGTACCTGGCCAGAATTCAGTCTAGTATGGACACTAACGGGTGGGAGCTCATAAAGCTGGGATTGGAGCAACCAAGAGCCTGCTGCAAGGCCCAGGCAAGAAGGCTGAGGGCTAAAAACAGGCTGGTTGAGCAGAGCTCATGGAAAAAGTAAGGAGAAAATGGCTGCCTATAGGAAGTACAGAAAACAGAGAGGGAGGACAGGGAAGAGTACTTGGACGGAATCGGAAGGAGGTGACAAGAACAGTAAGGGGAGCCAAGGCATCTACGGAACTCTGGCTGGCACAAGGCATTAAGAAGAGGGAGAAGGACTTCTTTAGGTACATCAGGGAGAAAAAGAGCTGTAAGGACCACATAGTAAGGATTAGGAAGGAGGGGGGTTGGGTGGAAGCAGGGTGCGATAAGGCAGAAGAACTAAATGAGTACTTCTGCTCAGTATTTACTAAAGAGAAGAGGGGGGTGACACCCAAGGCAGGAGAAATGGCAGAAACAGGAGGGAGGGGTGACAGATGGGGAAATCATGCAGGGCAGAGTTTGGGAGGGTTTGAAGGCACTGAGGGTGGATAAGGCACCAGGCCCAGATGGCATCCACCCCAAGGTACTGAAGGAGCTGGCAGAGGTCCTTGCAGGACCTTTGGCAGACCTATTTAATGCCTCACTACATTCAGGGTGTGTACCTCAGGACTGGAGGATGGCTCATGTGGTGCTCCTCCACAAGAGTGGCCCCAAGGATGAACCGGGAAACTACAGATCAGTAAGCCTCACTTCCATCATGGGTAAGCTAATGGAGACTATCCTGAAGGAGAGGCTGGTGGCCCTCCTAGAAGCCAAAGGACTACAGGACAGCAGACAGCATGGTTTCATATGGGGCAGATCCTGCCAAACCAACCTGGTGGAGTTCTATGACTGGGTAACTAAGCAACTGGACAGGGGCCATGCAGTGGATGTCCTGTATCTGGACTTCAGTAAAGCATTCGACTCGGTGCCACATGGAAGGCTGAGAAGTAAGTTAGTAGGCACAGGGCAGGTGCAAAGCTGGTGAGATGGGTAGGGAACTGGCTTCAGAGAAGGCAACAGTGGTGGTGGGTGGGGAGCTCTCACACCCAAGGGTAATGATGAGCAGTATTCCACAGGGCTTGGTGTTGGGACCAGTGTTGTTTGGGATATTCATTGCAGACATATCATGGGACATCAAGAGCAAGATCAGTCTGTTTGCTGATGATACCAAGGTAGGAGCAGTGGTGGATGACCTAGGGGAATGGCAGGGGTTGCAGGATGATCTAGCAAAGCTTGAAACCTGGTCAGACACCTGGCAACTGGGGTTTAATGCCAAAAAGTGCAAGGTCCTGCATTTTGGAATGCAGAACCCAAGGAGGAGTTACCAGCTGGGGGGAGTGCAGCTAGCCCAGACAGAGGAGGAGAAGGATCAGGGGGTGCTCATTACAGGGTCAATGAACAGATCGGCACAATGTAGGAAGGCAGCTGCAAAGGCCAACAAAATGCTGGGTTGTATTGCAAGGGGTATATCCTCGAGGAGGGAGAAGGTAATTCTGCCCCTATATAGGTCATTAGTTAGACCGCACCTGGAGTACTACGTGCAGTACTGGCGCCCGTATCTGAAGAGAGACATTAAGTTACTGGATGGGGTGCAACACAGGGTGACAAAGATGATCAAGGGGCTGGGGGACTTATCATACGAGGGGAGGCTGAGGGAGTTGAACATGTACTCACTGGAGGAGAGGAGGGACGGGGGGACATGATTGAAACCTTTAAGTACATGAAAGGAATAAACAAGACAGGTACAGAGGGGCTGTTCAAAGTAAGGGAGGAGAGGGACACCAGGGGCCATGATATGAGACTGGAGGGAGGAAGGCTCAGGAGGGAGATGAGGAGACACTTTTTTACAGAGAGGGTGGTGGCTGGGTGGAATGTGCTACCTGCAGAAGTGGTATCCAGTAGAACAGTGGACTGCTTCAGAAGGGGATGGGACAGGACAAGGGGAGGGTCAATGAAGGGGAAGGGTGGAAGGGAGGGGCAGCTGCAGAATAAGGGGTGCTAGCTGCACATTCAAGCAGACTTGATAGACCTCTAAGCCTTTATCTGCTGGCAAATTTCATATGTTCATATGTTCGTAATTTTGTGGCAGATTTATAAATGATTTGCTGGTAGTTAGGAGGGGTGACATATCTTCTGCCTCAAATTTTGTGGATTTTCTAAATAACAATGATGTGGGGATCAAGTTTACTTTTGATGCACACGTTTCCAAGATATCATTCTTGGATTTACATCTAGAAGGACAAGATGGTGAGAAAGTTTCTAGTACCCTGTATAGGAAGCCTACCTCTGGCAAGATGCTATTGCACGCCACCAGTGCTCATCCTATGCATACTAAGAGGGGTTTTCTGTATGGACAATTTGTCCGCCATCAACATACTTGTACTCACCTGTATGATTTTGAAAGAGAGAGTGAACCACTTAAAAGTAGATTTTGAGCTAGGGGTTATTCTGAGATACAAATTGAACAAGCATATAGTAAAGCAAGATTGCTTGATAAAAGTATACTTTTACAACCCAAAGCAAAAAGTAATGTTAATCAACAACCTGTTGTGTTTGTGACTGACTATAATTGTGTTAGTGATCAAATAACCAATATTATAACTTAATACTGGAGGGTATTGCAGGCAGATCAGGATCTAAGAAATGTGGTAGGGAATAAACCTTTGGTGTCCTTTAAAACAGGAAATAATTTATCAGATTTATTGACACAGAGTCTGTACACCAGACCCCAAAATGTAAGGACCTGGCTCCCTAATAAGCCTTTGGGCTGTTTTAAGTGTGATCACTGTAACATCTGTAAGTTCAATCAACAAGGTGCCATGTTCCAGCATCCAGTCCTGGAGAATAAGAACATTGACATTTTTCATTTTATAAACTGTTCTATGACATTTATGATTTATATCATACAATGTACATGCCCGTGTATTTATGTGGACAGGACAAAAAGGACATTAAGGGAGCGGATGCAGTAACATGTGCGTGCAATTTTAAAGATGATCCCAATACTCCTATTGGGATACATTTTGAGACATTTTATCAAAAGAGTTTACAGTGTTTTAAATGTATGGGGGTAGATCATATTAAAAATAATGCCAGAGGAGGAAATAGGCTTAACAAGTTGGCACAATGTGAGCAAAAGTGGATATATACCATGAAATCCTTACATCCAACTGGCTTAAATGATTGTTTGGATATTACAGCGTTCCTTTAAGTTTCCCCCCAATTGCCCCCCCCTTAATTTTTTCCCCTTCCTTCTTCTTAATACTTTCCAAAGTACCCCCTCCCCCACTTCCCCTTGTTATTTTGGTACTGTCAGTCTTCCTCCCTATACAGTTATGTTTCTCTATACAAAAGGAAGTTCAATATACATAATGTATGTAACCCTAGATGGTGCTATCCCAGGGGCTACTACCCCTGCCTGATTTGCCACTAACAGGTTGAGGTCTGGATCCAATGGGGTGCCTCCACCCAGAGGTCAGGGGTTTGCAAAAGTTAAACTAACTTGGTCACAGCTTCTGGGACACTGCAACCCCCCTTTCTTCCCATTAGTGGCCCACACAATATATCAGAATTACCTTCACAGTATACACTTACCCCCAGGTCTGGTTCCGGCACTGGGACCTCCTGTGAAATGAGATACAGTGCAACAATCACAGTACAGTACTTTAACATAGACAAATACCTCAGGCAGTATAACTTTGCTGAAACAAGCAGCTCTGATTTATTTAGGGGGATATAACAAGGACAGGGGGAAATCAGGTTAATTAGCTTATCACTCTAATAATCTACCTATGGCTCTGTGCACAGGCCTATCCCTATCAGTTACTGTCCCTGGGTACCCAAGCCCTAGTGGCTAGTCCAAACCGTGGCAGCTGGTAGGGGCCCTTTCACACAGAGAAAAGGAGAATTAAACAGTCAGCAGTACAGTAATTCCATTTGGATTTAATGTAGCAATTCAACAGGAGCGACCCTGAATTAGTACTCACGACCTCCAAATAAGATAGGGTCCTTCAATGTCAGCAGGGGCTCACTTGAGGTACACAAGCCTCTTCACACATCCATATAAAAGAAAGCACTATACCAGGCAGGCTGCATCTGTATCCGATGCAATTACTGCACATACCGGGAGAACACACAGCAGATTCAGTTCCTGACAGACCGATTGCAATTGTCAGCAATTCCTCCAGTCTTCTACAGGGTGAGCCTGGTTTCTACTCTTCAGAGAGCCTTTGATTCTTTCACAGGACGGATTCAGTCCTAACAAGCTGTTACACAAGCTGCAGACCGGAACTCTGGGCCTTACACACGCTTTTTGACTAAAACTGCACACTGAAAAGCATAGGGCTCCTTCCTTCTTCACTGCCAAAGCTCAACTGAAACTCCAACCGACAAAACCGGGCACTTCCTTTGAGTTCCTCCCAGTTCTTGACTGGATTGGCTGTCACTCACAAAAGACTGCTGCTGTTGGTCCAAAAGGCACTGAAGTCTAAACTACATCTCCAGAGTCACTGCCCATACAATCCTCTTGTGGCTGGCTCAGATTATGAGTCAAGTTCTGATTCGTCCAAGGCACCATTTTAGAGCTAGCTTACCCCACACTGATTGGTCCAGTTCAGCAGTTCAAAACTAGAATGGGAACTAGCAGACACAGTTCTGGCTGCAAAGAAGCAGGTTAGACAAACTGTAATTTCATTATTACTCTAAATAATTTCTGGCAAACAGGTTACAGCTTTCAGATAGGTTCCCTTTGCACTCCTAGTGACTGCAAAATGAAGTGAATTGGCAGCAGCTCGAGTGGTACTCAGAGAAGCACACAGTCCCCCCATACAAACTAATTATATCTGCAAGCAGACAGCTCTTAAAGAGACAGTACCAGAGGCTCTAAAAACACTCACTGATAAATGGCTTAAATGCCAAACACCATTCAGGCTTGGAGCATTCAAGCAAGCTCCTGGAAGTCTTTTGGAAACCCCCATTTGCAGGGGGGTTACATGTAAATTATGTATTATTTATTATCTTTATAAAAATATCTGCTGTTCTGTATATTCAATACATGAAATTGCTTGTTTGTAACTAAGTTGTACCTGCACTGATGTGTGCATGATTACTGTTTTTTAAAAAAAAATACTTTGTATATGCTTTTCACTGATATTTGAGATTAAATTGTGGATTATTGCACTGTTCCTTTAAATATGGTGAAATAAAAGACAGAATGGATAGCACACAAGCCGCTCCCCCCCCCCCCAGGAAGGGTCACAAGCAGACCTGAAGTGCCGGGGATCCTGTAGCCTCGAGCTCCATGCTTTTGAACTTTATCTGTGTGTGCTGACTTTATTTTCTACATTATGCATCTGTGCTCCTCCCAATGTGTTTGTGTTTCCTGAGATTTTTGGAGTGAGCACCCATATATTTTGAGCGCTCCCACAGCTTTGTTTTTTGAAACAACACATTAGCTTGTTATAAGCAGTAAGTACTGTATTGTGTAGAAAGACAGATGATTGACAGGTAAGGAGGAATTACTTTTTACTAGTTACTTTGAAAATACCTGTTTTTAATTTAAAAGGTTGTCTATTTTTGCATTTCACATTTTTCTTTGTTTACTCATTTTATAAGTGGAGTAAGATGCTTTAGAGTCTGGGTTGTTATATAATAGCTACACTTCCATGTGCTGAAGACATCTGGCAAAAACACCTCATTCCTCACTGTACCTGGTTATTATGTTGCACGGATTATAGCGCTGTATAATCTGCACAGTAAAAATAGTGACCGGCAATACAGCTGCAGGGGTAGTATAGTGAAGGTACATTAGTGCTACCCCTGTAGCTGTTGTCCATTGAAAGAACAGGATAAAAGCCCTGCTGCATTGTGTGCTGCTGAGCAGATGCTGTGGCACAGAGGGTAGTGCCACAGGCAGCAAAGGATGGTGGAACGGCAGTGGACCAGGGTTGTCTGTTTTTTTTTAGTCCCCCTCCCGCCTTTCCTTTCTAATTTGTCTGCCCCCCCACCCTGTAACCCTGTACCTTTTTCCCCCACCCCTGGTTGTCATACTTAGTTCCTCTTCCCCTCTGACATGCCCCCAATGATCTCCTCCCTGAGGTTTCTCCCCATCCTGAGTTGCCTCCCCAAAAGGTGATTATATTTAGTTGGGAGTGTTCAGGGGTGAAGCCCCCCACATAAAGGGGGGTGCAGGGGACAGAGCTCCCCCAAACAGTCATAGCAGCTATTTTTCATTAGCCATGGTAGCGCTCATTGTTTTTCCTAAATACTACCTTTGGCTTCACTGCTTTTCCTGCATGGTTTTTGAGAGTGCTTTTTTGCACTCAACATTATGACCTAGCTCCTTCCTCACAAGACATCTGGTTATGCATTTATCATATAACAACCCACACCCACTTGTGGTTCATTGCTTCCATAATGGACCAATACAGAAGTTCTACTGGTTTATAAACCATCATAGAGTGTTTTTTAAATTAAAATAATGCTAAAAAAGCATTACTTCAAAGGAAAACAGTTGAAGAGTTGAGTATGTGAAATGGGCCCTAATATGATGTTTAAACTAGCAGTCCATTATCTATGGAATAACGTTGATAGTGAACCAATCAGAATGCAGAATATGTTGCTTAATGTTCCCTACAGTTTATAATCTTATATTTTTGCAGTTAAAAAGGTCTAGTTGTCTAACATAATACTGCCACCAAAACTTGATCTTCTGTAACGTTATCTCTTAGCCAAGCCAGCAACTTGAACTCTGGTCTAGCTACATTTTACAGAATAAACACTGCAGATGGCATGGTGACGCAATTCACTTGAGTGCAGGAGTGTTGACTCTACATCCTGAGGCTATAGGTTCTCAGCACTACTTCTCAGGTCAAGAGTTAACGTCCATAACAAAGCAACGAGCTTTACACTTTCAGCAAGCAGCCATGGGGCTCTCCCCCTGGAGAGGGAAATTTTGAGGGCACATTCATGCTATTTGTGGAAACCACATGCCGCTGGATGAAAAGCCAGCACTGGCAGTGCTTCAGTGTGGGGCTCTGTGTATTGCAGCATTGCAGCCCAATCTGAATTTCAAATGTAAGTATGCACAATCAGGAAGAAATTGGAAGAGGTGGAATGGTAACAATAAAAAAAGAAGAAACTGAGAGTTCAGATAAGGAGCTTGAGTTTTCCCAATGGATATGAAGCTTCATTATGCAATATGTGATTTCTTTACAACTTATTTGCAGTTACAGATGTCAGCTGGAATGTACCCCACCAGCTGATTTTGATTTTGTGTCACCCATCTTAAGTGTTCATGTTTCTTTAGTGGCTCAAATTTAGTTGTAGAGGAACAGGGGATTCCTGGAGTAGAAATTGCTAGATTATGTCTAGGGAATTATTTTTTTCTATCTGTATTAATTTAATCTTCCATTATATTAAAATATGTCTACAGTATATTTTATTTTGCCATGTGTGCTGTGTTGCTTTGGAACACATTTGCCCTAAGATGCAATATTATGACACAAAGTGGCATACTGCCCTGTGTGCCTTATCCAATTTACTAGATTGTAGGCAAAACAATAGACTTGTTGTTAATTATATCCCAATAAATGTAAAATTACATGGTGTGTTCATTTAAGACTCTATATACAATTACAGTGAAAGTGACTATTACGGCTGTGGGGGAGGCGGGGTGGTGGGGCTCAGTGGGCGGGTGGGGTGGGGTCCACTAGATCACTAGGGATTTCGGACTTGGGAGGTGAGGAATGCTGCCCGTGATTGGGCTAATCACAGTCCACTGGACCACCAGGGATATTGGACTTTGGGGTCTGATGCCCGCGATCGGGCTACTCGGGGGTGAGTTACTGTTCATTCTGCCTGCGATTGGAGGCTACTCGGGGGTTTTTCCGTTCATTCTGCCGCAATCAAGGCTACTCTGGGGTGGGGGTTACTGTTCATTCTGCCGTGATTGGGCTACTCGGAGGTTACTGTTCATTCTGCCCACAATCAGGCTACTCAGGGTGGGGGTTACTGTTCGTTCTGCCTGCGATCCGGGCTACTCGGGAGGTGGATAATATTCTGCCTCCGATCGGGCTACTCGGGGTGGGGGTTACTGTTATGCTCACGATCGAGCATGATACCGGGTGGAAAGGACAGTTATACTGATGAGGGCATGGGGCGCCGCAGTCTTGCCGGGAACAATGATGGCCACCCACAGGGTGGCAGCTGCTGTATTGCGCCTGCAATGTGGCAGCTCACCCGTGGGTGGCCTCAACTTGTCCTTTTTTTTGGCTTAACTTTGAGCAGGCACAGGTAGGGTTGTGCCTGCATAACTCTGCATGGCCCGGGCTGAATATTGGGCTGTGCAGTTTATGCATGGGCATGCCCCCCCCACTGTGCCAGCATACATTACTGATGTGCCCCAGCGCGCCGGGATCTTAGCGCACTCTTCCCTTTTAAATATCGCACCGGGGTGCATCAGTGGGTGTTGCGCCATGCGCAACCCTTTTGAATATCTGGGCCAGGGTATATAATGAATATGCACAGAGAGTACATGGAATTCAACAGGCAATCATCACTGTAAGGAAAAAAAATAACACATGTAAGTACAGCAGGCACCGTAAAACAGAGGGTGGAAAGAATTACCCAGAGGACTAATAGAGGAGTCAAGGGTAAGTGGCCAGCAGCTTGGTTCTAAGAGCAGTAAGCTGGGATAGGGGAGTCCCAGAAGTGCTAGTGGGGCCCTGGGGAGAGACAAGAACCATAAAGGAGGCTACTGTACAGCACATGACTCCAAAAGATGTGTAGCACTCTGGACCTTCAGGCATTGGCAAATCACTCACAGGCCTTCAAAATCATGGCAATTCCAAATGCTTTAATGTGACAAAGTCCTTGCAATACAGTGTTTCAAACACTCACAGTCTGCTCTACGGCTACTTGCCCCTGCAGCACAAATGCCTTCTGAATAAAAGCTATTTCCTCAAAGAAGAGAAGGTGTAATGGGGCAAACTAGAACTGTTGGAGTGGCCTGTATGTGTGAAGTGGTGTGAAAGGGCTTAAACCATGAAGAATACTATAGATGAGAAATGAGGCTTTGGGCTTGATTCTTTGACAGAGTTGAAAGCACTTCTGTGACTATTAGTGATTAAGTGTACAAAGTTGGAAATCTTAGTACAAAAAACAGAAGTAGTAAAATCATTAAACATTGTTTTATCTGGGCCCCAAACTGAGATTTCTTTACTTTATTACAAAGTAAAACAAAGCAAAATCTCTATAATCAAAGCTGGTGCTCTGTAAAAATGGATTGGGTCCCCTCTACATTTGGAAATTGCAGGCATACGGCAAGGATGATCTAACTGGTAACAGGATTCTGTCACCCAGGTATTTTACAAGTTCTGTCTTCAAGACTAAAGTCCAATGGGGATAGAGTGGTTGCTGTTTTGCTGCCAAAATTATGACACCCCGGGCCAGATATTCAAAGCACAGAGCAGCGCGCAAACCAGTAGTGCGGGAATAGTGCAGGAATAGTGCTGGGAGCAGCTATATTCAAAGGACCAGTTAGTGCGCGCTAACAGCAGTAGCGCAGGGCAAACCAATAATGTATACAAGGGGCAAATACGGGGGGGTGGCCAGCAGACACGTGCAAAGGCACATTCAAAGCCCCAGCGCTGCGCTAGGACACATAGCGTGACACCTAGCGCAGCGCTAGTTACCACCTATAAAAGGCTAGTCTTAACCCAGGACAAAACATCTAGGAGGAGCGACCACGACAGGGAGTGGGAATGTGTGCAGTGCCAGTAGCAGTGATGCTGCCATTGATGGCAGCTGTAGTGGAGGAGGAGGAGAGGGAGCAGGCACAATATGGGCCACAACACAGGCCAAGGAGACGGTATGCTGCTAACAGGTGGTACCGGCCCAGGGTCTCCTTCGAGACCCTGTCTGATGACCACATCACTGGCCAGCACAGGATGAACAGGAGAATGTTGAGGCAGCTATGTGAACTCCTGCATGAGCAGCTGCACCCAAACACCAAATGCAGCCATGCCATGACAGTGGATGGAGGAGAAGGTGACAGCAGCAATGTGCTTCCTTGCCACGGGGATGTTCCAACGACCAATGGGGGACACCATCGGGGTATCGCATTCTGCCACCTCATGCCTCCTGACCCAGTTCCTAGAGGCTTTCCTGCCACACGCTGGGGAGTTCATAGTATTCCCCAGCATGGCAGAAGAGCGCAGAGTAACAATGTAGCAGTTCCATCGAGTTGCACACCTACCATCTGTACTGGGTGCCATTGACTGCACCCATGTCCCCATCCGTGCACCACCTGGTGATGGCAGTGATGTGTACGTAAACAGGAAGGGGTACCACTCCATCAACTGCCAGGTGGTGTGCGATGCAACTGGGCGCATCAGAAATGTCTATGCACAGTACCCTGGCAGTGCCCACTACACCTTTATCTGGCACCAGTCCCAGCTGTGCCAGGCATTTGAGGAGGGCAGGATACCCAGCGGGCAACTAGTCGGTGAGTAGCAGCATACAAGGCATACATACGACAGCATGGATAGGGTCAGGCAGTGGAGGCCAGGGAAGGGGTGTGGGAGGGCTACACAGAGGTGCAGGACAGCAATGGACAGACTGCAGTACAGTACTAACAGGTACACATCTCTTGACAGGGCACAGTGCCTATTTCCTGCGACCCTGGCTGCTGACACCAGTACTCCGACCGGCCACAGTGGCCGAGGAGATGTACAACAAGGCACATGCAAGCACAAGGAACATCATAGAGAGGGTGTTTGGCATCCTGAAGATGCGATTCAGAAGCTTAGAAACATCAGGCAGTGCCCTACAGTATACGCCTCAGAAGGTATGCCTTATCTTTCTAGCCTGTTGTATGCTGCACAACATGGCAATGAACCATGGGATACAGGCACCTGAACCTGAGGGACAGTCCGACAGTGAGCCAGAGCCAGCGGTCAGGGGGATAGTGGAGCAACTTGAGAGGAGGGACCCTCGCATGGCCTGCAGACAACATCATCAGGACACTGTCACAGACCAGAGGGTAAGTACAGACTGCACAACAACATGAAACAGTACAATGCTGAATCTATTTAATGTGCACCAAGAACCAGAACAGTGACACCAACAATCACAATAAGAACACAACAGAGTGGAACAGAAAACATGTGTGCGTGTGGTGTGATGTTGGGGGTGTGCAGGACATACGGAGGGTGGACACACAGCCACGGTGTACTGTCACTGGGGAAGCATGATGTGTGGTGTGAGTGTAAGGAGGGCAACCATGGCAGTGGAAGTGTGAGTGTGCATGGGATGGTGTGCGAGGCTGTTCGCTAGTGGGTGTGTGTGCATGTGTGCACATGCACGTGGGTGTGCCAATGTTGACACGGGGGTGATGACTGCGCAGTGATGCAATACGACCGTGACTATCACCGCTGACTACCACCATGCACACAACATGCACCACTACTGTGGGTCACAGACCCCAGGGTGCTCTGGGCCGAGGACAAGGCAGAGGAAAACGATGAGGCAGGCAGGGCAGCTCTCCTGTGACCCCGTTGAATGGCAGAGCCTGACAGGGCAGGTGGATGGCCACGGTGGCGCTGTATGCCTGATGTGGTGTGTGACGCAGTGGAGCTGGACCCAGTGCCAACCCTGCGGCCACGGGTTGCCCACCTGTGTGCCCCTGTGCCTTCTGCACCCTGACCAACCAGCTCATGCTGGTGACCCCCATGCACCCCACAAAGTACATTTGTGATGTTGACCATTGCAGCTGTCAGAACAGCAAAGCTGCAGTCGATTGCACCCACCATGCTGCCCAACCGGTCCTCCGCCTGCTGTTCAGCACAGGCACAACCCACTGATATGGACTCCCTCATCAGTGCCAGTTTTTGCCTCAGCTCCCTCTGTAGGCCATGCAGGTCCATACAAGCCTCCTGTTGGGACAAGACAGCAGTCTGCAGGAGTGGGCGGGCACCATGGGCATCCTGCTTCAGGGGTGCAGCCCCCTCATTTGCAGCTGGCACAGGTGCCTGCTGCACAGAAGGTGCAGGACACTGTTGCACATCTGGCATGGCCTGCTGCTGCCAACTGCTGGTGGAGTACTGTTGTGTTGGATGGCCCAGGACCACAATATGTGTGGGACATCGCATGTCCAGTGGTGCAGAAATGTTCCCCACACTGCCCACCACCAGATGCACAGGGACGGCCACAACACCAATGCTGAACACACCACTGGCACCTGTTCCATGGCCTGCTACCAGCCCCACCCCTGCATCCCCCTCCACAGGCACATCCAGGTGGTGAGGACCCTCTGACACATCAGTGTCATTGCCACTGGTCACAGTCACTAGGAGTACCTGCCCTATACCCATTTCCTTCATTCGTGCATCCTCCAGGTACTCAGTGGATCCCACCTCCCCAACTGAACTGTGTCCCCCTTCCCCAGGCAGATGCAGCCCCTGTCCATTAGAATGCCACACATGCAGTAGCTCTGTGTATCCACGACTGGCACCCAGACTGGATGTGGAGGGCCATTCACCATCATCTTCCACAACCTCTGGACCACGGTCATACATCCTGTGCTGCTTCTGTGGTTCCACAGGCCTTGTAGACACTGCTGTGGAGAAAATCGGGACAGGGTCAGTCACCTGTACATGGACATTGTGCCCTAACACCACCACCATCACAATACCATGCAGACCCCAGGACACTTACCTCCTGCTGTGGCCATGCACACACCCCACACACCAGCCCGTGACCACATGCACCCACCCAACACACAGTGCACATGCTGTTGTCATGCAGCTGTTCGGCAGCCTATGATGCACCCCGTGCAGGGCACCAACAGCAGGACTCTGCACCTATGCCATCACACCATGCAGGGTATACACATGGGAATACAGACCTGTCCTGGGCAGTGTGAGAGGTGTCTCACATCCACCACCACACATGCAACTGCCACCATCCACAGTGTGGATGCCACCACAGCCATGAGTGGCTCCTCCACCCGCTGCTGTTGGTCTTGTGGTCCTCCACCGGTCCGCATCCATTCCCGCAGCCACTGTGCCTCCTCTTCCTTGGCACGACACAGCAGGTTATTCCAGCGCTTTCGCACTGCCTTGGTCATCCTGCCACGTCCACCGACAGCATTGTCCGCAGCTGTCACCTCCTCCCAGGCTTGGCGCACCACCGTATCCATGGCCCTGTGCATGCAGAGCACCTGCTCCCTCTCCTTCACAGCATGCACCAGTGTTGTCAGCTCATCCTGTGAGAAATTATGTGCGCGTATGCACTCTTGTCGTGCTGCACTACCTATGGGACAGTCGAAAAGGGACATGTGTCAGCAGCCGTGGCAGGACTGCGTTGCATTACACATAGACATCACCATGCCACCCCCTAGAATGCCACAGGCCACATGGACATGTCACTGTGCATCAAGTGCATGTACGGTGCACACAGCCACATAGTCACTGGCCGCCCTGTGTCTGGACAGCAAGCCCTGTACCCACATGTGCACTGCTGTTGCCCGTGGCTGGCATGTGCACCCATGAATGGGGCCACCCCTACGCCCACCACCTGGAATTGTACTGTGCCCTGCATGATCACTACGCTGAGTGTATGGACACGTGCACTGGCAAGTAGACTGTGGCAGGACACCAGGCACAGGCCACATGGTGCATGGGACAGCACAGCGCCGGGACCCTGTGTTCTCCCAGCAGAGCAGTCACAGCCTACCACAACCCACATCCAGGGAGTCATGTCAGTGAGCAAGTGTTGCAGGACACACCTTAGTAGTGAACCATGGCCCCTGCCTGGCACCCACAGTGTGCAGGCAGTGCCACATGGCACAGCGCGATGCAGGAGCACATGCACAGTGCACTGGATGGTATGCTGCACAGGCGGACGTATGTAGCTGTGCACCAGCACACAGCACAGTGCTTGCCTGTGGTCCAATGTGTGGCTGACCGTTCACCAGCAGGTACATCTATGGGCTGCAGTCTGGGCTGACCCTGTTCTGAGCTATTGCCATTCTGAGAGTCCCATGGCAGTCGTACATACCTGCCTCTCGCTGCTCATCCCCCTGTTGCATCTCTCCACCTGTCCTTTGTAGTTCTGCAGTATCCGTAATATGCTACTTTCCCACAACACAACACTGGTGGTGCACTGCTTGCCCTTTTATAGCCCAGCTAGGCAATCAAGCCTGTTATGCATGCAAAGCAGCGCATAATGATATGCTAATCACAGAGTTTGCACCATGCTTACACAAGTACCTCCATTTGCATATTCCGGTTGAATATGGCACTGATTAGCGCTGGGCTAACACCTTAGCGCTGTGCAAACGTCAGTGCAGGGCTATTGGGGGGCCAACACCGCGCTATCCCATTAGCGTGGTGCTCTGTGCAATAGTGCGACCACCGTGCATGCTTGTGAGGCTCCCGTGTCTGCGCTATCGTCCTGGCACAGTGCATTGTAGCGCTGCTGTAGCCAACACAGTGCGGCGCTATACACATGCGTGGTATTCCACTTCAGGGTCATGCCAGGGGTCACGCATGCGCAATGCGAACACTTCCGGGCAGCGCCGCACTACGTCACTGTCAGCTTGCATTGCTGTGTGGGTGCCTGCTGGTGACGGGTGCTCTGGTGGCAAGTGTTCGGTGGAGACCACATGCTGTCGGCTACCATGCCCACTTCTGGGGTCCCTCCATACCCCCCCCACAGGGCGTCCGCATTTACACTGGTGATGGTGCCTTGCTGTCCTGTGCATTCACTGGATGGGCCTGCATGGCGCAACCTGTGGGCCTGTTGTAGATGCGGGACACCATGCACCATGCCTTCTAGGCATACCTCTCATCCTTCTCTCCACCAGCTGTGTAACATTGCCTGTCAAACTGTGCTACATTATGGCAATGTGTCGTACGCATTGTGGAGTCCTTACCTGGGTATCTCATGGTGCTGTTACTGTGTTGCAGTTTTGTTACAAGGATCTGTTATCACTATGCTATTACATTATGTGCATCGTTTCCTATGAAGTGTTGCCTGACACTGTTGACCTTGGCTGTGGAACTTGTCCTCACAAGGTGGGACAGGGGGCTTTTGACCCGTGGGTTGGGGAACCTTCCTTGTACCATGTCACAGTTGGGTGATATGCTTTCAGTGGCTTTGCCTGGTGGCATGTGTCGGCCCTTCACTGACAGCATCTGTGCCCTGGCTGACTGTTATCCCCTGGCCTGGGTCGGTCATTGGCAGGCCACTGTCATGGTTCATTGTTGTTCCTGCATGCCTTTAGTTGTTGGTGCTGTGCTCTGCATTACGGTACATTGCCATCTGTCGGTGGGCAGCATGTCCCAATGTGTGGGTGCCCTTGTGCATGTTGTGGCATGGCCCTTGCACTCAACTCTCTGGGGGTCTGGCTGTGTGTTTGCTGTGTCTCGTTGTGTGCTGTGTCGGGGTGGGCGGTGTCACATGTACCCTAGTGCTGTTGGGATCGTTGTCATCATGTGTGTTGGGTTTTGTGTTGGTGCCTGTGTCACACTATGCTGCTTTGTGAGCACCTTCCATGTTGGCCTACCGGTGCAGCACACACCTCCACCTGGGATTGCCCATTGGGACATGCTGTCCATCCTTGTATGGCCACTTTTGGCTGCTGTCTGCCTCCTGTCTGGTGTATCATCCTCATGGTCTCACCCTTCTTCTTGTAGGTCCACTCCGGCATCACTGTGGGTGACCAGGCCGGAGGAGTCGGAGGGGATGGAGGACCTGCTGCGCCGCATGGTCCGACAACAAAGGACTCTGATTGAGCAGCAGGTCATACTGATAACAGACGAGGAGAGTGGCAACTGTGTTAGAGGCTCAGCTTCCGGATCCAGTGGGCAGCTAGACATGCCCTACATCCCATACTGTGTTGCCTTCACACACACTCTTTCTGGACATGTTATCCTTTCCCGGACTGTATTCCTGTGTCACTGTGTGCATCCTCCTCCCCTTTGCACCCTTGTCCTGTGCCTTCTTGTACATCCTGTTATTATTTTCACATATGTTTGCCTTTTGAATCCTTGCTTTGCCTATAGTGCATTCCTTTTGTTGTTCCCGTAGTGGGCTTTTTGTTGCATGGGTTGTGTGTTGGGGGGGGGCTTGGCATGTTGCTTGGTGAGATTGGTCCTGTTGTCTTTCTTTGTTATGGGGTGGGTCGTCCAGTGGTGGTTGGGGCTTTGGTAATTCTGTCTGGTTTGTTCTTTGGTTTTGTATGGGTTTGCATCACTGTTATGTTTCCGTTACCTTTCCTTTTTCATTTTGTCATTACAGTGCATTTACTACATTTTACTGTGTCCTGTTGTCATTCTTGGGTGCTGGGGTTACACATGGTTTGTACTGCTACTTGTGTTCTCCACATGTGTCTGTGTTGTTGTTTGACATTCCCGTGCATGTGTTGTATCCTCTGGGATGTGCACTGTGGTGTACTCCTGATACCTCATTCCAGCCTGTGTTTCATTGCATGTGTCCCAGGGTCAGGCTGTCTCACCTCTGCACTGTGTTCCATTGTGTGTTTGCACTGCCTGCTTGGTGCTATATTCAATACTGTCTTATGTGCTATATTCAGTGCTATCTTATTCATGGGCTGTTTTTGCCCTGCACTCCTGGCCCTGTTTGCCCAGCTTCCTTTGCTTTCTAAATTCACCTGGTTTTGCACTGTGCTTTACCTTTTGAATATGGCTGGCATTTTACCCCGGGCTATGTTTGCACTCCGGACAGTGCTTCTTTGGCCACGGGGCAATTTTTTGAATATATGGCCCTCCATCCCTACATCCATTCATTTTGTTCCCACTCAGAAATATTTAAAACTGAAAACAAGGCTTTTTACCCAGTCGTTTGGGGGAGGGGGTAACTGAATGGGTGCTTTAATAGCTGCCATTTGCTAAATAGTAATTTGTTGTATTTGATTTATTTTTGTGTGAGATTAGAATTTTGTATTTATTTGTGAAGCACTCGAAGCCTGGACAAGATGTTATATACTGCATATAACTCTATCCATTTACCCGTCCATCCATCTGTCCTCTTCTGTCTGTCTGTCTGTCTACAGTATCTATCATCTGTCTCCAAGTGTATACTTTTAACCTCTCAAGGTATGGCATTATATTTATACTTTAAATATAGATATTATTTTAACAACTGGTTAATTTTAAGTTTCCCCCAAAATAGTACATCTCCTACACCATTCCCCCCTAGTCTGGAACAAATTGAGCAGGTGGTGTAACCCTCCATTTTATTATGTGTCTTGCTAAAAACTCTGGATTCAGGGATGACAGCTCGGCACTGGGACAGAATAGTGCCAACCGCAATGCCGTCAGCAACAATAGTGTAGGGGGGCTCTGCCCTTGCACCCCCCCAGACTGAAGGATTCTCACTCCAGGAGAGAGCAAATCATGGGGAAAGTTAAAATATGTGGGCCATGGAATAATGTTTTCATGGCCCCATGTCAAAGAAACAAAGTCCTGAGTGCATAAAAATGTTGGCGACCAAGATTAGAACCCTGATCACCACTGCCACTGGCTGAGCTGATCTATGTCCTAGCCCTCCTTGCCACAGGAGCAGCTCATCCAGCCTCCTGGATCCTGGTGCTCTTGTTTGTGGTCAGCACCATGGACAGTGACCTGGGGAGCACTTACTGAAAGTGCTGTAGATCCCCTCTCGCTGTCCGCGCTAGCACTACATGACTTAGTGCTCTCTAGACTGGCACTGTTCATGTAGCACTATTCTAGTCAGGTACCTGATAGCTCAGATGCAGACTCCTTCTACTGCATACCATTGTTAGGGTGCTGTCATTAGGGGGCTGTAATGTGGGCAATGGAATCAGTTCTCCTATCATACGTGCGAACTAGATGTTGCAGCGTTCTGGATTTAGAGTGGTGCAAGGGTGTTGCCCCACCCTCGAAAAGCAGCACCTGGCTGTGGGAGGTGAGTATATCAAGTGGAATGGTATACTCTGTTCTAGTGCACTGAATGCTGCAGGGGTAGGGCAGCACAATGGTCTGGCATGATGCTGGGTGGCAGCCTTGTGCTTGCGCTCTAGTGACAGTTGCAGGCACGGGTTGCATGGGTGACTGCTCTCTACAGATTTTATAAAGAATTTCTTTTTTACTTCCTATAGAGGAGAATGTATGGGTCTGCAGTGCATGAAGACCTCCTATACCGCCAAGAGGTCTTCATGTGATGTAGCATTGTTCACTTGTCGCATGTCACATTCATTTTTTTGTTTCAAAGTGATCACTGTAACATACATGACTGTACTAGAAAAGGCATGGCATACCTGACAGTTAATACCTAAGAAAATAAGGTTTATAAAAAAAACTTGTAATTGTGTGGTAGGACGTTTCTTGCCAACCAAACACAATAGTGTCCACTTCTAACTTGTCAGCATAGTATTGCCACAAACACTCACAAGAGCCAAGATTTCCTTTTCCTTACTCGGGTCCAATGTCACAATATACATGATTCAATGCCATCTACACTTAAACAAAGAAGTAAGTAAAAAAAAAAAAAGTCACCAAGGAACCACAAAAAGATAAAGAGACAAAAATAAATACTTTATAAAGATTGAATGGGATGTCTGAGATGTCTCTTGTCTACTCATGAGCATCATCTCAAAGGAACTGGATGAGTCACTGGATCGGTAGTGGTTTAAGAAGCCTTTCAGCTCTAGGTCACTGGTTCAAATCCAGCACAGGTCAATAGGGGACGTAAGCCATTATCACCTGAAGTCCGTTCAGTGCCCTATGTGAAATGAGTTGTGATGGTTTCTGTCTCATTCCCGGTGGTCTGGTGTCCACATCATAAATACCACCAACACAGTTGGCACTAATTGGCATTCTTGTTGGCAGTCTCACATGAGAAGTCAAGGATTGAATAAGCATAGAGTCTTAACTACCATCTCACCTGCATGGTGGTGCCTCAGTGGCAGGGTTGAGGCAAATTGATGAGGCAGTGTGGGGAAGCTTACTCTGTGATCTCCCATGATGTACCTTTCATGTAGATAGCAGAAGACTTCAGGTTCAGAGCTGCAAATCCAGCACCTTTCACAAGCACTAAAAACAAAACTTCACATACAGAAAAAAAATCATAATCTTGAGGCATCTTTGCATTCCAGAACTACTCTGCAGTTCTCAATTGTAAAGATATCTTGAGATGACACTCTTAATTAGCCAACAGACATCTCACATTTACTTATATCAGAATGCCACCAGACTGCAACTCTTTAATGTGGAAAGATGTTCATTACATTATAGATAAAGGACAGTTTCAGAAGCCTCTTTTTAGAAGTAACTCCTATCTACAGATTGATTAATCATTGAGGTTTTTCACCTACGGTTACTGTCTGAAATGAGACCTGTGATCATACTTTGAGGAGTCATATGAGAATGGTAAGGCTTTGGCCTGTGATTTGATGGGGCAGCCCATGATGAACCACCTCCCACAAGACCACTATTTAAGATGTCATCCCACCCCGCTCCAGACAGGTTGCATTGTTTTGTCATGTGACACAGACATGTATTCCACGTGTTTGTTTGGGGTAATTTCCTCCCTGCCTGCCTGCTATAGTCTTCCTGTACATCTGTAGTGCCAATTGTTTATCTGCCTACCTCTCCTTCTGGTTTTTGACACCACTGAGTCCACGTCAGTCCAGCTCTGGAAGAGGCCATGGGCCTCTTCACCATCAGTCTCCCGCTCCATCGAAACACCCAAGCATCCTCACCAAGCCAGCCTCCTTGACAGCAAGCCACTAGTGGTCACACCACATGCTCCATTGCCAATCCCTGAATGTGCTTCTGCACATTTCTCCAAGTACAGTAGAATTGATTCATGTATGTAGCAGCTCCCACAATTCAAGGCAAGTAGTACCACATTCTATGACGCTCCAAGCAAACAACATTTTAGCAGCCAGAGGCTATCCATGTAGTCAATCAAAAATTTGTTTGACCAAGTTTATTCTTTTTCAGACTCTCTATTGTGCCACCACAGTTGTGGCACTCTAGTACCCCTGATCTGAAGTCCACAGTCGCTGGAGCAAACAGAAGACCCCAAGTCTGGATACTGCTCAGAACTCAAGCCCTAATGAAAAAGGTTAGTGATTAAACCATAGCTTTGCTCCACTCCTCCTGCACCTATTAGCTTCTGCAACTGGCAACCAAAGTCCGCAGCAAGCTGTCTTTGGTTGGTCCCTCCAGTGTCCACTTCTTCATGCTAGCATTCCTAGCAAACATCACAGCTCACCTACTGACAGCCCAGAGCCATGGCTCTAATGCCCACAGCTCACCATGTCTCTTTGATGCCTTGGATTGAGGTCACCATGACCCATCCTATTTCTTTGAGAGCAGAGTCTAACTTGTTACTCATCTCCACCTCTAGAATGTCTTGTGAGGCCTACAGAAATTATATGCAAATCAGTATCTCTGAAATACAAAGAGTGGACTTCATCTAATCTCATGCTCATGCTCTTATCCATCAGCACCCCCCTTTGCTGTTTAAGCTAAGAAAAAGCTATTCTTCACCCTCTACTATACAGCCAAATGAGCCAATACCAAACAAGACTCTCTGAAAGCTTCTCCACCTTCTACACAGTCCCTGAGCTCAGAGACCTGATGCTTCAGATCAAGTTATTAATTTCTCAGCTGGAAACAAAAGTTACCACCATAGACGCTAGGTTGCCCCTTCATTCCAGTCCACCTTGTAATACTGAGCCAAGTCCTTCGACTACTCAACACACCTTTTCCACACTACGACAGAACTTTCCAATTAAAAATCTTATCCTGGTAGGCCCAGTGGTGCTGAGGGTTGAGGCGCTGGATGCCACACCTTGTGCCACACCAGTGAACAAGGTTTGGGAACTGACTTGGTCGCTCAGGAACCAGCGGGCATATAAGGACTAAGCGTCACAGCTCTCCTTCCTTGGGGTGGAGGGGGAGTCTGTGCTGTGAATGACACAGCTAGGAGACTCGTCCACACTGAGGGTGCTTGGCTGCCTCTGCAGAGGTGGAGACAGCTGCTGCACCCATTGCACAGTGCACAGGCACAAAAAGGGGCAAAAAAAAGGAGGAAAAATCCCTAGTGGCAGGATGACTCCAACTGTCCGCAGGCACCACTCCTGGGCCGGGCATAAGGTAAGCCCCAGTAATTCCAGGGGATGGAGTTGGGGGGGTCAGGTAGAAGGGGTCTGTTGAGGGGAGGGCATAGAAACAGCAGCTGTGATAAAAAAATATCATATCCTGCCTCCAGAAAATGGCATAGCTAGGAGACTCATCCACACCCAGGGTGCTTTGCTGCCTCTGCAGAGGTGGAGACAGCTGCTGCACCCATTGCACAGTATGCAGGCACAAAAAGGGGCAAAAAAAGGAGGAAAAATCCCTGGCAGCAGGATGGCTCTGACTGCCTGCAGCAACCACTCCTGGGCCGGGCATAAGGTAAGCCCCAGTAATTCCAGGGGACGGAGTTGGGGGGGTCAGGTAGAAGGGATCTGTTGAGGGGAGGGCATAGAAACAGCAGCTGTGATAAAAAAAATATCATATCCTGCCTCCAGAAACAGTTGCACCTACACCTTGCTCCTCATCTGCTATCTTATTGCAACCTCTGGGCAATTCTATGTCTCCTGTGCCACCTTCCACTATTTTTTCTTCTAATCTAGTGTATCTTATTCTAGCTTATCTTCAGAAAGATATTATTGATGGCAAATATATGAATCTCATCACCTTACTCATCCTCGCAAGATACCACAGAGACAGCGATCTCCTGCTGAGACATTTTGGTCATCCTTAAAGCAAAGGATCCTTGTCTGTTGAGAAAAGCTAATGGCCCCCAAATTTGTAGCTGCCTGGTGTTGAATTAACATACTAACATACTATTTACCAGCAGATTAGGCCTTACGGTCTATCGAGTCTGCTCGAACCTTAGATCCTTAGTTGGGCGCCGAGACCCTCCCATCCCTTGTGCTCCAGAAACCCCTATCATCCATCCCCACCCCCCTGGGACAGGCCATCATCTGATACATCCACTTTCTGTGTCTGTCCCACCCTCTCTTAAAGCCCTCCACTGTGGATCTCTGAACCAGCTCACCAGGCAGTGCATTCCAAGGGTCCACCACCCTCTCAGTGAAAAACCTCCTCCTCTTTCCCCCCTCACCCTTCCACTTTCCAACTTCAAACCAAGCCCTCTGGTGATACCTCCCTGCTTTAGTCTAAAAATCCCCTCCATGTTTACCCTATTTATTCCCTTGAGGTACTTGAAGACCTCAATCATGTCCCCCCTGTCTCTCCTCTCCTCCAATGAAAACAGGCAGAGTTCTTCAAGTCTGTCCTCATACGTCAAATCCCCTAGCCCTCGTATCATCTTTGTTGCCCTCCTCTGTACCCTCTCCAGGAGCTGTATGTCCCTCTTCAAGTGTGGTCTCCAGTACTGGCACAGTACTCAAGGTGTAGTCTAACCAGTCCATTGTACAGCTGCAGAATCACTTCCTTGCTCTAGAGGTGATCCCCTAACGATGCATCCCAACATCCTGTTTGCCTTGCTAGCCGCTCTCCTGCACTGCTCAGAGTTATCCATACATGCATCCACCATGACCCCTAGGTCTTTTTCCCCTATTGAGGCCTCCAGCTCCCAGGGTGTACCTGTGTTTAGGGTTTCCCTGACCAAGATGCAACATCTTGCACTTGGTGATATTGAAATTTAATTTCCATGTGTGAGCCCAGCTTTCCAGGGTGTCCAGGTCCCCTTGCAGGGCCAACCTCCCTCTTCTCCCTCAACTACTGCTCCCATCTTGGGTCATCCAAAACAGACTCATTTCACACCCTATACCCTCCTGATGTCCGATATGTATGCATTAAACAGAATCCGGACCCAGGACGAGGAGCCCTCTTGATTGCCCCACTACCAACCTCTCTGGGGTTGAGCTCCCCACAGACCACTACTGTCTGGGTGCATCCAGCTAGCCAGTTTTCAATCCATTTGACCATCAAAGGCCTACTCCTAACCCCATCAGTTTCTCCACCAGACCATTGTGGGGACAGAGTCAAACGCCTTGCTGAAGTCCAAGAATAATACATCCACAGGCTTACCCTGTCCAGTTCTGATGTTACCCATTCATAGAACTCCACAAGGTTGGTTTGACATGATCTACCTGGCACAAACCCATGTTGCCGACTATCCAGACCTCCTACCTCCTCCAAGTACACCCCCAATCATTCCTTTAGTATACTCTCCATTAATTTTCCCACCACCGAGGTCAAACTGATGGGTCTATAGTTACTTGGTACTTCCCTCGACCCCCCCTTTATGGATTGGCACCACATGTGCCTCTCGCCAATCCCTAGGTACCCTCCCTGTCTCAAGTGACCTGTTGAAAAGCTCCGCCTGGGGTTAAGCCAGTATGTCCACCAATTCCCATAGTACTCTCGGATGAATGCCATCCAGCCCAGGAGATTTGTCTTTCTTTAGGGCCTTGAGGGCTAACCACACCCTTTTGGTGGATATAGCATCATCCATCCCCTCCACCTTACTGGCCTTTTTATCCTTACCCAGATGTGACACCCCTGGGGTACCTCTCCCTCCCTCTTGCTCCATTTCTGTTGCTCCCCTGATCCCACTTACTGCCGCTTCTATCCCCTTCGTGCCTTGCTTTGTAGATATCCCATCCCCCTCCCTAGTGAACACAGAGGCAAAGTACTCATTAAATACCTCTGCCTGGTTCCTCGCCTCTTCCACCCACCCTCCTTCTGATCTCAATCTGCTGAGATGGTCCTTAGTTTTCTCCACTCCTCAATGTGCGGAAGAACCCTTTTTCCCCTCCATGTATCCCTGTGGCCAGCTGCTCTTTTACTGGACTTTGCTCCCTCACCATACGGGTGACTTTTCTAGATGCAAGCTGGTACATTTCCTTATCCCTATCCCTCTTGTTGTTTTATATTTTTTGTAGGCGCTTCTTTTCTCTGACTGCTACCTGTACCTCACTGGACCACCAGCATGGTTTATGTGACCTTGCTCCTTACGCTTCAACTTAGCGTAGATCCTGACTGCCCCATGAAGTCCCGCTTATGACCTCCCATCTCGTTTCCACACTTGTCATTGAGGTAATCCCTTCCAGTGATCCTTGAGAATATTTCCATGCCCATAAAGTCTGCCCCCCTGAAGTCCACTGCCAGTATCATAGATCTCCCCCCCCATGCTTATTTGAAACCAGACAGTATTGTGGTCGCTCCCAGTCCGGGGGTCCTGTACAACCATATCCCTTACCAGATCCCCATCTGCCAGAACCACATCCAGGACATGCCCCTCCCTTGTGGGCTCCATCACATGCTGTGTTAAGAACACATCCTGGAAGCCATCCAGCAGCCTCTGCTCCTTGGCCACCTTAGAGGACATGGTTCCCCAGTTTGTACCTGGCATATTAAGGTCCCCATCAACACCACTCCTTCCCCTTTTGGTCCCACACTGGGCAATGATGTTGTCCAGCAAGCCATCCTCTAGAACATCACTCATCCCGGGGGTCTATACTACACCCAGCTTGACCTTATCTCCTGTTGGGATCATAAGGTGACCCATAAGGCCTCCATGTTTCCCTCTGCCTCTTCTACCTAGCAATTTCTATGTCATCCTCTAATGACCATAGCCACTCCACCCCCTCTGCCCTCCTTTCTATCCTTCCTAAGCATAGTGTACCCCATATGTTTAGGTCCCAGTGATGGTTTTTGTTGGCCCACGTCTCCGTGACCACCACCACATCCACCCCCGAACAGCATGGCCTGGAACTCTGGCAACTTGTTTCCCAAGCTCCTGGCATTTACTAACACCAACCCCCACCCCTTATCCCTGATCCTCTTTGTCGAACCCCACCCAGATTCCTTATACTTCCATCCTCCCTCTGCTCCTCCTGAAACCTCCACCTAATCTGTTTCCCCCTCCCCCTTTGGGCTTGAAGGCTACTCCCCTCATCTGGAGGAGAGGGCTTCTGGTCAGCCCCTCCTTATCCCTTCCCCCCTCACAAGTTTAAACCCCACCTTTCTTGTATGTAGTCAGCCATCCCCTGTTTAAGGACTTCCTTCCCTAATGGGGCAAGATGAAACCTGTCTTTGGCATATAGTCCTTTATCCTCCCAAACTCCATTCCAGTTCCCTAACACCCCCAACCCACTCTCTTCACCCCACTTCCTGAACCAGTCATTAACCTCTGTGAGCTTCATTTTTTTCTCCACTGAGGCCTTTGGTACTGGCAATATCTCCGAAAAGGAAATGTCGCATCCATTATCCCGACAGACTCTGGCAAGTTCTTGGAACCGTGCTTGGATTTCCAAAACGCTATTTCCCTCTAGATCATTAGTTCCCAAATGCACCAGGAAATCTGGTTTCCCTCCACAATCCCTGACCATTTCATACACCATGAACTTTGCTCTATGCACTGTCAGCCCAGAGATACTCACTACCTTCACCTGGCTATGGCATCCACCCCCCTGTCCCTCCCACTGGATACCCTAATCTCAGAGTCTCCAATAACAGAACCTTAACACCGCCATCATCCTTATGGTTACCTCCACTATGCCCTCTCTACCCCTTCCCCCTTTATTCATGATCTCAATTCCATGGAGTCTTCCTGCCTTACTAGAGACCCCTTGTCACCCTCCCTTTCTGCCTCCCTTGCTATTTTGCCCATTAACTCAAACCCCTCTGAATAGGTGTCCCCTTTAACCCTCTCTTATCCGAACCATTTATCCTGGCCCTGATGGTTTCCCTTCCCCCACACCGCCATCCTCCCCCCTTGTAATAGTACCCCTGCCTCCAGAGGCTCTCTGTGGGTCCTCTTTAGCTAGGGCCCCATCCTTGGTACTGACCCCCCTGCTGAAGGGGGGCTCCTCTCCCACCTCCTTGTCTCCCAGTTTCTCTCCAATCATGCTCTCCTCTCTCATGTCTGGAATATGTTGCATCTCCCCCATTTGCTTAACATATATGTTTCCCCTTCTACCTCTGGGACTATTTCTATCCTTTCCATAGCCGGTCTGTGATGCTCTATGGGTATCCGACTCCTTCCCCCTGGCCTCTGTATAAGTTTCCTCATTTCCACCAACCCCTTCCTCCCCCTCTAGGTTGTTTAATAGCTCAAATTTATCGTGACACTCTATGTCAGCCTCCATCAAATAACCAGAGTTTCCCCTGACTGCACCTCTAAACTGCCCCTCTTCTTCCCCGCTTGCTCTGTTCACCATAGGAGCTCCCTTCCCACAGTCTGCTGTTTTAGGCTTCCGCACAACAGCCCCTCCTGACTCTTCCCTCCACTCTCTTTGTATTCAGAATGTTCCACCTTGCTTTCCCCTTAGCACCAACTTCCTATCTGAGGGTCCTCTGTCCTATTATCCCCCTCCTGCTTGCTGTAACATAATGTCCTGTAATTTCAGAGCGTTGTCCCAGCCTCCCTGCCCCACCCTTCTGCTGCCCATATCCACACCCCTATCCTGGACACCCCTCAGCTCCCCAGCTTACTCCTTAACCAATATACCTCACTCCTGATACAAGATAGCTGTCTACAGAGTGGGCAGCCTCCCTCTCTCCAGGCCCAATTTAGAATTATTGCCATCCCACAGCCTGTGCAGCCTACAACCCTTCCGAAGATGCCTGCCATGGTGGAATATGGCCACCCTGTTTATCCCCCTCTGTTTATAATGGCACACCCCCTTTTCTCAGTCCCTTTCCCCTGGAATACAGTTTCTCTCTATACTGACTGTAGTTATTTACAAACCCAATTTCAACCCCACCAATAAAGTTCCCAAGTCTCACAAACACATACAGTCCAGTGTGTGTTCGGTCCCACTAACAGTGTGTGTAAGCAGACATCAGGTACTGTATGATGTCACAGGCCCACCAGCTCCTGTTGCTTCAAATTTCAGTCCCAAACAGAAATACTCTGCCCTTCAATCCCAACCCCCAGTGGCTTTTCAGTATTTAAGAAAGCCTACAAAACAGGGTGGGAGGGTTCTTACCAAACACCAGGCAAACAACACATTTAAATTTCCCTCTAATTAACCCTGCCAAACAACTGTTCCCAAGCCTCCAATTTTACAATATCACAGCCCAAGTAACAGTTCTAATTCAAGGTAATAATTTTTAACACATAGAACTAATTTCACTTACAAAACTATTCAAATATTTCAATTAAAACAGAATATAACCCCATACCTCTGTCCTACCAGCCTGCAGCTTAAGTTCCCAAGTGAACAATGAAGGCCAAGGTAATTCCTGTTTAAAGACAAGGTAATTGCAGCTAATGTCCCTTCCCCCTAACACCAGGCAAACAACACATTTAAATTTCCCTCTAATTAACCTTGCCAAACAACTGTTCCCAAGCCTCCAATTTTACAATATCACAGCCCAAGTAACAGTTCTAATTCAAGGTAATCATTTTTAACACATAGAACTAATTTCACTTACAAAACGATTCAAATATTTCAGTTAAAACAGAATATAACCCCAGACCTCTGTCCTACCAGCCTGCAGCTTAAGTTCCCATTAAGATGCTTATTTCTATGTAATTGTCAATCTGTCTATCCAATACAGTGCAACCTTTCTCTACTATTATAAATGGTCTTTTTCAGCCAAGGCAGCTGTATACCTACCTCAATTAAATACAAAATGACATTGGGAAGCTCTTAACAATAAGTTTTATTATTACATGCCTGGTCAACAGAATCTTTCCTGTTCAGTGTGCAACTTTTTAACTCATCAGTCATCACTCTGTCTCCTAATGGAGTCAGAAGCTTCAGGCACTGCTGGTTCCCAGTCATCCACACCTAATGTATTCTTCACCCCAAGAAATGTTACTGACAAGAAAGGGAAACAGATCATCCCCATATCTGGTAAAACAATCTGCAACACTTCCAATAATATAGAATGTGGGCTGGATATTCAAACTGCGCTATTTTGTGGCGCAAGCCCTTGCGCTGCACAAAATAGTTGTTCAGGGGTGTGGCCGGGTGATATTCAAAGGGTTACTATTGAGCAACTCCTTTGAATATCACCCGACTTCCACAACCACTGTTTCATCAGCGCCAGTGGAACTTCGCGCCACCGCCAAGTGGTCAGAGTGGAGCATTCAAGTTCGCGATTAGCACAAGTACCATTGCATCATCGCGCAAATTTCCCCATATTCAAAAGGTGACATGCAAATGGGGCCATAATTCATGCAAGGCGCGGGGGGGCCATTTGCATCTATTTATGGCCCCATTTGCATTCCATTAGCATGCAGGTGGGCTGATCCCCAAGGACTTGCGTCTGGCGCCCTGCCAGGCAGCAGCCATCAGGGACAGAAGCCCCCTGCAGCCCGATCGCGGGCAAAAGTATGAAAATTCCCCCTCCCCCCCGACTGGCCCGATCGTGAGCATAAGGTTAAATACACCCCAGCCCGATCGCAGGCATAATTGTACAATACACCACCCCAGCGCGATCACGGGCATAATTGTAAAATACACCCCAGCCCGATCATGGGTATAATTGTAAATACACCCAGCCCGATCGCGGGCATAAGGTTAAATACACCCCCACCAGCCCGATCGGGCATAATTTATTAAATGCCCCCACCAGCCCGATCGCGGGCAGCACAGACTCCACCCCCAGAACATATCCCTGGTGGTCCAGTGGACGTGAAGCCCAATCGCGGGCAGCAAAGTGATTAAATCTCCCCAAGAACATATCCCTGGTGATCTAGTGTCCACCCACCCACCCACGAAGCCCACCACGCTCCCCAGCAGCGGCGGTCGGCAGTATCCCACCCGCCTGCCACCCGCCACCCACTCGACTGACTGCGGTGGGGCCTGCATAGCCATTGGTGTAAAGCAAGAGCCAATGGGCGGCAGCCCATACCGTGCATAAGGCAGTCCCACCGGCAGTCAGTTGGCGGCGGCGGGACGGCAGGTGGTGGATGCTGCTGCCTGCCGCTGCTGGGGAGCGGGGTGGTGGGGCTTTGGTGTGGGTGGGGTGGGACACTAGATCACCAGGGATATGGTCTTGGGGTTTAATCATTTTGCTACCCACGATTGGGCTTCACAGTCCACTGGACCACCAGGGATATGTTCTGGGGTGGATTCTGTGCTGCCCGCGATCGGGCTGGTGGGGGGACATGACAATTATGCCGCCGATCGGGCTGGTGGGGGTGTACGAACCTTATGCCCGATCATTGGGGTGTATTTTATAATTATGCCCGCAATCGGGCTGTGGGGGTGTATTTGAGAATTATGCCCGTGGATCGGGCTGGGGGTTTATTTAACCTATGCCCATGATCGGGCCAGTCGGGGAGGGGGATTTTACACTTTGCCCGTGATCAGGCTGCAGGGGGCACAGGAGTAGGTTGAGGGCCACCCACAGGTGGAAGCTGCTGTGTTGCACCCTGCAGTGCGGCAGCTCACCTGTGGGTGGCCCTCAACTTACTCCTTTTTTTTTGGCTCAAAGTTGTGCAGGTGCAGGTTGGGGGTTGTGCCTGCACAACTCTGCACCGCCCGCTGAATATCGGGCTGTGCAGTTTATGCGTGGTTCCTCCCCCTCCAGTTCAGCATGCATTCATTTGCATTGCGCTGTTGCTCAGCTTGTCTTGGGGGGGCGCAACTGCCTCCTGCTGAATATGGCAGAATGGCACAATTTCGGACTTGCACAGGTGCAACCCTATTGCACATAGCGCAACCCTTTTGAATATCCAGCCCTGTGTCTTCTCATTTATATTACTTGCTCCTCATATGCAGGACCTGTGGAGGTGCTCATGCCAAGACTGCCTGACATGTCAAATATTCTCAACAATCATCATCCTGACTCTCAGTTCATCTATTCACACCAGTCACCATCCAACATCCGCAGAACTCCGCGTCACATATCTTAACCAACTATTTGTTCAATACCTTTTTCAAAGCCACATCATGGTGTTCAAGTTTCTCCTCAGGAAACTCACTTTTATCCAAATTTGGTATCAGTCATTCAAGAGTCGAACATTTACTGGATTTACTGGATTATTTAAGAACAAAAGGAGGCTAAAAGCCCATAGAGATTGTCCTCCCACTTGTGTGGGTCAGATGAGTCCCTAATTAGTCATCCTATATGTAATTACATAATTGTCCAGATTGGTTTTGAACATTTCAAATGTATTCTGGTTAACTATGTTCTGTGGCAACTTATTCCACTCCGTGACTGTCCTCACTGTAGAGAAATTGTCTCTTTTAGCTGTTCTTGTCCATGGTACTTTTAGCTGTTTGTGTGATAGCAGGATATTACACTTTGGTTTTAGTGTAATCCCACATGCTAAAGACAATTGTGGAGAATTTAAGACCTTATACATTAATAACAAGTTGCCCCATTGTTTCTTTCCTCAAGCGAGAGAAGGCCAGTCTCGTATAATCTCTCAGTGTATGTTATATGTTTTAAGTGAGGGATTAGTTTGGTAATTCTTTTCTAAACCCTTTCTAATAGTATGATGTCTGCCTTTAAATACGGACACGAAAAGGGGGAGCTGTAGTCCAGATGTGGTCTAACATAATTTCTATGCAAAGATAATACACATTGCTCAGTCCTACATACAAATGAATGCATTATCATTTTAATCATCACATTCGCTTTCTTTGCAACCATTTTACAATGGTCTGAAGGTGACAGTTTATTGTTTACAATAATCACAAGGTCTCTGTCAAACTCCAAAGTAGGTATGAGTATGTAATTTAGGTAATAAGAATATTTTGGGTTGTTTTTTCCAAAATGCATTACTGCACATTTACTTACATTAAATGTCATTCTGTTTGAGACTGCCCATTGTTCAATTTTAAAAAGTAATTTACAATGTGTAAATGTTTGAGAAATGAATTTACCTCTTCCCTGATTTGGTGCCATCCATGAATTTACTAATTTTGCAGTCAATATTTTTATGCATGACACTTGTGAAAATGCCAAACAGTGTAGAGCCCAGCACTGAGCCCTGGGACACCCCACTGGTGACAGAACCCTCCTCAGGTAAATGGCCATTTATTCTGACCTGCTGTTTCCTGAGGAACAACCAGTCTTATGTCAATTTGACTAATAGTGATGAGAAACCCATATTTATTAACTTGACAATAAGTGTGTTATGGGGTAAGGCATCAAAAGCCTTGCTGAAATCTAATAAAATGACATCATATGGTATGTTAGAATTTATAGTGGAACTGACATTTTCATAAAAGGTCATGAAGTTTGTAGTTGTTAAATTATGTTTTTTGAAACCATGTTGGTGATGGTCCTGCAGACCAAGTTTATCTATTTCTAGCCTTAGGAGTTTTTTGATTAATTTCTCCATAATCTTACAATTTACAAGCATGAGGCTTATCGGCCTATAGTTCTCAACTAAGCTCTTGTTACCTTTTTGAAAAATGGGCATGATGGTTGCTTTACGCCAATCATCAGGTACTTTACCATTCTGTAGTGATAGATTGAAAATTAACATTAGTGGGTATGCTAGTTGTCCAGCCACATCCTTTAGGAATCTGGGATGAATGTTGTCTGGTCCAGGGCATGAATTTTGTTTAATCTCTTTGCGTGAATCAAGAACTTCCTCCACTGAGAATTTATAATCAGTCTCAAAAGGTTCTGGTCTAGTTAGTTCATTTGTTAATTTGTCTGCTGAGAACACAGAGCAAAAGTAGTTGTTAAAAAGATTTGCAACCTCTGTGTCATTGGTTATGGCATTCCCATTGTGTGCTATTGGGCCCACTCCCCTTGAGGTATTGTTATTACTGTTAATATATGAATAAAATGCTTTTGGGTTTTTCTCATAAGCTAATTTAAACTCTAGGTTATATTTAGCTCTCCTAATGGAGTCTTTAACCCTTTTAAGTTCATTTTTCTATGTAATAGAATTTGTCAGTGAGGAATCTGATTTAAGCGTAAAGTACGCGTTTACTTTTTGCCTTATTTGTTTCTGGATAAATGAATTTAGCCAAACTGGAACTTTTCCCTTACAACTGTACTTCTTAGCTAGGGGTACATACTTATTTTCAAGATGGGTTATTGTTTCTTTTAATAGTTCCCATGATTGGTTTGCCATTTTATTATGAAAGCACTTATCCCAGTTAGTGCTATCAAGACATTGTTTGATTTGTAATATGTTTGCTGTGTTATAAGTCCTCAACATTGTTGAGTTATACTGTTTTGATAGTGAAGCCAATATTTCAAAAGTGACCACATTATGGTCACTACTCTCCAAAGGTCATAACATTTTTAGATTTGAAATGTCTACATCCATGCCGGGTATAATAAGGTCCAGAATGCTGGAACCTCTGGTAGGTTCAGTTACCATTTGTTCAAGACCATCTGTTATTAAATTGTTAACAAAGACCCTGTTCAAAATCTCTTGAACCAACTAGGTTTTTCCAGTTAATGCCAGGGAGATTGTAGTCTCCCATAATCAAAACCTCCCCCATGTTAGAAGCCACTGTGATCTCATCAAGGAGCTTAATATTATATTGATGTCCTGAGGAAGGTGGTCTGTAACAGTTTCCCAAAATAAACTTTGAAATACCATTTAGTAAGATGCTTACCCAGATACTCTCTGTTTGATCATTTATGGATTCAAATGGTGAGAGTTGTAGAGATATGATACTACCATTAATATAAGTACCTACTCCGCCACCAATGCGATCCTTTCTGTTACTATGGTATAGTTTATAATTTGGTATATTATTCATCCATTGGGCAGAGTCATCCCACCAAGTTTCAGTAATTACAATTATAGCCACACTATCCTGTTCAAGTAATGCTATCAATTCTGCCATTTTTGTTAAATTAAGAGTTCTGTCATTGAACATCGTGATTTTGCATTTGTTTTTGCCTTTTACTGTTTTATTATCTGATTTAAGAGAGGTATCATAAGAGATCCTCTCCTCCTCATTTATTAGTTTAAATGGTCACTTATTAATTTTGCTATATGGCAGCCTATTAGACTGCTCCATCTCCAGCTGAGGTGTAGACCATCCCAGCAGTAAAGGTTATGTCTATCTTTGTAGCACTCCCAGATGGTTATACATGTGAAGCCATTTGTCAAACAGCATTTTCTGAGCCATTCATTAATGATCTTAATCGTAGAATCATAGAAGCTTGATGGCAGAAAAGGACCATACCAGCCCATGTAGTCTGCCTTTTTCCCCTACACTTCCCCCTCCCTGCCAGCCCTCGCCCTCCCCCGATACTCAGACCCATATGCTTGTCCCATGTCCTCTTGAATTCTTCCACTGATTTAGCCCCCACAACTCTGTCTGGTAGTCTGTTCCAGGGCTCCACCACCCTCTCCATGAAGAAATGCCCTCCCACATTGCCCCTGTATCTTTTTCCTTGCAATCTGAGGCTGTGCCCTCTAGTTTAGACCCCCTCCTTCTTCTCAAGTAAACCCTCTTCTCCCACTTTGTTGAGCCCCTTTACATATTTAAAAGCTTCAATCATGTCTCCCCTTTCCCTCCTTGTCTCCAGTGTATACAGATCCAGCTCCTTACACCTCTGCTTGTATGACTTTCCCTGCATACCCTGCACCATCTTGATTGCCCTTCTTTGAACTCTCTCCAATGCATCTATATCCTTGTGGAGATGTGGCCTCCAGAACTGAACCCTATACTCCAGGTGCAGCCTCACCATGGTTTTGTGAAGGGGCATTATTACCTCCCTCTTTCTGCTAGTAATGCCCCTGCCTATGCATGCCAACATTCCATTGGCCTCTCCCACCACCCTGCCACATTTGATTCCTACCTTAAGGTTTGAGGAGACTATGATCCCCAGATCCCTCTCCTGTTCCTTTAATTTCCTCCCCACCTAGAATGTACCCTGCTCTTCTGTTCCTACTCCCCAAGTGCATCACAGTGTGCTTCTTGGCATTAAATTTCAGCTGCCATGTCCCAGACCATCTTTCAAGCATCTTTAAGTCCTCCCTCATGTCCTCCACCCCCCCCCGGGATGTCCACCCTATCACATATTTCTATATCATCATCAAATAGGCACAACCTTCCCCTCAAACCCTCAGCAATATCACTGATGTAGATTTATTTATTTATTCATTTTATTTATTGTATAATTGGATTCACAACCTTTGAGCCAGAGGCTCATTTACAAAGGTACCTCGTCACAGAGAGGACATACAGAGTCAACATACTTACAGAATACAATCATACAGAATAGCATAGTTTTACATAATTGCTTGAACACAAAGAGTAATTAAAAACATTTCAGAATTGACAGGTTTAGTACCAGCAGGTACTGGCAGTGGAAAGGGAGGCCATGGGGGAGTTGGGGGGGTGAGGGGGAGTTTGGCCCAGAGGGCAATGTCAATAGTGTTTTGAGAGCAGCAGAGCATCTGTTAGCTATTAGATATTGAAGAGAAGTGGACCCAGAGTGCACCCCGTTTAGCACCACTCTCTGAGTTCTTCCTGACAGCCAGTCCTCCATCCAGCTTGTTATTTTCCCACCCAACCCCAGGCTTTCCATCTTGCTCACCAGCCAGCCTTATATGGGGGATGGCATCAAAGGCCTTACTGAAATCCAGATGGGCCATGTCCACCGCCCCCCCCGGTCAATCACCTGAGTCACCCAATCAAAGAACTGAATTAGGTTTGTCTGGCAAGACTCCCCCTTCATGAAGCCATGCTGCCTGCTGTCCTGCAAGACATTCTCCTCCAGGTAATCCATCACCCTCTCCTTGATTAATGCCTCCATTACCTTCCCCACCACTGACATGAGGCTGACTGTAGCCTGGTCCATCACATCCATGTCCCTACACGTATTAATGCTAAGTCAGAAAAACACACCATGCTTGATTGGGTGGTCACCAACTGTCCCCTCAAGATAAAATCAGTAGGAGTCCTTTTGGACAGTATCAGTGACCATTCCCCTATAGTCTGCATGTGAAGAAATAACTTCCTCAAACCCCCCCCACCAAAGGTCACCCTGGTCTGGGATATGTCCCAATTTGACCCCAGTGCTTTCCTTGCCTCTATTTATGATGCCAACTGGGGACCAATAAACACTCTCCCAGACATCAGCCAAGCCATCAATTTCTTTATAACCACCTTTACGGGTATCGTCGATAGCCATGCTTCCATGAAGAGGTGTAGGTCCAAGGGTATCAAAGCACCATGGCTCACTAAGGATCTCAGAAAGCTCATGTCCTCTTGGGATCAAGTCTGGTGAATCTTCAAAGGTAGTGGGCTACCCTTTGCCTGGCAAGTTTACAGGCAGCTCAGGAATAAATGTAAAAACTCCATTCAGAAAGCCAAACACCTTCACTTCAGCATGCTCCAAACTGAGCACCTTTCCAATCCCAAGAAATTCTGGAAGCAGATTACTTTGCTAATCAAGGGGAAGTCTGCTGAACTCCCAGGCTCCCTCATTACTGTCCAGGGCACCATCTTCACTGACCCTGCATCCATCGCTGCTGGATTTAATTAATTTTTTACTGATCTTCATAAATACACATCGCTCTTCTTACTCACCCGCCCACTTCTCTGACCCCCTGTTTTCAGAGGACACTGGGGCTGGACCAGCTTTTAACCTGAAACTGGCAACCATTAAGGAAGTCCATCAGCTTCTCATCAAACTGAAAACTGAGAGTTCCCCAGGTCACGACACCCTAGAGCCAAAATTTCTCAAGTTAGGGGCAGTAGCCCTAGCCCACCCTGTTTATGACCTGTTCACCCAATCCTTCCTCTCAAGTACTGTCCCAGATAAATGGAAGGTAGCCATGGTTGTTCCCATTCATAAGGGTGGTACTACCACTGCTGCTGAGAACTTTAGACCCATCTCCATCCTCTGCCACTTGGCAAAAATCCAGGAGCATATTATGTATGACTACCTCCAGAATTACCTGGACCACCACCACCTGCTTTCCCTCTTCCAGCATGGGCTCAGAAAGAACCATAGCACTCTCACTGCCTTAATAAAAGTCACCTCTGATCTGTTCCATGCTATGGACCAAGGCTTTGCCACCAGAGCTATCTTTGTCAAGCTAACATAGGCCTTTGATTTGGTCAACCACATTCTCCAGTTCCAGCAGTTACATGTTCTTGGTCTGGATGCCAGTGCCTTAACATGGGTCCAAAGTCATCTTTCCTGCCATACACAAAGGATCAAGTAGGCTGGTTCTCTTTCGGACATCAGATCCATAACTCACAGTGTTCCTCAGGGTTCCATACTGGGCCCATTGCTGTTCTCTCTATTTACTAATGATCTACCTAATAACTGTGAAGGAGCCTCTACGCATCTCTACGTGGATGATGCCATTATCTATCACTCCTCCCCTGATGTTGGAAGGATCAACAGCATGTTAGCATCTGACTTTCATGCTCTTGAAGGCTGGTTTCTACAAAATCAACTTGTATTCAACACCAAGAAAACAAAATGCATGTTTTTCTCCTACCCACCTTCTACATCACATACTCTCCTCCCTCTCATGATTCTCTCATGCAGTGGTGATAACTTTGAATATGTACATACCTTTAAATACTTGGGGGTCACCTTGGATACCTCGCTCACCCTTGATGCTCATGTTACCCTCATAGCCAAATCTCTGAATCAAAAACTAGGCCTTCTCTATCATATCTATCCCTTCCTTACATCAGTCTCTCGTCATAAGATTGCAGTTGCCACTCACCTTCCCCTTCTAATTTATATATACTCCTCCTTGCCTTAGAAAGCTTATTCAACTAAGACAACCTCAACGAGCTCTGCAGTCTGCCTTCCTCCCCCTACTCATTATGCCAAAAATGAGGTTAGCAGTGTCCCATTGATCATTCACTTACTCAGCAGTGTCTGACTGAACTCCCTACCTCTCTCCATACTATTCTGTACCATGCTCACTCAGTTTCAGTCCTCGTTACTGTCCCAACTCTGCCTCTCCACCTTGCTCCTGTTTCCGGTAAATTATGGTTCAGTTTCCAAACACTTTTTTTAACCTCGTCCTTGTTCTGTCCCTGATTCAGGTATTATTCCTTGCTCTCCAAGCCTCACTAGTATGATTTACTACTATTAGTATGTTCTTTTGTATCTGTTACCATTAGTGAATCAGTGAATGATGTATTTGATACCTATGTGAGAGTCTACAATTCTGTGTTGCCTACCTGTATGTAGTTATCTAATCTGCAGGTGTATCTGTCTGTATTATAATCTTGTTGATCTTCAAATGTTGTGAACAAAACCATTGTAACTACCTTTACTATGTCAATGTACTGCACTTTCAATGTACTGCACTTCTGGGTCGCCCCTGAAAAAAGGGACTGAAATGTCTCAGTGGGCCCACCCAGTTACCAAATTTCAAATAAATAAATAATCAAACATTTAGCAATCATAAGGGGGGATTAGCAAAGCTTAGAGGGGCCGGGAAGGGGGAGATGGTGGAGGGAGATGGGGCAAAAGCAGCAATTCTGAATGAATATTTCTGTTCAGTCTTCACTATGGAAAAGGATGGGCAGGGCCCACTGCTGGACTTCAAAGGAGCTAAGGATAAGGAGGTAAACACCAGTCCATTCACAGAGAGGAGAGGGTCCTAGAATAACTGGCAAAGCTAAAGGTGGAAAAAGCCATGGGTCCAGATAGCATACATCCCAGGGTCCTAAAGTAACTGAGGACTAAACTGGCAGTCCCTCTGGAAGCCCTGTTCTGTGAGTCCTTAGACACTGGAGTGGTCCCAGAGGACTGAAGAATGGCAAACATTGTCCCTCTTCACTAGAGTGATAGTAAAGAAGAAATGGGGAACTACAGGCCAGTTAGTCTACCCTCTGTAGTTGGAAAGATAATGGAGGCACTTCTTAAGCAAAGAATAATGGAACACCTGGAAGCCAATGGACTGGTGGATCCCAGGCAACATGGGTTCTTTGTAGGATGATCCTGTCAAACTAATCTGAAAGATTTCTTTGACTGGGGATGACAAAGGTAGTAGACGGGGGGGGGTAGATATTGCCTACCTCAGTTTCAGCAAAGCCTTTGTTACGGTCCCACATAGGAGACTTGTCAACAAGATAGGCAGCCTGGGGTTGGGATGCAAGGTGGTGAACTAGATTAGAAACTGGTTAAGGGACAGAAAACAGAGCATAGTGGTGAATGGAACTCAATCAGGTGAAAGGGAGGTGACCAGTGGGGTACCTTAGGGGTCAGATCTGGGGCCAGTCCTCTTCAATGTCTTCATCAGTGACATTGCAGATGGGCTGGAGAGAAAGACTTGCCTGTTTGTGGATGACACCAAGGTCTGCAACAGGGTGGATACTCTGGAGGGGATGGAAAGGATGAGAAAAGACCTGGAACTGCTGGAGAGATGGTCAGGGGCATGGCAGTTAAGATTTAACACAAAGAAGTGCAAATTCATGCATGTGGGGAGCAGGAACCCTGGGGCAAGCTACAGGTTGAAGAGGAGCTGCTGGCACTAACTAAGGAGGAGAGGGACTTGGGGGTCATAATCACAGATAACTTGAAGGCCACCAAGCAGACAGGAAAGGTGGTGGGAAAGGCCAGTGGAATGTTGAGGTGCATTGGAAGGGGAATCACAAGCTGAAGAAGGGAGGTAATAGTTCCACTGTACAAGACCCTTATGAGACCTCACCTTGAATACTGTGTACAGTTCTGGAGACCACACCTTTGAAAGGACATAAACAAAATACAGACGGTGCAAAGAAGGGTGGCCAAAATGGTGAAGGGATTACATCACAATGTGGAATTATGTCAAAGAATTAAAGGAACTGGTAAAGTATTGAAAGAAAAAGGACTGAACAATCACAGTAAAATATTAAATAAAGAGGAGCTAAGAAATGAGAGAAAGGGTTAAAAGGCATGAGATTCCCTAAGGGGAAAACTTGCTACAGTTAGCAAGTTGCTTTTGTATAAAACTAGGATGTCATACAAGACTGCAGAAGAATGAGAAAAGGAGGATTTATGATAAGTAAGACCCAAATGGTATGTGCAAGGCATAAAAATGTTTGCTGACACACTGTTTAAATGAGATACCCTTAAGAAGCACTGTACTGCCTGTCATTTTCTGTTTTAAGAGCTTCTCTGACATAGACACAAAGGACTGGCTGTACTGTATGCTTTGTGAAGGTTTAGGGTAAGACAACCTAGTAGATTCACTACAGTCCAGCTCAAAGGTCAGTTCAAGCTGACACTGCAAACAGCAGTGTGACATCACTTATCAGGATAGTAAAATGTTTTTGTGTAAAAATAGGACTACTGCGAGTTCAAAGGTCAGTTCAAACTGGCCTTGCAAACAGCTGAATAACATGACTTATCAGAAGAGGCGTACTGTGTCCAAGAAAAGTGTGAGGTTGCTTTACCAATCTATTATTGTAAAGAGTCTTATCTGATGAAGTACTTCCCTTGTCTCTGATGCTATTTTGAAAATGGCCTTATTTAATAAAGGCCTTCCCTATTTATTTCTTGCTGCTATTCTAAAAGCCTACCTTATTTAGCAAAGCAATGCTTTTAGCTGTGAATAAGCTCTGTATAAATACGGGCTAGACTGTGAGCTTCACTAGTGTTCCAGAAGAAGGCAGAAGGCCACACACCATTACTATCCATGGATGCTGGAACACTCCAGAGGACAGACTATCAATCAATCAATCAATCAATCTTTTATTTAGATAAGGCGCCCTTCCAATGCTCAGGGTGCCTTTACATTATAACATTAAAAATTCAGCACATATCATAAAACACATATAAAAACATATTAAAACACGTCCATATAACGTCAAAATTCAATATGTAACCCCCCCCACACACACACAAATGAGGGTTCCCGAAAAGTCTTCCTTGAGCTTGCCTAAATGCTCACTGCCAGACTGGTGTCCTGCATTTTAGCAGTTTAAATGTGATTGCCAGATAGTGCCAGTATAGCCTCTGTTGAAAAATGTAACTATTTGATGAAAATCATTTAGAGTGATAATGATAACGTAGTTTGTCTAACCTGCCTTCTTTGCAGAAAGGACAGTTTTGTTTATCTCTACTATCTTGGTCCTGGACTGCAAATTGGAACAATCAGTTCTAGTGGGACCTAAAATGGAGCCGGGCTACAGGAGCTGTCTGGAGTCAAAATCTGTAGGAATTTTATTTTTGGGCTTTTTTTTTGCACCTGAAGGAGGAGCTCCTGTTGTGGCTGATAGATGAATCAGCCAACCAAAACTTTTGGATCTTAGGGAAATTCCCAGGCTTGCTGCAGTTTGAGTCAGATCTAAGTTGGGAGCTGAAAAGCAACATGCTTGAGACAGTCAAGCAAGCTGTCTGAGTAGTTTTGTGCAGTAGAACTGTGGAAAGGCCTGAGTTGTGGCCTGCATGTCTGCCTGCTGCCCCTGAGAGGGAGAGAAGAGAATTATTTCAGACAAAATCCAAGTTTGTGAGAATGAAGTAAGCCACTGATTTTTTGCCAGGCTCATGCCTGAAGAAGACCGAAGATTTTGCTGAATACAATTAGCCTGTCAGGATTTCCAGCAGCTTTTGAATCCCTGGTTTGTGCAGAGACTTTGTGATTGTGACCAGAGAGTGGTTTGCCTGGTACAGTAGAATTTCTTTACATGTAAATGTGCTGTGTATTAAAAGTGGGTCGTGATTTGGTTCCTCACTGTGTGAACTGTGTTCTGCTTGCTGGAAGCTTTATCCAGCCTAATCGGACTGAATCCGTGTTCATCTCCATTCGGCCTGGGCCATGCCACGCTGCCTCTGCCAGACTACCCCACTGCACAGAAAAAGCCACTGATGAGAGACCTGCCTGGGGATCACCCCTGCTCCATGCTTGAACAGGAACGATGCCTCGCGAATCGTAGGGCCCTGTTTCTCCTGGCACTGCAGATTAACCACCTGCTGTCTCGCTTTTTCATCCAGCCTGTGTCCAGTCTTGGGTATCATGACTAATCATCAGGGTAGCTCCCTCGACAACAGCCTAATCTAAAAGTGTGTCATCTGATCATCTCGTTTTCTTTTCACGAACTGAGCCCTCCTGCTCCGGATTGCAAATAGTGTGTGTTGTGCATGTTGTTTTCTTCCATCACGGGGCTCCAACCAGCTGCAACATTCCTGACTAGCCCACCATCCTCCACCTGGGTACCCAGAGTGTGTTACTGCTTATGGACCCTGAAGTGGATGCATAACTGTTTAATTGATAGAGCCTTTAAGCAAATTAACCTAATTACGCCCCTCCCTTGTTCAAGTCCCTTAAATAAATCAGATCTAACTTGTTTTTGCATTGCCTTGATGGTGGTTCTGGTTTGTGCAAGAGTACTGTACTGCTGTTATTTGCTGTGTATAACCTTGTTTTACAGGGTGTCCCCAGGGCCGAGCCAGAGGAAAGCCCTGATGTTAAGTGCAAACAGTGTGAGTACTTGTGTGGTGTATCGGGGTCTTGTGAAAGTGATTATTGGGTATTGTTCCGGCCACTAGTAATGGACGAGGGGGATTACAATGTCCTGGAGGGCTGTGCCCAGGTTAGCTTGACCACTAAAAACCCTGACCTCTGGGCGGAGGCACCCGTTTCAGAACTCAGGCCCTTTAACCTGCTACTAGCCAAGCAGACGGGGGGTAGTAGCCCTTGAGATAGCGCCACCTAAGGGTTGCATCTTAGAGGCTCACCGTTGGGATTTTGTGCCTTCTAGTGGCCAAAAATTATGAATTATTGTTAAAGATTAATGTTTACCCCAGTAGAAATAGCTGTACACCAGTTGGTGGGGTGGTGTACTGGGCAAGAGATCAACCCTTAAAATGCTCTACTTATGCTGGATATTCCCCTGGGTACCAGTAAAGACACTGTAGAGGGAGCACTCTCCAAAGTTGAACGCTTAAAAAAACCTGTGGTGGTGGGTCGACAAGCTGATTTGATCACCCAAACTTTCATAGCCTTGGTAGAGTATAGTGACCTCATGGACAGCTCTAAAGTGACACAGACTATTGCCCCAGAAGGGGTTCCAGCTGCCTGGAGAGTGATAACAAAAGACAGTAAAGACCCCGGGGAGGATGAGCACCCACCATTATCTGAGACTTTTGAGGAGAAATTTGTTGCTGGAGAAGGGAAAACCATAGAAGACTTTAAGAAACTATTCCTGCCACCTGGGGGTGTTCTTCACCCAACACCCCCTCCCACTCCAGCACCTGTTACAGCCCCACTTTCTGTGCCCATGCCAATGCTGGCCCCTATATCTGTACCTGCCATTAGTCATTACTCCTACCGAGGGCTGAGATTCTTCTCGGGCACCCTCCCCACCCCCCAGGGGAGGATGACTGGGAAACATGGTAGATTACATTGCCCCTCTATTACTTGAATGGCAATGCTCAGAAGCAGGGTAACAAAAGAGGTTGAGTGAGAGCCTCCAAGGTCCTGCCCTGGCAACCATCTGTGTCAAGCAGGCCAATAACCCCGAAGCAACTGCACAGGACTATCTGAATGCAATGGAGAATGTGTATGGGAGCCCGGATTCAGATGAGGATCTGTGGTGGAGAGTAAGAAATGCTAAGCAGTACCCAGGGGAGCCATTGTCTGTGTATGTACCTCGGTTTTAAAAGCTGCTACAAGAGTGCCACAGAAAGGGTAGTTTGCAATCAAATTAATTAGATTGAACTATGCTGGACTGGATCCTTAAGTCTGCTCCATTTTCAGAATTGTTACTGCTTCAGTTGCGCCTTGCAACCCAACTGGAATCACCCCCCTCCTATGATGAGCTAATTAAACAAATTCGGGGGGTTGAGCAAAGGCTACCTCAAGGGAAACTGCACCCATATCTGCTGCTACTGCTCAAGTGACCGAGAGTGATCAGCTAAGTGAGGCTCATGGGCAAAATTTGGCACTTAATGAGCACTCTGAGAATGCAAAGGGCTTCCCACCCTGGGCCCAGCATTGGAAAGATGAGTTACTAAAAGAAGTCTGAGAGTTGAAGACGGGTGCCTCTGTAAGGGTTTCCCCCACGGAACAAGATTCAGGTCCCTCTCAAGACATGACTGCCATGGGGGCGGAGGTGCACCCTCAGTCATCCCCTACCAAGAGTAGCGCCCAGGCTGAAATCCAAGAATTGCCTGCAACCCTAAAGGAACTTTTAAGATACGTTGCACCACTCTCACTGCAAGCAGATATTGGACCCGATACCTTGTTACTGCCTCAGTCCTCATGTGATGTTCTCCAAGGATGACCCAGGAGTCTATCATTTGTCACAACTGTGGGAAGGATGGCCATATGAAGAGAGTGCGGTCTCAGAAAGACTTAGAAAAGGTAGCAAACAGACTCCAGGGAGCTCCGAAAAGCAAATCAGTGGCCAAGGAGTGCCTGTAATGACTGCAGTGAGGGTTCAAGAAACACTAGCTCAAATTTCTTTGTGGCTAAATCATCTATCCAGGCCTCTGATACTGCCTCTCCAGACTGGTCCAGAATATTGGTCCCTTCGATGGAGACTTCTGAGACTGTCAATGGTATCCATGCTTGGGCTATGCTCGACAGTGGGTCTCAAGTGACCATTGCATTTCAGTACTGGTATGACAAACACTTATCTAATGTACCATTACAATTTCTGGAAGGCCTACATGTGTGGGACCTGAGCGACAAGTCTTATCCCTACCTAGGTATGTCCGCCTCTGGCTGTCTTTTTCTGCAACTGTAACTGGTGTAGAGGGCGAGTAGAGACACTGAACCTAGTGTGTCCCCTCACTGGACTATATGATGGGGTCCCCTGCTAATTGGGAACAACGCCCATGTGTTTGGGAGACTGGCACAACTCTGTCACGAGAAACAAGGGTGATAGACTGGGAGGGCCCTGAGAATTCTGGCTGTGATCAAGAAGGCCTATGATCTGTAACAGAAACCTGAGGAAGTAGACCAGGATGACCTGGTGGGATCGTGTGGAAGAAGGATCCCGATTCAATGGTACTGGCCCCTAATGCCCAGTGTACCATTCAAGGGAGGTCCACCTCTGGAAAGATGTCAAGAACAAAATACAGATGTTGGATGTGCCAGACAATGGAAAATTGCCAGAAGGATTATTGGTCAAGCCCAGCATCTTGCCTGCTCATGCCCATGCCTATGTACAATGAGTGATGGTCCAGATTCACAATATGTCAGATCGGAGATCTGGGTGAACAGAGGTGCACCCTAGCTATGGTACACTGTGCAGACACTGCAATATTGCCCAGCAAAAGCACCCTGGTGAGAAGGAGAGAGTGACCCCAGACTTGTTTGACTTTGGTGACTCCCGTGCCAGCTGAATGGAAGGCTAGAATTAACATGAGACTTGCCCAGAGAAACCAAGTGTTTTCGATTGAAGGAATTGGATGTGGGATGTGTCCTGGAGTGGGAGCATCACATACCTGCACAATGAACGGCCATTTTGAGAGAGGTAACGACACCTAGCCCCAGCAGACATAGATGATGTGAGAAGATACCTGCAGGAAATGCTCGCTGCTGGCGGGATACAAGAATCCAGGAGCCCATACTCCTCTCCCATTATGGTTGCGCATAGGAAGAATGGGTCTGTAAGGATGTGTGTTGATTATTGAACCATGAACCAGCGGACCATCCCAGACCAATGCACTATGCTGGTAGCCGCGAGGGCTCTGGAGTCGCCTGCCCTCCCAGCAGCAAGGACAGCCTCGGGCGTTGGGGTCGCTGTGCATCGTGGACCCCCCAAACTACAAGACACAAAGAACAGGAAGCTGGTAGCCGCGAGGGCTCCGGAGTCACCTGCCCTCCCAGCAGCAAGGACAGCCTCGGGCATTGGGGTCGCTGTGCATCGCGGACCCCCAAACTGCAAGACACAAAGGACAGGCAGCTGGTAGCTGCGAGGGCTCCGGAGTCACCTGCCCTCCAAGCAGCAAGGACAGCCTCGGGCATTGGGGTCACTGTGCATCACGGACCCCCCCAAACCGCAAGACACAAAGGACAGGAAGCTACGTGACCGTTCGTTGATTAGGAGCTTAGGAGCTCAGTTTATTGGACTCTGCTGGTCAGTCGGCGCGTGGTGTAGGCCCCGCCAGCACTGGCGTCTGTTTGTTTGGAACTTTTGGCGCCTTTTTGAGTATAAAAAAAGTGACTTTGCAGTCAAGCGTGGAGACCTCTAAGTCTGCCCCGACTGCCCTGTAACCAATCTATGTGAGAACCAATGTACTGTTAAAACGCTGTTATTATTTTTGTTCCATCCAAATACCTAGCAGCCTGTTATTTGTGTTGTTTCTGATTTGCAGCCTGCTCCCACCTTGTAGCCAGTATTCTGCCTGTTTTCTCAAGACCAGTCCCCTACTTTACTGCATTGCCTTTCTGTCCTCCAACTTAGCTAGTATAGTATTTTGCACAGTCGAGCTCTCCTATTCTGCCTTTCTCCACTTGCTATCAGCCCTCCTGCTGACCCGTTTTTACTTACCTGTATTTCACCACACCTCCCCCAGTCCCTATTTAACTTGCAGTTTTCTTCTTTATTCCACAGCTGGTAGCCACGAGGGCTCTGGAGTCACCTGCCCTCCCAGCAGCAAGGACAGCCTCAGGCGTTGGGGTCGCTGTGCATAGCGGACACCCCCCAAACCGCAGAACACAAAGGACAGGAAGGTACGTGACTGTGCATTGCTTAGGAGCTTAGGAGCTCAGCCTATTGGACTCTGCTGGTCAGTCAGCGCATGGAGTAGGCCCTGCTGGCACTGTGTGCCAGCTCCCACCGCCCCACCACCACCCTTGGTCGGCTCGTAGCTTTATAGGGTAGTCACGTGATCACAGGTTATTGAAAACAATCGGCCCACTTCTTTCCATTAGCAGGTTATCTGCTAGCTCCACTAGTGGTCGCTACATCTCTGCCTGTCTGCCTGCTACAGACAACCAATGATGCTCCTTGCACTCTCTCTGTTCCTTCTTGCCTTTCCAATAGCCTCCTTCCCCCCAACCTCTCGCCCTCTAAGGCAACCATTGCCACATCTCCACTTCACTGGCTTAAATACAGGGCTATTGCGCTCGACCACACTAACACAATCAGCTCCAACTAGCCCCCCTAACTGGCTAATTGGAGCAGCCATTCTCCCCCCTTCTCTCACACCCGGACTTTCTGTGCTGCACTGTATTAAGGCTGACCTGCTCATGACAGTGCCTCGCCCTTTCAACTGCCATCGCATAACCAGGGCCTCTCGGCATAAGTTCTTACATCTTGCAGCACTGTTCCTATTACTAGCAGGGGATATAGAAACTAACCCCAGACCTACCCCTCCTACAACGCCAACCCCTCTGGCTCTACCAAAGGGCCTAAAAATACTGCACCTAAACATTTGTAGTGTCCTTAACAAAACCCCAGAACTACAACTATCCCTCCTATCACTTCACCCTGACATCCTGATACTCTCTGAGACATGGCTCAAACCCCAACACCCAGATTCCTCTGTTGCTATTCCAGGATACTCCCTAATTAGGCAAGACTGTATGGGGAAAAAAAGGGGGGGTGGCCTAGTCATGTTTTTTTCCGTCAAGCACCAGTTCACCCCGGTCCACATCTCTACTCCCTCGCCACAAATTGAGTCTCTGTCAAAGTTGCACTGCCTTTCTCCACCCCGGTGTTTATAGCAGGATCCTACTGCACCCCTAACACCCCAATACTGAGTATACTAAACCATCTGGCCAATTTAAAATCCGCCGCCACAACAGGTGAACTCTATGTCCTAGGGGACTTCAATTACAACTGGCTTGCAACTGACTGTGCCAAGCTGCGCTCCAAAGTAAATGCCCTGAACCTCGCACAACAAGTATCCCAACCCACCAGGCTAAATCTAAAAATGCACAACCACTCCCTCCTGGATGGGCACTGACCACACACCCCCATAGGTCAATAGGAGCAGGCCTACTCTCCGACTCCTTAAGTGATCACCATTTGGTTTACTTAGTCAGAAAAGTGCATAAACCCCTCAAACCCCGCTCCCGGACCCTACTAGCCAGGTCCTTCAAGTCACTCTCTCTAACACCACTTCTATCGGACCTGACCTTGGTAGACTGGTCCTTCATCCCTCAGGCCCCTACTATAGACGTTGCACTAGACAGTTTCAAAAATCGCTTCCTGAATGTCTGGAATCTTCATGCACCGCTAAAAAGAACTAGAGTTAGGGGTTCCCACCTACCATGGATATCCGCTGATATCATCAGCAAATGCCACTCCAGGGACTAGGCATGGAAAAAATACAAAACAACTAGCTCCCATCAAGCCCTTCAAACTTATCGGGCCCTTCGTAACTCCTGCACGAAATCGATTCGACTAGCCAAACAGAAATACTTTGCGCTGGCACTTAGCACATATCTTAACCACCCAACCCAATTCTGGAAAACTATAAAATCCCTCCTATCCACGCCTGTACAACCACCAACCCCGGCCCTATCAATCCTTGGCTCGGCTGTCACTGACCCTTTTGAAGTTGCCACGGCTTTTAACACTTTCTTCACCAACAGCACTACTTCCCTGGTACAGAGCCTCCCCCTTTCCCCACCCAGGACAACTACCATGCCTAACTCACAGCACACCTTCCCCCCCTCCTTCTCCTTCCGTCCTGTCTCCCTGGCCAAAGTCTACCAAGCACTGTGTAACCTAAACCTAAACAAGGGCAAATGTCCCTCGGGCATGGACTCCAGACTATTTCAGCTACCAGCCCCTGCTATTGCCGCCCCGTTAGCTGACTTGCTCAACCTCTCCTTCTCAACATCTACAATACCCACAGCTTGGAAGCTGGCAACCGTCATCCCACTACCTAAAGGGGGTGACCTCTCCTCTCCAGGGAATTATCAACCCATCTCTCTTCTCCCAACTCTGGCAAAAATACAAGAACAATTTGCCCTTGCTCAGTTCTCCCAATACTTAGTCGATTCCTCCTTTTTCACCCCTTAACAATCAGGTTTCCAAAAATCTCATTCCACTGTCACCTCTCTATTAAGAGTTACAAATGATATCCTCTCAGGTATAGATAAAGGCCATATCACCTCGGCCATCTTTATCGATCTGGCCAAAGCCTTTGATACCGTCTCCCACACACTCCTTCTAGACAAACTAAAGGCTGCCGGCCTCTCTGACCTTGCCACTAACTGGTTTCAGGCTTACTTGCATGGCAGACACCAAACTGTGAAAACTGGCCCCAGCATATCTTCCCACCTCCCTATCACTATGGGAGTCCCTCAAGGTTCAGTCTTGGGCCCAATCCTTTTCTCAGTTTTCCTGAATGAACTACCGCAAGTCTGCTCCCACTCTGCTATCCAAATGTACGCGGATGATACTGTGCTATACAACATTGGCCCATCCTCAGAAACAGTGCATGCCCAACTGCAGCAGGATTTCAACATGTACAACACTGGCTCAGATCAAACCAGCTTTTCCTAAACGCAAAAAAGACAATCTCACTAACTTTTGGCTCGCAACCACGGCTCTCCCGGCTCACCATTCACCCCCCTTTCCTAACCCTGGACCTTTCTCCCTTAGAATCCTGTACCTCGTTCCACTACCTAGGCGTCTGGCTCGACCAATACCTAGACTTCTCAACCCATGTTGACTCCCTTCACAAAAAACTGCATCCTAAACTAGGGGCCCTCTATCATAACAAAGACTGCTTGCCCACCCCGGTCAGGCATGAACTTGTGCAAAAAATGATACTTCCGATTTTTGATTACGGGGATGTAGTCTATGGCACCACCTCACCATCCACTCTGGCCAGCCTGGACACACTCTTTCATTCCTTCTGCCGCTTCATACTGGAAAGTCCTAAACTGACACACCACTGTGACCTATACAGCTCCCTGGCCTTTCCCTCACTCTCGGCCCGCAGACTAATCCACTGCTCTAGAGTTGCTGCTAAATACTGGTCCCATACCCTTCCTCCCTACCTGAATTGTACCTTAACTTCTCAACCCCCATCGGCTTACTCACTGCGGCACTCGGATACCAGTCTATTCCATATCCCTCTTATGCATACCTCTATGGGACAGGCGGCGCTTAGATACCGCTTACCTAAACTCTGGAATGACCTCCCAACAGATATCCACCACTCCTCTAATCTTAGACACCTCAACACCCGCCTCCATGAACATTTCCTCATGGTCTGCTCCTGCACCAGGCCTACACTTTAGTAGACCCCAACCTCTACTGGGCTACTATACCATGTTATATCAACTTAACGCTCTGGCAAGGTACGCACTGCTGCTCGCTCCTTTCTTCTGTCCCTCTATAAAGTCTACAAACCAGTAGTTGTGTTATTTTTTTTCTGTACTATGTAATGGTTTTTGTCTCTGTGCTTGTTTTAGTTCTTCTATAAGTTGCATGTCCGCCCTAGCTACCTACTTGTATAGTCTCTCATATTGTGCCTCCGCAATTATACAAAACATATGTGCATTGCTATCTTTCACCTTGTCCCTTCCCCTGTTCCCCCAGGTGGCAACTGGAAACGAGTGGTTCTCCACTCAGCATGCCTGCCTGGTTAAACTCTTAAATAAATAAATAAATAAATAAAATATGCCTCGTATACAAGATGCCCTGGACTGCTTGAATGGGGGCAAATGGCTCTCAGTGTTGGATCTTCACAGCGGATACTACCAGATCCTGATGGCCCCGGAAGACCATGACAAAACAGTCTTCAACTGTCCGTTGGGGTTCTATGAGTTTCTGAGGATGCCACAGGGGATATCGGGCACCCCGGCTACCTTTCAGTAACTGATGGAATGTGCCGTGGGAGATATGAATTTGCTGGAATTCCTGGTATACTTGGACGATGTCATTGTGTTTGGGAGCACCTTAGAGGAGCATGAGAACCAACTGTTTAAAATCCTAGACCGATTGGAAGACTTCAACCTCAAGCTGTCCATTGACAAGTGCCAGTTTTTCCAAACCTCCATGAAATATGTGGGGCACATGATATCTACAAAAGGGATAGAGACTGATCCCAGTAAGGTTGAAACACTGACTACTTGGCCCCAGCCCCATAATCTGAAGAATTACAATGTTTCCTGGGGTTCTGTGGCTACTACCACAGGTTCATAAAAGACTATTCCAAGGTGATTCACCCACTCTTGAACCTTACCCAGGGTTGCCCTCCTGCCAATCATAAATACAAAAAAGGGGCCATTAAAGAACCAGAAAAAGTATACTTCCACTTGGGTGAACTCTTTGGGCCCTGCTGGATGCCCTACTGTGAAGCAGCCTTCCATGAGTTCATATACCAGTTTACCCACTCCCCCATCTTCACCTATGCTGACCCCACCAAACCCTATGTGCTCCATATGGATGCTAGTCTGCAGGGTGTAGGAGTGGTGCTGTATTGAGACCATAAGAATGGCCTGAGACCAGTAGCTTTTGCCAGCATGAGCTTGACCCCATCCGAATGAAACTACCCTATGCATAAGTTGGAGTTCCTTGTGCTAAAATGGGCCATCATTGACCAGTTTCATGAATAACGCTATGGGGCAAAGATATTGGTGAAGACTGTCAATAACCCGTTGACCTATGTACAGACTTCAGCTAAGTTAGACACCACTGGGCACCCGTGGCTTTCTGCATTATCAACCTATGATTATGCTGTTGAATACAGATCAGGCCTGAACTATATTGATGCTGATGCCTTATCACGAAGGCCCACTTCCAAGAGTGATTGGGTCAGACTGTCTGAACCTGACATGTGAGCGTTGTGCCAAAAGTTTCATAGAGATCAACAGATGTCTGTGGACCCAGTGGACTGTTTAGTAGATTGCTTGGGCCCTTCTGATACCTGCATACCAGCTGCTTATTGCCACTTATCTGCTTTAGCTATTAGTGCACTACCTCAATTTGACAATGACAGCATTCAGTGGGCTCAGTCCCAAGATCCTAACATTCAGCCAGCACTTGATGCCCTGCGTGAGGTGAAAGATGTGCCTAAGTTATGTTCCACTGATTGCAAACTGCTTTATTGTTTAAAGAATGCGCCAGATTGAAGTTGCTCAATCAGTTGTTGTAGAGAGAGACAGTAGATCATAGTGGCAAAGTAGATAAGCAACAACTGGTCCTGCAAATGGCGTTTAAAGATTGGGTACTGAGGTCCCTCCATAATCACATGGGGCACCTCGGTATTGACAGAACCCTTGACCTGGTATGATCTCACTTCTACTGGCCCAAAATGGGGGCCAATGTTGAGCACTATGTAAAGACTAGTAGTCGCTGCCTGCAAAGAAAAGCCCTGCCTCAGAGGGCTGCTGCTCTTGTTAATATTACTACCAGCACCCCCATGGAACTAGTCTGCATAGACTTCTTGTGTTTAGAACCTGATCAATGGAACACTAGCAATGTGTCAGTGGTTATGGATCATTTCACATGGTATGCACAAGTTTTTTCCACCAAAGATCAAAAGGCATCTACCATGGCAAAAGTACTAGTGGAAAATTTCTTCGTCCACTTTGGTGCCCCCAGCAGATCCACTCTGACCAGGGCAGAGACTATGAGATTTGACTAATCAAAGAAATGCTCTCTCTATGGGGGTGCAGAAGTCAAGAACCACCCCCTATCACCCGTAGGCAGACCCTCAACCAGAACATTTTAACTGCACCCTTCTAGACATGCTGGGCACCCTCCACCCAAAAGAAAATCATAAATGGAGCCAGCAGATTTGCACCTTGGTACATGCATACAATTGCACAAAAAATTATGCTACTGGGTTCACCCCCTACTGCATCATGTTCGGGAGAGAAGCCCAGCTGCCAACTGATGTCTGTTTTGTGGTCTCTCCAGATGGGGTCCAAGCTAAAAACTACTTGCAATATGTACAAAAACTGAAAGCTCAATTGAACCATGCCTATCAACTGGCCCAGATAATGGCAGACAAGAGAAATCTAGCCAACAAAGAGAGGGATGATAAAAAAGTAAAGACTCAAGAGTTTCGACCTAGAGACCGTGTGTTGTTATGCAATTTGGGACTGCATGGTAAACACAAAATTGCTGATCGGTGGCACCGCCTTCCCCATGTAGTAGTTGGAAAGTTGGATGATTTACCTGTGTACAAGGTGTGCACAGAGAACAACTCCAAAGCTGTCAAGACCATGCACCGTAACCACTTGCTACCTACTGGCCAAGTCATGATTGAGGCTGAACCCCCAGAAATTGAGCCCCCTGGACCAGTGACTCATGCTGCTGCAAGAAAGAGACAGAGTCAACCTTACCCCAGTGGTCACAGATTCAAGGTTTTCTCTGCAGGAGGCCCAGAATGATAGTGACTGTCAGTTCACTTCTGACTAAAGTGAATACGACCACGCCTATTACCCCTCTTATGAACTGAGTCAGCTGGTTCGAGGTAACCCCCTGATAAATTGTGGGGATGAAGCTGGGCCTTCTGGACTGCCTTACCCCCCCAGCTTCATCCTTGGAGCCAATGTTCTCAGAAAGTGAAGTGCAAAGTATCACGTCTGAAGATGTTGAGTCTCTGTGTATTGTGAAACTGTATGATTTGCCTGAAGAAGGGGCTGAGGGTTTGAGTCTTTCTGGTGACATGCCAGAACTTGCAGAACACTATGAGAGTGCTGACCACCCCCCTTCAGTGCCTCAACGCTTGATTATGCCCAAGCCTTCGCAAAATGAGTCAAGTGTTGTAGAAACTGAGCCTGCAGAGCAAGGAGCCGACAGTGCCCCAAGTTTGGACGTTCCCACCCAGGAAGAGGCATCCCTCACAAGTGACGAGAGTCCCCAGACCAGTGCTGAGAGTACAGAGACTGTAGTTGTCCCCCTCAGAAAGACTGACTGAGCTGTCAAGTCAGTAATACACCTCAGATATGATTCTTCTGGATGGCCAGTGGATTTGCTTCTCAATGTGGTGCACAGAGGTGTTTATGTCTCACCAAGCTCACTGCCCAAATTGAGCTTGACAGCCAATTCCAGGTTACTTGTCTTTCTCTCTCACCATGGCGAGCTGAAGAAGGGAGGTAATAGTTCCACTGTACAAGACCCTTATGAGACCTCACCTTGAATACTGTGTACAGTTCTGGAGACCACGCCTTTGAAAGGACATAAACAAAATACAGACGGTGCAAAGAAGGGTGGCCAAAATGGTGAAGGGATTACATCACAATGTGGAATTATGTCAAAGAATTAAAGGAACTGGTAAAGTATTGAAAGAAAAAGGACTGAACAATCACAGTAAAATATTAAATAAAGAGGAGCTAAGAAATGAGAGAAAGGGTTAAAAGGCATGAGATTCCTAAGGGAAAACTTGCTACAGTTAGCAAGTTGCTTTTGTATAAAACTAGGATGTTATACAAGACTGCAGAAGAATGAGAAAGGAGGATTTGATAATAAGACCCAAATGGTATGTGCAAGGCATAAAAATGTTTGCTGACACACTGTTTAAATGAGATACCCTTAAGAAGCACTGTACTGCCTGTCATTTTCTGTTTTAAGAGCTTCTCTGACATAGACACAAAGGACTGGCTGTACTGTATGCTTTGTGAAGGTTTAGGGTAAGACAACCTAGTAGATTCACTACAGTCCAGCTCAAAGGTCAGTTCAAGCTGACACTGCAAACAGCAGTGTGACATCACTTATCAGGATAGTAAAATGTTTTTGTGTAAAAATAGGACTACTGCGAGTTCAAAGGTCAGTTCAAACTGGCCTTGCAAACAGCTGAATAACATGACTTATCAGAAGAGGCGTACTGTGTCCAAGAAAAGTGTGAGGCTAGCTTTTACCAATCTATTATTGTAAAGAGTCTTATCTGATGAAGTACTTCCCTTGTCTCTGATGCTATTTTGAAAATGGCCTTATTTAATAAAGGCCTTCCCTATTTATTTCTTGCTGCTATTCTAAAAGCCTACCTTATTTAGCAAAGCAATGCTTTTAGCTGTGAATAAGCTCTGTATAAATACGGGCTAGACTGTGAGCTTCACTAGTGTTCCAGAAGAAGGCAGAAGGCCACACACCATTACTATCCATGGATGCTGGAACACTCCAGAGGACAGACTATCAATCAATCAATCAATCAATTAATCTTTTATTTAGATAAGGGCACCTTCCAATGCTCAGGGTGCCTTTACATTATAACATTAAAATTCAGCACATATGATAAAACACATATAAAAACATATTAAAACACGTCCATATAACGTCAAAATTCAATATGTAACCCCCCCACACACACACAAATGAGGGTTCCTAAAAGTCTTCCTTGAGCTTGCCTAAATGCTCACTGCCAGACTGGTGTCCTGCATTTTAGCAGTTTAAATGTGATTGCCAGATAGTGCCAGTATAGCCTCTGTTGAAAAATGTAACTATTTGATGAAAATCATTTAGAGTGATAATGATAACGTAGTTTGTCTAACCTGCCTTCTTTGCAGAAAGGACAGTTTTGTTTATCTCTACTATCTTGGTCCTGGACTGCAAATTGGAACAATCAGTTCTAGTGGGACCTAAAATGGAGCGGGCTACAGGAGCTGTCTGGAGTCAAAATCTGTAGGAATTTTATTTTTGGGCTTTTTTTTTTGCACCTGAAGGAGGAGCTCCTGTTGTGGCTGATAGATGAATCAGCCAACCAAAACTTTTGGATCTTAGGGAAATTCCCAGGCTTGCTGCAGTTTGAGTCAGATCTAAGTTGGGAGCTGAAAAGCAACATGCTTGAGACAGTCAAGCAAGCTGTCTGAGTAGTTTTGTGCAGTAGAACTGTGGAAAGGCCTGAGTTGTGGCCTGCATGTCTGCCTGCTGCCCCTGAGAGGGAGAGAAGAGAATTATTTCAGACAAAATCCAAGTTTGTGAGAATGAAGTAAGCCACTGATTTTTTGCCAGGCTCATGCCTGAAGAAGACCGAAGATTTTGCTGAATACAATTAGCCTGTCAGGATTTCCAGCAGCTTTTGAATCCCCGGTTTGTGCAGAGACTTTGCGATTGTGACCAGAGAGTGGTTTGCCTGGTACAGTAGAATTTCTTTACATGTAAATGTGCTGTGTATTAAAAGTGGGTCGTGATTTGGTTCCTCACTGTGTGAACTGTGTTCTGCTTGCTGGAAGCTTTATCCAGCCTAATCGGACTGAATCCGTGTTCATCTCCATTCAGCCTGGGCCATGCCACGCTGCCTCTGCCAGACTACCCCACTGCACAGAAAAAGCCACTGATGAGAGACCTGCCTGGGGATCACCCCCTGCTCCATGCTTGAACAGGAACGATGCCTCGGCGAATCGTGTGGGCCCTGTTTCTCCTGGCACTGCAGATTAACCACCTGCTGTCTCGTTTTTCATCCAGCCTGTGTCCAGTCTTGGGTATCATGACTAATCATCAGGGTAGCTCCCTGCGACAACAGCCTAATCTAAAAGTGTGTCATCTGATCATCTCGTTTTCTTTTCACGAACTGAGCCCTCCTGCTCCGGATTGCAAATAGTGTGTGTTGTGCATGTTGTTTTCTTCCATCACGGGGCTCCAACCAGCTGCAACATTCCTGACTAGCCCACCATCCTCCACCTGGGTACCCAGAGTGTGTTACTGCTTATGGACCCTGAAGTGGATGCATAACTGTTTGAATTGATAGAGCCTTTAAGCAAATTAACCTAATTCGCCCCTCCCTTGTTCAAGTCCCTTAAATAAATCAGATCTAACTTGTTTTGCATTGCCTTGATGGTGGTTCCGGTTGTGCAAGAGTACTGTACTGCTGTTATTTGCTGTGTATAACCTTGTTTTACAGGGTGTCCCCAGGGCCGAGCCAGAGGAAAGCCCTGATGTTAAGTGCAAACAGTGTGAGTACTTGTGTGGTGTATCGGGGTCTTGTGAAAGTGATTATTGGGTATTGTTCCGGCCACTAGTAATGGACGAGGGGGATTAAAGTGTCCTGGAGGGCTGTGCCCAGGTTAGCTTGACCACTAAAAACCCTGACCTCTGGGCGGAGGCACCCGTTTCAGAACTCAGGCCCTTTAACCTGCTACTAGCCAAGCAGACGGGGGGTAGTAGCCCTTGAGATAGCGCCACCTAAGGGTTGCATCTTAGAGGCTCACCGGTGGGATTTTGTGCCTTCTAGTGGCCAAAAATTATGAATTATTGTTAAAGATTAATGTTTACCCCAGTAGAAATAGCTGTACACCAGTTGGTGGGGTGGTGTACTGGGCAAGAGATCAACCCCTAAAATGCTCTACTTATGCTGGATATTCCCCTGGGTACCAGTAAAGACACTGTAGATGGAGCACTCTCCAAAGTTGAATGCTTAAAAAAACCTGTGGTGGTGGGTCGACAAGCTGATTTGATCACCCAAACTTTCATAGCCTTGGTAGAGTATAGTGACCTCATGGACAGCTCTAAAGTGACACAGACTATTGCCCCAGAAGGGGTTCCAGCTGCCTGGAGAGTGATAACAAAAGACAGTAAAGACCCCGGGGAGGATGAGCACCCACCATTATCTGAGACTTTTGAGGAGAAATTTGTTGCTGGAGAAGGAAAACCATAGAGGACTTTAAGAAACTATTCCTGCCACCTGGGGGTGTTCTTTACCCAACACCCCGTCCCTCTCAAGCACCTGTTACAGCCCCACTTTCTGTGCCCATGCCAATGCTGGCCCCTATATCTGTACCTGCCATTAGTCATTACTCCTACCGAGGGCTGAGATTCTTCTCGGGCACCCTCCCCACCCCCAAGGGGAGGATGACTGGGAAACATGGTAGATTACGTTGCCCCTCTATTACTTGAATGGCAATGCTCAGAAGCAAGGTAACAAAAGAGGTTGAGTGAGAGCCTCCAAGGTCCTGCCCTGGCAACCATCTGTGTCAAGCAGGCCAATAACCCCGAAGTAACTGCACAGGACTATCTGAATGCATTGGAGAATGTGTATGGGAGCCCAGATTCAGATGAGGATCTGTGGTGGAAGTAAGAAATGCTAAGCAGTACCCAGGAGCCATTGTCTGTGTATGTACCTCGGTTTTAAAGCTGCTACAAGAGTGCCACAGAAAGGGTAGTTTGCAATCAAATTAATTAGATTGAACTATGCTGGACTGGATCCTTAAGTCTGCTCCATTTTCAGAATTATTACTGCTTCAGTTAGCCTTGCAACCCAACTGGAATCACCCCCCTCCTATGATGAGCTAATTAAACAAATTCGGGGGGTTGAGCAAAGGCTACCTCAAGGGAAACTGCACCCATATCTGCTGCTACTGCTCAAGTGACCGAGAGCGATCAGCTAAGTGAGGCTCATGGGCAAAATTTGGCACTAATGAGCACTCTGAGAATGCAAAGGGCTTCCACCCTGGGCCCAGCATTGGAAAGATGAGTTACTAAAAAAGTCTGAGAGTTGAAGACGGGTGCCTCTGTAAGGGTTTCCCAGGAACAAGATTCAGGTCCCTCTCAAGACATGACTGCCATGGGGGCGGAGGTGCACCCTCAGTCATCCCCTACCAAGAGTAGCGCCCAGGCTGAAATCCAAGAATTGCCTGCAACCCTAAAGGAACTTTAAGATACGTTGCACCACTCTCACCGCTGCAAGCAGATATTGGACCCGATACCTTGTTACTGCCTCAGTCCCTCATGTGATGTTCTCTCCAAGGATGACCCAGGAGTCTATCATTTGTCACAACTGTGGGAAGGATGGCCATATGAAGAGAGAGTGCCGGTCTCAGAAAGACTTAGAAAAGGTAGCAAACAGACTCCAAGGGGAGCTCCGAAAAGCAAATCAGTGGCCAAGGAGTGCCTGTAATGACTGCAGTGAGGGTTCAAGAAACACTAGCTCAAATTTCTTTGTGGCTAAATCATCTATCCAGGCCTCTGATACTGCCTCTCCAGACTGGTCCAGAATATTGGTCCCTTCGATGGAGACTTCTGAGACTGTCAATGGTATCCATGCTTGGGCTATGCTCGACAGTGGGTCTCAAGTGACCATTGCATTTCAGTACTGGTATGACAAACACTTATCTAATGTACCATTACAATTTCTGGAAGGCCTACATGTGTGGGACCTGGCGACAAGTCTTATCCCTACCTAGGGTATGTCCGCCTCTGGCTGTCTTTTTCTGCAACTGTAACTGGTGTAGAGGGCAGTAGAGACACTGAACCTAGTGTGTCCCCTCACTGGACTATATGATGGGGTCCCCTGCTAATGGGACAAACGCCCATGTGTTTGGGAGACTGGCACAACTCTGTCACGAGAAACAAGGGTGATAGACTGGGAGGGCCCTGAGAATTCTGGCTGTGATCAAGAAGGCCTATGATCTGTAACAGAAACCTGAGGAAGTAGACCAGGATGACCTGGTGGGGATCGTGTGGAAGAAGGATCCCGATTCAATGGTACTGGCCCCTAATGCCCAGTGTACCATTCAAGGGGAGGTCCACCTCTGGAAAGATGTCAAGAACAAAATACAGATGTTGGATGTGCCAGACAATGGAAAATTGCCAGAAGGATTATTGGTCAAGCCCAGCATCTTGCCTGCTCATGCCCATGCCTATGTACAATGAGTGATGGTCCAGATTCACAATATGTCAGATCGGGAGATCTGGGTGAACAGAGGGTGCACCCTAGCTATGGTACACTGTGCAGACACTGCAATATTGCCCAGCAAAAAGCACCCTGGTGAGAAGGAGAGAGTGACCCCAGACTTGTTTGACTTTGGTGACTCCCCGTTGCCAGCTGAATGGAAGGCTAGAATTAACATGAGACTTGCCCAGAGAAACCAAGTGTTTTCATTGAAGGAATTGGATGTGGGATGTGTCCTGGGTGTGGAGCATCACATACGCCTGCACAATGAACGGCCATTTTGAGAGAGGTAACGACACCTAGCCCCAGCAGACATAGATGATGTGAGAAGATACCTGCAGGAAATGCTCGCTGCTGGCGGGATACAAGAATCCAGGAGCCCATACTCCTCTCCGATTATGGTTGTGCATAAGAAGAATGGGTCTGTAAGGATGTGTGTTGATTGTTGAACCATGAACCAGCGGACCATCCCAGACCAATACACAATGCTGGTAGCCGCGAGGGCTCCGGAGTCGCCTGCCCTCCCAGCAGCAAGGACAGCCACGGGCGTTGGGGTCGCTGTGCATCGTGGACCCCCCCAAACCACAAGACACAAAGAACAGGAAGCTGGTAGCAGCGAGGGCTCTGGAGTCACCTGCCCTCCCAGCAGCAAGGACAGCCTCGGGCATTGGGGTCGCTGTGCATCGCGGACCCCCCCAAACTGCAAGACACAAAGGACAGGCAGCTGGTAGCTGCGAGGGCTCCGGAGTCACCTGCCCTCCCAGCAGCAAGGACAGCCTCGAGCGTTGGGGTCGCTGTGCATCGCGGACCCCCCCAAACCGCAAGACATAAAGAAGAGGAAGCTGGTAGCCACAAGGGCTCCAGAGTCGCCTGCCCTCCCAGCAGCAAGGACAGCCTCGGGCGTTGGGGTCGCTGTGCATCGCGGACCCCCCCAAACTGCAAGACACAAAGGACAGGAAGCTTGTAGCCATGAGGGTTCTGGAGTTGCCTGCCCTCCCAGCAGCAAGGACAGCCTCGGGCGTTGGGGTCACTGTGCATCGCGGACCCCCCACAAACCGCAAGACAGTAAGGACAGGAAGCTGGTATCCGCGAGGGCTATGGAGTCACCTGCCTTCCCAACAGCAAGAACAGCCTCGGGCGTTGGGGTCACTGTGCATCACGGACCCCCCCAAACCGCAAGACACAAAGGACAGGAAGCTACATGACCGTGCATTGATTAGGAGCTTAGGAGCTCAGTTTATTGGACTCTGCTGGTCAGTCGGCGTGGTGTAGGCCCGCCAGCACTGGCGTCTGTTTTTTGGAACTTTTGGCCTTTTTGAGTATAAAAAAAGTGACTTTGCAGTCAAGCGTGGAGACCTCTAAGTCTGCCCCGACTGCCCTGTAACCAATCTATGTGAGAACCAATGTACTGTTAAAACACTGTTATTATTTTTGTTCCATCCAAATACCTAGCAGCCTGTTATTTGTGTTGTTTCTGATTTGCAGCCTGCTCCCACCTTGTAGCCAGTATTCTGCCTGTTTCCTCAAGACCAGTCCCCTACTTTACTGCATTGCCTTTCTGTCCTCCAACTTAGCTAGTATAGTATTTTGCACAGTCGAGCTCTCCTATTCTGCCTTTCTCCACTTGCTATCAGCCCTCCTGCTGACCCGTTTTTACTTACCTGTATTTCACCACACCTCCCCCAGTCCCTATTTAACTTGCAGTTTTCTTCTTTCTTCCACAGCTGGTAGCCACGAGGGCTCTGGAGTCACCTGCCCTCCCAGCAGCAAGGACAGCCTCAGGCGTTGGGGTCGCTGTGCATAGCGGACACCCCCCAAACCGCAGAACACAAAGGACAGGAAGGTACATGACTGTGTGTTGCTTAGGAGCTTAGGAGCTCAGCCTATTGGACTCTGCTGGTCAGTCAGCGCATGGAGTAGGCCCTGCTGGCACTGTGCGCCAGCTCCCCACCGCCCCCACCACCACCCTTGGTCAGCTCGTAGCTTTATAGGGGTAGTCACGTGATCGTCAGGGCATTGAAAACAATTGGCCCACTTTTCCATTAGCAGGTTATCTGCTAGCTCCACTAGTGGCCGCTACACTCTGCCTGTCTGCCTGCTACAGACAACCAATGATGCTCCTTGCCCTCTCTCTGTTCCTTCTTGCCTTTCCAATAGCCTCCCTCCCCCCAACCTCTCGCCCTCTAAGGCAACCATTGCCACATCTCCACTTCACTGGCTTAAATACAGGGCTATTGCTCTCGACCACACTAACACAATCAGCTCCAACTAGCCCCCCCAACTGGCTAATTGGAGCTGCCATTCTCCCCCCTTCTCTCACACCCGGACTTTCTGTGCTGCACTGTATCAAGGCTGACCTGCTCATGACAGTGCCTCGCCCTTTCAACTGCCATCGCATAACCAGGGCCTCTCGGCATAAGTTCTTACATCTTGCAGCACTGTTCCTATTACTAGCAGGGGATATAGAAACTAACCCCAGACCTACCCCTCCTACAACGTCAACCCCTCTGGCTCTACCAAAGGGCCTAAAAATACTGCACCTAAACATTTGTAGTGTCCTTAACAAAACCCCAGAACTACAACTATCCCTCCTATCACTTCACCCTGACATCCTGATACTCTCTGAGACATGGCTCAAACCCCAACACCCAGATTCCTCTGTTGCTATTCCAGGATACTCCCTAATTAGGCAAGACTGTATGGGGAAAAAAGGGGGGGGTGGCCTAGCCATGTTTATTTCAGTCAAGCACCAGTTCACCCCGGTCCACATCTCTACTCCCTCGCCACAAATTGAGTCTCTGTCAAAGTTGCACTGCCTTTCTCCACCCCGGTGTTTATAGCAGGATCCTACTGCACCCCTAACACCCCAATACTGAGTATACTAAACCATCTGGCCAATTTAAAATCCGCCGCAGCAACAGGTGAACTCTATGTCCTAGGGGACTTCAATTACAACTGGCTTGCAACTGACTGTGCCAAGCTGCGCTCCAAAGTAAATGCCCTGAACCTCGCACAACAAGTATCCCAACCCACCAGGCTAAATCTAAAAATGCACAACCACTCCCTCCTGGATGAGCACTGACCACACACCCCCATAGGTCAATAGGAGCAGGCCTACTCTCCGACTCCTTAAGTGATCACCATTTGGTTTACTTAGTCAGAAAAGTGCATAAACCCCTCAAACCCCGCTCCCGGACCCTACTAGCCAGGTCCTTCAAGTCACTCTCTCTAACACCACTTCTATCAGACCTGACCTTGGTAGACTGGTCCTTCATCCCTCAGGCCCCTACTATAGACGTTGCACTAGACAGTTTCAAAAATAGCTTCCTGAATGTCTGGAATCTTCATGCACCGCTAAAAAGAACTAGAGTTAGGGGTTCCCACCTACCATGGATATCCGCTGATATCATCAGCAAATGCCACTCCAGGGACTAGGCATGGAAAAAATACAAAACAACTAGCTCCCATCAAGCCCTTCTAACTTATCGAGCCCTTCGTAACTCCTGCATGAAATCGATTCGACTAGCCAAACAGAAATACTTTGTGCTGGCACTTAGCACATATCTTAACCACCCAACCCAATTCTGGAAAACTATAAAATCCCTCCTATCCACACCTGTACAACCACCAACCCCGGCCCTATCAATCCTCGGCTTGGCTGTCACTGACCCTTTTGAAGTTGCCACAGCTTTTAACACCTTCTTCACCAACAGCACTACTTCCCTGGTACAGAGCCTCCCCCTTTCCCCACCCAGGACAACTACCACGCCTAACTCACAGCACACCTTCCCCCCCTCCTTCTCCTTCCGTCCTGTCTCCCTGGCCGAAGTCTACCAAGCACTGTGTAACCCTGTGAACATCATTCACAAATCTGGACTGTCATGTACGGTATGGGCTGCACGCCCATTGGCTCTTGCTCTGCACCAATGGGCATGCAGCCTACAGCAGTCAGTTGGCGGGTGGTGGGGTGGCAGGCGGGTGGGATGCTGCTGCCTGCCCGGCTTCTGGGGAGGCGGGTGGTGGGGCTTCGTGGGTGAGTGGGTGGGGTGGGGACACTAGCCACCAGGGCTATGTTCGGGGGGGGTTATTACACATACCATCTGCGATCGGGCATTTCGGTCCACTGGACCACCAGGGATATGTACTGGGGGTTATTACACATACCGCCCATGATCGGGCATTTCGGTCCACTGGACCACCAGGGATATGTACGGGGGGGTTATTACACATACCGCCCGTGATTGGGCATTTCAGTCCACTGGATCACCAGGGATACGTACGGGAGGAGGGGGTGAGCCACATTGCTGCCCACGATCGGGCTGGTGGGGGGGGAGTACACTATGCCCGCAATCGGGCTGCAGGGGGGGCACAGAGACTGGGTTGGGGGCCAGCCACAGGTGGCAGCTGCTGTGTTGCGCCCTGCAATACAGCAGCTCACCTGTGGGTGGCCCTCGACTTAAGCCTTTTTTTGGCTCAGAGTCCTGCAGGCGCAGGTTGGGGGTTGCGCCTGCACAACTCTGCACAGCCCGGCTGAATATCGGGCTGTGCAGTTTATGCATGGTTCCTCCCCCTCCAGTTCAGCATGCATTCATTTGCATTGCGCTGTTGCTCAGCATGTTTTCTGTGGTGCAACTGCCTCCTGCTGAATATCGCAGAATGGAACAAGTTTGGACTTGTAGCGCCAGCTCTATCGCGATGGCACAACCTTTGAATATCTGCCCCTAGTGTTTCCTTCCTCTGACTGGTATTAGGAGTTTTTCGACAAATTAGCCTGCTAGCTTTATGCTAGTTTTACGACCCTAGGGTTCTCCATACCTGATAGTGTAATTGTATTTCTGGTTCCCACAGTGCATCTTGTCTCACGTGACTGTTGATGTAAGAGAGACCCAATATTCAGCACATGCATGCCAAACAAACTAAATATCTTGGAAGCTTTACAAGCTGCACAAAAATTACTAGCAGCAAAGTTTTTCAGGACAGTAAAACCTTTAGGACGAGGGTGGTCACCAAGCTGAATTCTACAGATTTTAAAATATAGCCATCTCTGTTGTGAACAGATTGTAACGCAATGCTTTCTGCTGGATTTATGGGCTCTTCTACATCACCATTACATGAAACAAGGTGCATTGTAGGACAAAGAAGTGCAATAAAACTATTTGATATGGTGATCTCCAGGGGTCGTAAAACTACTCTTAAGCTAGCAGGCTAATTTAGAAAAAAACTCCTAATACCAGTCAGAGGGAAGGAAACACTAGAACTTCACATACAAATTAAAACACTCTGCACAGCATATATTTTTTCAAGTTTTGGGTGTAGTTTTCCTTTAAGTGCACAGGAGATTTGAGGTCTGGTAGTTGTTCCTGCAATTCCCTTGGCAGGCCAACAGATGGCTGTGGAACTTCTGGTAGTTTCTACATAGAACAATGCTGTCCTATATACTTATATTATGTAGCTCACATGATAATCCATATTCTGCTGGTGAAATTCTGCCAATTCTTTTCTGCCAGAATTACAAGGAATACGTTGGAATTTTCAGAAATTCCACAGAATTCTGTCCCAATGGAATCTGAAAATTCCAAACAGTACTAGGTAGGGGACAGGGGGAAACCACACAGAAAAAAAAATGGAGAATAATAATACAACAGTTCTTGCAGCAGAAATATTTTCTGGATTACTACCTCTCACTTTTAATCAGTTGTATAGTATAGTAGTTTCCCTCAGGATTGGAAAAAATAAAAAGAAGGTAGGTATTAGTACATTTGAGCTGTTCCATACTGCTGGAATCATAGGTAATAGTGTGGGTCTCTACGAGTATAATCCATCTCTGTTCAGCTGCTCTGCAATAGAAACCAGCTAGAGTAAAATAAACCACAAGTAATTATAGCCTACATCTCATAACTATCCAACAGGATGCCACCTTATAGTTTATAAACTGTTCAAAATGGAATTTTGCTCAGCGAAACCACAGATTCCTTGACCTAGTAAAAGTCCACTGCCATGCTGTGGCTTTTGTTCCAGAAATTAAATGACACTCAGGACATCAGCATGCCTTGCATACATATATGGTGATCACTCCCGGTATTGCTACTTTTTGTCAATAAGGTGGAGGACATTGTGAGAGGGGGAAGACAATTGCTGCGGACTCAGCCATACATTAATTCTCAGGCAACCGTGGATTACTTAAGAATTAATGTATGGTCACCTGACGCTCTTGAACCAATCTGACATAACCCTTTCGCTTCCCCATGTTACAACCTGTTTTTGCTTGGTCTGTGGAGTTTCTAAAAAGACTAATTATGATGATTATCATCCCAGGTAATAGATTTATAGGAGACTTACCACTGTCATTTATCTTTGGGGAAAAAAATATATGGTTCTTAAAAAGGAAAATTCTTGTAAGTTTATCTTTAAACTATATTTCAGATTTTCCTTTTAATAACCACAACAAAGTCACATATCCATGTGCATTTAATGAGGAAAACAAAAAAGTAAAAGATTAAAATGTTTTATTTTGTTAATGATGTCTGACTGCCTCAAGGCTTTAGAGATGCATGCTGTGCAATCTCTAGACTTAAGGACTATGCTTTGTAAATGTACTGCATGTGCAGTTTCACTGCAAGTAAGCACTTTTCAGCTTTGTGAAAAAAGCTAGAACATTGCACTTATTGTCATGAATGTACCATAAAGTGAATGGCATCGTGTTCTTGTTATGCTAAAACACATTACTAATATGTGTTTTGTTTTTTCCTTGGTAAAAAGGTTAAGTAAAACAAATCAAGTAACTAGGTGGTTAATGGCCACTTAAAATGGCTGGTCTGGCTACCTGGTTTAAAAAGCTAGTGGCCAAATTGAACCACCAACTCACAGACTAAAAACTTTATTAGTAATGTTTTTTTGTTTCTCATGCTTTATGTGGCTATGTAACATTTCAAGTCTTTCTTCAGCATGTGCTTCATTATGCTTTACTATGCTGTAGAGGAGCAAAACAGGCAGAGGCCCATAAAACAGCTCCTTTAGGATAGGGTGTAGTAATCAAGGATTCCACCATTGTTGATAAATTTGTCCAAACTGATTTTAAATTGGTCCTTGCTTGGACTAGATATTATATTCAGTGGTAATCTATTCCACAAATCTGCCACTCTTAGAGTATAAAAATATTTATGCCTATTAGTGCAGAATCTTTCTAATTTAATCTGCAGTGGATGCCCCCTTGTTGCATGTCTGTCACTTTTGTATTCTATATTCAATTCCATCATGAGTAATCAATCATTTAAAATGTCATAGTACATTAAAAAGTCTCCTCAATGTCTCCTCATTTCTAGTATATGTAAATTTAGATAAGTTAATCTGTCATTGTAGTCTAGTTCTTTTACATTTGAAATTGATTTTGTATAACGTTTTTGGAGTTTTTCTCATTTATTAATTTCTGTTTTAGTGTAAGGACTTCATAACTGACTTCCATAATCAATTATTGGCCTAACATAGGACTGATACAATGGAAAAAGGACCTCTGCCTTTCTGCTCTTAATGTTTCATTTTATTGACATAGAAACTTTAGTCACTTTAGAAATAACTGAGTAACACTGTTCTTTAAAGTTAAGGTTACAATTAATTATAATTCCTAGATATTTTTTGGACCTTTATGCTGGCAGAGTCTCATTTTTTATATGTATATGTATAAAGGGGGCTATCTTTCGCTAGATGTATAATGCAACTTTTGTCGTTATTATGTCACATACCCTATGGATCAGTCCTTTGCACAATTGTATTTATTTATATAATTTTGTATGATGTTGATATGTTCATGCATTCCACAGGGACCGCATAGCTTGGTGTCATCTGCAAATTTGGCTACTGTGCAACTGATATTTTCATCCAAATCTGCAATGAAGATTTGGAATAATAATGGTCCAATTACTGATCCCTGGGGTACACCACTTTACTCTTCCCTCAGTTGATTTGATATTCTCTTATTGATACTACTTGTGTTCTGTCCTGCATCCAGTTGTCTATCCAGTCAGTAATATACATGTCAATTCCATATTTGGAAAGCTTTTTGTGGGACCAGATTGAAGACCTTGCAGAAATCAAATAGGACAATATCCACTGGTATACCATTGTCTAACATTCTATTGACAGTATCATAAAGGTAAATAAGGTTTGTCATACAAGAATGCCCCTGTCTAAATCCATGTTGATTCTGATCAAATAATGTAACAGTTTTAAGTTGCTAGTTAATTAAATTTTTTATGAGAGAGTCAAAAATTTTACACGGAATGGCAGTAAGACTTATTGGCCCATTGTTCGATATGGTGGATTTATTTCCTTATTTGAAAATTGGGGTAACTCTGGATATTTTGCAATCATTGGGAATTTGGTTGAAATTCAAGGATTGTTCATATAGTATTTTTAAAGGAAGCCATATTTGTTCTTTCATAAGTTTTAACATGGGGGATGTGATATTATCAATGCATGGTGCACTGTTATCTTTTAATTTGTTTATCCGAAATAAAATGTCTTTCTTTGTAAAGATGTGAGTCTCAATAGTTATATTTATAGTAGAATTAGTATCCTGGTGTGTTTGATTTGAGAATACTGAGCAAAAATAAGCATTAAAGATATTTGCTATTTTAAATGGCTTGGTAATGCATTCATTATTTACTGTAATAGATGAAAGCTCCTCATTGCCTTTCTTTAGTGAATTAATGTAACTATAAAATTCCTTGCTGTTTGATTTGTTGGCTGTTTTTGCTAGATAAACTTCATAGTTTTTTTTTCTTACTTATTTATTTTGTTTTTACATTTTTCCTGTATTTCTTTAAATTTTGTCCAGTTTTCATCGGTTTTATCCTTCATAAACAAACGATAAAGTTTATTTTTTTATTAACTTTTTTATGTTTTAGTTTATCCATTTTGGTTGTAAACCCTTCTTTCCATACTTCTTTATATGTTTACATGTTTTTGCATTATTTTGTGTATTGTCTCTTTCATGAAGTTCCATGAATCATTAATATATTTTCCTTCAAGATTAGTAGCCCAGTCGATTCTACTAAGGTCCTGCTTAATACCAGCTTCATTTGCTGTTTTATATAAAAAATACTCAGTGCATCCTTTTATTGTATGCATGTGATGCTCAAACATAAAGAATATAGTAGAGTGATTGCTGTTACCTAGTGGTGCCTCAACAGAGCAGTGACTAATATTGATTTCTTCTGATGTTAATACTAAGTCAAATAGATTGTTGAGCCTGGTCAGGGATTTAACATGTTGTACTAATTTTTGTTCACTGCAGCGGTTCAAACATTCTCTCCTTTGTTTTGTGGATGCCACATGTAGATTCCAGTCAATGTCTGGGAGGTTAAAATCACCTGCCAATACAACTTTCCTTGTTTCAAGTGCTGTATGGATCTCTTTGATTAATTTTTCACGAGTTACAGAATTGATATCGGGTGGTCTATAGCAGATACCAAGAATATATGTATTTTTATTATCTAATATTTTGAGCCAAATTGTTTCTGTATCTTCACAGGATTTTATTTTATCTGTAATTTCAATAAACTTGATGCCAGTTGAAATACAGATGGCTACTCCCCCTCCTTTTTTGTTTTTCCTATTGTGGCATATTGAGTTATATCCTGCAATATTATAGCCCCAAGTGCCTTTATCATCCAACCATGTTTAGGTTAATAGAACAATGCCTATTTTTTCAGTTTGTGACATGACTTGAAGTTCATTAAAATTTGAGTTTAGACTTTTTATTTTACTTAATAGAAGTTTTGTAGTATGTTTATCTGGAAAAACTAGTTTTCTGGGTGGATTTGATAAATGTGAGGAACAGATCCCATTCCCCTCACTACCTAGTTTAAATATATGGATTTCATTGCCCCAGAGATAAGAGAACCTAGTAGATGAGTCCCGTCAGTGTTTAAATGCAAACCATCGTTACAGTACAGATTTCTTTTGCCATAAAATTTGTCCCATGAGTCTGTGAAGCACATTGACTCATTGGTGCACCAATTTTTGAGCCTTGTATTGATTCCAGCTATAGTTTTATTCTTTTTTTGACTGCTCTTGGTACAGGTAGAAGTCCAGATATGACTGGAACAGTCCCCAATTGTTTGAGATGAAGGGCAGATTCAACCATATCAGTGCAAATGTCTTTTTCATGGATTTTCCCCATGTCATTAATGCCTGCATGTATAGTTACTATGTGTTTATTTTTAACACTCCATTGTTTTATGACTTTGGGGATTTCATTTTTAATATCCAAATTGCTTGCTCCTGGATAACAGAACCATCCTGTGTTGTTTATCAGGTCCACATATAGTTGAATTACATTTTCTGATAATTGAGTCCCCCATTACTGCCATTTCAATGCTTTGAGTGTGTGTGTGGGGGGGGCAGTTTCCTCTATGGGTAGGCTGCTGAATCTATTATGTGTTGTTATTTCATTTGATGTAAGTGCTCTGCATCCATTTTTTGCTATTATATTACTGCCATGTACCAAGTACCATTCTTCTTGTGAGTTTGGTGCTGTTTGTCTTTGTTTTTTATTTGTTTTAACAATAGTTTCTAGTGACCTTGTCCTGGCTGAGTCAAATGTGTTTCCTCTCTACTTCTTTTCCTTGAAACAGATGTATCATAAGTTAGATGGTTAAGGCAATTATCTCTAAAGTGATTCACTAAATGGTGAGGATTTGGATACAGGTTTACATTTAAGGATGGGCTGGACAAAAGATTGGTTAATGTTCCTAGGTTAGGAACATTTACGGTTTTATTGATACCACACAGCTATTCCAAGTTCATACTATCCTTTAGGTTCGTGAGTTCTGCAAGGGTGTTGTGGAGTTTGTATTGCACTACCTCTAGTTGTGATGTGTGTGATATTATAACATAGACTCTTAATAATGTAGTTTTACTGCTGTCTGTTTTCAGGAAACCTAGTTTCTGTATGTGGTAGACACTAGCTACCTCATCTGAATTCTAGTGTAAACTGCATGTTTAAAAGGTTAAGATTCAACTGCAAATTGCTTTTGTAATCACATCTAGGGTTAAAAAATGTATTTTAATGGTCTCTGATTTATTACAGTGCCACTGCATGAGTTACTGCAAAACATTTGCTTGCTCAAGTGGTTTGCAGGTGGGGACTGCTAATGTGATTTAAGTTTTAATGTGTTGTTATGAACAGATAAAGACAGCACCTTTAATGAGTTTCACTCAAGCTGACAAGTAGGGAAAAATGTGTTAAACAAGTGTACATGTTTGCTGCACATGGTTTTGGAAACTACAGTTTGGGACAAATACAAATGTCAAACTGCTAAGTACTGGAACAAAGATGTGTTGACTAATGAAATGACAGGAAGGTCAAAAGGTTATGCATAATTGCTATGGCACTGCAGAGCACCTTCTGCAGCATAAACAGGGAAAGGACCGTACTACACTGTAAGTAAGTGTAGTCCCTAAGTTTATCAAATTAAATTACTAAGGGCAAGCAACCCTTGAACATTGTTTAAAGGAAATTGAGCTGCCTAATCTCCTGCCTCCTCCTGGGAAGGGGGCAGAATACCCTCACCTGTTTCATTTCTTTCATTTCACAATGTCTGCAATTCTAGCGGCTTGAGTCTGCACCACTCTAAATGCAACAAGATCTTTAAGTTCACCCTCCTCCAATGAGGAGGGGGGTATTTTTCCCATATTGGTTTTCCCATATTTTTCATTTAAAAAACTAATCTTTGGAGGAAGGAGGGGAACCAAACCCCCTCCACTCCAATTTGTTGCTCTCTCATTCCAGAACGCAGGACAAAATGTAGACGAACGTAGTCTCAGTGGTCCATAATGCTGATTCAAGGTGACACCATACTTTTTCCTGTAACAGTGACTGAAGAGTTCATGAGAGTGGTAGTGTCATGAGGCCCTAGAGTTCAGATAACTCCCAGTGGCAAGGACAGAGTCTATGTATACAGAAAGGGGTCCCACTTCTTGCTGAACAAAATAAAGGTGTCTGCAACATCCACAATGATTCAGTGGCTGGTATAAAAAAAAATCAACTGCAAATGACTGTACAAACAATGACCAGTCACTATGAACATTATGAACACCACAATGACCAGCCACCATGAACCACTGTGGACACCATAAAATGATTTTCTTTTTGCATAAGACTGCACAAGACTTTAAAGTGCGACTGAATCCATCCAGTGGCTTCACTCTGCTTCTATCCCAGAGACTTTAATCAATGTTGAGCAGTTGTAACTGTTGTTACTTGGTATGTTCAGTTTTCAAATTTTACATGTTCATTTCATTTTCTTATTTTCTTAAATGTTCATTTCTTATGTTAAATGTTTTTCTTAAAATATGTGTCTTTAAAAATGTTCATTTTTGCATGTGCCTGTCATTCTCAATGTGGCAGAATTAGGACACTGAGTCCAAATAAATGTGTCCTTATTTTATGCTTCAGTTTGTTAATTAATGCTATAACAACCCATCAACAGGGAGCTCAAGATCCTGTAGCTAGGCAAGAAACTATTTCATAAAAAACATATTTTGTTCTAGGTGCCTACTGAGCCTGGACAAAATTGTCAATCTATGTCAGATCTATTTGGGTCAGGTCTAACAATATTGGAATGGGGTAAATATAAAACAAATAAGATGCCAGAGTGGGTATTTTAAAACAAATAAGCCTGAGCCACATGGTTTTGATGGTTTATCCATGAAAAAAAGGTTTGTTAAGGCCTAAAGGTTTGTTAATGAAATGAAATGAAACTTTATTTGTATGGTGCCTTTCTTAAAACCAAGGTGCCTTGCAATAATTTAAAAACAATAAATAAGTAAAAATCCATAAGTAATCTATAAATCTATAGCTCTGAGCTCCAACTCACAGTCATTAATTAAAATTAATCTTCGACCATATATAGGTATTTAGGGCCATTTTAAAATCCTCTACAGTCGCACACTGACGAAGTGGATGGGGTAGAGAATTCCAGAGGGTCGGAGCAGCAAATATAAAAGCATGAGCACCTGATGACTTTAAAGAAACCCTCAGAATCTCTAGCAACCCCTCGTCTGCCGAGTGGAGAGATCACCTGGGGCAGTAGGGAACCAAAAGCTCTTTCAAGTAGTCTGGACCATGTCCGTGTAGGGCTTTGTAGGTCAAAAGACTGACTTTAAAGGTGATCCGCCACTGAATCAGCAGCCAGTGCAGATCACGTAGTACCGGCGAAATATGACAGGTACAAGATGTACCCGTCAATAACCAGGCCGCAGCATTCTGCACCAGCTGCAAGTGGTGGATATCAGCCCCAGGAAGCCCTAGATAAATGGAGTTGCAATAATCAAGACGTGAGGTCACAAAAGCGTGGACCAGTGTAGGAAGGTCAGTGGGCAGAACAAGGTGCTTAATCCTAGTGATGTTCCTGAGATGGTAAAAGGAAAGTTTGACAACTGTCGACACCTGCGAATGCAGTGTCAGTTCGTTGTCAAAAATCACCCCCAGGTTCTGCACCTGTTCAGAGGTAGGGAGCTGGATACCTCCCAGAAATAAAACTGAAGATAAACCAGCTCCCATCCCCTCTACCCTATGATCTGAGTCCACAACTATTACCTCCATCTTCTCCGAGTTCAACTTCAGCCAGTTTGAACTCATCCAGCCTTGGATTTCGGTGAGGCAGCTATTAATGACTGAGAGAGCTCTATCCTGGTCGGGTGCAAAAGACAGGTAGAGCTGAGTGTCATCTGCATAACAGTGAAACTTCAGCCCATACCTTCTTACAATGTTTCCGAGGGGCAGCATATACAATGCGAACAATATGGGGGACAACACTGAGCCCTGGGGAACCCCACATGACAGAGAGAGTGGGCAGGAAGAATTTAATCCAGACACCACTCTCTGAGTTCAGTCAGTGAGGAAAGATTTAAACCAACTGAGGACTGTCCCTGACAGACCACAAATAATAGTTCCTCTGTGTACAGTATTGTATGTTTGTTTACCAACATCAAGGTCTTGGTTTGCAAACAACCTTTAAAGGGCCAATACAAACACATAGGTAAACAAGTAATATGCATATCCTATGGGAACTAGGTTCTCAAAATTATTTACAATTTGCTCATAAGATATGGAAGCAAGGGCACGTCTCTGGCCTCATCTCAAATAACTACTTGACCACCTGGTGTTGCCTAAGACATAGACATCCACACAGGAGGTTTTGAAGCCATTGTCATTGGTCATGTGGTTATCCTAACAGCATCACTTCACAAGGAGAAATATCTTCTTCGTGAACCTGGTCATCAAACTGATCATACATTATGCTCCAACCTTAAATGTACATATTACTTCCCTTGTACTAGACTTAGAGTTGTTGATGTATCACAGCAACATTGCTAATTCATTTAATGAGGCTCACGCAGAGATAACTAAATTGGTTAAAGTAAATAGCAGAAAAGTAAAAGAAAAAGAAGACCAAGAGGTCATTTTCACAGCCTATGGTGGATATGTTATGACAATAGTAACTCAGTTACTGCAGCATGTAAAAAATGACTGCATCCCAGACCTCATCAGAGATGATCAAGTATTGCTCCCAGTGTGGCTGTGTGTGTGGCAGAATAGACTGGACTTGTGCTAAAACAAATTTCCAGAGGCCTTTGTTTAGCACTGCCTAAAACCTGGGATTGGTAACACCACATCTCAAGGGAGGCCCATGTTATACTCAGGGATCATGTTTGATCAGGGACACACTGTATATTTCTTCATGTGTCTGTCCATTCTTAACCCTGCTACCTCAGTATTTAATAAACAGTCCACTGTCCACTCCATAAAATACTACTTAGAGGAACACATGTACAAGGAATGCCTAGACTTTGGTGTTCCACCCTGCAATATAGATGTGGAGAGTGCCACATACTGCATGTTGCTCTGTAAAGGGCCATAGAGATGTACGTAGATGTGAGGTGTTCAATGTTGCTATTCCTGTCTGAGGCTGTGTACATAAAAAGAAGACAAACACTAAAGCAACTAGCCAAATGCAAATCAATCTTACCAGTTCTTGTCCAGTCCAGTTTACTAAATGGCATCTTTCTAACTGTCAAAGTAGTTTATAATATGAAGGGGTAGTACTGTATTGATACTAATCATATTAAATATCTTTATGGGTCCCTCTTTCGTGATGTCACCCCAAATTTTTGTTTTACTCCTCATAAGCATACGATTATTGGCCAGATTGTGAGCAACTCTGTTCCCACACATGATGAAGTCTGTCATTCAGAGTAAACCTAATCACCAAAAGAATAATGTACATATTGATTCCTTGTTCTTAAATTTACAATTTCTGCTACACTATAAAGATACACACCTCATTAAAATTATCAGTGATGTACATTAGGATCAAACAATCAAACACAAGTAATCAATAGTGAATCCTCTTCTGCTAATGTTCTTGCCTCTTATATTCCCATTTTTAATATTGTTATTCCCCCTTTAAACCTTAATCTACAAGCTTTGCTAAACCCAAAAGACACTCACCTTATACACATTTCCAATAATTTGTAACAAGTGCATCAGACCATTCTGGACATGATGCATAATGGAGACTATGAAATTATTGCTTCCAATTCATGGTTAGAAATTGCCTTCACCGCATCACTGTCAAGAGGTCAGGATTAGGAGGTGCTGCACTGATTGACGGGGCACCCCATGCACATTGGAAGGGGGTAAGATAGAGGTGGTTAGGTGCAGAAGGTGCCCTGGGTTTTAATAGGACCTAGAGAGAGGCCAGACATGTTTGGTTCCCATCCCCAGGGTTCCCACGAGACCGAGTGGGCAGACAGCTAGAGGGGCTGCACTGTCCACCAATGAGGGCAGTGCTGTGCAATGGCAGATTGATCAGAAATAGAACCACAATCATTGCAGATCTGGTTTCATCAGTCAATCTGGCATGCATTATGGAGACCTAAATAGGGCATGATGCTGGCCCAGTTTTAGAGGCTGCCATTCCCCTCTGGGTACTACATTGTGCACTGCCCCAGAGTGGAATGCAGGGGTGGGGGTGTGACCATCCGTTTTAGATCTGAGCTGGACTTCACCATGCACCCAGTGAGAACACCAAGTCCATTTGAATGTGTGGCCATCCATGGAGGTCCGGGTGCAGGCTGCAGTATTCTCCTGATCTGCCACCCCCCAAGGGGCAGCAGGAGAGTTCCTGTAGGAACATCAACGGTGAAACACTGGAGGCCCCCAGGTGTTTAGTCCTGGGGGACTTCAATGTTTGGGCCGATGATAAATTGTCTAGATTGGGTTATCACTTCCTCCAGATGATGGCATCTCTGGGCCTGTCACAAGAAGTTTCTACTGTGACTCACCAGGGTGGTCACATGTTGGACTTGGTCTTCTCGCTGGGACTTGAGATTGATAATCTCAAGACTGATAGGGTCATTTGGTCCGATCAGTGCATGGTGGAGTTCTTGCTCAGGGTCCCACCCCCCCCCGTGAGCCTTCCCCCTGCAGAGATGGTAAGCTACCACCCTTTGAGGGGTTTGACCCTGGAGGGTTTTCTGGCAGTAGCTGACCTATCTAGTTTGGGCAGTGCATGCATAGGGGGTGTGGGTGAAGTAGTCGCTGCTCATATAATGAGGCGATGTCTGGGGCACTCCACTTCCTTGCACCGGTCCATGTATGACCCAGATCCTCTCATTTGAGGTCTCTCTAGTTTGATGGGGAGCTCAAGGTGATGAAGATCAAGGGTCAGAGGTTAGAGCACTGCTGGTGGAGGACAAGTCTGGAGATGGACAGACTGGCCCTGCATGCACACTATGTGCTGTACTGTGGGGCAATCAACTGCAAGTGTTCCTGTCCAGGGAGATTGCCACTGGGAAGAACTGACCAGCTATTCTTTTTCAGACTGTGGATGGGCTGTTACATTCAGCTTGTCTACAGCCAAAAAAGTCATTTTCTGATGCTTTATGTGATGAGTTTGCTTGGTTCTTCTCTGACAGAGTGTCCATGATCAGGCAGAGGATCCCACCAGTGAGCCACAGCATGGCCAACAGTGGTTGCCCAGATTGTCTGAGGTGCATGCTGCCTGGTTGGGGGGAGTTTAAACCAGTGGAGGTGGCCGAGGTCACTGAAGTTGTCTCAAGGCTGAAGCACACATATTGTGAACTGGACCCAGTGCCAACTCATTTCTTAATAAGATGTGTTGATGCTGTTGGTCTGGTGTCTGCCTTGATTGTCCAGTGCTCTTTGTTGGAGGGGGTCTTCTCAGATGCCTTGAAGGAGGCACTGGTGAGACCCCTTCTGAAGAAGCCATCTTTAGACCCTGACATCCAGGTGAATTACCATCCTGTCTCCAACCTGCCATTTTTGGGAAAGGTTGTAGAGAAGATTGTGGTGCAGCAGCTTGGAGAACACCTCATGGCTTTTAATATCTATGAGCTGCTTCAGTCTGGGTTTCGTGCTGGGCGCTATGTGGAAACTGCAATAGTTTGGGTGCATAATGATCTCCTCAGGGCAAGAGATCGAGGAGAGGGGACAATTCTCATTCTCCTTGATCTCTCCTCACTTTCAACATGGTAGACCATTGTGTGTTACTCGACTGCCTGAGGGAATTTTGTGGACTCACTGGCACAGTCGACTGCTGGCTTGAGTCCTACCTCACAAACAGGAGGCAAAGGGTTGTGATGGGGAATTTCTTCTCCCCCCCAAGCCTTCTGTCTTGTGGAGTACCTCAGGGTTCAGACTTGTCACTGATGCTATTTGCCATGTATATGCTTCCCCTGGCAGAGATCATTAGGAAGTACAGTCTGGAGTTTCATTGCTATGTCGATGATACCCAGCTGCATCTATCCTTTGCCCCTGGGACATCCAATGTGGTGTAAGTACTGAACAACTGCCTGGCCAAGATTAATGATTGGATGGCCTCTAGCTGGTTGTGACTGAACCCTGATAAGATGGAGGTATTGGTGGTGGAGTCAAACAGGAGGCATAATAGGATGGCCTCTGGTGTAGAGACTGGATTGTTTCTGGGATCTGCACCATTGAAAGCCTCTTCTAGAGTGTGCAATCTTGGTGTTATCCTCAACAGTGGATTGACATTTGAATCTCAGGTGTCGTCCATTGTCCAGTCCAGCTTCTTTCACCTGAGGAATATCGGAAAGATCAAACACCTGGTTCCACCCCTGGACCACCCCACCTTGGTGCATGCATTCGTGACATCTAGGCTTGACTACTGTAATGCATTCTACCTCAGGGTCTCTGGAGGTACCCGCCATTGACTGCAGCTAGTGCAGAATGCAGCTGCCAGGTTGCTGACGGGACAGTCAAAATACTGTCACATCACCCCAGTGTGCATGATTTGCACTGGCTGCCTGTTTGATGGAGGGTTCTCTTTAAGGTGGGCTTGCTCACCTTTAAGGCCCTACAAGGACTGGGTCCCGGCAACCTGTCGGACCTTCTAACACCTGCTGCCCCAGTCTGCTACCTCCAATCCTCCTCTAGGGACCTCCTTGCAATTCCCAGGATGAGGTTAAAAACTGACAGCGACAGAATTTTTACTGTCACCTGCCCCATCCTGTGGAATTCGCTTCCTCCATCAATAAGAGAGCCCCTTCAGTTGAGGCATTCAAAGCCCACCACAAGACCTTTTTATTTAGCTGGGCATTCTCAGGCATAGTTTTGCAGACACTGTTTTGTAAATAATGTTTTTTTTAGATATGTATTATGATTATTAGAATTCAGCCGATAACTAGACCCATTTAAGGTTTGTGACTGAAGTTTTAACTGAAATGTTGATTTACTTATAATGTTTTTAACTTTTTGATGTATTTATTGTATGGCGCCCAGAGCCTCTGGGATTGGGTGCCTGAAAATTAAAATTTACCTTGCCTTGCCATTTGTCATTTTACACTTAGTGCTTATTTTTGTCTTTATCATTATGCTTTGTTATTTGCACTCAATGTTAAAGCAGCAATGTAGGTACTTAGATGACTTAGTTCTGAAGAGTTGAATACCCCTTTAGGAGTCTCCTCCTCCCCAAGGTGGGGACAGTGGAATTATGGCAGTGTATTAAAGGAACTGGTAAAGTGTTGAAAGAAAAAGGACTGAAAAATCACAGTAAAATATTAAATAAAAAGGAGCTAAGAAATGAGAGAAAGAGTTAAAAGGCATGAGCTTCCCTAGGGGGAAAACTTGCTACAGTTAGCAAGTTGCTTTCATATAAAACTAGGATGTCATACTAGACTACAGAAGAATGAGAAGAAGAGGATTTATGATAAATGAGATACTGTTAAGAAGCACTGTACTGCCTGTCATATTCTATTTTAAGAGTGTCTCTGAAAATAGACACAAAGGACTGGCTGTACTATATGCTTTGTGAAGGTTTAGGGTAAAACAAGTTAGTAGATTCACTACAGTCCAGCTCAAAGGTCAGTTCAAGCTGACCCTGCAAACAGCTGTGTGACATCACTTATCAGGATAGTAAAATGCTTTTGTGTAAAAATAGGACTATTGTCCAGTTCAAAGATCAGCTCAAACAGGCCTTGCAAACAGCTGAATAACATCACTTATCAACAGAGGTGTACTGTGTCCAAGAAAAGTGTGAGGCTAGCTTTTTACCAATCTATTATTGTAAAGAGCCTTATCTGATGAAGTACTTCCCTTGTCTCTGATATTATTTTGAAAATGGCCTTATTTAATAAAGGCCTTCCCTATTTATTTCTTGCTGCTATTCCAAAAAGCCTACCTTATTTAGAAAAGCAATGCTTTAGCTGTGAATAAGCTCTGTATAAATACAGGCTAGACTGTGAACCTCACTAGTGTTCCAGAAAAAGGCAGAAGGCCACACACCATTACTATCCACGGATGCTTGAACACTCCAGAGGACAGGTTATTATCTGCTTTGATTTGCTGCATGCTATAGCTATGACAGTGGTGGGTTGTTATCTGTCTAGTTTTACTGCATTGGGGATCTTTTTATTCTACTACAATAAAAATATTTAATTCATAACAACTAAGTGTACTCTGAGTTATCTTTCTGGGCCCCCAGCCACCGACCAAGCCGAATCTGTCCAGAGTGTAAAAACTCTACAGCAAGCCTTACAAGAAGAGAGAGTGAGGGACCTCAATTTGTACATGCTGGAAGAAAGGAGGGAGAGAGGTGACATGATAGAAACATTCAAATACCTCAAGGGCATTAACAAGGTGGAAGGGGACAACATATTCCAGATTAATGGTAGTGCCAGGACAAGAGGACACGACATGAGACTGAAGTGGCTGCATAAGGGGAAATGTCAGCAAGAATTTTTTACAGAAATGGTGGTGAATGCATAGAATAGCCTGCCCTAGAAAGTGGTGGCAGCCTGTACAGTGGAGGGCTTCAAGCATGCATGGGACAGAAACAAAGAAATAACTGAGATAGGAAGAAAAAGCTAACATCAATGACCAGATAGGGTCACTGGATGCTTCGTTAGGCAGCTTAAATGGGCAGACTGGATGGGCCTAGCAGTCCTTATCTGCTGGCAGCATCTGTGTATCTATAAACACTTATGTAACCAATTCAATGCTACAGATTTGTCTGAATGTGAGAATCTCTTATAACCAACAAAGGTTCTCAGGTGCAACATCTGAAAAGTAGAATTTTCCTCAGTTAGAATGGGGGTGTTCTTTTATTTTGCATGTTTAAAAAACAGTTTTTCTACACTTTTTGCTTAGGATGAGCCATGACAGAGTATAACTGTAACAACCTATTAAAACAGGGGTTACTAAGTAAATCTTAATTCATGCCACAGTAGTGAAAAGAGTTGATGTTTCTCAGTCTAGCAGACAAAAAATAAATGTTTCTATATGCTAGTGTTTACTGTTTTGCAAAATCCTCTGTGTTCTAAAACTTGTAGGTTTCCTCAGTACATCCAGTACTCATTAAGCACCTGCAATTCTCCATGCTATCTGGATTGCCTGCACGAAGAGGTATAAATATGGGTATCCAGGCAGAGCAGTTAAGTTCTTTCAGGATTAGTCAGAGGAGACAGAATTTGCAGATCAGAGCCCATGGGGTTCTAGGCACCTATGGGTGCACTTTCTGTGGTTGCAACTGGATGGGGGAGACTTACAGACTTAAGATGGAGACAGGGTCCTGGGTCTGAATGGCACTGATTCTCTCCAGTACAGGTCTCTAGATGCTCAGCTTCTCCTCCACCCCACCCCCATGGCCAGGATGTGAGACAGCAGGGACCTGTTAGTGGCTGACCCTCAAGGAGGGCCACTTTATGGTTTCTAAAATTTGGTCTTGTTTTCTGTCCAAGTTATCATGATTGAGGACTGGTGCTAGTGGCGGCATCCAGGCTTAAATAAATGATGACAGAAGAAAAGGTTTGTGGGTATTGAGTATCTGTACCTGAGAGCAAAGGAAAGGATGGCATGAGCCAGGGTCAGTCTGTATCTGTGACCACAGGGCACTGTGACATTGAATACTCAAGGGCAAGAGGCTAAGTGCAGCTAGTAATTTTTGCCTGCTTCAGTTCTGTTATATCCAACCTAAACAGTTTATTCACCCTAGGTAGGTACACCCTTCTGTGGTTAACATCCACTTATGGTGCTGAGGAAAATACTGTGCCTTAAAGAGCCAGGTATGTCCTAGGCCCTGCATTCCCCTTGTGGGTACGAGGAGGATCTCTCTCTCTCTCTCTCTCTCACTATAAGACATGCTATAAATGTATTACAGTGTTGCTCAGTGTCTGCACATGGCTGGCTATCTGACGACTTGTGCAGATGCTGATTTACATTGATAAATGATACTGATGTTGACTGGGCCCTTGGCAGGGTATCGGTTGGAGCTCTGGACTTGTAAACCCATTGTTACCAACTTGTATTGTGCACTATGCTATGTAAATAAATTCTTAAATTGTTTTGTTTGAAGCAACTTCACTTTCAATTGTGGTGGTCTATGTCCTGAAGATATTGCTGCACCTGGGTTATGCCCCCTATCCTCCCACATACACCTTATACTGTATTCCTGGTCTATTATACTGTGATACTGCTATTTTGCACTAACATGTAGATTTAGGCATCCATCATATAAGTATGAGTGCCAGAAATGTGCTTTGCTGCTAATATTTACTAATGTTTACATCCTTTAGATCATGCATGATTATTATACCTCACTATAATGCATTATGTTTGTCTTTTACATATATTCTATATATAATTTACCTAATCACTGATAAGATGACTCTGAGGGATCATCAGTGATTACATTATACACTATATATATGTGTGTGTGTGTGTGTGTGTGTATATATATATATATATATATATATATATAGGATACTTTTTTTTTTTTTTTAGTCTTTGGTAACCAGGAATGAGTGTGATATGGCAAATATTGTCACTCCTGCAGAGTGAGCTCTGGATATTTCATGAGTGCCGAAGGCACGAGTGAGAAATCCAAAGCTCACGATGCAGGAGTGACAATATTTGCCATAGCACACAATCTGACCATCATGTATTCAATATATACAATAGGGCCAAGAGTTTTAGAAGTTTTGTTATGCTCTCTTGTGTTCTGTTTCTGTTTATGTGTTTGCTCATTCTGTGTGTGAGCTTTTCTGAATGGGCTGGCAGTGTTATAAGCTCTGGGAGACACATGAGCGTGTTTTGCAATGCTAAATGAGCTAGTTTTAGGTAGGAGTGAGAAACATGCTTTTGTGAGGCTGTATTGTTTAGAAGTCTGGCTGCAGTGAAGTTGAGAGCATCACAGTAATTGTAATGAGCTGAGAGGCAGAGTGTTAGAACAGTTGATACTGTTTTCAATGGTAATTAAGTTAGCTGCAGGCAGAGTGCAGAGTGTTCTGTGAAATTGTGCTCTTTAGGATTCTGGCTGTAGTCAAGCTGATAGTATCACAGTAATTGTAATGGGTGAGAATCAGAGTTTGAGGAACAAGTGAGAGTGTGTTTCAGTGGTAGTTGAGTTAGCTGCAGGCAGTAGTTTAGACTGTTCTGTGAAGCTGTGCTGTTTAGAATTCTGGCTGCAGTCACAGTAATGAGCTGGAAGTTGGTGGGGGGTAGGTGTGTTTTGTAATGCTCACTGAGTTAGTTGTAGGCAGCAGTGAGACATCTGAAGTAGTTCTGCATTTGTGTCTATGGTAACAGCACAGGTGTTTCTTGCATGCTGAGGGGAAAGCTGCTTAGGTGAATGACCTTTTGTGACCTGTGTGTGTAAATGGCTGATATCATCACAGTAGAGCAGAGGATAAAAATATCACACTGCAGTGGATGATGCACTGTTTTATCTCACTCAATTACCACTCACCCCTATTGAGTGTATATATACATATATATATATATATATATATACTCACATAATTGTATGTAGTAGTGGCCAGTCAGCACGTATCTTTGTCTAAGCAAACTAGCTGACAGAGATAGAAAACCATTGTTATGTCTTATATTGTACATAGGCAAGAAATGCCACATGTAGTTTGAACCAGTCAGCATTTCTTTGGTCTAAGCTATAAAGCTAACCGAAGCATATTCTGTGTCTCATATGATACTCATTAGTAATTCTGTCTCCTAAGTTATCACCCAATGGAGAATGACTTAGGACCAATACATATTGTTTTTCATATCTGTAACGATGAGGTAATTTCTGTTGCTATACTGTTATCTGTAGTATATAGCCTTCTGTAACCTAGTTCCACTGGGAGAGAGAACAAGATCTTGGAGAACCTAAGATTGTAGAAATAGTGGAGACTATGTACATTCTTCAGGAGAGTGGTGAGAAACCCATCTCCCTTGTGATTTTCTCTGTCACATGCTTGGCATGAGTAGTATAATAAACCTCTATTATTATGCCTGCTTGTTTATGAATGTTTCTTGGCAGGCTCTAAAGACATAAGAATCTGTATTATTATTATTTATTCTACACACTAAGGGCCAGATATTCAAAACTTTGCGCTGGGCAAAAATCATTTGCGCAGGTTTAGCGCGGGATTAGCGCGGGTCTGCCATATTCAAAAGGCCAAATAGCGCGGGCAAACTGCATTAGCGCCAGGCAAAAGTATAATGTATGCAAGGGGAAAACTGACATGAATACAAGCGCAATGCAATATTCAGTGGCTAGCGCCGCGCTAAGTGGTTACCGTAGCGACCTAAGCGCGACAGTTAATAGCATTATGAATACGCCAGAAAAGCTGGTCTTAATCCTGGGCAATCAGCTTTGGCGCAACATAAATGGCTGTGCCCGGGATTTGCTGGGGTTTAGCGCGGGTCTTGCGCGACCCTAATACATAAATATAACACATAGATAAAGCCAAACATAGTGGAAGCTTGCTGCTAACCAATGGCATCACAATGATGCCATCATCTGCCACCAGTCCCAGCCATGCCAGGCAGTAAGTGGTGACCCTGCCGCCAGTGGACAGCATGGCAGTGTAGCCATACAGCACACACCTGCTGACCACACATATCTGTGGACAAAAACAGATGCCAGCACACACATGCAGCACTGTGGGCATGGAGGATGTTGAGGGGAGTGTGTATGGGTGGCCAGGCTGTGCCACAGACCAGGTGTGGCCACAAGGCTGGGACTCAGCATGCAGTGCACATGGGCCAGTATTAGGAATACCCCCAACACTAGTGTGCCTTCGGATACTATATGCCCCCCCCCCCCCAGCCACATACCACACAGCTGTACAACTGCCACAACACACAAAGCCAGATATGTACATGTCACTGTGGGCATCACATGCCACAGGTACAGCATCTGTGGGTCACACAACAGTGTAACAGTAATGTCGACTGTCAGTAAACACCTGCAGGTTGGGCCTGTCACTGTGTACAGTGCAATCAGCATCACTTGCCCTACACACCAAGGCAGTGCTACGTCCCTCACACTACTGTCTCCCTTGCTACTGTAGTGTCTGCTGTGCACTGTAGCATGCCCTACAGTGTGACAGTTGCATGCAGCACCACCACCACCTGTGCCTATGCTGTCCTGTCCCCTGGGGTACAATATGCTATGCTATGCTATGCTGTACTGTTTACCTGTAGCCTGTAGCTATCATCGTGCACTGCCAGACTGACCTACAGATGGAGCTGCGGTTGGACCTTGTCTGCCCTGTACTTCCAGACTGACCTACAGGTGGCTCTATGGGACCCTGCAGTAACGCTAGGCAAACTGTGTGCAAATCAGGGTATAATGAGATGCTAATCCGGTTGTTTGCCCAGAGACTACCTAAGTAGGCTCATTTGCATGGCACTTTTGAATATGGCACATTTTAGCTCCGGGCAAGCGTGTTTGCTCCAGGCTAACTGCTTAGCTCCGTGCTAATGTGTTAGCGCGGCGCTAATGGTACGGGGAATATTGTAAAGTTTTGATCACTGTTCTTTCTCATCTGCTGCTTCCTGCAACTGTACTGAGTCCATGCATTTGCTGGCACACACATTGGCCACGTAGTTCGCCTGTACCTGCCCTCACGCTGCTGTGTACTGTGTTGTTGTTGTGGGTTGCACTTCCTGGTTGTTTTATTCAGTGCTGTCTTATTCCAGGGCAATGTTTGCCCTGCACTCCCAGCCCAGTTTGCATGGCCTCATTACCATGCTATATTCAGAAGCTGTTTGCCCTGGGCTATTCCGTTTGAATATGGCTTGCTTTGTGCTCCGGGCTCAGTTTGCCCGCTGGGCAGTGCTAATTTTGCCCCTGGGCAAAGTTTTGAATATCTGGCCCACAGAGTGTTTAGGCAACATAAAATGGCAACCGTGAATGGAGTCAGGGTGTTTGCCAAAGTTACATTTTAATTTCCTCTGTAAATTAAAACATTGGGTGTAAGCTGGCCTGGTGGCACTGAGGGTTGAGGCGCTGGACACCACACCTTACACCACGCTGGTGACCCTGGTTCGGGAATGAGCCTAGATCATCAGGGATTGGCAGGGGAGGAGAAGGATTGAGCGTCCATAGGACTGCTCTCCTTCTCCAGGGAAGGGGGGTGCTGCCACTGGTGCTCTGGTGGCTCCTGGAAGTGGCTGGGGTGATCACTAGAACACTGGCAAGACCTGTGAGGATGTACTGTGGCTGACACCTGGATCAGAGTGCATGCAGAAGTACATGCACTCAGGACCTTAGGCATCATGCACGCCACAGACTTCAGGGGAGAAAAGTGGAAAAATAGGGCACCAGTCATGGTGGCATGTTGGCCATCTCCACTGGGGACTAGTTCGGTGCCAAGGGTATGTGGCATTACTGGATCCTAACTCAGGAGGGCTGAGCTAAGGGGAGAGCTCCTCTCCACCCTGCCGTGGTTTTCAAGCCACAGGGGTAGCTGTGGGACCCATACCAGGAGCCAAGGAGATTCCCTGGAGATGGTGGCCGGAGACCCGAGGAGGATGCCTGACGCAATAAGGTAGGCAGACTAGTGGCTCAAGGGGCCAAAAAGTATAAATAAAAAATTAAAAAATACTGGCTGTAAAATCCCCAGTAACAAGCAGCTGAGAGTGTCTTCTGTTTAAATGTTTGGTCAGCTGTGTACCACAGTGCAGACAAACAATATCTTGGCAGATATTCAACCTCTGTGTAATGAGTTGTTTTATTGTTTTTTTCCTCCCTCTTCTTTCTCTGTGGAAATACACAGCTATAAAGGAATCTGAACAGACAGATTGCTTTCATTTGTGATTTCAAATCCTAATGGGTCTTTACTGATCTAGGAGTCCACATATGCCACATGCTGTTTGTGTCCTGTCATGAACTTTAGTTGCAAAGTTTTTGATCCACAAACAGCTAAGGGTTTCTTATTTCTTAAAAGACATATCTAAAAAAATCAGTACTGAAGTTGAGGCTGGATGCCTCACAAAATGAAACTGCTTACGGTGGTTTAGAAGATTTTTCCAATGTGGCAAAAACCAGAAACAGTCCCATAAGGGTTATTTCTGAAAACTATAGTCACTTAAACCATGGTACCAAGGAAGTTATGCCTGAAAATTTGTTAGTTGCAACACTATTCTCTTGCTTAGAATTTTCTATAAAAAAATGTGATACTCTGAAGTCAGATTACACTGCAAACCGTCAAAAGATGAGTATGTTACATGTCGAGTCACATGAAAAAGTTAATGAACTGTTATTTCAAAACAGGACCTTGACTAAATTATGTGATTCATTACTAAGTAGCTATGAAAACAGTAGACGTAAAATGTATGCTTTGAAAATCAAATGTGATAACGCTTCTCTTGATAACAGACTAGTTTTTCACTGTGAGAAAGTCTTGCGAACTGAAGTTAGATTACTTCACAGTGTACTCGCCATTGTATTTGAGGAGCTGGAATGTAAGAGTGAGGAAAATGACCAACTTACCACTGTGTGTAGAAACCTGGACAAACAGGTTACGCATAATTTGTGTGATACCAAATCTGAGGTTGATCATATAAATTGCAAGGCAGATATGGTGAACTTGCACCATCAGCCAGAGGTATTGGCAGGGCATACTAACTTAATGCCCATAGACCTTGCCTGTTCTCATGTTGAAGAGTTTGATTTTGAACACTCACAGTATACTGTGGGGTGGACTAGAAGAAAGGCTAGCCACTTGTTTTTCTGTGATTCACAAAATGGAGAATTGTTAGAGTCTCAAAATGGTGGACAGACATCTCATCAGGTTGCATCCCCATACCTTCCCCCAGATGACCACTCATGGTCGTGTGATGATGGTTATAATACAGTAACCCATGATGCCCATGAGGTAATACAAAATGGCCAACCACCACATCATGGAGGTTGGATCATGCAGTCACAGGGACCTGTGACTGCTGCTATAACCAAACAAAACATACCAGAGGTTTTTGGCATGATAAATAATGTTATCAGTAAGACTAGTGTTTCTGAGGGACAGAAGAGTCTCATTAAAGATAATGTTGATGTACTTTTGAATGAGGCAGATATGCAGCCTGTCATGGAGTCAGTGTTTGACACTGCAGAAGCAGTTGCTGTTAGCAATGTTTACTATATTAGAACGTCCTTGGTTAAGGAACACATTGCTATTAATTATGATGTGAAATGTGAAATAGCATCAGCTTTCCCTGAGAAGACTGAATGTACTAATGTATCTTTAGACTAAAGCAGGGAGGTATCACCAGAGGGCATGGTTTGAAGTTGGAAGGTGGAAGGGTGAGGGGGGAAAAGAGGAAGAGGTTTTTCACTGAGCAGGTGGTGGACCCTTGGAATACACTGCCTGGTGAGCTGGTTCAGAGATCCACAGTGGAGGGCTTCAAGAGAGGGTGGGACAGACACAGAAAGTGGATGTATCAGATGATGGCCTGTCCCAGGGAGGTGGGGATGGATGATAAGGGTTTCTGGAACACAAGGGAGGGGAGAACCTCGGCACCCAACTAGGGATCTGAGGTTCGAGCAGACTCGATAGACCGTAAGGCCTAATCTGCTGGCAAATAGTATGTTAGTATGTTAGTATGTACTGCTTTTCCTAACACTGACAGCACTGAACATATGCAGTGCGTTAATACCATAAGCTGTAGCATTAAAAACAATGTTGCTACCATCCAGTAACCTTCCTGTGGGGAAATCCACTTTACATTTGATGGGGGAGGGGACAACCTTGATTCTGAAAGCCCTGTGGCTGTGATATTTTCACCATCACAGGCCACGTTGGGGCGGAGGGTTACAGGTTTGATTTCTGAACCTGGGATGACAGCTGTTTCAGTAAAACTTTCTCCACCCTTGAGGGCTACTGAACCACAGTCCATAGCTGGAGAACCACGTGCAGCTTGCACACCACTTTCCTCCACTGTGCAGGCACCCCTGATAGTGCCATCACATAATGCAGAACCCCCTCCACCAGTGACACCTGGATCATCCCATACTGTAGCTGCAATAGCAGGCACAAGCCAGGATCAGTCTGGGTTATTCCCAGCACATGCAATAGCAGGCACTTCTGGCAAGAAGGTGCAAAGTATCCTAATACTGATACCATTGTATTTTCTTTTGGGATCACTAACCATGGTCCCAGCATTGGTTAATCCTAACACAGTTTTAGGGTATATCAAAACTGCTACATCAGATATAGCAATCTCAGCAGTTTTAGCCCAAAAATACAATGGAGACATTATGCATCTCAGCTGCTCTCCGCAGTGGAGCTGAAATACAATCTTTGTGAAAGGAATCTTTTGGCTACATACTGGGAAGTGAGATACTTTGTGTACATCATTGGATACACACCCATTGTGCTGCATTCCAATCATTTGCCAACTAACTTTCTGTTGTCAGACAGAGTAAAAATGACTCTGCATCCAATGGCAGACTTACACACTGGTCTCTCATTTTACAGGATCATGACATCACTGTCCTTCCTATCAAAACTCCATCTGTGTACAATTTGCAGAACAGACCCATGATTGTTCCCTCCAACCCCCTGACCTACCTGTCCCATGGCCCTTTCTGACAGAACCTCAGGAATGTTAAAAGACACCATTGCATGTCATGTTTTGACTGATGACTCAGCCATACATACCAATGAAGGTCAGACAGCAAGGTTTGGAATTCTTATTGTACATCCTAGTGATGACAGAGTGTGCATCATCATTTATGTACGATTCACAGGCATTGTTAAAACACGCCTGGCAAGAAACAAAATGTAAAGCAAGGAGGAGAGGAGTTTTCTTGTTACCACAAATGTTTGTGGATGGTTTAGAGAGTTGGTAAGTCCTTGAGTGAAGCAGTTTGTGATAATAATGAGGAATAAAAAATGTTTTCCTTATGTAAAATGATACCAGCACTCCACGAGAGGGTTAAGTTCTGCACGCTTTAAGAAATGGCCTTGATCTAAAAAACTGTAGACACTATATTTTTATTGTTATGGATTCTAATTTGGTCTGTTTCTCTTTAAACTGAATTTCTTTGGAAGAAAACAAACACTTCCAAAACTATAATATTACCTCTGTGAAATACAGAGACTTGTTTGTGTACATCACAACACTAACCAGTTTAAATGCAAACTGTACATTCATAAGGTTCGAGCATCTTGTAAATGTGAACCTTATGCTCCAAAAAAAGGACCCTCATTTGAGGGCAGTGTATAGGTTCCTTAAAAAAGGTACCGAGGAATAACTTCCAGAAATAAGCTCTTATAAGAATGTGAAAAATGACCTTCACCTATACAGTGATGGCCTACTCATTTGGCATCATTGCTGTAACACTCATTAAAAGTTATGGGTAGTTCCTGAACACCTGAGGGTAGATTTTATCTACTGTATCAAGTACATGATACTCCAACTGGTGGACACCAGGGAGTCAATAAAATGCTAGACAGACTAAAATCCTCTGTCTGGTGACCACACATCAGAAATGATGTAGAGCACTACATTAATAACTGTCTGATCTGTGAGCAGAACAATCCTATTCCAGCTAGGAAAAATACATTGTTACCCCAGAGGCAATCAGGCCCCTGGAACAACATCCAAAGTGACTGAAAATGTCTTGGTAAACCAGCTATTTACCAGGTAAAGTTTACCCCTATATAGCCAAAGTAATGTAGGAAACTCTGGATTTGTCATGGGTAAAACAAAAGTTTCATATCCCTTACCACCCACAATCATCAGGACAGGTGGAATGGGTTAACTGGCAGATCAAAGTTATGTTATCCAAACTTGTTCAGAAAAACCAAAAAGGATTCATTACTGCCATTACTTCTTATGGCAATAAGAGGGACACCCTCTGCAGGTACACAGTGTACCCCATTTTTGAAATCTTGACAGGACAGTCCATGAGACTCCCAGAACATTTACTTCTGGACCTGTGTACTGGCACTGCTGGTGGAGCATCAGTAGATATATATGGTAAATACCTCAAACAAGACATCCAAAAGGTACACTTGTTGGCTGCACAATGTATGGGCAAGGCCCAACAACAGGCCCTATTCCATTGTAAACAAATGCAGTCCAGCAGTCTACCAAGCTAGACTGTCTCACAATAACAGTCATTGATAAATGGCTACATGCCAATCAAATGAAACTGTTTAAAGGAGTTTAAATTACTTCTCCATACTCCAATGGGCAGAATAGTACTAAACTATGTTTTTCTTTTCAGGTTCCAGAGAGAGAGATGCTTGCTTTTATGCTCATTATTCTTTTTAAAAATATGGGTCTTCTTACAAGCTCAAACTGCACATCTTATTGTAGATAAGAACCAGTGACTTAAACCTAAAGCTTATTGAGGCAGAGTACTTCACAAGCCCACATGATCTAACTGTATCCTGTGGAATTCACACTAAAGTCCTACAAGACATGTTCATTGCCCAGAAGTCTAGTGAGGCCCTACTGAATGTTATGATCATTGCTTCGGAACAATCCTAGTGGCTAGACTTGATCTGGACCACTGTTTACATTTTACTGATCAATCAGGAATTTTGCATCCAAATTTATATGGCAATAAAAGACATTAGACCTTAAGGTTTTTACCATATGATGCCCCATAATTTGTGACACCTAATACTGAGTGCCCAAAACAGCACCCTGGCCCACCCAGTGGTCTAATAGCCACTTCCAAACCAGGTACCCTAGTTAATAATGTGCAGTTGCACATTCGAGCAGACTTGATAGACCTCTAGGCCTTTATCTGCTGGCAAATTTCGTATGTTTGTAGTTCATGCACTCCCAGTGATTTTAAATCTCATCCTTTAGAACTTGGAATGATTTGTTATATGTTTCACTAGCATTTTCTGCATTTTTTTAAATAATGATGTGATTGGATACCCTGGCAGCATATCAGGTACTTAATAATGATCCCTATACAGGGACTGATAGCACCACACACACACACAACAGGATTTTCACATCCTGACTGCTAGTGGTACATCTTATAATAGTAAACCTACCCAAATGCACTAGGCATTTTGTTGTTGTTTTAATTAATAAAACACAGGTGTGGACTCAGGCCTATTGGGCTCTGACATATGTATTTGAAATAAGGCTGATATAGCCATTACTCAAGCACATATGTTAAAGGTTCATGATAGTATGAAATATAATGTCATGGCATGGTATACATGATCATGCTCATTAAAAGCAATTTGCATTACAATATTAAGTATATGGTGAAGGGGTTTGAACTGACAAATGTTCGTGTTAATGAATTAATTTCTGCTTACACTAAGGAAGTAGATGAGCATCACATAGCTAGGAAAATCCTTTGCACTGCTCACAGCTATTATGTTCTTACAACCCTTTGGTTATCTCTTCTGGGATCTGGAATTAGGACATATCCTTGATCTCATACATGACAGACTTATGAGTCAGTGGTATTGCCACATTATGCACTTCTATTGCATGTGTTAAATGTTTCTTTGAATCTTGCACTATCTCCTTGCCAATGGCAAGGAACCATGGCTATGTCACCACATACACCAGTATTTCTCCATGTTTCAAAACTTATTCCTGTACAATCCAGGAAGCCATGTTTGTGACTCCCACAGTGTCATTACAGCATTTTCATCTGGCAACATCCACCTCTGATCGTCTGGCAACCATCTATTCTATTGGTCATCTTGAAGGGAACTTTTATCATGAAAAGGTTGAAACTACCTCCTTTCCTTGTTTACCATGAGGTCTTGGAATCGTGACTGACTCTGAACTTTTATTATACCTGAAAGGAATACCACCTTTTATGCAGATGTGACATCTTCCAACTTGTCTTACCAACTTGTGAATACTGGCCTAATAACTGAAATTAGGCTTCCACTTGTGAATTTTCAAATAAACAGTATTCAGTCCAGCCAATTAAGATTCTACAATCAAGCTCATTGTTATGCATACTATGAAGCAAGTCTGAGGTAGGGGCAATCCCTTAACTTCAGCAAGAAGACTATTCTTCATTTGATCTACAATCAAGAAATCCATTTTCTTCACTGCTTGTTTACCAAGCCTGGCTGGCACCTCATACAATCTGAGTACTGTTACAAACTGTTACATTTTGTACAGCCTTGTGATCATCTTCCACTGAACACGGTTGCTATTCCATTGTAAAACTCAATGTGCAATGTAATGCACCCCCTGCTGATGCCTCTGTAAATACTGCAGCCTCCTGAACATTTGGATCTACCTTTGGAAAATCTGAATGCATCTTATTTGAACTATGAATCTCCATCTAACACTTGAAGAAACCCTGGATTTATCCCTGGAACTGTTCATAGCTTGTGGCTTATGGACATTGACATTTCATGTCCTGTTCAACTTACCAACTGAAAAATACCATCGTCCAAGGTGGCATATTCTGCTGATGTGGATCATTGTATGGTGACCAAATATACATTCTTCTGATATGGACTAAAAGTTATGCAAAGTGAACTTTTCTAACTTCTATTTTTGCTCCCTAAACAGGTTGTAGGTTTTACGATAACACACCTTTTCCCATCCCAAAACCAGATACCATTATGTGTAGTCCTAACTATCTTGATGCTCTATCTCGATTTTTATTTATTTTTAATATCCATACAGACAACTTAAGTTTGTCTGTTCAATTTCTTCTCAATAGGACAGATACACACCTGATACATATCAGTATTTACTGATGGTTTTGATATTAGAAAACTCCATTGTAAAGTTGTATTCCAAATTTATAGTAATATAATGTTTACTAACATTTTCCCTTAAAATTAAATTTTGTTGTTTAAGGAAAACTCTGAAACACCACTGTGACCAGTTAAAATTCCTCTATCAGGCTCGTGCCTTGGGCCTATAGGTGAATGGTGCCTAATCGTCATCTTTTTGTTGTGTTGCCACTTTTGCAATTAGGGCAAAAAAGAGGGGACTGTTGCACCTGGGTTATGCCCCCTATCATCCCACATACACCTTATACTGTATTCTTGGTCTATTATACTGTGATACTGCTATTTTGCACTAATGTATAGATTTAGGCATTCATCATATAAGTATGAGGGCCAGGAATGTGCTTCACTGATAATATTTGTTAATGTTTACATCCTTTATAGGACTAGATCATGCATGATTATTATACCTCACTATAATGCATTATGTTTGTTTTTTACATATATTCCGTATATTCAAAATTTATTCCCGCACAACCCACAGGCAGCAGTCATGATCCAGCCATAGCACCTCTACAGTGCAAGAAGCCTGATCCACCTGCCCCTCAAAGAGATAGATAAGGTGCCACTTGCCCCCATGGGCAGCAGTCACGATCCAGCCGTAGCACCTCTATGGTGCAAGGAGCCTGATCCACCCACCCCCCAAAGAGATAGATAAGGTGCCACTTGCCCCCATGGGCAGCAGTCACGATCCAGCCATAGCACCTCTACGGTGCATGGAGCCTGATCCACTCACCCCCCAAAGAGATAGATAAGGTACAATGCTTGAAAAAATTGCCACAGTATCTCTGGGCTGTGTGAGCGCTGAACTGGATCATCACCTGCAATTTGCTGTTTTCAATTTCAGCACCTTCTCAGGGTAGCACTATTCACTCCACACCTGTGTAGAGCTTCATGATTGGCTGGTCTCACTTGCCTGAGACCAGAGCCCCCGACATGTGTGGCTTAATGTAAACCTGCATCCCTGCACTTGGCTCCTAATTTATATATTTTAATTTAGCCTGTTCTGCTTGGCCTGTGTAAATTAACTTACCACTCCCCCCCGCTGCAGTTTCTCTCCAACTGTATGTGCACTGACTCAGTGCTAGCTCTGCAAACTTCCCCTAGATTTTTTGTCTCACCCTCCCCCCTTCCCAGGCCTCCTTTAAATGCACATAGTCTCCACCCACTCCTATCTGATGTTTCAGTTTATTGGTTGTTTACTGTCAACAACTGCCATTCCTCCCATCCCCTTTTGCAGCTAAGCCTACTAGCAGCTTTATCTTATCCTGTCTTGCTGAGGCATACCATTTTGGTACTTTAGGTTTGCTTATTGTTCACTATCCTATCCTGTCTTGCTGAGGTATCCCATTTTGATATCTTATGCTTGCTTATTGCTCACCATCATATCCTGTCTTGCTAAGGCAGTTGATTTAGGTCATGTGATCTCTCTAGTACTTAGTCTGCTCCAGAGTAGTAATTAAGCAATTTGCTTCAAAGCCTCTCTGCCCTTAGTACTACTCTATAGTCAGGTGAACTCTTTTCTTATTTAGCCTGAGAAGGAGCTGTACTTAAGGATTACTGCTTCAGGCTCCACTGCCTATAGTACTATTCTGCAGGGATTAAGAAATTCTCCTCCACTGAGAATCCCTTCTCTTGCCAGCACTTATAGTGCCCATTGGGTGATAGTCTCATAATGAGGGCATATTACCTGCTTCTGTGCTTGTCTTTGCTCATCTTATATGTATTGGACCTGAACGTGAATCAAAAAATAACTCCTAGAGTGGAGAATGGCTCTCTTTTTACATTGTCTGACTGGAACTTTTCCTATCAAATTGAAGAACTTGTATGTGCTCTAACTTCCCCTAGCCCGCTGCTGGTCCTGCACCTGCACCGGCATACAGGAACTCTCCTAGAGCCTGCCTACAGGGGTACACCACCTTCTGCATACTCCACCCTACTCCCATTGACTCTCTCTGCCAGGGTATTATTGTATGCAGCATCAGGTAAACTGGGAACTAGCCTCAGAACTCCCTATACTGCCACAGATAAATCACGTAACTGAAAGAAGACTCAGCCACCCACACGTCTCCTCAGACTTTGCAGGAAACTCTTGTTTCTGCTTTTACTATGCTCAGAAAATGTAGAGCTTAATCCAGGCCCTCTGACACCCATGGAATCCCCATCAGAGCTACAAAGCCTCAAGGGGCTTAGATTCTTGCATGTTAATGTATGTCACCTATTAAAAAAAAATCACTTCAGTTCAGGCCTGGGTATGTCATGCTGCTCCAGATGTTCTGGTGATTATGGAGTCCTGGCTGTGACCGGTGACCAGTAACAAAGAAGTTAACATCCCCTCCTACTCTTTGTTCAGAGCTGACAGGCAAACCAGAGGTGGTGGGGTAGCTATTTACATCAAGAATAAATTCCCTGTCTCCATAATTGACTCAACCTCTTTCCCAAAAGAATCTGAAAGCTTGTCATTAAAGATTGAAATTGCTACCAGTGTCTCATTATGTATAATAGGATGCTACAGAACCCCAACAGCTGGACTACAGTTGTTAAAACATCCTGGGTTCAGCATCTTCAGAGTATATCATACTAGGGGACTTCAACTTAGACTGGCTCTCCAGTGCATCCACCCCACTTAAAATGTTCTGTGATTCCCTTGGGTTGTCACAGCTAATAAACAAATCTACTCGTCCTAACAAGCTCAACCCTAATAACAGTACTCTCTTGGATAACCCCATTTATTCTCCCATGCTGGCATCTTTTTCTCTGATATTAGTGACCATAGAAACATAGAAACATAGAATTTGATGGCAGATAAGGACCGCTTGGCCCACCTAGTCTGCCCATTTCTCTACCTAATGGATAAGCTGCAGATCCCAGTTAACCAACAGCCTACTTCCTCTTACCCCCCCACTAGAATTGCCTTATGTCTGACCCATGCATTCTTGAATTCCCCCACTGTTTTTGACTCTACGACCTCCTCAGGAAGGCGGTTCCATGTATCCACAACCCTCTCTGTGAAGAAATACTTCCTCACATTACCTCTGAGCCGTCCCTCCTTTATCTTCAAATTGTGCCCCCTTGTTTCTGCACATCTCTTTTTCTGAAAGATGCTACCCTCTTGGACTTTGTTGATTTCCTTGAGGTATTTGAAAGTTTCCATCATGTCCCCCCCTTTTCTTGAGGCTATACATCTTAAGCTCCTTTAGTCTTTCTTCATATGTCTTCTGGTGCAGACCCTGCACCATTTTGGTTTCCCTCCTCTGGAGAGCCTCCACCCAGTCTATGCCTTTGCAGAGATGGGGTCTCCAGAACTGTACACAGTACTCCAGATGTGGTCTTACCAACTGTTTGTACAGAGGGCCTCTCCCTATGCATCCCAGCATCCCCCCAGCCCTCCTTATTGCCTTCTCACATTGCTAACCCACCTTTAGGTCATCTGATATGACTACCCCCAGGTCCCTTTCCATTTTTGTTGTTGTCAGTATCTCACCCCCCACTGTGTACTCTTCCCCTGGGTTTTTGTTTCCCAGATGCATTACTTTGCACTTCTTTGCATTGAATCTAAGCTGCCATACATTTGACCATTCCTCCAACCTTGCCAAGTCCCTTTTCATCCTTTCTACCCCACTTTGTGTATCAACCCTGTTGCAGATCTTTGTGTCATCTGCAAAGAGACTATTGCTTCATCGCATGTGTAAGATCCACTCTTAAATCCACAATTGCACCAAAATTCTCCTTTAAAAGGTGCACACGCAACTTTGATCTCCATGGGTATATATCAGAGCTAAGAGACTCCATGCGATGGCAGGACTTCTATCTAGCCAAGTCCCTGACTACGGCTTATGATATTTTCTCAGAAATTGTGCTAGGGGCTCTCAACAAGTAAACTCCCATAGTAAAAGTTTGTGCCAGAAACAAACCCTGTTGGTGGTTTATGGTAGATCTGAAAGATGCTTTGCAGAATAGGGATGTACTCTGGAGAACTGCTAGGAAAACTAATTTAATAAATGGCTGGAATTCTTTCTGGAGGGTGAGGAACCTCTGCACCAAAATGGTCAGAGAAGCCAAAGCTAATTTCTACCACTCTCAGCCAGAGAGCTCCTCAAGAAATGCCTCCAAATTCTGGAGGATGATCAAAGACATTGAAGGTCACACCACTGTTAATTCCCTGCCTACTAAATTATTGATCGACAATACTGTCATCTCTCACAGACCGTCTATCCTCGATGCTCTCAATAATCATTTTGCCACTGCAGGGCTAGCCTTTGACTCCTCTCCTGCAAATATCCTCCACCAACAACTTGGATTGGGTACACAAGCAAAATCCATCCCCAGTCCATCCTTCTCTCTGCAGCCTACCTCCCTGAAAGAAGTCGAAGATCTTCTCCTTCAGTTGGACACTAGGAAAAATGCTGGGGTCAACCTCATTGACCTGTACTTCTTAAAGGTCAGCTACCATGTCCTCATAGTCCCAATTATTCATCTCTTCAACTTATCCTTGTCCCAGAGTGACCTACCGCCCATTTGGAAAAATGCACTTGTTGTGGTCCCTTTGTTTAAGTCAGGAAATCCTAGTGACCTCAATAACCACAGGCCAATCTCCCTACTTCCAATCCTGTCAAAGACGCTGGAGAAAATAGTGAACTCCCAGCATCAGAAGTACCTGGAATCAGAAAAATTGCTCAACCCATTACAATCCGGTTTTAGAGCACAGCACAGTACAATCTCTGTTCTAGCCAAGGTGGCAAATGACTGGCAGCTTGAATTAGACAAAAAAACATTGTCTGTGTAGTTTTCTTGGACCTAAGCAAGGCGTTCGATACTGTTGATCACAGACTGCTTCTGTCGCCTCTGAACATTGGTTTGGATTCCCTATCCCTTAAATGGTTTTCCAACTACCTCTCAGGATGACTTCAACAAATAAAGGCAGAAGGGGAAGTTTCATCACCAAAACCCCTATTGAGGGGTGTACAGCAAAGCTCCATTCTTTGTTCCTTACTCTTCACCATTTATATTAACAACGTAGATGCCCCATCAAAGAAGCACAAATACACCTATTCGCAGGATTATACGGTACTCTGTGCTAGTAGCCCCACCCCTGATGTGGCCTGTAAAGCCCTTCAAAATTAATTTAATCTGCTGCATCATCAGCTTATAAACCAGAAACTGCTCTTAAAGGCAAAAAACAATGTTCCTCTCGCCCCTTCACAATGCAATAAATCCTGCAATTGCTGGGACACTCCCACAGATCACTACCATTCTAGGTGAGTGGTTGGACTACGTACCAAAGTTCAAGTACCTGGGGGTCTGGTTAGACCATAGACTTATTTTCACAGATCACTTAGAAGAACTGGCAAAGAAACTTAGAGAAAGACTTGGTCTGTTCTTTAGGATTAATAATCTCCTCACAAAAGATGCTAAACTGAAACTGGTTCAAACTACCTTTCTTTCCCTACTGGATTATGTAGATTTTCTATATAGTCAGGGACCTGCGGGTACCCTAGCTAAACTCGATACGCTTTATCACAGAGCCATCAGATTTTGCACGGGTCTTCCTTACTCAACCCACCACTGTGCATTGTACACGGCAGTGGGATGGTCATCCCTTGCTTACAGACGGCAAAAAAATGTTGCAGTTTGGACATACAAAGCTATCTCAAATAAACTGCCCCAGTATATCTCTGTCTGTTTACTTTTTTGCACTCTGGGGAAGTATGCCCTGAGAAGCACCTCATATGTTTACAAAGCTGTTGCAAATGTTGCATTGGCAGAGCAGCCATTAACTTTGTGCTCCCTGAACTGTGGAACAAGCTGCAAAAAGCTTTGAAATTAACTCACCCTATCAGCCTAGCTGCTTTTAAATCTCTATATCTACATCATAATAAGAAGTCCTGTGCCTGTCTACCCAAAATAGTGACTCCTATAAGTCCAAGTACACTCTAATTACTACTGTTAAAAGACAGATCATATCTATAATCGACTCTTCCCTCTCCCCTTTTTCTGCCCCCCATATCTGTCCCTTCCACGCTCCTTTGACCCTGGTCCCAGCTCTAAATTCTCCATACCATATCACTATATATCTTTTTATATTAGGTTTTATTTGTGTTCAGTGCACCTGATATGTATATTTCTTTATTTATATGAAAAATTGTGTTCTACCCAAAACTAGCTGTATCTTCTGTTCCAAACATATACTACTGTCAATGCTACCTGCTGATACTTTGTATATACTGTATTATTGTATCTCACTTTATTTTTATTATTATTATTTTCTTGTGTGTTGCATCCCATGTATATTGTTTCTTGCTGACAAACCCACGACCACCTCACAAATGAGCTTGCTCAATAGTGATCACCTGGTTAAATAAAGACTTTGATTGATTGATTGATTGATTATCTACCTAATCACTGATAAGAAGACTCTGAGGGATTATCAGTGATTACATTATATATATATACACATATACATATTCCCATATAATCATATGTAGTAGTGGCCAGTCAGCACTTTTCTTTGTCTAAGCAAGCTAGCTAACAGAGACAGAAAACCATTGTTATGTCTTTTATTGTACATAGGCAAGAAATGCCACATGTAGTTTGAACCCATCAACATTTCTTTTGTCCAAGCTATAATGCTAACCAAAGCATATTCTATGTCTCATATGATACTCATTAGCAATTCTGTCTCCTAAGTCATCATCCAATAAAGAATGACTTAGGACTAATACATATTGTTTCTCATATCTGTAACTATGAGGTAATTTCTGTTGCTATGCTGTTATCTGTAGTATATAGCCTTCTGTAACCTAGTTCCATGGGAAGAGAGAACAAGATCGCGGAGAACCTATTATCATAGAAATACTGGAGATTATGTACATTCTTCAGGAGAGTGGTGAGAAACCCATCTCCCTTGTGATTTTCTCTGCCACATGCTTGGCATAAGTAGTATAATAAACCTTTATTATTACTCCTGCTTGTTTACAAATGTTTCTTAGCAGACTCCGAAGACATAAGAATCTGTATTATTAGTATTATTATTATTTATTCTACACACAGAGGGCCAGGTATTCAAAAGGGTTGCACAATGCGCAATAGGATTGTGCCAGTGCAAGTCAGAAAATGCAGCATTCTGTGATATTCAGCAGGAGGCAGTTGCGCCACTGAAAACATGCTGAGCAACAGTGCAATGATAATGAAGGCATGCGCAACCGAGGGGGATGGAACTATGCATAAAGTGTGCAGTGTGATGTTCAAAGACTTGCGCAATGCGCAACAGTGGAGCAGGGGGAAGTTGCGCCATAGCGGAAATGAGCCAAAATAAAAAGGAGCAAGGAAGAGGCACAAGAACGCTACAGGGAAGCCACATGAGGCAGGGGGAGAGACAGAGAAATAGGGAGAAAGAGGGCAGGCCAGGGAAACCATAACACAGAATAGGGGCAAGGGAAGGTGTGTGGGGCCACAGAGTGCAGAGGTCAGTAGGTGCACCCGGTGCAGGGGAGGTAGAAGTCAGGACAGCAGGGGGAACAAAGCAACAACAGCTGGGGGGAACACAAGCCAGGGACATGGACAGTGTCACCTTCCACATGAAAGCCATAATGAGGGGGGTGAGAAGGCATGCTGCAGGGGGACGTAGCCGTGGAAGGGCCCATCGGCGGTATGCCCCCAACAGGCAGTACCGAGCCTGCACCAGCTTTGAGCTGTACACAGATGTTGAGATTGTGGGTCAGTACCACCTGAACAGGGCAATACTGAGGCAGCTCTGTGAGCTGTGCAGTGATGTGATGCAGGCACCTACATGATGGAGTCATGCTCTGTCAGTGGAGACAAAGGTAACAGCCTGCATGTGCTTGCTCACCATAGGTACCTTCCAGAGACCAACAGGGGACACCACAGGCATAACACAGTCAGCCACATCATGCATCCTCACCCAATTCCTCAGTGCACTGCTGCCACATGCTGTGGAGTACATCCATTTCCCCAGCACCATGGTGGAGCGCACAGCAAACATACAGGAGTTCCACAGGGTAGCACGTATGCCTGGCGTACTAGGGGTGATAGACTGCACCCATGTGGCCATTCACATGCCACCTAGCCCCGATGGAGCTGCCTACATGAATCGGAAGGGATATGCCAGTGTCAACTGCCAGGTGGTGTGTGATGCCAGTGGGCACATCATCAATGTCTGTGCCACGCACCCTGGGGGAGCACATGATTCCTTCACCTGGTACCAGTCAGCACTGTGCCATTGATTCAAGAGTGGGGACATCCCCACAGGTCATGTAGTGGGTGAGTATGCATGTAGAACTGACAAATCGTGTGCAAGGGGGGGTGAGCCAGAGGTGCCATGGGTGTGGCCCACAGGGTTTGGGGCAGTCTGAGCTTGAACAAGACACTAACCTCCACTATCTTCACACAGGTGACAGTGGATATCCACTCCCTCTCTGGCTGCTCACACCCTACCGGTGGCCCACGACCCCATTGCAGCAACGCTTCAATGAGGCACATGCCACCACACGCAACATCATTGAGCGGGTGTTTGGGATGCTGAAGGCGCATTTCTGTTGCCTGGACACCTCTGGTGGTGCCCTACAGTATAGCCCCTCAAAGGCCTGTGGGATATTCCTGGCCTGTTGTATACTGCACAACATGGCCAAAGACTGTGGGATAGCCGTACAGGTCAAAGAGGGGGACAGCAATGGGGATGACAGTGACACTGGTGATGATGGGGATAGGCAGCCCCCTCTTGGCCGATGGGACCCCCGACTGATCCGGCTGGCACAGCTGCACTGGGACACCATCACAGAGGAGCACTTCAGCCAACACAGGTAAGTCATGGGGCCATGTGCAACCACCAGTGGCTAGGCAACCCACATACACACATGGAAACACACCAGGGGTGCATGCTGGCAAGGGATGTGGCAGGGCACAGAAGCACACACATACAACCAGGGAGGGGTGAACAGTAACATGCCACATGGACGGACACACACACGTGCACACGCAATAGGCACAAAGTGCACATGGGTCAGGTGCAAAACAGAGCCGGAACACAAACACTAGCAACACACATGTCCACAGGCAACCATGTCCACTGACTGTCTATGTGCGTGTGTCAGATGCTGGGCACCATCGCACTTTGGTGTACAGCGCAATGCAGGCATCATCATGCACACATACCTGTGGACAGCAGTCGGGAGGGTGTGCAGGTGGACCGTGTGTCTGCGTGTTGGGCTGGGCACTCACCGGTGCACTGCCCACCGAAACACACAATGCACTCAGGGCAGCACCAGACAGTGCCCGCACTGGGAGACAGGTCAGTCTTGCAGCACAGTGCCACGTCCACCTCAGATGTGTGGGCAGCCCCGCTGAGACCCTGCAGCACTGGCAGGCTGACCACGGGCCTCATGGGATGGCACCGATGGTCCACCAGGGGTTCCACTGTGCGAATGCCACCGTGCCCTCACAGGGGTCTGCAGCACACCGAACATACCTGCACCAGGAGTGCTCGGGATGCCCACAGCTGAACCCGGTGTCGACAGGGAGGGTGTCACACGATGCCAGGAATGGGGAGTGGATAGTGAACTGCGCGGTATGAGTGACACATGGGCACCTGACTGTGTGCCCATTGTGGCCATGACAGCGACCAACACCTGTGTTTGCCTGTCAATGGCAGCGGTCACATCCTCCCACAACTGGACAATCTGTGACAGGATCCTATCGGTGACCCTGCTGTGTCGCTCCTCGACCCACTCCAGAGCCACACACAGTGCCTCAACAGACATTGCAAGCAGCATCTGCTGCTGTACTGATGCCTGCAGTAGGCGGGTGTGCTCATCAAAGAGGTCGTCTACCACCTCGGCATCCTGTCCCTCAGGGTATGGAAGGACCTGATGTTCAGCACCCCTTGATGGTGGGCACTGCTCACCAGGACCAGGTATGGGCAAGTCCACAGGCAGTGCACAGACACCACCACTGAACCTTGAACCCCAGTCCCGGTGGGCGACTGCTGCTGCTGCCCCTCCACCTGCTGTGCCCAAGGGACTGGTTGTTCCGCCACTGTGGCCGCAACAGTGCCACTGACCTGGCCAGCCACCGATGCTGCCCCACTGGTGCTGACAGGCACAGCCTGGGACTGTGCTGAAATGCTGGCACACATGTCAGAACCAGCCAGGTCAATGGGCGTTAGCTGGCCTGCTGCATGTCCATTCCGTGACACACACATATCACTGCCCATAACAGTCGTTGCATCATCAATGGTGCAGGTCTGTGCCACAGCCACAGCCACAGCCACAGTGTGCTGGCATCCTTGGATGCCAGACCGCTGAGACACAGGAAGGTCCTCCCCCACACCTGTCTCAATGACATCAGTGTTGACAGCCAGGCGGACCCACTGTTACAATGCTCGCTGGCTACCTGCAGAGGTGGATGGTCCCTCCTCCAACTCCAGATGACTGTCCGCAGTGGACAGGCCCTCCACCACTGACCCCTGCAGATGCGCAGGATCTGTAACAGAAAGTAAGGACACGTTAGTGCATGTGATATACCCCCTGACAGACTATTACGTACCATGCAGTGATGGGCTACCACCTGTCTGGAAGCCACCTCCTGGGACGCCCCCAGTGGCACTGTGCTGCATGCTTGCAGTGAGCCTGTCCTCTGCTGGAGTCAGCTGCACCACCTCCGGCTGGCCCCTGCCTGTTGCAGCATGTGCCGCCCTGATGGCAGCCACCTTCTCCTTCACCCTCCTCCTGTCGGTACCCATCTTCTTCTTATACTCCTGCGCAAAGCGCTGGTGGCTGCCATGCAGGTTGACGGCACATGCCACCCCCTCCCATGCAGCAGCAAGGGCCTGAGGGGTGCCCCGCTGTCCACTGAGCAGTGGCTCCTGATCGATGTAGGCCTCGAAGAGTGCCTCTGTCTCAGCCTTGGTGAAATTGGGCCTCCTCTTCCACCCACCATCGTTGTCCTCCTCCCCAGTCCTCGCTCGGTCATTATTCAGCCTGTATGGATGACAGTGGTTACCTGTGACTGTGCAGTACAAAGCAAGTCCCTGATACCACAGTCCAGAACACCACACAGCATGCAACTCACCAATAAACTGCAGTAACCAAATATGGCCACTGCAGAACAGTGTTGCATTTTCATAGCGCAATCCATGCAAATTAGATGTGGAGCAACTTTAATGAGATGCAAATCACGCTGCTCATGATGCATGGCTGATCGGATGATTTGCATATGGCGGCTGAATATCGGCGCTTTTGCACTTTTCTGCCAATTGTGTTGAACGTGCTGGAGCCAATGGGCAGTTCTGTGGCATCGTAGTACCCGCTGCGCATGCCCAGGTAGCATGAGCATCTGCCATGCTGATGGCGATGCTGTCGAGTAGGCAATTCAGAACCCGCGGCCACCATTGTGCCAGTAGCACTATGGCGAGGGTCACTACATGGCGCTGTGGCACAACTGCACAATAGTTCGCTGTGGCGATGGCACACAGGCAACCAATTGCGCTAGACACATAGACGTCCAATGGCACTGTGTGTGGCATTGCGCCAGAGACCCATGATCCTGTGCCCGACCTTTGCCCCCTTGGCGCTATACATCTGGAATGGCTTCACCTCTATCGCGCTGTTCAGTGACAGCGTAATAGGGAATGGCAGCGCTGTACTGACAGTGCGATAGGGAATGGTGGTGCTGTACTGAGCAGCACTTTCACGTGGGGTGCTGCGCTGCAGAGCGCCATATTGCCTACTATAGCATTAGAGATGGCACACAGGAGAGCCCCTCAGTGGAGTGCCCTTGAGCTGGCCAACCTTTTGGCCATTGTGGAGCCACACTATGGCCCACTGTTTGGTGAGGAGCCACTGGACAGGGCCAGGACCCAGGTCTGACAAGAGGTGGCCACTAACCTGGCTGCAGGAGAATGGCAGAACAGTGCAGGCACCGGTATGGGGACCTTAGACGGAGGGAGCCGGAGCAACTTGCACATCTGCGGTCACGTGCCAGGAGGGGCGTGGTGCCTCATCCAGGTGGGTGATATGTCTACACACTTGTATGGTCCATATGGGTAACACTGTCTTATGTGTCCAGCACATAGGGGAGGGATAGTCTAGGGTTGGCTGTGGCGGTGTTTACAGGGTATGGGATGGGTGGGTCTGGCTGGGTGGGTGGGCACACACATTGGGGCAGGGGAATATGCTTTGGGTTTGTACTGACGTGTTTCTCTCCTTTTGTCTCCCACAGGCATGGCCAAGTGGAGGAGGATGGTGGAGCGGTGGCAGAGGGCGGAGGACGCTGCACAGGGGCATGTCGGGGACCAACCCCAACGCCATCAACGTCCCGATGAGGGTGAGTGCCATGACACCATGATTGCTATTGCATGCTGTGTGACAGGGTGGGAAGCAAGGCATGGCCACCATCCATGGACACCACTGCCATGCACGCAACATGTGACAGTCAGCACTGTCCAGTGGCACTGCATGTCTGGGAGTGCATCAATGGTGGCCCATGCGTGCACTGGGCACATGGCTGTGGCACTGCCTGCTCACCGCATAGCCATGTTACTGTACGGCCTTGGTTGTGCTGTGCTGGACATGGGCGGTGTGTGTGTGCAGTGGTACACATGGCTGTTGCTACCTGGTTGGGCATGTCTTGTGGACACGGTCACTGTGGGTGGGCGTACACCATCACAGGAGCGTGGCACATGGCTGTATGCCATGCATAATGGGTGGGCTGTAGGGGGATGGACAGTCACACCTATTGACTCTGATCCCTTGTCCTAGGTGTGTGGATACTCCTGCGTATACAGCAGGCCATCCAGGAGCTTCTGCAGGTGGCGCAAGAGTCCCTCTCCATAAGGGATCTACAGCAGCATGGGGTGAGGAGGAGGAGGCAGCCCAGGCAACAGCCCCAGGCAGTGGAGGACCAGGCTGGACACTGACAGCAGCATGAGCAGCCTGCATCTACCCCCTTTGTTCAACCCTCACACCCCACCTACTCTTTCCCATATGTTCACCCCTGCCCCATACCCACCACCACCTTGTTCCTGTCCCTCCAACACTTGTTTGTACTTAGTTGTATATAGTTGATTTTGATATGTTTTTGAATACAGATATTTTGATATGAATACTGTGGTGGTCTCTGATTTGCAGCTGGCTATAGGTGCTCAGTTGCAGTGGTGTGCATGGCACCTGGGGTGGTTCAGTCATGGGTATATGTGTGTGTGTGCGTGGGGAAGTGTCTCTGGTGCGGGAGTGGCTATCAGTCAGTATCTGTGGTGTGTGTGTTGTTCCCTGTGCATTGCATTACTGTGTGCAGTGGTCCATGGTGCATGATCTGTGTCCATTGTGCCCCTGTCAACCTTTCCTTGGCCTGTGCAGGTGACACCCTTGCATGTCTGTGGCCTGCGAGGTCTGCTGCCTTGTCAGTGGTGGCTGTCCCTGCAGGTCATCCACTGTGACCATCACAATGCTGGGCTGCCTCCTGTCAATGGTGTGGTGCATGTTTGCCTCGGGTGACACTGTGGCCTCCGCAGTTGCTGTCCCACCTCCACACTGTGGCTTGTGTGTGTTGCAGGGGCTGTGCACCACTGTCTGTGATTTGTGCTCCAGGCATATGTTGGTGGCGTACAGGGCCACAGTTCATGCACAGAGTGGGTGTCACCCCCTCTGCCATAGAGGACTGCAGGCTGTGTGTGCACAGTTTTCATGGGCCCACACTGGGGGCTTGGTTGCCACACTACTGCTTCCCTGTGTTAGTGTCCCCATGGGTATGGTTGTGTGTTTGCCCCTGCACTGTGTTGCATCCGGTGTGCTGCATGCTTCCATGCACCACTGTGGGTGTCTGTGCTGGCTGCTGTGGCTCATGGTGGGTCTGGCTGTGACACTTGTCTACTGTGCAGGGTGCTGTATCAATGGTGGTGGTGTCAGGGGCACGCCCTTTCCCATGTGGGGTACCTCTTGTGCCGACACATGTTCAGTCTCTCAGCTGTGCCTCAGGGGGATTGTGCATGTTGGCACTGTGTCTGCCATTGTTGCATTGCCATGTGCTGCCACCCACTGCTGGGTGCTCATGGTGGGCCTGGCTTGTATGGTTCTGTGGTACATGAGGTTGTAGTGTGACAGTGGGGGTGGTGGTATGCATGGGGTTTCCTGCAGTGGTGGTCACTGATTATGGGGCATGTCTTGAGGTCATGGTGCAGGGTGTGCTGTGCACAGGGGGGGCTGCTGTGCCATGGGGTGGTCCACCCTCCTTGTGTGGCAGTCTCAGCTTGCCAGTGGGTGTGCTGGGGCACCATGGCCCAGCTGTGCTTTGTTTGCTTGTCCCCATGGGCCGGTGAATATTCCAGCCCTCCCCCAGTTGTGCTGTGCTTGAGGTGTGGGAGTGCATTGCCAGTTCTGCTGTGTGTTCCTGTGCCCATCTGTGGCATGGGTGTTAGGCCCCTACCTACCTACCTCCCTGGTTGTGCAGTTACATTGCTCTGCTGCTGGGGGCTCCCTGCTTGCACTATGGCGCCTCTGGGCTGCTCAGCTGGGCAGCCCTTGTTGCGTCATAGCGCATCATATCTGCTCAGCTTCCCCTTCCTAGTTGCACTATGGCGCAAGTTGTACGATATTCAGACATTGGCTGTTGGTGCAATTTGGCTTGCTCCTTTTTTGAATATCACGTATATTGCGCATGGGCTCAATGGACTTGAGCTTGCTCCTGCTATTGCGCACTTTTTGGGCGCAGTTTGAATATCCAGCCCAGAGTGTTTAGGCAACACTGGTTCCCTTCATGAGTAAATGGAGGGATATTCTGCAGTTGGCCTCATTAGCATTGACACAGTACATTATGGGGGATTTGAAAGAAATGCAGAAAGAGATAACAGGAACTTAAATCAGTAGTATTTGTTAGTCACCATATTTTTCTTTCAGTAATAAAGTTTTTTTTCTGGCAAAAATATCAAGGTATTCATTTTTCTTTTCATTTTCTTTAATTCCTGAACCAATGTATGGGATTTTGAAGTTTCTAAATGTTCCTGCTCCATTCCATGACCGCCATAAAAGAAAATGAAATATCTTGCTACAGTACTGTGCTGTTACTATTAGAAACATATGGTAACACCATCCTAATGCATCCATCTTATGAATCTAGCATGAACATTCAGCAAACAGGCCTCAATGAAAGAGATTTTTTAAAATTGTGAGTGGCAGCCATCTTTAATGATGTGAGTCATTAATCTCAAAATTAGCAATAAAAGCTCTTTAAAGATATCTGAGAAAACAAAAAAACACTGAGGATGAATCTAACATGTCACAAATACATTTTTGCTAAAAAAAAAAACTATATGATGACATTTTGCCAACTAACAAATATTGCTACTTCAAGCTGAAAAAGAAATCCCATCTCATTCTCATTCGTATCACTCAAGGTGCCACATTATCTGAAGAGTTACTTTATTGTGTTTGGACAGCACAGTAAGGTAATACTTCAGCTAATGGGGTACTTTGAAAGATTCTGTGGTAAGGGGCAGGAGATATAATACAGTACTTTAATGTTCTGTGGTAAAGCAGAAGATTAAGATTGCTGCCACTGTATGTGGCAAAAGTGCAGCAACATTTTACGAATACCGGGTTTTATCGTCAGCATTCTAATGACCATAGGCTGCTATTCAAGATATTGATGGAAATGAATTGTGCACATGATCAGAATATTACCTCCAAACAAACTAGAGATTTTCTCATTATGAAATCTCTCCTTCAACCTGCAATAAATGTATTGCCAAAGGTGCATAAAAGTTTGGTGGACTCTCCTATGAGACCAGTCATTTCCAGGCTGGGTTCACCCACCAAAACTTTTTTGCAAGTACATAGATTTTCAAATTAAGGCTGTATTGCAGTAAAGTATCTTCATTCATAAATCCAGGAATAGGTGATGTTTGGAGGGTGTTGAAGGATTAGCAAGTCAAGGAACACTCATCTTCTGGTGACCCTTGATGTGGAGTCCCTCTGCACTATTATGCTGCTTTCTTTGGCCATCAGAGTTATGCACCATTATCTCAACCTATTAGGTGAACATTTCCCAATCCTACAGATTTCTTATTGAAACTTATCAGATTCATATTGAAGAGCAATGTATTTACATTTTTGGGTAAATATTTGCAAATAAATGGCATCACAATGGGTGCCACTTTTGCTCCAAATGATACAAATGTTTTACGGGTTACTGGGAGGGTGAGCAGATGTATGTAATTACAAAAGGAACCCCTTTTGGGAAAACTGATCTTTATAGGAATTACATTGATGACATCTTATTGGTGTGGCTTGGGATTTCATGGAACTTGAATTTATGAGGTGTCTTCACAACAGTGATTACAACCTTAGGTTTATTGTCCCAAGTATCAGCACTGAATTCACCTTCCTGAACCTTATGAGCATTAAGAATGGAATGAGAGGTGTACACAGTAATCTTTTCCACAAGTCAACAGACAGGAATGCTGTTCTGACAGTGATTGTTGTCAACCCTGCCACACCATTCGCAACATTTCTGAGAGCCAATTTTACAAGTTCATCATAATTGCAGTGACATGGGGGATTATCGTGAGTAAGCAGAAGATCTGATAATGAGTTTCAGGTGATGCAGTAGTTGGGAGCATGAAATTAATGCTGCTAAAAATAACTTCAGCCAGGATTTCTAGATAGGCTCTTTTGATGTCCAGTACAAACAATAACATGAATAGTAGGCAGATGACTTTTGTAATAACTTTTTCTTGTAAAGCAGACAAGGTTGTAAGATATGTTTGTGAAGAACTAGGGAATACTCCAAACTGAAGCAAAGCTAGAGCACATTGCTGAACAGCCCCCACAAATGCATTTTAGTAGGGCTTCCAGTCTTCAACGCAATCTTGTCCAAAATATGCAGCCTGTGGAGACTCCAAAAACTTTGATGCCCATTTTACCCTCTGGTTGTCACAGATGTGGCTGCTATAAACATTATGAGGCCATAGTGGCCACTAAATCATTCATCAGTTCAGTGAATGGTGAAACCATGGAAATAAGGATTAACACTAACACCATGTATGTAATTTAATTGGTCATGTGTTTGTGCAATATCTTCTGTATCTGATACACCAAACGGAAACTGAAAGAAAGGGTGAGAGAGCATATGAGTGCTAGTGTGTAGTACATTAAAAGTTATGCCCTTGCCTCCCATATCCAGGATTCTGGGGATGTGTTTTTAGGCTCTGACAAAGTGACACCCAACAAGACAGTGGGCAATGTGTATCATATTCTGGCCAGGAGGGATGCTTTCTGGATTTATAGTCTAGAGACCCTCTCCTGGCCAAGTCTCAATGACCAACCCAGTTGTAGATCCTTGAGCCTTATACATTCTGTATGAAACTGTATCCACAAGAATATTCTGTTAGAAAATATCCTAGAAAGCTTTTTTATCTTTTTCCAGACCGCATTAGAGGCTCATTTCAGTATGGCTTTAGAAGAGGTCCATCTGAGTATCACTAATGGGAGCCTCTGGAGCAGGTACCAGGAGATCCTGTGGTCACTGAATATGGACTATGTCATCTGCTTGTTTATTTCTTTTCATGTGTGATGCCTGCTGCCATCCTCAAGCAGCTCCCTAGGGCATACCTCACCCCTGCTGGCTACAGAACCCTCTGACAGATTGCACCAACTCCAATAGCAAGCCCAGCTGGGCCACCTGCTGCCATCCTCAGGTGAGATGATGACCAGCACCTGGGTACCCTTTTGGAGTCCTGATTGGTCCCCAGGCTAGCACCACAGCCCTCAAATGGATGCTGCTGGCCCAACCGCTTAACCGATTGGCTACAGATTCCACACAGACTAAAACCACTGCTCAGATCACAACGAGAACCTAGCAAACCCATTTTTTTCCCATAACTCCTGTTCACTCAATTTATTGCTGGGAATGTACAATCAAGGGGAGACAGTTTAAAGTATTGTGTGTTAATAGCAGCAGAAACTGTGTAAAGTACAATCAGGGATACAGTTTAGTAGTGTTGTTTAGTGCCTACTTGAACCATACAATTTATAACCAGAGTGAACAACTCCCTTAGTGACTGTGTTAATCCCCAAGTGTAAGCTTGCAAAAGCTACCATTTGGTCGGAAGGCAGAGCTGAACTCAACGCCGCCACCTTGGCATGCTTTTTGATGTCCCTTTGTTTCTAGTATTAATACTGAACAGCTCCAACTCAGGGCCGCCACCTCGGCACGCTTTTTCTAAATCCCCTGTTTAAATGATTCTTCTGAAGAGCTCAAATGCAGTGCCACTACCTTGGCATGCTTTTTATTTTTGGCCCAATATTTAAATCTAAGAAGCTAAGTGTTCTGCGCTGCTCTGCAACCCCCCACACAGCTTGAGTCCTGTAACCTGCCCCCAGATGAAATTAATCCCCTCATTGTTCTCTCTCCTCCCACCACTTAAAGTTTATTTCAATTTTTGTTTTTGCTCACTACTTAATCTCTCTACCCTCCCTCCCTCCTCAGGCGGCCCTCTAGGACATACCTTGTCCCTGCTGGCTGTAGAACCCTGGGACAGATTACATTGACTCCTACAGCAAGCCCAGCTGGGCTGCCTGCTGCCATCCTCAGGTGAGATGATGACCAGCACCGGGCTACCCTTTTGGAGTCCTGATTGGTCCCCAGGCCGGCACCACAGCTCCTGATTGGATGCTGCTGGTCCAACCATCTAGCTGATTGGCTACAGATTCCACGTGGCCTAAAACCACTGCTCGTATCACACCGGGAGCCTAGCAAACTCATTTTTTTTAGCCCTCCTGCCCACCCCTGCCCTCTCCACTCTTTAAAATACAGTCTCTCCCCACCCACATTTGGTCTAACCTTGCCATAGGCCAACTCTATCCTCCAAGTACTGGTGCCGCTCCCTTTGATCTCAAAGCCAGTATCTGACACCTAGAGGCATTGACTGACTGCCCCACAGAACCCCTATCCCCCCGATTACCATGCCCTGACTGCAGTTAGCTTAATCTTCACTGCCAGAGCTGTATCGATGGTAATATAGCTCTTCCACATTTAAAAATGTTTCTGTTTTTTTCCATTGCATTGGGCCTCCCAGTTATAACCCGCCACTCACCACCACCCTCCACTGATCCCTCCCCCTCCCCCTCCTCTACCACCATATTAAGCCTCCTCACACACACACACCCCTCTCTCAGTGACCCTAGCTTTTCCAGACACAACCTGGGCCCAGAACCCTATCATCCCCTGCTCCTCTCTTTATGCCTATGCTCACCTTTGGACAGTTATGCATTTAATTACTGCTTGATCAATGCATACTACATGTACTCCCTCACCTCCCAAGAGGTGCTCACCCTCCATGCAGTACAAGCATATACTCTCTCAGTATCTCGTAATCACCCTACTTCTCCTAACTGTGGGTGATATACTCCCAAACTCAGGTCCTGCACCTGCAAATTACCTACCAAGCTCTGCGGTCACCCACCCTGTAGCGACCGCCTCTACCAATCAATGTGAATCCTTCCCCTGTGGGCTGTGGATACTTCACCTGAACATACGTAGCCTAGTCCCAAAACTAGACCTGCTCCAGGTGCTAGCAGTTCAACAAGCACCAGATGTCATCTTTCTAACTGAAACCTGGCAAAATCCCAAACTGAAGGACACCTCTATCGCCATCCCAGGGTTTACCATTGTCACAAACCCACTCAGCAGGTCAGGCCCTCTACTCCCAAAGTGCCAACCTCTGAGCGCAGTCTTGTTAACAGTGTAACAGACAAGGTAACCCTCTTGTCTGTTTTTGTGAGTTTGGATCAACCTTTGGTCTCCAGTTCTGGAGGGATTCAAACTGTTAACCTCTTGTTAGCATACCCAATACACAGGCTCAGATATATCCATCTTTGGGGAGCCAGATATCTTTGCCTATGGTTACCCAACCAGGTATACAGAGATGAACCCTTTAAAACTTTAATAAAGACCTCAGATTTAAAATGCTTCTCTTTCCAGTTTGGTACCACCATGCAAGCTTATGTCTATTGTCTGCTATAACCATGGACTTTTCTTACAAAATATAAAGAAGTCAAAGACAGACCAAGTAAGTTCTAAAAAGAATTTTACTAAAATAGTTAAAAATATGTGAAACACAAAATACAGAACTCTTATATCAAAAGACATACAAATCTTTTAAAAAGAAACAAAGTTTAAACAGTGCAAATTCCTACTTCAGTTCTTAGGGCTGGATATTCAAACTGCGCCCAAAAAGTGCGCAATAGCAGGAGCAAGTGCAAGTCTATTGCACCCATGTGCAACAGACACAATATTCAAAACAGGAGCAAGCCAAATTGCGCCCACAGCCAACGTCTGAATATCACACAACCAGCGCCATACCGCAACAAGGGAGGGGAAGCTGAGCAGATATGATGTGCTATGACGCAACAAGGGATGCCCAGCTGAGCAGTCCAGAGGTGCCATAGTGCAAGCAGGGAGCCCCACAGCTGCAGAGCAATGTAACTGTACAACCAGGGAGGTAGGGGCCCACCACCCATGCCACAGATGGGCACAGGAGCACACAGCAGAACAGACATTGTCCCCCCATACCCCAAGCACATCACAACTAGGGGAGGGCTGGAATAACCACTGGTCCATGGAGTCAAGCAACCAACCCACAGCCTGGCCATGGTGCCCTATCACACCTACTGGCAAGCTGTGACTGGCACACAAGAAGGGCGGACCACCCTGTGCCACACCATCCCCCCCAGTGCACAGCACACCCTGCACCATGACCCCCCAGACAACCTCCCATGAGCAGTGACCAGCACTGCAGGAATCCCCATGCATGCCACCACCCCCACAGTGGCACTGTAACCCTGTGCACCACAGAACCATGCAAGCCAGCCCCACCATGAGCACCCATCAGCAGGATGCAGCACACGGCAATGCAACAATGGCAGACAAAGTGCAACCATGCACAGTCCCCTGATGTACTGCTGAGAGACCGACCGTGCATTGGCAGAAGAGTGACCCCAGATTGGATGGTCGTGTAAGGGACACCTCCCCCAGTGGTACAGCGCACCGCACGGTATCCCAGTAACACACCTGCCCACCACTGGCCACAACAGCCAGCACAGACACCTACAGTAGTCAGTGCGTGGAAGCATGCACTACACCAGTGACATGGGCAACCCAGCAAAGCTGCATGGTACAGTGTCCGCCTCTGCAGGAATGCTACCACTGACATGCCAGCAGATCATGCAGGTCACAGACAGGCATGTGTGTCGGCTGCACAGGCCATGGATGGGCCGATGGGTGCACCATAGACACAGATCACATGCCATGGACCACTGCACACAGTCATCCAGTGCACGGGGAACAACACACACACCACAGACACTGACTGATATTTACCCCCACACCATAGTCACCTCCACACGGACACACACACACATACCCATGACTGCACCACCCCGATGTCATGCACACCACTGCAGTCTAGCACCTATAGCCCACTGAAAATCAGAGACCACCATGGTATTCATATAACATTCAAATGTATTGTAAAACTATAAAACAACTATGTACAATAACAATAACTATTTACAAGGTTAGGGTGGGGGACACAAACAAGGTGGGGGTGGGCAAGGGGAAGGGGTGGACAATCAGGATGGGATAGGTGGGATGTGAGGTTGGGTCCAGGGGAAGGGGAAGTCAGGGACCAAGGGACTGTCAGCGTGTCTGCCGTTCCTGGCTCTGGGTCTGCCTTGCCCTGTGGCACCGCAGTACTCCCGCTGTGTCCAGCCTCCAAAGTATCGCCACAGACTCCTGGGCCAGATCGAGGAGCTCTCTCATGGCGTCCCTCATCTCCCTGAGATATCTCAGACCTAGGACAAGGGAGCACAGTCAATAGGTTTGAATGCACAACCCCAGACAGCCCGCCCACTGTGAATGGCATACGACCATGGGACATACCACTGTGACGGTGTGTGACCAGCCGCAGTGATCATGTCCGCAGGACCTGCCCACCCAGACGCATACAGCCATGCTGAACGTTGCACACACCCACCAGCCAAGTTATGCACAGCACCACCATGGCCGTCTAGTGACATGGCTATGTGGTGCAAAGGCAGTGGCACAGCCATGCACCTGGTGCATGCATGCACCACCAGTGACACACACCCAGACATGCATCACAACTGGACAGTATTGACTGTAACCAGTGGCGTGCATGGCAGTGATGTCAATGAATGGTGGCCATGCCCCACTGCCCACCTTGCCACACAGCATGCAATATTAAGAATGGATGTCTGTCACTCACCCTCATCAGGATGGTCGGTTGGCCGTTATGGACCCTTGGCCTGCCTGGCTCTGTCTTCCACCGCCCTGCACTCTGCTGTCAAACGGCATAACTCTTCAGGGCCTGGGGGACAAAAGGCAGAGAAGAACATCAGTGCAGTCCTGAAGCAAAGTCCCCTGCCCCAAGGAGTGTGCCCCCCCACCCAGCCAGACCCACCCACCCCACACCCTGTGAACACCACCACGGGCAACCCCATACAGTCCCTCCCTATGTGCTGGACACAAACAACAATGTGAATCAAATGGATGAAAACAGTGTGCTGACAGAACCTACCTGGTCATGGTACCGTGCTCCTCCTGGCACGTGACCGTAGTCTGGCCAGTAACTCAAGCTCCCTCCTCATCAGGTCCAAATATCAGTGCCTGCACTGCTCCACTGTTCTGCCCCTGCCAGTCACCACCTCTAGGGCTGTGGCCACCTCACTCCACACCTGGGACCTAGGCCTCTCCAGGGGGGCCTCCCCATAGAGATGCCCATGATGTGGCTCCACTGTGGCCACCAGGTTTGCCAGCTCTATTGCCGACCACAGAGCAGCCCTTCTCCATGCCATTTCCAGTGCGATAGTAGGCAATATGGCACTATGCAGCGTGGTACCCCATGTGCAGATGCTGCACAGTACAGCGCTGCCATTCCCTATCGCAATAGACGTGCAGCCATGCCGGATGCATGGCGCCAAGGGGGCAAAGGTCAGGCACAGGGTCAAGGGTCTCTGGCACAAGGCCACGCACAGCACCATCAGATGACTATGCGTCTAGCATGATTGGTTGCCTGTGTGCCAGCACCACAGCGGACTATCACGTAGTTGTGCCATTGTGCCTATGAAGGCCCATTGCCACAGCGCCATGTAGTGACCCTCGCTATAGCGCCACTGGCACAATGGTGGCCATGCCCTGCATTGCCTACCATGCACATCACGTCATCAGCATGGCAGACACCTGCGTAAGCTACCTGGGCATGCGCAGTGAGGTGTACTATGCATGCCACAGAACTGCGCCATTGGCTCAGCACGTTCAACACAATTGCGCAAAGTGCAAAGGCACGATATTCAACCGTCATATGCTAATCATCTGATCAGCCATTCAATGGCACAGCAGCACAATTTGCATCTAATTAAAGTTGCTCCTCACCTAATTTGCATGGATTGCATGCAAGGCATTCTTAGAATGGCAGAGAAAGGGGAGATACTGTTGATGGGAGACCTGAATATGCCAGATGTTAACTGGAGCACATTTGCTGCAGCCACATCCAAGAACAGGGCCATTCTTGATGCCCTACAGGTGATAGGCATTAGACAGCTAGTTTCGGAACCCACTCATGAGGGAGGAATCTTAGACCTCGTACTCTCAAACGGGGGCAGTGAGAGGATCTCAGATCTAGAAGTGGGTTGCCATCTGGGGACAAGTGACCATCAAACAGTGTGGTTCACATTAAATTCAGCTACAGAGTCAAGCCATACAAAAGTGAGGATACTGGACTTTAGGAGGGCTGACTTTGGCAAGATGGAGAGTGCCTCAGAAAAGCACTAGCAAACAGGCTAGAAGGAGGTGGAGCAACAACGAATTACAAAACTGCCATCAGAGAGGCAACACGCCTTTGTGTGAAGCAAATAAACAAATCAAATGAAAGAAAAAGCCACTATGGTTCTCAAAAGAGGTGGCTGTGAAAGTCAGGAAGAAAAGATAGCATTCCGGAAGTATAAGGAAACACAGAAGGAGCAGGACAGAGAGCTGTACCAGTTAAGGCAGAAGGAAGCGGAGGGAAGTCAAGAATAGCAAAGGCCCAAACTGAGGAAAGATAGCCAACTCAGTTAAGAAGGGATAAAACCTTTTATAGGTACATCAGCGAGTGAAAAGACAAAGGAGGATAGTGAGGCTGAATAGAAGGAACGGTGGGTGGCAAGAGGGGACACAGTGAAAAGCAGGAATACTGAACGAATATTTCTGCTCAGTATTCCAAAGAGAGGGGGAAGTGCCTAATCCAATTAACAGAAGCACTCTTGATAGGGGGTCGATCCCTGTCCTTTCACAGAAGAAAGGTTCTGCAAGAACTCCTAAAACTGAAGGTGGACAAACAATGGGTCCTGATGGAATTCACCCCAGAATTCTAAAAGAATTAAGGGAGGAACTAGTGAAACCACTGGCTACTCTTTTAATAAATCATGGGAGGATGGTGTAGTACCGAGGACTGGAGGGAAGGCGGTGTGATTCCTCTTCACAAAAGTGGGACCAAGACAGAGGCAGAAAACACAGACCTGTCAGTCTGACCTCTGTGGTGGGAAAGTGATGGAGTCACTTCTGAAGGAAAGAATAGTTGAGTACCTAGAGGCCAGTGGAGCACAGGACCCAAGGCAGCATGGGTTCACAGCAGGAAGGTCATGTCAGATGAATCTAATAGATTTTTGACTGGGTGACCAAAGCAGTAGACCAGGGAGGGCTGTGGACATGGCTACCTAGACTTTCTAGGCATTTGACACAGTCCCACACAAAAGATTAATAGTCAAATTAACCAGCCTGGGAGTGGGACCCAGGGTGGTAGCCTGGATAAAACATTGGCTGAACAACAGGACACAGAAGGTAATTGTAAATAGAGTCCACTCTGAAGAAAGGGGGTACTAGGGGCACCGTAGGTTCAGTATTGGTCTAGTCCTTTTAATGTCTTCATCAGTGACATTGCAGAGGGACTGGAAGGAAAAGTATGCCTTTTGCAGATGACACAAAGATCTGCAACAGGGTTGATACACAAGGAGGCGTGGAAAGGATGAAAAGGGACGGCAAGGTTGGAGGAATGGTCAGAAGTATGGCAGCTAGGATTCAATGCAAAGAAGTGCAAAATAATGCACCTAGGAACAAGAACCCAGGAGAAGAATACACAATGGGTGGGGAGGTAGTAACAACAACAAAAAGGAAAGGGACCTGGGGTAATCATATCAGATGACCTTAAGGTTAGCAAGCATGTGAGAAGGCAGTAGGGAGGGCTGGGGGTATACTGGGATGTATAGGAGAGGCATCAGCAGCAGAAAACAGGAAGTTGTTATCCCTCTGTACAGACAGTTGGTGAGACCCCATCTGGAGTACTGTGTCCAGTTCTGGAGACCCCATCTCCGCAAGGACATAGACAGGATAGAGGCAGTCCAGAGGAGGGCAACTAAAATGGTGCAGGGTCTGCAAGAGAAGCCATATGAGGAGGAGACTAAAGGAGCTTAATATGTATACCCTTGAGGAAAGAAGGAGAGGGGGACATGATAGAAACTTTTAAGTACCTCAGTGGAATCAACAAAGTCCAAGAGGGTAGCATCTTTCAGAAAAAGAGACTTGCAAGAACAAGGGGACACAAATTAAAGATAGAAGGAGGGTGGTTCAGGGGCAATGTGAGGAAGTATTATTTCACAGAGAGGGTAGTGGATGCATGGAACAGCCTTCCTGAGGAGGTTGTGGGGTCTAAAACTGTGGGAGAATTCAAGAATGCATGGGACAGACATAAGGCAATTCTTGTGGGGGGTAGGAAGAAATAGGCTGTTGGTTAACTAGGATCTGCGGCCTATCCTGTAGGTAGGGGAAATGGGCAGACTAGATGGACCTAGCGGTCCTTATCTGCCATCAAAGTCTATGTTTCTATGTGTCTATGATTGCGCTATATAGGTGCGACAATGTTCTGCAGTGGCCATATTCGGTTACTGCAGTTTATTGGTGAGTTGCATGCTGTGTAGGGGTCTGGACTGTGGTATCAGGGACATGCTTTGTACTGCACAGTCACAGGTAACCACTGTCATCCTTACAGGCTGAATAATGACCAAGCGAGGTCTGGGTGAGGAGAACTATGATGGTGGGTGGAAGAGGAGGCCCAATTTCACAAAGGCCGAGATGGAGGCACTCTTCAAGGCCTACCTTGATCAGGAGCCACTGCTCAGTGGACGGCGGGGCACCCCTCAGGCCCATGCTGCTGCATGGGAGGAGGTGACACATGCGTAAGAGTGTAAGAAGAAGATGGGTACTGACAGGAGGAGGTTGAAGGAGAAGGTGGCTGCCATCAGGGCGGCACATGCTGCAACAGGCGGGGGCCAGCCAGAGGTGGTGCAGCTCACACCAGCAGAGGACAGGCTTGCTGCGAGCATGCACCACAGTGCCATAGAGGGAGTTCCAGGAGATGGCTTCCAGACGGGTGGTGGCCCATCACTGCATGGCAAGTCATGGTCTGTCTATGGGGGGGCAGGGTAGGTCACATGCAGTAATGTGACTTTTCTTTCTGTTACAGATCCTGCACATCTGCAGGAGTCAGCGGTGGAGGGCCTGTCCACTGCGGACAGTCATCTGGAGTTGGAGGAGGGACCATCCACCTCCACAGGTATACGTCGAGCATTGCAACAGTGGGGCTGCCTGGCTGTCCACACTGATGTCGTTGAGATGGGTGTGGGGGAAGCCCTTCCTGTGTCTCAGCGTTCTGGCATCCAAGGATGCCAGCACGCTGTGGCTGTGGCTGTGGCTGGGGCAGAGACCTGCACCAATGATGAAGACACGACCGTCATGGGCAGTGGCATGTGTGTGCCATGGAATGGACACACAGCAGGTCAGCTCACGCCCATGGCGCTGGCTGGTGCCGACATGTGGGCCAGCATGTCAGCACATTCCCAGGCTGTGCCTGTCAGCACCAGTGGGGCAGCACTGGTGTCTGGTCAGGACAGTGGGACTGTTGTGGCCACAGTGGTGGAACAACTGATCCCTTGGGCACAGCAGGTGGGAGGATGGCAGCAGGAGTTGCCCACCTGGACTGGGAGTTCAGAGTTCAGTGGTGGCATCTGTGCACTGCCTGTGGACTAGCCCATACCTGGTCCTGGTGAGCAGCGCCCACCCTCAAGGGGTGCTGAACATCAGGCCCTTGCATACCCTGAGGGACGGGATGCCGAGGTGGCAGATGACCTCTTTGATGAGCACACCCACCTACTGCAGGCATCGGTCCAGCATTAGATGCGGCTTGCAACATCTGTGGAGGCACTGTGTGTGGCTCTGGAGTGGACTGAGGAGCGACACAGCAGGGACCCTGATAGGATCCTGTCACGGATTGACCATTTGCAGAAGGATGTGACCGATGCTATTGACAGGCAAGCACAGGCGTTCATTGCTGTCATGGGAACAATGGGCACACAGTCAGGTGCCCATGCGTCGTTCACAACATGCAGTTCGCTATCCACTCCCCATTCCCGGTGTCATGTGACACCCACCCTGTTAACACCGGGTTCAGCTGTGGGCATCCCGAGCACTCCTGGTGCAGGAATGTTCGGTGTGCTGCAGACCCCTGTGCAGGCATGGTCACGTTCACGCAGTGAAACCCCTGGTGGACCATCGGTGCCACCCCATGAGGCCCGTGGTCAGCCTGCCAGTGCTGCTGGGTCTCGTCGGGGCCGCCCACACATCCGAGGTGGACGTGGCACTATGCCACAAGACTGATCTGTCTCCCAGTGTGGACACTGTCTGGTGCTGCCCTGTGTGCATTGTGTGTTTCGGTGAGCAGTGCATGGGTGGGTGCCCGGCCCTAGATGCAGACACATGGTCCACATGCACACCCTCCCAGCTGCTGTCCACAGGTATGTGTGCATGATGATGCCTGCATTGCGCTGTACACCAAAGTGCGATGGTGCCCAGCATCTGACACACGCACATGGACAGTCAGTGGATGTGGTGGCCTTTGGACATGTGTGTTGCTAGTGTTTGCGTTCTGTCTCGGCTTTGCACCTGACCCCTGTGCACGTTTTGTGCCTATTGTGTGTGCGTGTGTGTGTGTGTGTCCGTCCATGTGGCGTGTTACTGTTCACCCTCCTGGTTGTGTGTGTGTGCTTCTGTGCCCTGCCACATCCCTTGCCAGCATGCACCCCTGGTGTGTTTCCATGCGTGTCTGTGGGTTGTGCCCTAGCCACTGGTAGTTGCACATGGCACCATGACTTACCTGTGTTGGCTGAAGTGCTCCTCTGTGATAGTGTCCCGGTGCAGCTGTACCAGCCGGATCAGTCGGGGGTCCCCTCGGCCAAGGGGGGGCTGCCCATCCCCATCATCACCATCATCCCCATCGCTGTCCCCCTCTTCGACCTGTATGGCTATCCCACAGTCTTTGGCCATGTTGTGCAGGATGCAACAGGCCAGGAATATCCCACAGGCCTTTGAGGGGCTATACTGTAGGGCACCGCCAGAGGTGTCCAGGCAATGGAAATGCACCTTCAGCATCCCAAACACCCACTCAATGACATTGCATGTGCTGGCATGTGCCTCATTGTAGCTTTGTTGCGATGGGGTCATGGGCCGCTGGTAGGGTGTGAGCAGCCAGGGACAGAGTGAGTATCCACTGTCACCTGTGTGAAGATAGTGGAGGTTAGTGTCGTGTTCAGCTTCAGACTGCCCCAAGCCCTGTGGGCCACACCCATGGCACCTCTGGCCATACCCCCCATGCCCACGATATATCAGTTCTACATACATACTCACCCACTAGATGACCTGTGGGGATGCCCTCACTCTCGAATCAGTAACACAGTGCTGACTGGTGCCAGATGAAAGAATCATGTGCTCCCCAAGGGTGTGTAGCACAGACATTGATGATGCGCCTACTGGCATTGCACACCACCTGGCAGTTGACACTGGAATATCCCTCGCGGTTCATGTAGGCGGCTCCATCGGGGCCAGGTGACATGTGAATGGCCACATGGGTGCAGTCTATCACCCCCAGTACACCAGGCATACGTGCTACCCTGTGGAACTCCTGTATGTTTGCTGTGCGCTCCACCATGGTGCTGGGGAAATGGATGTACTCCGCAGCATGTGGTAGCAGTGTGCTGAGGAACTGAGTGAGGATGCGTGATGTGGCCGACTGTGTTATGCCTGTGGTGTCCCCTGTTGGTCTCTGGAAGGTACCCGTGGCGAGCAAGCACATGCAGGCTGTTACCTTTGTCTCCACTGACAGAGCATGACTCCGTCATGTGGGTGCCTGCATCACATCACTGCACAGCTCACAGAGCCGCCTCAGTATTGCCCTGTTCAGGCGGTACCGGCCCACAATCTCAATATCTGTATGCAGCTCAAAGCTGGTGTGGGCTTGGTACTACCTGTTGGGGGCATACCACCAACAGGCCCTTCCATGGCCAAGTCCCCCTGCTGCATGCCTTCTCACCCCCCTCATTACTGCATCCATGTGGAAGGTGGCACTGGCCATGTCTCTGGCTTGCATTCCCTCCCATCAGCTGTTGCTTTGTTCCCCCTGCTGTCCTGACTGCTACCTCCCCTGCACTGGGTACACCTACTGGCCTCTGCTTTGTGTGGCCCCACAGACCTTCCCTGGCCCCTCTTCTGTGGTGTGGTTTCCCTGACCTGCCCTCTTGCGTGCTGCTTTCCTGTGCCTGTCTCTCCCCCTGCCTCATGTGGCTTCCCTGTAGCGTTCTTGCACCTCTTCCTTGCTCCTTTTTATTTTGGCTCATTTTCACCATGGCTCAACTTCCACCTGCTCCACTGTTGCACATTGCTCAAGTCTTTGAACATCGCACTGCGCCCTTTATGCATGGTTCCCCTCTCGTTGCGTGATGCCTTCATTATCATTGTGCTGTTGCTCAGCATGTTTTCAGTGGCACAACTGCATCCTGCTGAATATCGCAGAATGGTGCATTTTCTGACCTGGGCTGGCGCAACCCTTTTGAATATCCAGCCCTTAGACTCTAAATACTTGCTTAAGCGCTCACCGATCTTGCTTGGTCAGTGTCTAGGTAAAAATGTGTGTCTCTGTAAAACAGAATTATTCCTTAAACAACTGCATTGGTCAACCCCTTTTTGGTGAGGTCAGCTAACTCCTCCTCTGTTAGATTATATTTAAAAATATATATCTTACACAACCACAGGATTTATTTTCTAAGTATTACATTCTGCAATCCTGAGCATAACTCGTGTGTGTCAAATGACATCTCTTTGATATTTAAACAATATCCTCTGTCACACAGACAGCAAAACATTTATGATCTCGCACTAATACATCACAACCTGTTTTTCTTCCTCTGGAAGTGTCATAAAATGGATATGCTCTACTCAAGCTTCTTAACCCTATAATTAGATTCAGGCTTTTCCATGTAACACATTGTCTCTAAAATCTGTTTGTGTATAATTTCCCATGCTGTCTCAGCATTTTTCTCATGGCATCCATTCTTCAGCTGAAATTGGGGGGGGAGTTAGGTTATTCCAAGGGCACTGGCATTTTAACAGGCACTTCAATACCACATTTCTGTTATTTTAAGAAATAAAAATGATACAGCACTCAGAACATGGCTGTCTACATCACAACCATCACTCAACTAGACCGACCTACCAGAGGCGGAGGCATTGCTATCTATACCGCCACTGACTTACACTTCTCCGTAACCCTAGCTAAAAATGAGCCCAAAGCTTATGAACTTTTAATACTACAACTGTAGCTACCTTTCTATCTCCCTATTTACATTGCTGGCATCTACTGCCGTCCTAGTACCCTGGCAGTGACTGTCTCCGACCTTCTAAGCCATCTAGTCTCCCTCGCCCCAGCTGGTGAAATATATATCTTGTGAGATTTCAATCACAACTGGCCATCACCCACTCTAAACAAACTTTGTTCTGAAAGATCTTCCCCAAATCTCTAACAGGTCATCACAGAGCCAACTTGCTCCAACCACAAAATGGGCAATCACTCCCTTATCGACTGGATGCTCATCTCCCATCCACATCACATCCTCAAATCTGGCTTACATCCTGACTCAATAAGTGACCATCACATCACCTATTTAGTCCACAAAATCCACCGCCCTAAAACACCTCCAAAATTCCAGCTACAACATTCCTATCAATCTCTAAATCTCCACCCCCTGCTGGAAGACCTTGCCAATGCCAACTGGGGACCCTCCCTCATTAACACCAATATCGATGTTTCTCTATCTGACTTTCGTAATACATTCCTTAATGTCTGGGATAAGCACGCCCCACTAAGATGTATTAGGGTCCAGGGGAAACCACCTACCCTGGATTACCCCAGAACTGTTAGCCTGCCAAAAAGCCCAGGATAATGCCTGGAAAAATTACAATTCCTCACTCCTCCCAAGCAACAACATTACCTACCACATGCTCCAAAATAAGTGCACCAAGACCACCTGTCTAGCAAAAGCAGAGTATTTCAGTGCACTTTTAACACCAACATGAGTAGACCATCCAAATTCTGGAAGGTTATTCACTCACTTTTCTCCCCCCCTTCATCAAATCACACCCTTGGTCACTAACGGCTCCCTTCTCTCCAAGCCACTCACAGTTGCCATTGAGTTCAACACCTACTTAACCTCTTGTGCTGTTACTCTCCACACGTCCCTACCTACTGTTGTGCCTCCTGGCCCCCAAGCTGGTACCTCAGCAAACCCTGACCCTAACTCCTTCTCCTTCTCTAACATCACTCCTGAGGAGGCCCTAAACGCCTTCAACCCCTCCAGGGGCAAATACCCCAATGGGTTGGACACCAAACTCCTCTATCTGGCAGCCCCTGCCATTGCATCTCCACTGGCTGCCCTTCTAAACAAGTCTTTTGCCTATGCTACCATACCCACAGATTGGAAACATGCTATTGTCCTACCCTTGCCTAAAGGCAGTGACCCAACCTCTGCATCCAACTACTGCCCTATCTCTCTCCTCCCTGCCCTTGCAAAAGTACAAGAGCACCATGTTCTTTCTCAACTTTCCAACTTCCTCTCTGATTCCAACTTCTTCAGCCCTACCAGTCTGGATTTCAGAAGAATCACTCTACTTCTACTTCCCTACTAAGACTCTCTGAATCCATCCTATCTGGGATGGACAAAGGTCAAATCACCTCAGCCATTTTCATTGATTTAGCTAAAGCATTTGACACCATCTCCCATTCCATGCTGCTCACCTGCCTCTCCACAGCCGGTCTATCTGAGTCTGCCACAAACTGGTTCAGCACCTACCTGATAGGGCAAACTCAATTGTTAAGAATTGCTGATTCCACTTCCCTTCCACTCTCCATTGACACAGGGATACCACAGGGCTCAGTACTTGGCCCAGTCCTTTTCTCCAGCTTCCTGAATGACCTGCCACTAATCTGCTCATCTTTATGTATTCACATCTATGCAGACAAAACTGTCCTATTCACCAATGGCTGGTCCCCTGAAGAGGTAGCTACTAGCCTTCAGGCTGACGTCAATAAAGTTCATCTCTGGTTAAGCTCCCACCAACTCTCCCTAAATGGCAAAAAGACACTCTCCATGACTTTTGGCACTAGGCAGATACTGTCCAGGCTGACCACCCTCCCAAATTTCCAGGGGTGTGGCTTGACCAGTACCTCTCCTTCTCTGCACACGTAGACGCCATCTTGAAGAAACTGCGCCCCAAGCTTGGTGCCCTCTTCAGGAATCGCAGTAGCCTCCCGCTACCCACGAAGCATGAAATTGTGCAGAAGATACTACCTACTTTCAATTACCCCTGTGCCTGACCTATCCCTCCCTCCTCTCCCACTTAGCCTGACCAGCAGCGATAGCTTGGTATAAATGCCGGCGTATAAACTACCACCCGCACTTGCCCCCTATATATTTTTTTTTGCACTTATAAGTTGTTCCCCTGTCAACTGCTCATGTCTTCCCCAGTGTTTTTAGGCCTGCTCAAATTCAACTTGTGTTATCTAATCCATGTTTTACAAACATGTTAAAGTAACCCTAATATATGTAACCTTATTTAATATTGCTGTAATTCCCGAATACTGTATGTTAACCTCCTTTTCCAATGTGTTGTAATTCCTGTATATCGAATGTTGTTGTAATTCCTGTAAATTGTAACCTAGTGACAATGTTGCACTGACTGTATAAGCTCTCCACCTGTACCCCCACCCTCCAGGTCGCACCGTGAGATGAGCATCTTGTTGCTTAGCGTGCTTTTCCTGATGAAACATTTCAATAAATAAATAAGTAAATTTTATTTTATTATAGTTGTTTGGTGTGAAACTATGAATTGGAACAGAACACTAAGCATGGAAGGCAGTCACATAATACTGAGTGATTAAGCCAGGTGAGAGATGCTACAGACATTGTTCAATGAACACAGATAAAGATATATATTACTTCAAGCAGATGCTGAAAAATGTTTCAGACAACTGTCATAGGACCACCTATCATTACTAAGCCAGGATTGGCAAAACACAGAATAAATGAAAGAAATGATTAACTATAATTTACAGTGATCATGCAGTCTCCTGTTTCTGTTTCATATTGGAATTGGTTTTGGAAGCCAGCTTCTCTGTAAAGGTTTTAAAGCACAGTGGGGATACAGGTCATCCTGGTGGCATCTAGAAGCTATGGATTTTATCTTTTTTTGCACATACAATATGTTAATTTGCACATTTTTATAGTTTGCCCCTCACTTACTTTGTACATTTAAGGACATTCTCCTGTTATTCATATTAAGCATCCTGTATCTTTAAGATAAAGTGTGTTTAATGCTTCTGACAGCAGGGGTCGTCTACCCTTGAGAAAGCTCCTGGAGGAAGTGTGCCAAAACATTGGGCTCCTTTTGGTAGCTTTTGTTGCTATGATGTGGTTTATACCATTAATAAAATTATTTTTCAGCTAATCTTCAGCAGTGAAGTGGCTTAGTTCTGTAGAGTCTAAGTGCTGGGCTTTTCTGTTCCCAAGTTAAAGAAGTGCTACACCCTCAAATACTGTAAATTGTATCTATTTCCTTGTCATGATTCAACTGCATTTCTATATTAGTTAGCAGTGGTAGCACCTCTATATTAGGGTTCAGTCTTCACTTCTATGTTAAACTGAAATATCTGGACTTTAATACCTTCGCAACCATTCAACCAATTTGCAGGCACCATCAGGGACCAAAGACCTTTTGATGTGATAAGTTTTGTTCTGGTTGGATGTGTGGGGGCAGAGATACACAGTGCAAAAAAATATGAAAACTACCATTTTGAGTGAAATTCTTTGTCATGTCACTGTGCAAAAACAATGTGGAATTTTGGTCCGAAACTTGTACTGTACATAGGTCTACCCACAGATGTGCCTTTTGAAGGTTTGATGAAAAAATATGAATCCATTCCAAAGCTATTACATTTTACAGTTTCTCTTTATTCCCTTTGGGCCCAGTTAGATGTCCCACTTCAAAAAGGATTCTTTATCGTAAATGCAGAACCCTTTTTTTCAAATACAGGATCTTTTGCCACAAATATGGAATCCTTTTTCATGCTGCCACCATCTTGTTTTCAGTTAGTGGTGACAACAAAATGAAATTACTAAAAAAATACAGGGTTTTGGAAACACCAAGAGTTCTGTTTACCTAATCGGAGCCCGTAGAATCAGATTCTGGAGTTGTATTGTTTGATAACTTGTTCAGAAATTTATTTTTTTATCCGCAGAAATCCTTTTCTGCAAACCGTGGAAAACAATTGCCATGAAACGATCTTTTTCCACAATTTGCGATGCAGGATTTTCTTTTGCTGCAAATTGCAAAAAAGGAATCGTGAAAAAGGATTATTTTCTCATTTTGTGAAAAAGGATTTTCTTTTACTGCAAATTGTGAACAATGGAATTGTGGAAAAGGATTATTTTTCACAATTTGTAAAAAATTATTTTAAAGCAGCTGTTTCTTTGTCACTGCACAGTTACCAAATGGTTTGTGATTTTGGTTTGAAATTTTCAGGGTACAAAGGGCTTTCCCCATAGATGTGCCTTTTTCTGGTTTGGTGAAAATATATTACTTTGCTCTGGAGTTTTTCAGGGTTAAATTTTGATTTATTTCCCATAGGATAACATTGTAATGGCAGTTGTACTGAGTTGTTTCTTTGTCACTTTGCTGTGAAGAAACAGTTTGCAATTTTGTTCTGAAATTTTCATTGTACAAAGGGCTTGCTGGTTTCATGGAAATATCTTAATTTGGTGTTGAGTTACACAGGTTTCGGATTTTCCTGTGTTTTCTATAGGAGAAAATTGCTATGTCAGGTGTTTCTTTGGGTCTGCACACTATAGCATTGGAGAGCAGGGCCTAGATGGCAAAAAAAGCAAAGAAGAGTAGCACTACACTATCTCAGAAATTATGCATGGATGGGCTCTGCACTGCCACACACAAATATGGATACTATTAAGGACTGATGGGAGTGCAGAGGCCCTCTGTGCTCCCACAGGGAAATATGGATATGATTACAATATCTCCAATATTATGGATGGATGGCACTGTGTGGTCCAACATGCAAATATGAATACCATTATGGAGTGATGGGAGCACAGGCCTTATGCATACATGGCAGTGCAATGCCCAGAGGGCCCTGCACTCCCACATGCAAATATGCAGAGGATTATGGAGTGATAGGCCCTGCACTTCCACAGAGAAATAAGGATACAATTACAAGCTCTCAAAAACTATGGATGCTTAGCAGTGCAGGGCTCGGGCCCTGCACTCCCACAAGCAAATAAGTCTACAATTATACTTTCTCAAAAGGTAAGGAAATTACCTGCAAAAAACGTTATTAATGCACCATTAGGGTTCCAGTGACAAAAGCTGGAAAATGAGGTCTTAGGGTTTCCAACCCTAACACCCCACCCTGCAGGCAGGAATAGGTATGGGGTGTGCAATGGAGTTGTCAGCCCTAATGCTCACCCCATTCTCTTACACTGTACACATCTCAGCTTATTTACACATGGAATGGGGTGAGCATTAGGGTTGACAACACCAACACCACAGCACACCCCACACCTGTTCCTGTCTGCTGGGTGGGGTTGGGGAGAGCTGCACATGTAAGGACTCCTGGGGGGGTGAGTTACTATGCATAGGATGTTGAACATGGCATGGTTTTTCTCCCACCTCACTTCCTGGAGTCCTTGGATGCTAGTGTTGCAAGAACCATATCAGACTGATAGCAAATGAAAGGGAGGCAGGACTTGCTACACGTAGGTCATGGTGGTATGGAGTGTGCATTGGGGGAGTGAAGTGGGTGTATGCCTTGGTGGTGTGGAGAGACCACCATTAGGGGACTTCCATGTGGGAAAGGGAGAGCTGGTTGGTGGAGCTCGGGGTGGGGGAGCACAGTGGCCTAGCTGAGATCATCTCTCAGGTACCTGTCATTGGGGGGCTGGTTGTGGTTGCAGTCTGGAGGGGTAGATTTGTATATGGCTGAGGGCAGTCACTGAGTTGTGCTAGATACATACTTGATGGGTTGGGCAGTATTAATCATTGGTATCTATCTATTGCAATCCTCACCTCCCCAAGCCAACTCCCATGACCCAGGCTCATTCTCAAACCTCAGTTTCTGATGTGGGAAAAGATAAAGCATGCCAGGTGCCTCAGCCCTCTCCACCACTGGGCCAGCATGGCAGTGGGACTTTTATAAGATTACAAACAAGGCTACTGCTCTTACAAAAGCAGTCTATTATGAAGAAGGGAAGGCATTCGTGCATTGGATGATTATCAGTTATGTGGCACAGGTGAAAAAGGAGCAAAGGGATGAGAAGTTAGCTCACAGTTCTAAATAGATGATTTTGGTTGCAGCTCTAAACAGAGGATTTTGCTTGCTGCTTGCTGCTGGCTGTTGGCTATGGATAAAGGTCTTCTCACAGGGACTTTTCCAGTCCTCCCCCTGTACCGGAAACAGATAGCTCACAGCTCTAAACAGAGGATTTTGGTTGCAGCTCTAAATGGAGGATTTTGCTTGCTGCTGGGGCAAAGTTTCTTGCCCACCCACCTGTGCCCACTTCCACACATTATTAAATGCTCAGTTAATAGGGAGGCATGAATAGGATCTGCCCAGGGGTGGGTTGATAGCTAAAGAGCAAATAAAATCAAAAGGAGGAGGTGGAGGAGTTCATGAGAATATTATGAATGTGGATACTTGTACATTTAACTGTTTCATCATGGTAATTTCACTCTGTTAGAAATTAGATAAGTCATTGATGCTGTGCTATCTTGTTTAAATAGTTAGGGTTTGGCAGATCTTAGCAATGTCATTTTGGTAGATCTTTGAAAGTCACTGTTGCTGGGGCTCTCAAGTTTAAACTAATGGGTCTTAGTTGGTCCTAGGAAACTTAACTGCTAGATCTTGGACAGCAATAGCATAGGGGTTACTGTTGATGTTACCATTGTGCTAAAGCAAGGGAGTGATTAAGTCCTATTTGTGATAACAATGGAGCAACAAATGGAAGCTAAGTAAACTGATTGACATCCCCCCAACACTGGTCCCACCCAAACCCTTTTCCTAATCCTAAACTAATCCAAAGAGATTCTACCCAAATTCCTCCACCCTCTGTGCTATACTTGCTCCTCTTTCCCCTAGTCCTCTCAAACTCCCCACTCACCTCTCCTCCATTTCCTCTCTCTGGTCTCTCCACTGGGTACCTCACTGTCTGCTTTCTGTCCCTATGCAGACCATGTGGGCCACCAAGCTTATCCCCTTCATTATTGGAGGGGCATCTCCCCTTTTCTCTGCAGACTTACTCACCATCCACTTGGATATAAATATCTGTCACAACAGCTCAGATGACTTGAGCTTCACTTTTTCAAACCTTTTAGTCTGGGGGGACTCATCCCTCTCTGACACCTGGCTCCTAAAACTTGTCCCTTTTACCAAAAAAGCTCATTACATATCCTACTTCTCCTTTCACTGGCCGCTGAATAGCCATCTACCCCCTTCTTTGAAGCCTGGGTACTTCCACACTTGCTTACTCTCTCTGGTGACATCGAACTAAACCCTGCCCCCCTAGCTGGAGTTGTTCCAATCAACCCCTCCCTTTGGTTCTCTAGCAATGGCCTAAGGCTTGCCCACAAGAATATCAGAAGCCTTACCACCAACTTTGTACAACTGGAAGCCTGAATGTCACATTACTCCCCTGACATACTTGGTCTGTCAGAAACTTGGCTATAACCCCACACACCTGACTCTAGTTGTGCAATCAATGGCTGTAAGCTTTTCCAACGTGACCGTCCCAATGCAAAGAGGGGTAGGGGGTCTTGTTCTACACTAGAGATAACTTTGACATCTCAATTCAGCATGTTAGCACAAAAGCTGTCTGTGTGAAGCTATACATATAGTTGTAACCCTAGGCCACACTAAAAATTTGAATGTATTGATAATTTCTGCAGCTGCAGAATAAGGGGTGCTAGCTGCACACTCAATCAGACTTGATAAACCTCTAGGCCTTTATCTGCTGGCAAATTTTGTATGTTCATAATTTGTAACCCTCCTAAAAATGGTATATCTGGTCTAACAAATGTTCTCAACTGTCTCTCCACGTTAAAAGGTAAACATGAACTGGTTCTCATGGGGGACCTAAACCTCAACTGGCTAGGCAAGTGCTCCAGCACATATGTTACTGAGCTGGGGAGACTGCATCTGACTCAGTTGGTTTCCTCCTCAAGTAGACTGTCCCCTGGTGGTGGACACCAGTCTCTTCTAGACTGGATTATCTCCAATAAACCTGATAGGATTAGTGCCATGGGCATCTTACCGGACTCCATCAGTGACCATTCTCTGGTCTACTGTGTCTGGAAGGCCCATGCTCCTCAGCCCTCACCTCCAAGAAATACAGTTTTAGGACTTTGCAAAGGTGGATCTGAGGGCCCTTATCTCTGATCTTCACAGAGCTGAATGGGCACACATAGGTTCATAGGTAAGATACAAAGTCAAGGGAACTAGCCCATTTTGACTTTGCCACCCATTAACTAGGATGGAAGTAGTATTTATTTTCACCCATATAATTGTCCAAATTTATTTTAAATAAATTGAAACTAGGACTATTTACCACCTCTTGTGGCAGAGAATTCCATACTGGAATTACTCTTTGAGTTATGAATTTTTTTCTTTTATTTGTTTTCACATTGAATGTCTTGATTTTTATGTTATGAGATCTAGTAGAGCATAAACTATTTCCCCATTCTAGACATAAAGTTTCAAATAAAGACTAATTTTTTAAGGCACGAAAAATTAAACATAGGTCGCCTCTCATAGACCTGTATTCTAATGAATAAAGGTTAAGTTTTTTTAGTCTTTCTTGATAGGGAGTATGTTTAAGACATTTAATTCTTTTAGTGAATCTGCATTGTACTGTTCTCTATTTATCTTATCCTTTGTAAGTGTAGGTGCAGAAGGAGAAACAATAGTCAAATTTAGACCTTATCAAACTGCTATATAATGAATTAATACCTCTGGGTCTCTACTTTTTAAATTTTTAAATATACAATTTATTAGACAATGACATTTTTTAACTATTAAGTTATTATGGTCAGTACATTTTAAGTCATTAGTAATTACAACACCTAGATCACTTTCTGATGAGACTTTAGTCAGAGGTGCATTTTTTAACATATAGTGTGCCATTCGATTATTCTTACCGAAATGCATGACTTTGCATTTGTCTATATTTAATGATAACATTTTTATTAGTAGCCCAAGTTAATATATTATTTAAATTTGTTTGGAGATTATGAACTGAGACTGAATCATTAACAATGCAGCCCAATTTGACATTGTCAGCATATTTATTTAACCATACCCCATTTGATGTAGACATACTAGAAACCACAAAATTAAACAAAATTGGTCCCAGCACAGAACCCTGGGGTACTCCACTAGTCACACTACTCCATGCAGAATCATAACCTCTAATTCTAACTTGTTGTTTTCTCTCTATTAACCATGATACAATCCATTTGATTATGTTTATACATATCTTTTGTTTAATTAAACATTCAATTATTGTCTTATGTGAAACAGAATCAAATGCCTTTTCATAATCTAGGAAAATAACATCCACTGAAAAGCCAGTATCTAATGCCTGGCTCACTGGTTCAAAAAAGTTTATTAGATTTTCCTGACATGATCTTCCTTTCCTAAAACCATACTGAAAGATGTCAATATCCCCATTACTTATAATATGTTCTTCAAGTTTTTGTAGGATGAGTTTCTCCATGATTTTACCAATACTAGACGTTAGACTAATAGGTCTGTATTGTTTAGTATAAAATTTTGACCCATTCTTATGTATTGGTATAACTCAAGCAGATTTCCATTCCCGAGGTACAATACCATATTGTAAAGATTTATTAAATAGTAAGGTCAAAATATCAATCAACTCAGCTGCCAATTTTTTAAGAAAGACAAACGGAATATTGTCAATACCAATGGAAGTTGAAGTTTTAAAGGTCATCAAAGCAGAAAAGACCTCTGTGGATGAGAAAATAATGTTTGGGTTATTATCATAATCTAATGAAAAATTTAGTTTTTCCTGCTTTTTAAATACACTAGAGAATTGCTTATTAAAAGCATTTGCCATATCTAATTAGTTGGATATTAACAAATCATCAACGATCAAAGGTCCAACCTGAGTTTATGAATTTTTCAAGGAACCAATATAGTTTAAAAAAGACTTCTTGTTATCCTTCTGATTAACCAGGTTTTTTTCAAAATTATTTTTTGCAATATGTATCTTTAACTTAGTGTCTTTGGATTTTAATTTAAATCTCTTCCAATTTACTTCAGTTTTATTCTTATTGTATTTGTTAAAGGCCTTTTTTTTTTCTTAATATAGATTTCCTTATAGTATTATTGAACCATGCAGGATTACATTTTTTATTTGTATATTTAGTTCTATCAGGTACCCAAGTGTTTAAACATAGTTGAAGATTAATTTTTATTTTTTCCCAGGTTTTCTCAACAGACAGATGATCTAAGTCTTTTTCCCAGTCCCATTTTGATAAATAATCTTTTATTTCTGCATAATTTGCCTTATTATAATTTTTCATTTTTGTGATTCCTCTATTTTCCAAGATAGTAACAAATATTTCCCAAAAAAGTGTATTATGATCTGATAATCCAAGAGGTTCAAGAATTATTGAATTTTTATAATATTGTTTTGTATTTGTAAAAATCAAATCTAGAATATTATTGTGTCTGGTAGGTACTGTAACAATTTGATCCAAGCCTAACATAAAAATAGTTTCCAGGAAGTCTTTTTCATTATGAGTTATGCCACATAAAGAGTTCCAATTTATCCCAGGGAAGTTAAAATCTCCCATTATTACAGTATTAGCTGGCAGTTTAATACTTTGAAAATAGCGCAAAAAGGATTCTGATTTATCATTATCCAAAGATGGAGGTCTATAACATATTCCAAAAGTAAACGTCTCAATCTTTAATTTAATAGAAAGCCATAATATTTTAACTCCTGAAGGATCTGGAAGATCAGATTTTAAATCCAAGCAATCATAGCCTTCTTTTATATAAAAAGCAACACCTCCTCCTCTGGAAAGTTCTATATTTTTCTTATAAAGATGGTAACCAGGAATTTCAAGACCCCATTGATTTCCTGAAAACCAGGTCTCTGTAATACCAAAGATGTCTATGTCTCTGGATTGTAGTAGAATCTGTAACTCAGAGATCTTATTTACAAGACTTCTAGCATTCAGTAATATCACACTTGGGGACAGTTTTTCTTTATTAAATGTCACATCTGAGGAAGTTAAATCACTTTTAGAGTTTAATGATACATATTTAGGGCACAGAGTAACAGATTTCCCCCCTCCCTCCCGTTTAGCAGTTTAAACAGTCTGTAATTGCTGTATTAAAAATCTTGCCTAACATGTTAGATCCTTTTTTGTGCAAATGAGGATCATCAAATACAAAGAAATCTTCATGATGCATAAATAATTCCCAGTTTGTCAAACACTTTATATTCTGTTTTACACACCATTGTCTAAGCCAGTTATTAATGTGTTTAATTTTATTAATAATTACATCATTGACTCCGAAAACAGGTAATATTTCAGAAAAGATTATCTGTGCACCCTTTTCTACTAATAGATTTGTTAATCCCACATATGCTTCTTTGATCTGTTGAACAGTCTGGTATTTGATATTATTTGTACCCAGGTGTATAAGCACCAGTGGATCAATACCACAATTATGTAATATATTTTTAGTCATTTTTGTGACATCCTGTATTTTTGCACCCCTAAAACTAGAGAGGGTACGAGTGGTCTTATTAACATTACATACTTGACGAGCAAGATTTGATATGATTGAATCTCCCAAGATGTATATTTGATTCTGATTTGTAGAAGTATAGTCCATCAAATTTTCCTGTTGGTCAATATTTATATTTTGATCAAAATGTAGTAAATCATTTTGACTACTATAAGAGACTGTTGGAGTAGTAGAAATCAAAACTGTTTTTTCATTTACCAAGTGTGGGGTATGTTCCAAATTTAATATCTCATTCAAAATTTGTGAAACAGAAAGTGGGGCTAGTGGGTCAAAACTATTAGATAGTGGCAGTACAAATTCTCCTGCTTTTCTCCCTTTTTTTATAATTTTTGATGCCTGAACAGTGAACCATTCATCTTCTTTATCCACTAAGTCAAATTCATTACAAACTCTTTTTCTCTTGTTTGGTTCCTTAATATCTTGAAAAGTTTCTTTATTTAACAAAGGGTCATTTATGATATTTGGCATTTGAAGCCTTTTTCTAGTTTCAAATTGGCTAATTTCCAATAATTTTAGTCTTTCCTCAAACTGTTTGATTTCCTCTTCAAGTACCAGACATCGAATGCTGAGCTTGCTGCACAGCACTCCTCTCCATGCTACAGCTCTGCAGGACAAGCATGTTTCAATTAAAAAATGCAGAAAATGAGAAACTGCCATGCGATGGCTAAGTAGTGAGCTGTTGGCCACTATCAACCTGAGACACAAAACCTGGTACCAAGCGAAACAGACTAAATCCCCCTGCAGACTAGACTGAGTACAAAAGATTCAGGAACTTATGAAAGCCTCCATCAGAGCTGCCAAGAGCGCCTACTACCATCAGCTGCTCAAATTCTCTATATGCGACTCCCAAGGTTTCTGGAATCACATAAACTCCATTTTGGAAAGGGACAACAATGAACCCATTATTAAAATGGTTCTGGATGGGAAAAGCTGTAACAACTCTCTCACCATCACTGAGGCTTTCAGCTCTCATTTCACTGACCTCTCTGGGTACACAACTCCACCTGGACCAATATCAGGGCCACCTCAGGTCACCAAGGATCTGACCAACCCTCCTTTTAGCCTCCATCCTGTCACTGTTTCAGAAGTCCAGTATCTCCTTTGCTCCCTCCATTCCTCTTTATGGATCAGCTAGAGCTGATGGGCTGCTACCTAAATTCTTGAGAAATATCACCCCTCACATTGCTACCCCAGCTGCATGTCTGTTTAACCTGTCTCTGGCTACTGGTTTGGCTCCTTCCCCATGGAAGACTGCCTGCATGGTCCCCATCCACAAAAAGGGTGAAACCACGAATATAGACAACTACCACTCTATTGCCATCTTATCAACTCTGGCCAAATTCTTGAGAAAATTGTAGCCACCCAGGTCTCAGATCACCTGTACCTCCACAAGCTTTTCTCCTCAGATCAACATGGTTTCCGTTGGGGGCACAGTACTTCCACTGCCCTCAGCCAGCTCACCACCAACATCCGGTTGGCTATGAACAAAGGGCTTCTCACAGGGGCTATTTTGTGGAACTCACAAAGGCCTTTGATCTGGTGGATCACACTCTGCTCCTTTCCAAACTGTCCACCCTTGGTTTCTCTCCAATGGCAACCATTTGGTTCTCCAGTTATCTTTCGGATCATCAGCAGTTTGTGCAGATCAATAATGGCACGTTCTCTCTCTCTCTCCCCCACACCTGGATCCTCAAGGATCTATTTTGGGTCCCCTACTCTTTTCAATTTTCATCAATGATCTCCCCCCAATGCTGAGTTCAAGTTTCTCCCTTCTATACACAGATGACATGGCCCTATACTCCAGCTCTTCCAACCTATCTGATATCAACTTGAACCTGAACTTCGACATCAAAACCATCCAGTCATGGCCAAAACAAAACAAACTCATCCTCAACAACAAAAAAACAGTTTCCATGCTCTTCAGATCTGGACCCTAAATCAGGACCTGCCCCCTAGCCCTAAACATCAGAAGATCTTATGATTTCCCACTCTATATCATCTCATTTAAATACCTAGGAGTCACCCTGGACTTTGACCTGCATCTCTCTACCACAGTCAAAGCTGTCAGTATAAAGCTGGGGATGGCGTACAAAGTTAGACACAATCTGACAGCAGCAGCTAGGCTGGCAATTGCTCAGGGGGTCCTGAGACCTAAACTTGCCCATGGTATGATTGCCTTTCCTGTATCTTCTAAAGGTCTTCTCCATAAGTGGGACATCTGCTATAATAGCATCTGCCACTGTGCCCTGTCTGTACCCAAGCTCACTCACCACTGCTCCCTCTACTTCAGCCTTGGCTAGCTCTCACCCACAGCATTCTATCAATTCACTACTTGTTGCTTTGTTAACAACACCATCAACATCCAGAAACCTGACAAGCTGGCTCTACTGCTAAAACCAGCACCATCTGCCTATCCACTGAAATCAGTTGTTATTTCATACCTTGCCATACCCAAGTGCAACACCAAAATGGGAGAAAATGTCTTCTGTTTTTGCTCTGAAATTATGGAACTCCCTACTGCTGAAGCTCAGGCACTCCCAAGCTCAGCAGATTTTTAAACTGGAACTCTGCAAGTTACTTGATAGCTGAGACCACTGCTCCTGTGGGGGGACCTGACACTTTCTTGCCTGCCCCTCTTAGATATGCATTGGCACTTATTCCTATCATTGAGTAAGGCTCTCTCTGAGCTCTTCTCAAACCTAGTTACCCCGGTACTTAATACTCTTTGTTGTACTTTTGTATTTGTTGTTACGTATGATACCACTGTTCTGCTAATTCCTTATGTCATCTGCCACTGTGATGTGTACATTGTATATCAGTGCTTTGTTAGGTAAATGTATGGCTGTTGTTCACCCATCTTATCCATGTATTTTACTGCTTCTTTTTACCTTATTGTATATAACCTCCTGGGTCGTGCCTAAAAATAGGCAGCTCTGCTGTCTAGAGCACCCACACGGTCAACAAAAACTAAATAAATAAGGTTGGAACTGGAGTGTAAACTAAAAGTATTAGAGAAGATGGTGGCAGAAGAGTGTAGAGGAGAAGTCACTGCAGGAACTAATGGTTGTGAGAGAAGCACTGAATTTAATAATTATAGAAGAAGCGAAAACCAGTTTATTTTTTGTAAGACAGCACATGCATGAGTGGGGAATAGACCTGGCCCAGTGTTGGCTAGACTGGTGGGTGGCAGGTGGGGCCTGGCTGCATTACAGTTATTTGGGATAGGTTAGAACAGTTAGCACACAGGGAACACCAGATCAGAGAGATCTTTGGGGAATTTTATCAGCAGCTGTACGGGTCAGACTGTGTGAACAAGGAGGTAGAGCTACAACTTTTTGGAATGGGAATAAAATCCCTACTATTTTGGAGGAACAGAAGGAGAAGTTAAAGGCAAAAGTATCAAAAGAGGAAATTATGTGGGCCATAGAAGGACTAAAGCATGGGGAAGTTGGGGCCTGGATGACTTAGTAGAGGAGTACTATAATGAGCTAGGGGTGCTCTGGTGGAACTGCTGCAAGAAATGATAGAAGAGGCCCAGGAGGAAGGGGAGCTTCCCAAGTCCTGCTATAAGGCCAGTATATGTGTTTTGTCGAAGCCGGGAACGGACCACAGTGAGTGTTTCTCCTACCACCCCATCTCCCTTTAAAATTGTGATCTCAAAATTATTGCTAAACTTATGGCTGGGCACCTTGAATGGGTGCTTCCTCGGATAATACATGCGGATCAAACTGGATTTGTCCAGGGACATCTGTCCTACCACAACATGTGCTGGTTTTTGAATATAGTGCACTAGGGTTCTCAGCATGCTGGTCAAGCATGAATGCTGTCCATAGAGGCTGAGAAGGCCTTTGACTGCATCAAGTAGAGCTACTGTACCTGTTTGAGGTTCTAAAGTACTTTGGATTGTGAGATGGGTTCATGGGATTAATGGAGATGCTGTACCAGGAACCCGTGGCAAGGGTGCTTGCGAATGGGGTCCACTCGGAGGAATTTCGGCTTTATTGGGGTATGTAGTAGGGTTCCCCCCTCTCGTTTGCAGTGGACACTGAGCCTCTGGCCAAGGGAGACCAGAAATATTCAGGGTACAACAGGAAAGTCAAGGATACAAACATAAACTAATATTGTATGCTGATGATTTTTTACTGTTCATTATAAAACCAAAACGTACAGTGTTGGTTCTTTTGCAGGTTGTGGCAGCCTTTGCAGCTTTTTCTGGCTAGAAATTAAACCTGCACATAGCAGAGATGCTATGTCTGGGAGATTCTAGTGCAGTAGGTTCAGAGGAAGCCTGGGGACTGAAAGCTGTGGGTGAATCTCTTACCTGTATGGGGATAAAGATGAGTCAAGGCCTGTGAGCCTATACCAGTTAAACCACAAGCTGCTATTTACCACTATCCTAAATGAGATGGACTGTTGGTGAGCATTCTCATTTTCAATGCTCAGAGGCATAAATCTGATAAAAATAAATGCCTTACCTAGATTGCTATATGTGATGCAAATGTTACCAAATGGACTGGCCAGAGCAGATATCAAATGGCTGGAAAAGGGATTTGCCACTTTTATCTGGCGGGAAAATGCCCTAGAATGAGCCTGCATCTCCTTAAAAGTGGGGTAGATAAAGGAGGGCTTGGATTCCCAGACATCAGGGGGTATTACCTTGCCATACAACACTGGTACATACAAGGCCGGGTTCACTGACACTCGGAGATGTAAATCTCCCTGACTGGCCCATACCTAGAGCTCTGCTTGGCCCAATTTACAGACAATGTCCTTCCAGACTGCGTTCTCCCCCAGCAACCACTTTTCCCCAGGTATCACTCCCTTGAACCCCTAGTGGTACCTTATTATTTATATACTAGACCAACTGTAACTAATTGAAGCCTTTGTACAACTTTGTATTACTGGAATTGCTTTGTGTGTTCTTTTATTGTATCTCACCTGTAATTGTTTCCATTGTTGTACTCCACCACCAATTGTTGTCTACCCTCCCTGCGATGAGGTGCCTTTGTAAATGAGTTTTTGACATAAAGGTTATAAATCCGAATTATGAAATTAATTAATTAATTAATAAAGAAGAGGCGGCCAGCTGGGTAGATTTGGAAGAGGAGGGGTGCCTATCTGCATAATTAGTAAGGTTGGAAGGGTTAGACTTACCTATGGGCAAATAGATAATCCTAACCTGCTGGCACAGTATGTCCTAGGGGCATGGGAAGAGGCCAAAGAGAGGAGGGGTGTGGATTATGATACCTTGTTGTGGCCAGTGGTTAACAATCCAGGTTTTTTACCTGGATTACAGGATGAAGGATTGAAGGAATGAGAGATCAAAGGAGTGAAATGCTTGGGTGATTTTTATACTAGTAATGGGATGCGTACCTTTTTAGACAATCAAGGTATGTTGGGGCTTCCGAATTCCCATCATTTTAGGTACCCACAAATCTGGGCATATGACGGAGGCATGCACAGAGATCTGGTAGTGGCCTCCCCACTGGCAGAATTAGAACAGGTGGTTTATAGTGCTAGAATGGGTAACAAAGGCCTGATAGGAAACAGGACAGACAGTATTTTCCTAATCTGTCAGAAAAGGTAAAGGCACATTAAGAGAGGGATCTGACCATGGCAATCACAGATGCAAATTGGCAAACAGTGCTTAGCTCACATATGGTGTTATGGTTATGCAATAAATAAGAGCAGTCTTAGTATTAAGTTTTTCATCACCCATATTGCCCACCTAGTTTGGTATATATATTTTGCCCAGCAGTGTCCCCAATGTGGAAGGTGCCAAAGAGCAGTGGGTACATATATACATTGCTCATGGGAATGCCCCACGTTGAAACCATTCTTGTTGGCTATATCCCTGAACCTCATCATGATGTGGAGTTAATCTGTGGCAAATATACCTGTCTCACTACTCCTGGGTATGGCGGATTTGGGGATGAAGCCTAGGAGCCATATCTGAGATTGGTGAGCATGTTATTAGATCTAGGGAGACAGTGCATTCAGAATACCTGTGTCTATTGTAATAAGCCTACTTTGTCACAGTGGAAGGCTCTGGCTATCCAGTCCCTGATGTTTTGACACCTGACATATATCTTGAAAGAGAAGGAAGAACATTTTGTCACTAGTTCAGCTGGGTTTCCGGACTCTCTCCCACAAAATGAGACCCCATCTGGAGTACTGCGTGCAGTTCTGGAGACCCAATCTCCGCAAAGACATAGACAGGATGGAAGCTGTCCAGAGGAGAGCAATTAAAATGGTGCAGGGTCTGCACCAGAAGACATATGAAGAGAGACTTAAGGAGCTTAATATGTATAGCCTCGAGCAAAGGAGGGAGAGGGGGGACATGATAGAAACTTTCAAGTACCTCAAGGAATCAACAAAGTCAAGAGGGTAGCATCTTTCAAAAGAGGTGTGCAAGAACAAGGGGCACAATTTGAAGATAGAAGAGGCGGCTCAGAGGTAATTTAAGAGTATTTTTTCACAGAGAGGTTGTGGATGCATGGGACAGCCTTCCGGAGGAGGTTGTGGAGTCAAAACAGTGGTGGAATTCAAGCATGCATGGGACAGTCATAAGGCAATTCTAGGGGTTGGGGGTAGGAAGAAGTAGGCTGCTGGTTAACTAGGATCTGCAACTTATCCATTAGGTAGGGAAATGGGCAGACTGGTTGGGCCAAGCGGTCCTTATCTGCTGTCAAAATCTATATTTCTATGTTTCAGCTGAAGTTATGGTGTTATGGGAAGGTCTGACATAATGTCCCTTAGGAGAAGGTAACAAGGAGACAGCGCCCATTTGAACAGCAGCTAGACTAATAATATTTTTTACTTGCTCTTTATTCCCCTGGATCCAGCCAGGCTTCTCACGATCTTCTCAACTCCACGATCCACCGGTCAGGTGCTCCCATGTAGCCATGGCTATCCCCCAGATGGGGCTGGGGTGGAGGGAACCCCCATGTCTTTCTTATTTCATTGGGTCCCCATTGTGGCCTCAAGGGTCGAGCGGTGAAGGATGTTTCTTCCATCAGAGGAGGTCAGCTGGCTCTAATTTTTTCCCCATATGGCCTTGGAGACATGGTTGCACCCTAACATCAAGGCACTTATGCTGATGTCCTACCACGCTCTCCCTACATATGGCTTTGTGCTGTTGTACCTCCAGCCTCCACCAGAGGTCAGGACAGCACAGAACCTTTGACCCCCCCACTTAGTCCCAGGGGAAGCGAGCCGCCTCTCGGGCACTCACACTTCCCCCTCACAGTTGGCCCTCCAGTAGACTAATAAATTAATTCTGGTATTTGTATATGAAGTATTGTGGATTGCTTTTGTTATTTAATTGCTTGTGCTATGTAATGTGAAATAAATAGTTTGCTTCCTTTTGTCCTATGAATTGTTTTGTCATTTTTGGAAATTTTAATAAAGAAATAATCACACAAAAAAAAGAAACTGGGGTCACTCAAGATAGTTATAGGTGGATACTTCATTATTAATACATTATAACTGTACTAGTAGAAGTAAAAATAAACTAAAAAAATGATTATCCCCATTAACTAAAGAAATGATGCTGCCTGGTGACAGTGAAGTAGATAAAATTTACATTATGTGAGAATATAGTGCTCCTGTAACTGTGCCTGCAGTTGGTCCTGTATGACACAGCACAATGACTGTCCAAAAATTAACTGCTTATGCACTGTCTATCCATCGGGTCTTAGATTGCATTCAGTGTAATTTTACTAACACATAAATATTATCTCACTCTTGCAACTCCAGCCTCTTGCAGTCACACGTACCAGCCTGAAATCTTGGGTGTCCTGAGGAGGCAGACCATGCAGTTCTGAGTGTAGGATTACAGTACATTCTCCTGATGATCAAGCCATTTCCAATCTTGCTCCTGTTGACTGGAACTTCTTAAAAGTGATAGAAAACAGTTTGTTACACCCCTTGATTCCCTCCTGTTGCCCATTTCATGTCTGTCTAATTTTCTGATGTGTTTTTGGTCTTTTTTGTAGAAGATGGAAGGTTTGATACCTTTTATTGGACCAACAAGTGTCTTGCATAAAGATGGAATTATACACAAGTTTTCGGGGCCACACCGGTCCCTTCTTCAGGTGAAACTGATGGTGGTCTTTTTTGTTAAATTAATAAGTTGGCTTTGTTGTCTTTGTAATTACCCTGAATGTCTCATTCCTCAGCAATTGCTGCTCTCTCTTTTCTTATGCCTGAAAATTCTGAACATTCTATGACATCAGTAACACCATTCCAGGCTGTTTCGATGAATAGCAGGGAATGGTGTTATTGATGCCATAGGAGTAGCCGGTGAGGAGAGTGGAACTCTATGTAGATCCAAGGGCAGCCTAAAGCTGAATAATTTATTTATCAGAAATTGGTGAAAGCATATCAGAATACATAATTGGCATGGAAAGGAAGATGGAAGGCATTTAACTATATAGCAATTATTCTCTGTCTCCTTTAAGATTTCCTAGGCTTCCTCCAAGGAAGTTTTACAAAGACCCTTAAAGAGCACAATGGTGTCCTGCGTTATCTTGCTGGTGACCCGAGTTTGGGACAGGACCCAGGACGTGGGAGATCAGGCAGCTGACTAGGAAGAGCACTATTGACAACAGCATGTCATAAACTGGGGAGGGAGGGAGCCACATTCTACCACTGCAGTGACCCCTGTGGTAAGCTGGGAAACTCATTCCTCTGCAAAGGGTACCTTGCATGTGCAAGACCCTGGCGGGTTGTGAGAATGGTGTTGCCAGGCTGGGGGAAGGGATCGGGATCAGGGATCACATGGAGTAAGAATGGCAGCTGCTAAGATAATGGCACCACTACTCTTGGGCCCTGCATCCCCCACCTGCTCCACATGCCAGATTGTATGTGGGAGCAGAGGAGACGAGGTCCAGACAGGAAGATAAACACTGTTATACAGAAAAAATAGACAAATGATTTATATTTATTCTGGTGGCTTTCAGTGAGTTTTATGATCAAACCATCTTCTTTAACTGGCCATGTTACTGTATATACTGTGATTGTGGATACCTGTCTTGTACATTATTAAGTGCTCTGAGTGGGATGTCTCTGGAGGACATCATTAATATGTTAACAGACCTAAATAAGCTGAACCTAACCTAATAACTGTTTTAGAACTATAGAATTCGTTGGTGTGATAGCTGTGGCATATGCCGTACTGAAAGATCAATGTGCATTATTTTACTGACTCATTTCTGTACCTTGTGCCATTAAGTAGAGGTGGCTTCAATCTATAGCAGATCATTAGCTTTTCAATCACTATCTGATGGATAAACCACATACTGAATCCAGTAGAATGCATTAAACTTCCCTTTGTCTCAGGGATCTCCCTGCAGTGATTGCTTGACTGGCAAAACAACAGAGTTGTGGGTAAATAGCATTAATCAAAACCTATTGTGTTCTGCACAGGCATCCACTAAGGATATAGAGGTTATATTTTAAAATTCTGTGGCATACATTTGCAAGATGAATTTGATGATTCTGTAGCCTACACAGAACAAATATGAGTTACTTGAATGTAGGCGTTCTGATTTACTTAGGACTTTGTCTTTCACAGTTTATGTATTTTTCACTAATAATAAATGCCAGTTCAGGCAAACCCAAACGGCTCTCTATCTAACAATGTGTACTTAGATTTATATACCCAGTTCACCATAGAAAAGAATAGGTATATGCATCTGTAAATTGCACAAAAACATTTTTGCTTAGTGTCCAAAGTGATGACAGGAGGATGGCTCTGATTACTTCAAACAAGATATTTGCTCAGGAAATTAAATCCAGTAAAAGATTTTTTTTTCTGTTCTGTGTTTATCCTCACATTTGTCTGTATTTTTTATATATTTATCCTCCCATGAGCTCCCACCATATTGCCATTAAAGGTGTCCGCTGCAGTGCGCTATCCAGTTGGGTCCATCGTGTTGTGGCACCTGAAAGTACACTTTCTACTTTCATCTTCCATGTGGCTGAGTTATTCTTCCTAGTTGTTTCCTTTCCTCTGGACAGTGCCAGGAAGGCCCCTAAGCACACAGGAACATGCCAATATGGGCTCAGCTACATGTGCCCTGCACTCCCTGGACACACCAAGGAGCAGCAGCAGAGTGGGTATTCACTGCTCCCTCCCCAGAGGCTTAAAGCATCCAAGCAGACACCTCCTCTGCCCCTACTGGCTATATGTAGTGGGTAATGCCCTTGGATTAGCTGCTTCATGTATGATGCAGTGTAATGTGCAAAGCAAGCTACACGTCGAAGGCCTTGCCTGATAGTTCACAGGCATGGGATACTCTTATCTGTCTCAAAAAGACACAGTTATTTGCAAAAGACTACATTAATGCACATGCAAGTGTTCATTACTAAAGCAACAAGAGTAAAGACATGCAACATTAGGGTTTTTGAACCCTACCTCTCAACCCCTCCACCACGTGAACCCTACCAAACTGAATTTCAAAGCACAACCCAGTGTCTTGTGGGTCAACTGCTTTGTATGTGATCCTCAGATCCATACACAGTGTAAGCTATAAGCTTGGGTACAGTCTGAGAGGTCATCTACATTGTCTATTGTAGAGTTTTACATAAACACACAACTGTTAGCCTCCACTCCTAATAACATTAGTTAAACTTGCTTTATGTGTGTAATATTCCATGTGGAAATCATGAAAGGGTCCACTAAAATTGTTTCCAAAGCGTGTCATTTATTTAACTCTAATGTGTCACTTTTATTAAATTTAAAGTGCTTTGTGTCCCACTCTTACCCTTTATTTAATTCCAAGGTGCCACTTTTATTAGAATCAAAATGTTGGGGCCCAATATTTAAATATGTGCAAAGCACAATGCAAAACTTTGCACTGCATCTTGCACTTACCTGGATGCCCAGAGATGCTATATTCAGAGCAATAGTGCTCTGGCACAATTCGAATGAATATAAGGCCATGTTGGCCCAGCACTAAGCCACTTTGTGCTGCCCCAACAAGGCTCCCGAAGTACAACGCCAGAATGGATAGTGCCAGAGCGCTATTTCCAATATTCAGAGGGACCCATGTGAATCAGCCCATTGAGCATGCAAGGCACTAAGGAGCCATTTGCATGCCCATTATGGACTCATTTGCATTGGTAGCAAGGCAGGATAGCACAGCACCACCACCACAACTGCTCAGTCCCAGCCATGTAAACATATCCCTGGTGCTAGTGCCCCCCACCCACCCACCACCACTGATCATCAGCCTGTTCTTTAATATAAACAAATCCCTGGTGCTAGTGGTACCCCCCCCCGCTGATCAACAGCTCATTCCTTAAAATAAACAGATCCCTGGTGCTAGTGGTAACATCCTTCTCCAATCCCAGTTAGCCTCACTGATTATCCCTGGTGCTGGTGATGCCTCCTCCTCTGATCCCAGCCCCATTATACATTCGTATATCCCTGGTTGTAGTGGTGCCCCCCCCAATCAACAGCCCTAATGTACAAAAAAAAATCCCCAGTGTCCAGTGATCCCCCCCACAGCACCGTGCACACCCCCACTCACCTTATTCACAGTGCTGGTGCCATGGGTGCATACAGTGACCAGGACAGCCTTCCTCACACCTCCTTGGCTGGCTGATATATGTACAGTCAGGGAGTGTGCCTCTTGTTTAAAGGACCTGTCCTATAAATAAGGGGTGTGTTCCCTGACTGTACATATGGCAGCTGGCTGAGGAGGTGTGAAGAAGGCTGTGCTGGTCACCGTATGCACCTGTGGCACCACCACTGTGGATATGGTGAGTGGGGGGGGTGCCCAGTGCCACGGGAGGACCACTGGATGTCAGGAGGTTTCTTTGATACATCAGGGCTGGCAATCAAGGAGGCACCACTGCCACCAGGGATAATGAGTGAGCGGGGCTATGATCGGAGGGAGGTGGTGCCTGCACCAGGGCTAATGTTGGAGAAATGGCTGGGATCCAAGGGAGGGGAGGGCACCACTAGCACCAGGAATAATATTGGTGAAGCTGGTGCAGGATTGAAGGGAGGGGGGTTACCACTAGCACCAGGGATCTGTTTATATTAAGGTACAGGCTAGTGATCAGTGGTGGGGTACCACTAGCAGCAGACCAGGTATCCATTTACTTTAAAGAATGGGCCAGCAGTTGGTGTGTGGGGGGGGGTACCACTAGTACCACAGATCTATTTATTTTAAAGATGGGTTGCCGATCAGCAGGGGTTGTGTGTGAGTCAGGGACCACAGGATCTAGAGCTACCAGCTAGGTGACTGCATTATCTCCAGCAGTTGCTTGGTTTGCCTGGAGTTAAGTCAGGGTTTTGTTTGGCGGTATTTTCAATGTGCAAAAGGACTGCACTAAACCCTTTTGCACAGTACAAAACTGCTAAATATGGGGTTGAGTGCAACTTTATGGCCATGCCCTTCCCCTTACCCACATGCATACATTATGTTTTGCATGGGCAGGCTGACCCGCTGGCACAGCGACAAGGCATCTGCTTGTGGTGCCAACATCCCGGGTTCAGTGACAGACTCGGGAGTCTGAGGGTCAGCCGGAGGGGGGAAGAAGGATCAAGCATCCCAGGAACCACTCTCCTTCTCTGGGGGGAGAGTGTCCAGTGCTTTACAGACCCCTGGCGGATACTGGGGATACCGCTACAGCTAGTACTATCAACTTGGGGGGGCAGGGCAGACACTGGACATCATTGCACATCCCCACCCCCAGGGGTTCAGCATTCAAGAAAAAAGCCAGCCCCTGGGCTTGATGCCCTGCTCTGCCACCATCTCCACTGCCACCAGTGTCCACCGGGGGAGTCCCGCTCCCATGGCCCGACCCAGGGGGTAAGCCGGGGCTTGCCAACAGTGTCCATCAGGAGGGGGTGCCTGCCTGGTTGCCCCATGCAGGGGGGTAAGCCTGTGCATGGAGGGACAGTAGGCAGGGCTGAACTCTGGTGAGGATCGGGGGCCAGCCCCCAAAAAATAAAAAATTTTTTGCGTGGGCGTTAACCCTCTTTGCCCTCGCAAAAGCCTCTTTTGAATACGGGGCTCCCATGCAAACCCCAGTTTGCATGGGCAAAGATCCATTAGCACCCATGCAAAGTTTTGAATATCGGGCCCCTGATGTTTTGAAACTAGGTTCCTTCATCAGACTTCGTGGCCTGTAATTGAATATTATGTCATGATTTTAAAATGAAGTTGTAGTATGAATGTAATCAAGAGTTCTTGCTGCCTTTTTTGTCATTTATTGTAGTCTACATTCACTATTTTTGCAACACTTTGTGATTATTCCTCCTACCAACCGTACTAATCATTATCATATGTCACTTATGTAATTTGCGCACCTACCTTTATTTGTCTCCCTACGACCTGGGTGGCACCTGGAAATGAGCTTCAGCTCAGTGTGCCTCTTCTGGTTACCAATGTTTAAATAAATAGATAAAAAGAGTTCTAAAAAAAAAGAAAGAAAACATTAAAAACAAAAATTAATTGAAATTTTGATTACACTCGTTATAATTTTATTTTAAAATGTATTACTAGGACAAGTAGAAGACTGATCAATAACCCTGGACCTGTAGCTTGCCCTTGTGCAATGAGGCTAGGGGCTGAGGGAGGAGACTAGGCATTAGGGTTAAGAACCCAGAAGAAGACTACAACGCCAATTTGCCAAGACTCATGAGACTTTGAACCCTAATTTTTCATTTCTTTGATTTGCCTGCTCTGTGTTTTTCAACCCTAAGAAATGCAGTAGTATAGTTTTTGCAATGAATTTCCTTACTTTTTGAGAAAGTAGAGTTGTAATCTACTTAGCGTAGTGCTGTGCACAACAGGAGCTGAGCCCTAATTTACTTTGTGCAAAGCAGGATGTGCAGGGCCCTTTGTGTCCTGCGCAGACAGGAGCTGATCCTTAATTTGCTTCATGCAGAACCCTTTGCACCCTGTGTGAAGCAGATCAACTACACATTAGTCTTAGCTTTCTTTAGGACTTTGTACATTTTTTTTGTGACTGTTTTGTTGCTTAAACATTTCATTCATGTTGGACTTCAAAAGTTTTTCTTGACAACAGCTTTTTAGACATTCATTTTTTCTGCATTTATTTTCTTTTACTTATAACTTGACCAGTTTTGGCCATTATTACCCAAAAGTTTCAGGGTGGCCAAGTTTCCACCCCACCACAAAACCGTATAAGTATCTCCTAGTAAATGCACCCCACAATGTTTTGGCATTCGACTTCAAAAACACATAGTGGGTTTCATGTAGAAGGTGTCACTTCGGTGATTGTGAAGAGAGGAGGCAACTTGACCTCCCTGAAAATGTGGGTTAAAATGGACACAATTGCCATGTTATGAATAAAAGGGAAAAAAATTACTATGTCTGTGTGCATGCGTAATAGGCACAAATGAGGACCTAGAAGGGATTTTTTGCATTTTTTCTCATTGCAGGAGGAGCACATCAAGGGGCATTGAAGAATCGCAACCAGGGACATTGAGGATCCATGTTGAGGGGCTGAATTAATGTGGGTACCAGTGGGTAAGTGAAGGTGGTATGGGTGCTAGAGGGTAGGTGAGGATGGGAACTGTTTTAGAGGTCAGGCAGGAGAGGGATACCTACAATGGCATTAGGCACCCACCAATGGTAAATAAGACAGCTGAGTTGGGGGTCAACATTGGTGGGACTAGGCACTTGCTGGCAGTAATATACCATCTGACAGCTGGGTTGGGGTTGGATACCAGTGGCAGGACTGGAAACTCATCAGCAGTTTTCTTAAGACAGCTAGGTTGAAGAGTGGGGAAATAGCAATGGTGGAATTCAGCAGCCCACCACTGGTAATTCTTAAAACAGCCAGGTAGGTGTTGTTGTTGAGCAACCACCATAGGAATAGAACACACAGGCCCCAGAAACAGAGCTGAAGGGAAATGTTAAACTGAGATAAAACAACAAAAAGAGCAGTGAAGTGTAGACATCTTGGGATCCAAGGAGGGGGGTTCCTTCAGTCCAATGTGGAGTTGACAGAGGATTAGAAAGAACTGAGGAGGTATTGGGCCACCCATGCTATATAGGAGCCGTCGATATGCATCATCATATGCGGCCTTGACTAGGCAAAAGTTTCCAAGCAGTCCTGATATCGACATCATCAAAGTTGTGCAGGTGTGGTTCACTGAAGGGAGATATCCTTAAAGAAGATCTACGTGTGCCGGACATTGTAACTTTTGATCAGAGAGCCCTGATCAACATAAAACAGGAAAGGATAAAAAAAAGTGAATAGAGGTGGGACTGACGTGGTTGATATTAAAGGACTTGGGGCTCCCATATTCAAAAGATTTGCCTTTCATGAACCTGGCTTGTGCTAGCATAAATGGTCACTTGCACATGAATACAATATTCAGCCATTAGCATTGCACTGGTCAGTGGCGATAGTGCACGCACACTAACATAATGTATTCAGCACCGAAAAGGGGGCAGTGGCATGAATATTCAGTGCAGCTTGACAGTTAACAAGTTAGCATTGCACTAATGACACTGAGCATAACTCAGTGCTGTGCAGATTAAGACCTATAAAAAGCAGGTCTTAACCCAGGCAAACCCAGATGTGGATCCCTGAACTACAAAAACAATGACACACATTGTGTACCCGATGCAGGCAGTCCTGGAGGATGAGTAGCAGGAAAATACCTCCCAGGCCACATCACAGGCCACAGAGGTGCTATGCTGCAACTAGAAGTACCGTCCACGAGTCACATTCAAAGTCCTCAGTGATGAACAAACCATGGGTTGGTACAGATTCAACAAGGTCATGTTAATCAGTTGTGTGAGATATTGCATGAGTAGCTCTGGGCAGACACCCACCACAGCCATGCAATGTCTGTAGAGTTCAAGGTGACAGCAGCACTGTGCTTCCTGGTCAGCGGAACATTCCAGACACTGGTGGATGACACCACCATTACTATACAGTTTTCCACCTCACACCTGTTGGGCCAGTTCCTAGATGCTGCGCTGGCCCATGCTGGGAAGTTAATCATATTCCCCACTAGACCAGCAGAGGAAACAGCAACCATGCAGAAATTCTATTGGGATGTGCATAATGGCCAAGATATGGGCCACTGTCAAGGAGAGCACAGTCTCAAACTGTTTTACAAAAGCCAGCTTCTCAATAAATGCAGATGAAGCCATGGAACTGCACCAACCTGAACTGCCAGAGGGTGGTGGTGAAGATCCTCTTGCAGATGTTGCCATGCCAGATGGAATGACACTAAAAGAATTTGAGGGATTCATAGCTGTTGATAGTGAAAATACAGAGGGGGACCTCTCTGTGGATGACATCTGCTCATCCTTAAATGAAAATGCAGACAGTGTCACAGTGACTGACGAGGATGATGAACCTCCCCCCATAAATGTCACAAGTTCCGAAGCACTATTACACATTAGCGAATTACAAGATTGGTGCCTTCAGAACAGCTGAATGGAGCTGTGGGAGACATTATTCGAACTTGAGAGTGTGGTACACCAGCAGCTTGCTGCAGAAGCGAGACAGAGCAAGATCGCTGACTTATTTGCCACAATGGGAAAACAAGTTAAGTGATTTTAAAATACAGCACAGCACTGCACTGAAAAAGTATGGCCATTTAATAAAGTTGCCTTTTAATCTGAAACAAACAGACAAACGTCTCCACAAAAGAGTTGTAAATCATTTAAACTGCATGTTTTGTTTTGTTTGTTCTGTGTTCTGTGTGTGGGACAGGGAAGGGTGAGGTGTATTAGCAGGTGTATGACTGGGTGTTACAGCAGGCACTGCAGTGGTGAAAAAAAGTGTGCAAATCACAACTTCTCTTAATCAGCATGGTCGCTTAATCAGGACAATTGGCAGTCCATGGAGCCATCCTGATTAAGCAAATTAAACTGTACCAGCTGCACAGTGTGTCAGTGCAGTATCCCATGTTGCAATCCGTGCACCCACAGAGGATGGGGTGGAGACCTACATGAATAGAATGGTCTTCCAGTCTATCAACTGTCAGGTGGTGTGCAATGCAGCAGGGCACATCACCAATGTCCTGGCACAGCATCCAGCAGTGCCCATGAGGCTTTCATCTGGCACAATTCCATCCTGTGCCTGACATTCAAAGCTAGAGATATACCCAGTGGGCATCCGGTTGGTAAGTATATGCCCAAGGCACCACCACTGACCATTGCTGCCACTGATGTCACTAACCAATGCCCTTTTCCTACACAGGAAACATTGCATACCCCCTGCATCCCTGGCTGCTAACACCTGTCCTACAACCAGCACCTATTGCAGAGGAAATCCAAAATTATATACCTTGACTGTTTCAGTGGTGTCCTACAATGCAGCCTTCAGAAGGCCTGTGCCATATTGTTAGTCTGATGCATACTACACAACAGCCACTGAACTGTGAAATATGCCTGCTGATCAGGGACTACAGGGACCACCTCACTGCAGACCTCTATGAACCCCAGTGTGGAGTACAAAGCACAAAGGAGACAGTAATTGTTTAACAAAATGCATTACAAATGTAACAAAAAAAGCATGTCAAAACAAAATGCAGGGAACAACAAAGAGGAATGCAGAAAAAGGGGGATGTAAACCAAAGCATAGCCATCCAGGTGGAGGGTGGGGGTTGGGAGAGTGGAAAACATGGTTTGTGACAAGGGAGGCATGAGCTGCCAAACCTGGGGTAGGGTACAAGTGTGACAAGCACCTCTATGTGTAGCCTGTACCACACCACACACACAGGCCTGGCACGTGTGATGTGTCCTGATGGACAGTGGGGGGACATGATCCATGCAATGGGGAATGGGTGTGGGGATGGCCTAAGCTACCCACAGTCACAGCCTACTGGTGTTCTGACCCAGTCAAGGAGCAGGCCATGGCCAAGGGTGTGCAGAATCTGGCCCCCACGTGCCAGTGTGCTGGGTGGTCTGGGGGTTCTAGGCATACATCTGCCTGACCTATGGAAGATGGACAGACACCGAGGTGTCTGCCACAGGGTGATACTTCCCCCACTTGAATGCCCAGCAGTGTGGGGGGACACCAGTATTCCCAGAAACCATGGCTGTGGCCTCCAGCATGGCAGCAGCCGCCACGCCAAAGCCAGCCACCATGGACTGCTCCATTCTGAAGAAGCCAGCCTCCAAGGTTGCCATGTGCTACACATGTGAACCTCTGTACACTGCTCATGGGCCTGCAGCATTGGCAGTGTGTGGCCCATCTCACCCTGCAGGCCCTCCAGAGCCTCCATGGTACCCTGCAGCAGCTGACTGTTGGCTGCCTCCTGCTGCAGGTATAGACTGTCCCAGGGTATAGGGTTGAGATGCACCCTAGCTGGTTGTTAAGGCTAGGGTGGCACTGCAGTCAGTGTTGCACCTGAAGAGTGGGCCAGGCTGGTGGTGGCTGGTCTGATGAATTGGCCTGGGGTGGAACAGCAGTGGCTCGGCCCGGCTCATGGGCCCGGCTGGCACTAAAGTGACTGCACCTGGGAAGGCACAGCAGTGGTTGGGCCAGGGGCATGGGCCTGCGGCAGCACAGTGATGGCTGGTCCAGATCCAGGGGTGGTGGGGCCTGTTTGAAGGGAGGCTAGCAGGGACAGTGACTACTGGTGGCAGTACTGTAGAATTGGCAGGCACCTACCTCTGTCCTGACCCTCAGTTGGGTCTGAGCTGCACTGGAAATCATTTTGTCACCTTCTCTCCTCCACAAATGTCTCTCTATCTCTGTTTGTGTTATTTTGCTGTGCCCCAGCAGGGGTCAGCCACAAGATCAGCATACTTCTGGATGGGATGGGGGCATTCTCATCCATCGTGTTCAACACAAAGAGCTTGGTGGCTGAGAGAAGAGAAGGACATTGCTGAGTAATGCACATACCAGTGGCTGGACAATGCCAACATGCAGGCACAATGTACTGTGTATGGACATACACACACATGCCATCCATTCAGTGCAGTGCGCATACACACCCAGTCCTGTACACATCACACACACCTCCCATCACCAGTGATCACACAGTGTACGACACCCATGTGGCAAATTAGGGGATTTCCTCACAGACATCCACACCAGAAGGATACCTGGATACAACCAGATGGCCTATCCCCATTGTGTAACTCATCCAACAGGTACATCATTACAGAAAGTGCAAGCAGCAGTGAGGGCCCATGTACATGGTGTATTATGGCCCATGCAGGATGCATGCATAGGGCTACTGTAGGAAGTGTCTTCAGAACACCAATTTGTGCAGTATATCCACTGTTAGACCTTTGTGCTTGGCTTGCTGTTGCCCACATCACCATGGCATGTGCTCCCCCAAAAAATGCAACCCTCAACACCACTGGTGCATTCACCCACCCAACTACAATGTACTGGAGTTACTGAAGTCACTCATGTGGCAGAGTTGGTCCCACCTGGCTTTCATAGCCCCCCTCCTGAAACTCCCATTATTGTGACAGGCTGCAGCATGCCTGACATCAGCACCTTGGCAAGAGCTAGGGGCTCTACTGTTGGGGTCCACTGCCTGTGGCCAGGAGGTTGGATCATGCCCTGGCCATGAAGTCCTTGGTGCAGTACTTAAGGTTGCCTGCCCTCTTCTTCATCTCCTCCACCATCCAGCCCCCGCCTCCTATGGCATTCATAGACTCTGAGATATCCTTCCAGGCCTTTGTGATGTCATTTCTGGTCCCTCTACGGTGGCCCATTGGTTCCTCCCTGGCCACGTATGCATGGTCCAGGTCCAGGTCCATGACCTCCTCCTCCAAAAACCTCCTTTTCTGTATCCTCTTGTCCTCATCATGATACCTGTAGGATAGGGGAGGATAGACAGCACTTAGCAGTGTATACATTCAGCAGAGCACTGAGCACAGGTACAGTGGTGTGCAGGCCACATTACCCCCTGGCAGGGACATGTACATGTCTTTGCAGGCAGGGTCAAACACACGGTGAGCTATCTGCCTATCACAGACTTGAGGGCATGTGCAGATACAGCTACAGGCAATTCTGGATGCAGCATAAACTCACTGCTGTGAACACACCTGTCACTGTTGTAGGCCATTTCAAATTACACTTACCTCTAGCCACCTGAAGTAACTTTGTGGAAGCGGTGTGGTGCTGGCTGCTTTGTTTATATGCTCCAGTTGCAATTAGGCATGCAGATGACTGCATACATTCCAGTAATAACATGCAAATGTAGATTTAGAGCATGGGCTGTGTAATTAGGTCATTTGCATGTACTGAATATTGCCTTTCAGCACCTAGCACTATTATGATAGCACAGCACTAGCACAATGGCAAGCATGGTGATGGCCATAATGTCACATGATGCTGCTGACATCATAGTGCTGCGCAGATGTGCATGCTATGAAGTTGTACTATGCCACTGCACATGTGCAGTGCAGTACTGCATGTGTGCACCATGTACCCAAGAAGCATGTTACCATCCACATGTGGTCAGACACCCCCCACCCAGAACCACACTTAACCCTGCACAAACTGACTTTAGCACTGTGTAAATGTCAAGCATGCATCACTAATGTCCAGCCTACCCAGTAGAGCCAGGGAAGTCCTGAGAGCAACTGTATGAGTGTGAGGGAGTTGCAACTTGTCAGCACAAACTTTGCCATGCCTGACAGGTGCAGGAGGGCTGATGGGCCAGACAGCAGAACACAAGGTGGTCAGCTATGTTGCTGGCCAATCTTGTAGACCTTTTGATGGACAGGAAGGAGCTGCTTCTGGGGGAGTGGGGGAGGCATCTGACAGGCCCAGGTGTGAGGTGTGGGTAGTGCCTGGTCCATAGGATTGGCATTGCCAGGATGGGTAGCTACCTATCTAGGGTCCCCTATGGGGCAGGGTACAGTATGCTGGGCAGACAAGATGAGCCTGGAGGTCCTTTTCTAACATCAAATTTCTATGTTTCTATGTTTCTGCCTCTGTACAACCAAGGAATTACAGCAGCTGGTTGAAGACAGTGCAAGGAGGAGGGTTTCAGCTTCACTGGGGACTATGAGCTGACCTGGAAGGATATGGGCTTCTACAGAGTGCACAATCTGCATCCTTCTGGGAAGGGGAACACAGTCCTCAGTGGGAGGTTGAAATGTTACTTGACTGTGCTTTTAAACTAGCTGAGGGGGAGGCTATATTACCAAGGGAGGCATAAACTGCTTCCCCACCCTGCAGATTGAGACAACAAGGAGGGAGGACCTGAGGGCAGAAAACACCTCCAGGGCAGGGTTGGAAGTCAAGGGGGTGTAGACAAGGTGGACAATAACAGGGTAAGAATAAAGGATACAGAAATAAAGGTGTTGAGGAAAAAAGCAACTGAGTGAGCAATGAGGGAAGAGGGGAATCAGGGAGTTTGGGGGAGCAGTACAGGAAGAAATGGGGGTTGCAAGGAAGGGGCACATTTTGGAAAGCAATGTGTGCCAATGCAATGAGTCTTTGAAACAAAATTCTGGACCTAGAGACCATCATGGTGGAGCTGGACCTGGATCTGGTGTCATGGTGCACTGCAAATCATGACTGGGACATGGCCATGCCAGGTGACTCTCAGTTCCGAAGACATAGGGAGGAGGGGTTGTTCTGTATGTGAGGGAGGATATCAGGGCTATAGAAGTGCAAGGGAAACTAGAGGTGAAGGGAAGGCTGGAAGTGCTGTGGGTTACCCAAGAGACAGGAGCTAGGGCCATTATTCATTCTGGGGTGATATGCAGACCTCCAGCACAAGGAGGGGTGTTGGATAAAGCACATGGGGATAGCATCAGCAGGATGGCAAATTAGGGGAAGGTACTCCTGGTTTAGGACTTTAACCTGCCTAATGTGAATTGAAGCCTTCCAGCTGCAACTCTAGCTAGAAGCAGGGCCATCCCTGACACCCAGCAGAGGGTGTTTGGCATGCAGCTAGTCAGTGAACCCAGTAGGGATGGGGCAATACTGGGCCTGGTGCTGACTAACAGAGACAGTACTGCAGACATCACAGTGGGCTGTTGATCACTGTACAGTGTGGTCCAGCATTGGGACGAGTTAAGAGGTGGCCAGCCCAGTGGCACGGAGGGCTGAGGTGCTATGTGTCTTACCTCCTGCCATGCTAGCAACCCAAATTTGGGAATGAACTCAGATTGCTGGGTGGAGGTTGGCCAGGAGGGAGAGAGAGAGAGAAGATCAAACATCTGTCAGACTCCTCTCCACTCCTGAGGTGAAGAGGCATGCCACCTCAGCCCCTAACTGCCACATGGTGGAGGTTGGGTGCTACACCTCTACTCAAGTGACATAGAAGGAAGGGTCTGCAGTTCCATAGCACATGTGTGTGCCTCCATAAACACATGCTCACATGCCACCATGACTGGGGCCGAGGAAAGAAAACAGAAAAATGGTTGGCATGGGCTTTAAGAAACTCTGCCCACCAACCCCCATCCCTGCCTCGCCACTTGGACCACTAAGTCCACTTCTGGATGAGAGTCTTAGGGTAGGAGGGGAGGATGGCCTCCATTCCCAGACCCACCATGGGGGGGGTTACCGATGGGGAACTTTGGACAAGGTGAAACTAGGAAGGTGGTTGCTGGGCAGGGGAGGTGGGCACAGGACTGAGAAGCCCGCCTGCACCAACTGTGGTAGAAAAAGCTTCATATAAAAAAAAGACAAGTGCAGAGGCAAACTACACAAAGAAGGAGTACACAAGAAGGAACTGTAATTTTCTGTGGGAGTGGCATCGGAGCGGATGATTCCCAGTGGCTTGGACTGGGGCAGGACAGGGCTTTCAGAGAAGGAGCATGTCAGGGGTGAGAGGAGCCAGTGCAGCATGAGCAGCAGGAGAGGCAGAGGAGTGGGATTTCCCACTGACTGCAGTCAGCAGCAGGCCAGGGTGGCAGAGAAGAGGTTGGCCACTCAGGAGCCAGGATGCAAAGTTTTGAATTGCAGCTGGGGATATAAGGGACAGGCCCAGCCACACTCTTCACACAGACACAAGAAGGAGCTGTAATTTTCTTCCCACACCACCCACCCTGGCCCCGACCTCTATTAAATGGGCAGTGGGTGTGGAGCCAAGGGGGAGTAGTGGCCTGACTTTAGAGGATTTTAAAGAACATTGATAGAGGTTTTGTATTTAAAGAACATTGATCTGATTAAGCAAAGTGTACATGTTAGGGCAACTGTGATGGGGTGGCTGCTGTAGTGCTGATCATTGGTGCGGGCTCAGTGGTGGGTTTTGTGCAAACATTTGGTTGGGGCACTGTACTTAAGGGTATGGGCTAACAAAGGTAGTCCTGATCAGGTTGAGGGCACTGAAGCATGGATTATTCAGGAACCGTGTTTTGTTTGTTTGTGAAGGCTGGAAGAAAGGGAAAGTATGTATTGTATGTGGGAAATTGCTAGATAAGTGTTATTGAAAGAGAAGGGGGGAGTGAACAAAGATGCAAGATAGAATGGGGATGGGACCTCAAGTTGCTAGAGCTGGCATCTTTGGGAGGGTGGTTGGATGCACAGGGTGTGGGGCGGCCATGGTACTAGACTGGGCTTGGAAATTTGGAGGTTGCCCAGTGTGCCACCAGCTGGCAAAGCTCAGGGAGGAAGTTGAAGGAATTTGGAAATGGCTAGGGGAGTGGAAAAGGAGGGGACATGGGGGTGCCTACAAAAATACACAGGGGGCTGAAACCTCAAGCATATGGAGAAGAAATGGCAGTACACTGGGGGAACTGGGGCATCCTGGCAGGAGGAGCCCAGAATGTGGGAGTGCCCAAAAAAACAGGCAAGGGAATGGGGGTGTCAAGTGAGACTCAAGAGAGAGGGATAGTATGGGAAGAGGTCCAAGGGTAGCAGGGGGGAGAGGGAGCCCAGGATCTGCAGGAGGGGGACCTGGGAGGAAGGTGCAGGAACAGCTAAGACAAAGAAAGGAGGAAACTGTGTGGAAACAACCCAGGCAGGAAGCAGGGACACTGGGGAAGGGGGCTTCAGCAAGAAGGGAAGTGGAGCAGGGCCCCGAAATGAAGCTTGGAGTACAAGGAACAGAAGGGAAAGCATTGAGGGGGGAGATCGAATGGAACAAGGCACAAGGGTGAGTAGCACCATAGAAGAACCAGAAAATAAGGATTTGGGTCAGGGAGATGAGCAGGATGGAGAGAGGGAGAATTGAAAAGCTTCAGATGAGGAAAAGGGCTGCATGAAGGAAACAGAGAACCAGAAAGGGGCCCAGGGAAGTGAACAGGTGGAGGATGGGGGGAGGAGGGCTCAGGTAGCTTCGAGGGGGAGATAGCAAGGGAAAGGATGAGGAAAAATTGGGAAAGAGGAGGAGAACAGTAGCAGTGAGGGGTACCCAGGAGAAAAAGGGGGATAGAGTCTTAATAGTGGGGGAACTCTATTATAAAAGGAGTTACATGAGGGAGAAGAGAAGGGAAGAGAGAGGGGAGAAAATATGGGTGGAGTGCCTGCCAGGTATGATGGCAGCCAAAGTTATGCATTGGATCCCCTCGAGGGGGAGGGAAATAGATGAGAAAACTCATCTGATCTTCCACCTAGGCACAAACGACCTTGCAAGGGGCAGTGTGATGGAGGTACAGGCAAGGTTTATGGCACTGGCCAGTTTCTGCAGTGGCTTGGACTTTAAATCCCTGTCCTTCTTGGAGGTGCTACCAGTACCAAGGGCCAGCACGGAGGTGAGACAAAATATTGAGGAGTTCAATGATTGGCTTGCAGGTTGGTGTGCCCAGAAGGGGTATGGTGTAATAGGAGATTGGGGTTCAACACAGAGTGACAAGAGCCTATATGCCCCAGATAGGCTGCACCTAAATGGGGAGGGGAAAGCAGTGCTCAAATGCAAACTGGATGATTAAGTTGACAGATGCTGCCATTTAAACTAAACAAGGGGGGAGCCCTGCTGATGAGGCAAGAGGTGGGGGGAGTAAAAAGCCCTACCCACACAGCCACAGGGCAAGGGGGCAACACATATAGGACAGGAGGAAAGAGGGGAGTGGAGGGTCATGTGTGCAAATGCCAGAAGTCTGGGAAGAAAGATCCCATATCTAACAGTGAAAATGGCAGAGGAGGGCCTTGACATAGTGGAGGTAACAGAAATGTGGTGCCACCAGGAACAGGGATGGGAATTGAGATACCAGAGTACAAATTGTTCAGGAGCAACAGGGAGGAAAAGAGAAGGGGGGATTGTGTGACACTCAGACAGCTGGTTCTGATTAATCTTTGATTTTTGTATATAAAAATGCATTAATGAATGTCTCTCATGAGAGATGCTGAAACAGCCTGTGGAATGACAACCCCGCCTTCAAGGTTTTAGCTACAAGGTGTGACCTAGAAGGCCAAGAGTTAATTACAGGCTAGAAGATACCTTAAAATTAAGGATCTCCTTTCTATGTGACTAATTGCAGCTTGCCAGCTGCCAAGATAGATCATAAACTTTTATGACGTTCAGAGGAAACACAGTTAAATTTCACATGGTGATACAAAGCATGTTGCACCTCTGTGAGATCTGGCAGAGAGTCATAACAAGTCCTTTGATGTCCTGGAAAGGGGAAGCTGCTCATAAGATCAAAGAAAGTCATTTGAAAAAAATGGGTTTTGCTGGGGTCATAGAACTTTAATTTACCTTCTGAATAAGACATCCTGTTGGAATGATTTTTTTATATTCTGACAGGGAGGAGCTAGGTGACCTCATGCAAAGAGGTTGGCAAAACCAGTTTTAAAACAGTATTCTGTTTTCCACTAAGACACACTTGCTTGGACTCTGATAAAAAGAAACACCTATAGCATTATAAGAAGATTAGAAAAGACAATTCTAAGTGTATTGTGGTAGGCTATTTTGTCTGCACTTTTAAATCTGTTTTATTTAAGTGATTTGTATGTTTTGTGATACATGGTTCTGTATTTACATTTAACATTTTTATCTATTTTAAGTAAACATTTCCATTTTGAGACTACTTGGTGTGCCTTTGAAATTCTTTCATTTGCAAAGTGAAGCATATATGGTTAAAGGTGACACTGTGCAAAGCTTACTGGTAATACCAAACTCAGAAAAGGTAAGAGTTATCTGAGGTCTTTATTAGAGTTTTTAAGGGTTCATTTTGTACACCTGGTTAGGTGCCCATAGGTGAAAGATATCTGGCCCCCCTGAGGAGCAGGATTATCTGAGCCTGTACATTGGGTATGCTAACAAGAGGTTCACAGTTTGAATCCCTCCAGAACTGAGACCAAAGTTTGATTCGAACCCACAAAATAGACATGAAGGTTACCCTGTTTCTGTTAACTGTTCACAAGACTGCGCTTGGAGGTTGGCACTGTGGGAGCAGAGGGCCTGACCTGCTGAGTGGGTTTGTGATAGATTGGTTGGCAGCAGTGTGATAAATTTTGGTATTACAAGCTTTTATTGTTCAGTGTGTCAGCTTGAGACTGTCAGCTCACTTGCAAAGAAAAAAAATGCAGTGATTTATTTTTAAAAAAGGAAACAGAACTATATCACTACCTGCCTTATTTTTTTTTCTAAAGTGCAAGTCAGAGTAACCATAGTTAGGGAAGAAGATGGCTTCCAACTACAGCAGGCACACTGTAGACTACTTAAATCAGTTGTGCAGGGACAGAAGAATCCTGCTCAAGGTGAAAGCCAGCAAACAGAACCTCATGGATGCCCTGATGGTAGCAGATACCCAGAGCAGTGAGTCACAGACCGTGACTGAAAAGGACCAAACCTTGAATGTGGAAGGGCTAGTGGCCAGTGCAGTGTCCAGATCCAATGAAGAGGGCAACAGGGCCACTGTCAGTAAAGGGCCACAGCAGCAGGGGAAGGTCACCAGTATCCTGGATCCAGAAGTACTCAGGCTGCAAAATGAGTTGCGCAGAATGGAGCTGGAGTTCCAGAGGGAGAGGGACCGTGAACAGCAGGAGGCAGAGCGAAAACAGAGAGATGCTGAGTGTGAGGAGCATGAACACCAGTGAACTACAGAGGAGAACAGGGGGCAAGAACGGTGAGAGGTGGACCGTGAAGAGTGTGAGCGTCAGAGGCAACATGAAATGGAGAAGCTACGACTCCAACCAGTGGCACCAGAGCAGGTAAGTGGCTTGGGTTTAACTGGGTTACAAATTGAATTCCAAACTGATAGCCGAATTTAAAGAAGAGGAGGATATGGATGCTTTTTTAAGTTCTTTGGAAAAAGTTTGTATTCAGGCTAAAATTCCTAGGGAGTCCTGGAGCTTCCAGCTATCCCTGCTACTTCCCGGGAAAGCTCAGGATGCATTGGGTCAAATGGACAATGAGGACAGTGATGATTACTGCAAACTTAAAGCTGTACTGTTAAAGAAATTTGAATTAACTACTGAATCATACAGAGTTAAATTCCGTAAGCTCAGGAGAAGCCCTGACATGAGCTGTGAGGAGCTAGCCATGAAACAACATCAGTTTTTTAAAACGGTGGGAAGGAATTGAAGCAAACTCTGTTGATAAATTGAAAATGTGATTCTGTTAGAACAGTTTTTCTGGGCATGCCCAGCAGAGCTGAAAACCTGGCTGGAGGACCGAGATCCCAAAACAGTGCAAGAGGCTGCTGAACTCTCGGACCAATATGCCAAGAGCAGACTTGCTCTGAGAGTGAATGGTGCAGGCATGGCAGCGCAGAAAGGGAAAAGCCCACCTTCATGGCACCTAAAACCTCACTGCCTCCACCAAAACCAGTTGGCCCCAGGTTTCAGAGAAAAGATTTCTCTGAGAAAAGAAATGAATGTTGGTTGTGTAAAGAAACTGGGCATATTGCCAGACAGTGTCTCAAAAAGGCGAGCAATACACAACAGGGGGCTAGGAAGGAGGTGGGTTGTTTGTGTGTCCCTGGAAGCATGCCAGTGAACATGAGGGAACACGTGCACCCAGTCATGGTGAAACTTGTACAGACGCAAGGGTTAAGGGACATGGGGACATCCTTGACCTTGGTAAAGGGGGATCTAGTAGAGCCTAAGCAGCTTATACCCAATAAATACATCACTGTACAAGATTTTACTGGTGAAGAGAAAACATTGCCCCTTGCTAGTGTTCTCCTAGACTGGGGTGAAACAGGGGGAATTGTGCAACAGGTAGCTGTAGCCCAAACCTTAGCAGTGAATGTGATACTGGGCAACAATCTCAAACAGGAGATGGTGTGTGCAGTTACCCGTAGCCAAGTGGCAAGGGAAAACTGTAGTTCTCTGAACCCCACAGAAGCCATTGTGGAAACCACTGAGTGGCTGGTTCCCTAGCCTGTATCTCCAGATGGGGAGATTAATGAAAAGGGGGTAGAAATTTCCCCAGTACCAAGTAACCACACAGCTACAGACGGTTACTCCAAGGAGGGAGGGAGAGGTGACCCACTGTCAGAGGGTTGGGATTGACAGTGATCCTGAGTGCCTTGACACTAATGCTAGGGACCCTAGTTTAGTGACTGAAGGGGATCTGTTCCATGCCTTGGGAATGTGTGAGGGATTTGCAGTTGCTCAGAGAAGTGACCCTAGTCTAGAGAAGCTGAGGGCTTGGGCAGACTCTGATGGGGCACAGGGAGGTGACGGCACACATAAGATTTTTTGGGAAAATGGACTTATGTATACTCAGGCTGTGCAGACAGAGGGAGGGATGCTAGGCAGGCAGCTTGTCATTCCCCAGTGGTACTGTGAGCAGTTGCTCAAGATTGCGCAAGATATCCCCTTGCCTGGTCATCTGGGAATCACGCACACTACACAGCGGGTGGCTCAGAATTTCTATTGGCCAAACTTCACCCAACAGGTGAAGGAATATTACAGGTCTTGTCACCGGTGTCAAGAAATAGGGAAGGCGGGCAAGAAAACCCAAGCCGCCCTGATTCCATTGCCCATAGTGCAGGAGCCATTCCAGAGGGTGGGAATGGATATTGTGGGGCCTTTAAATACCCCCCAGATCCTCAGGGAAGAGATTCATCCTGACTGTGGTGGATTATGCCACCTGATATCCAGAGGCAGTCGCCTTATCCTCACTGAGGACAGACAAAGTGGCAGATGCCTTACTTGGGATTTTCTCCCGTGTTGGGTTTCTGCAGGAGGTTATCACCGATCAAGGGGGTTCCTTCATGTCAGACCTGATGAAATGTTTATGGGATAAGAGTGGGGTGGTGCAGAGAAGCATGACACCATATCACCCACAAGACAATGGGCTTGTGGAAAGATTCAATGGTACCCTGAAGTGAATGCTCCAGGCGTTTGCTGAACAGCATAAGAGGGACTGGGAGAAATACCTTCCCCACCTGTTTTTTGCATACAGGGAGATGCCCCAAGAGTCGACAGGATTTTCCCCCCTTCCAACTCCCATATGGACGCTGGGTAGGTTGGCCCCTAGACTTGATCTGAGAGGACTGGGAAGGCAAGCACGCCACCCAGAGAACTCCCACTGTGGATTACATCCTTAGGTTTAGGGAAAGGCTGAAGGAGAATATGGGGACAGCCCAGAGAAACCTGGCAGCTGCCCAACAGAAACAAAAAGTGTGGTATGACTGCAGAGCTGGAGCTCACTCGTACTTGGTGGGTCAGGAAGTCATGGTCCTTATTTTGGTCTGGAAAGACAAGCTGGAGGCTGAGTGGGCAAGACCATACAAAGTGGTTAGGAAGGTAAATGATGTGAACTATATTGTAGAGTTACCTGACCGAAGACAGACAGAAAGGATGTACCATGTCAACATGATGAAGCCATATGCAAATAGGGCTGACATGGTATTTGCAGTGTGTAGTCCTGGGAAGGGGACGGACAAAGGAGACCCCCTTCTGGACTTGCTGGAAGAAAGCAAGTTGGAGTCCTCTGTGGAGGCAGTAAAATTGTCTCCCCAGCTGGCCCTGGACCAGATCCAGGAAGTAAGGGAGGTTTTAGCAGATTTTGCCCCATTATTTAGTGCCAAGCCTGGCCCAAACCCCTTAGCGATGCACAATGTGGAGACAGGGACACAGTCACCCATACGGCGGACAGCGTATTGGGTGCCAGAGGTTGTACAAAAGGATATTAGGAGGGAAGTGGAGGAGATGCTGGATTTAGGGGTAATCCAGAGATCCCACAGCCCCTGGGCCTCACCCGTAGTCCTTGTGCCTAAGCCAGATGGCTCTACTCATTTCTGTGTGGACTATCATGGACTGAATGCAGTCAGAAAGTCAGACATCCACCTGATGCCCTGGACAGATGAACTCCTGGACAAGTTGGGACGGGTGACCTACCTTACGCCCATTGACCTGACCAAGGGGTATCTTCAGGTAGAGTTGATGGACAGAGCTAGGGAGAGGTCAGTCTTCATCACTTTGATAGGTTTATTTGATTTTAAAGTAATGTCTTTCGGAATGAAGAATGCCCCAGCCACTTTCCAAAGGTTGGTGAACCAGGTGTTAAATGGTGCCGAGGAGTATGCCATGGAGTACCTGGATGACATTGCCATCTTTAGTGCCAGCTGGGAGGAACACCTGTCCCACCTTAGGGAACTGCTGGGCACGATACAGAGGGCCGGGTTCACTGTCAAAGCCAAGAAGTGCCAGGTGGCCATGGGAGAAGTGGCATGCCTCGGCATGTGGTAGGCTGGGGACAGCTCCATCCTAACCAAATAAAAATAGAGGTAATCCAGGCATGGCCCAGAGTAGAAACACAGAAGCAGATCAGGAGTTTTCTAGGGACAGCAGGGTACTACAGGAAATTTGTACCCAATTATAGTGCCCTGGCTGCTCCCCTATCTGACCTAACAAAGAAAAAGATGCCCAAGAAAATGACCTGGGTCCCAGCCTGTGAGGCAGCCTTTTCCAAACTAAAGGACGCACTATACAGTGCTCCTGTTTTGACAAGTCCTGACTATAGCAAAGCCTTTATAGTTCAGACTGACACCTCACACATGGGTATTAAGGCAGTACTGAGTCAGACATCCAGCCAAGAGAAAGATCACCCAGTAGTGTACCTGAGTAGGAAGTTACTTCCCAGGGAGCAGGCATATTCTACTGTGGAAAGAGAATGTCTTGCCATTGTGTGGGCCCTGAAGAAGTTGAAGCCATACTTATATGGGCAGCATTTTGTGGTGCAGACTGACCACAACCCCCTGGTTTGGCTGACACAGATGGGGAAAAACAATGGTAGATTGCTAAGATGGAGTCTTGCTTTGCAAGGGTATGATATGACAATTCTACATAGGGCCGGAGCCAAAAATCAAAACTCTGATGGGCTGTCTCATGTGCACGAGGAGTGAACTGATTTGTTAAGCTCATCCCATGCAGGGGATGGAACACTCAAATTCAGTCTAGGTGAGGAGGAATTGTGACACTCAGACAGCTGGTTCTGATTAATCTATGATTTTTGTATATAAAAATGTGTTACTGAATGTCTCTCATGAAAGATGCTGAAACAGCCTGTGGAATAACACCCCCCTCCCCAGGTTTTAACTACAAGGTGTGACCTGGAAGGCCAAAAGATCAATTACAGGCTAGAAGATACTTTAAAATTAAGGATCTCCTGTTTATGTGACTGAGATAAATCATAAACTTTTATGACGTTCGGAGGAAACACAGTTAATTTCACATGGTGATACAAAGCATGTTGCACCTCCATGAGATCTGGCAGAGAGTCATAACAAGTCCTTTGATGTCCTGGAAAGGGGAAGCTGCTCATAAGATCAAAGAAAGTCATTTGAAAAAAATGAGTTTTGCTGAGGTCACAGAATTTTAATTTCTCTTCGAAATAAGACATCCTGTTGGTATGATTTTTTATATTCTGACAGGGAGAAGCTACATGGAGCACCTTTGCAGCAGCCACATCCAAAAGCAGGGCCATTCTTGATGCCCTTCTGGTGGCATGCCTTAAACAGCTAGTTTTGGAACCTACTCATGAGAGAGCAATCTTAGACCTCGTACTCTCAAATGGGGACAGTGAGAGGATCTCAGATCTAGAAGTGGGTAGCCATTTGGGAACAAGTGACCACCAAACAGTGTGGTTCATGATAAACTCAGCTACAGAGTCAAGCCATACAAAAGTGAGAGTTCTAGAATTTAGGAGGGCTGACTTTGGCAAGATGGGAGAGTGCCTCAGAAAAGCACTAGCAAACTGGCTAGAAGGAGGGGTGGAGCAACAATGGGGAAATATCAAAGCTGCCATCACAGAGGCAGCAAGCCTTTGTGTGAAGCAAATAAACAAATCAAAATGAAAGAAAAATCCACTATGGTTCTCAAAAGAGGTAGCAGTGAAGGTTAGGGAGAAAAAGATAGCATTCAGGAAGTATAAGGAAACACAGAAGGAGCAGGATAGAGAACTGTACCAGTTAAGGCAGAAGGAAGCAGAAAGGGTAGTCAGAATAGCAAAGGCACAAACTGAGGAAAAGATAGCTAACTCGGTTAAGAAAGAGGATAAAACCTTTTATAGGTATACCAGGGAGCATAGAAAGACAAAGGGAGGAATAGTGAGGCTGAATAGAATGGATGGTGGCTGGGCAGAGAGTGACAGTGAAAAAGCAGGGATACTGAATGAATACTTCTGTTCCGTATTCACAAAAGAGGAAGTGGGGGGGTGCCTAATCCAATTAACAGAAGCACTCTGGAGAGGGGAGTTGATCCCAGTCCTTTCAGAGAAGAAAGGGTTCTGAAAGAATTCCTAAAACTGAAGGTGGACAAAGCAATGGGGCTAGATGGATTTCACCACAGAATTCTATAAGAATTAAGCAGAGAACTAGTGACACCACTGACTACCCTTTTTAACAAATCATGGGAGGATGGTGTGGTACCTGAGGACTGGAAGAAGGCGGATATGATTCCACTTCACAAAAGTGGGACCAAGGCAGAGGCAGGAAACTACAGACCAGTCAGTTTGAACCCTGTGGTAGGGAAAGTGATGGAATCACTTCTGAAGGAAAGAATTGTTGAGTACCTAGAGGCCACGGGGCCACAGGACCCAATGCAGCATGGGTTCACAGCGGGAAGGTCATGTCAGATGAATCTAATTGATTTGTTTGACTGGGTGACCAAAGTAGTAGACCAGGGAGGGGCTGTGGACATGGTCTACTTAGACTTTAGCAAGGCATTTGACACAGTCCCACACAAAAGATTAATAGTCAAATTAACCAGCCTGGGAGTGGGTCCCAGGGTGGTAGCCTGGGTAAAACATTGGCTGAACAACAGGACACAGAAGGTAATTGTAAATGGAGTCCACTCTGAAGAAATAGGGATTACTATTGGGGTACCACAGGGTGCAGTACTGGGTCCAGTCCTTTTTAACGTCTTTATAAGTGACATTGCAGAGGGACTGGAAGGAAAAGTATGCCTCTTTGCAGATGACACAAAGATCTGCAATAGGGTTGATACACAAGGAGGCGTGGAAAGGATGAGAAGGGACTTGGCAAGGTTGGAGGAATGGTCAGAAGTATGGCAGCTTGGATTCAATGCAAAGAAGTGCAAAGTAATGCACCTGGGAAACAAAAACCCAGGGGAAGATTACACAATGGGGGAGGTAGTAACAACAACAAAAATGGAAAGGGACGTGGGGTAATCATATCAGATGACCTTTAGGTTGGCAAGCAATGTGAGAAGGCAGTGGGGGGGCTGGGGGGATACTGGGATGTATAGGGAGAGGCATCACCAGCAGAAAACAGGAAGTTGTCATCCCTCTGTACAGACAGTTGGCGAGACCCCATCTGGAGTACTGCATCCAGTTCTGGAGACCCCATCTCTGCAAGGACATAGACAGAATAGAGGCAGTTCAGAGGAGGGCAACTAAAGTTGTGCAGGGTCTGCAAGAGAAGCCATACGAGGAGAGACTAAAGGAGCTTAATACATATACCCTTGAGGAAAGGAGGGGGGCATGATATACACTTTTAAGTACCTCAGTGGAATCAACAAACTTCAAGAGGGTAGCATCTTTCAGAAAAAGAGATGTGCAAGAACAAGGGGACACAATTTAAAGATGGGGGGCAGTTCAGGGGCAATGTGAGGAAGTATTTTTCACAGAGAAGGTGGTGGATGCATGGAACAGCCTTCCTGAGGAGGTTGTGGGGTCTAAAACTGTGGGAGAATTCAAGAATACTTGGGACAGACATAAGACAATTCTTATGAGGGGTAAGAAGAAATAGGCTGTTGGTTAACTAGGATCTGCAGCTTATCCTGTTGGTAGAGAAATGGGAAGACTAGGTGGACCAAGTGGTCCTTATCTGCCATCAAAGTCTATGTTTCTAAGGGGGGAGGGAGGAAGTGGGGAGTTACAGGCTCATGAGCTTGACCTTTGTGGTAGGCAAGCTCATGAAGAAACTAATAAAAGGCAGGATCACCAGCTACCTGGAGTAAAGCGGCCTGATGAATCCAAGGCAACTTGGTTTTACTAGGGGCAGATCCTGTCAAACAAATTTGATAGAGTTTTTTGATGGGTTCACCAAGGAACTGAATCAGGGGAGGGTGGTAGATGTGGCTTATTTGGATTTCATGAAGGAGTCTGACTCAGTGCCCCATGGGAGGCTGCTGTGTAAAATGGCAGGACTGGGGCTGGGGCAGAGGGTAGTTAAATGGGTGGGAAACGGGCTGGGGAAAGGAGGCAGAGGGTCATAATAAAATGGGGTGGCATCCGGAGAGGGAAAGGTCAAAAGCGGGGTCCCTCAGGGATCAGTGCTGGGGTCCCTACTATTCAATATATTCATAGGGGACATTGTGGAGGGCCTTGAGGGAGGTGTGAGTATGTTTGCAGATGATATCAAAATCTACAATAGGGTGGACACGTAGGAAGGGGTGAAACAAATGCAGAGAGATTTGGGGAGACTTGAGACATGGTCCAAGAGATGGCAGCTTGCATTCAATACGGAAAAATGTAAAATCATGCATCTTGGCTACAGAAATCAGAGAGCAGGGTACTGCATGGGGGGCAGAGATCTGGAGGAGCTGGAACAAGAAAGGGACCTAGGCATCATTATATCTGGGTACCTGAAGGTGAAAGGGCATGCAAGAGGGCAGTGACTAGGGGAAGTGGAATGCTGGGAATGCATCGGAAGGCAGATCACCAGTAGAAATAGGGAGGTCATAGTACCCTTGTACACCCATCTAGTTAGACCGCACTTGGAGTACGGAGTCCAGTGCTGGAGGCCATACCTCAGGAAGGATGTGGGGATGCTAGAGCGGGTTCAGAGGAGAGCATCAAAAATGGTAAAAGGGTTAAGCCACCTATCCTACAAAGAAAGTTTGAGTGATCTGAACATGTACTCCCTGGAACAAAGGAGGAAGGGGGGGACATGATCGAGACCTTCAAGTACCTTAAGGGTATAAACAGGGTGCCAGGGGGAGCATCTTCCAGATGAAGGGAAATTAGAGAACGAGGGGGCATGGCCTGCAGGTGGAGGGGGGGCAGTTCAGGGTTAACATTAGGAAATACTATTTCACAGAGAGAGTGGTGGAAAAGTGGAACAAACTCCCAGAGGCAGTCGTTGGAGAGGAAACAGTGGAGGGATTTGAAAGAGCATGGGACAACCACAGGGGAGTGTTAAAGGGGGGGCACAGGTCCAAGCAGATAACTGGACAAATGGGCAGACTTGGTGGGTCTTATTTCAGTCCTTTTCTGCTGTCACACTTCTATGAATCTATGAAAAAAACTGCTTTACAAGCAACCTAGCAGGGGAAGATTGACAGGGAGGGGTAGAAGAACGGTGAAGAAAATTAAGGGATAACATAATGAGAGCAACCAATGCCTGCATGAAGGAAGTGAGCAAAAGCAGGAGGGGAAAAAAATCAATTGAAATATTCTAGGGAAGTGGCCACAAAGGCAAAGGAAACAAGGGTGGCTATTGGGAGGTACAAAGTAACACAAAAGGAGGAGGATGGGGAGGTGTACGAGGTAAAACAAAGGGAAGCAGGTAAGGCTATAAGGGGAGCAAAGGTGCAAACAGAGGAAAGAATATGCAAAAAGGGTAATAAATGGATGTGAGACTTATTTCAGGTACATAAGTAAGAAAAGGAAGACACAGGGAGGGCAATGAGGATAAGGAGAATGGGAGAGGGAGATTGCACTCAGGAGGATCAGGGAAAAAATGACATCCTGAACGGTTACTTTGCTCACTCTTAACAATGGAGTGAGAAGGGGACAGACAACTAAAGAGCAGCAGGAACACTGGGGGGAGAGGTGGACATAAGTCCATTTTCAGAGGAAAGAGTCCCAAAGAGACTTGTAAATCTGAAAGTGGACAAGGCCATGAGACTGGACAGGATATATCCAAAGGTGCTAAGAAAACTCAGGGAGTAATGAAGCCACTCCTGGGGGTCAGGCCCACTGAGCTCACAGTGCCTACCCTTAAGTGCAATCCATGATGGGGGGGCAGGGATACCCCCCTCGTCTCTTAGAATGCTCACTGAGGTCACAACTGCACCTCTGCCACCAGGATCCTGGGTGTGCCTCTAACTCTGGATGAGGGCATAATACCAGTCTCAAGCCTTTTGGTCAGATATGAACCCTTCCTTGGCTATTACACACAGAAGGAAGACCCAGGTATCACAATGTCTTCAGGGTAGCAGAGTAAAAAACTGATTTGACCTTCTCCCTACAGGACATGCAACAGCCTGGTTCAAAATCTTTGTAGACTCTGGTATTCTCCCTATTCTTTTAGATGTCCCTTCAAGCCCTCTTTTCAAAGTGGTTGCTTATGGTGGCCCCTCTAAGCAAGTAACAATTGTCACAGATTATTAATAAACCTTCTACAGCCACACATACAATATAAAATTCTCACTCAGACAGATATTCTTTAGAAAATCTATAGCTGTACTAAAATACTTCAATAAATACAGTTACAACAAAAAAAGAGAATATTAATTTGGGTTACAGTGTACAGGAAAAAAATTGAAAAATGTACAATGAAATGCACTAAAACAGTTAGCTAGTCTACCCAAGGTATGAAGATTTAAAAGTCCAAAAAATCATTGGCTTGCAAAATATTTCAGTCTTTCTGTAGCAGCCTTTGGTTCTTAGGCAGTCTTTGTGCTGACAGGTGTTCTCTGTGGTAAGGAGAGGGTCCAAGCAAAATGGCATCCAAATGCCCTGAGCTAGGGCTAATTATACCTTTGAAATAGAGAGCAAAAATCCCACAACTTTTAGCCCAGTAGATGGCACTGTTGCATTGTTTCCAAAAATTTCTGAGAACATTATAAATCAGATTCTGAGACCTATAATTAGCATAGATATGGCATTTCAGAGTTAAGCCCTTTGAAGTCCCCTGTAGACCATTGGCACCCATAAGATCAAATTCACAGGTTCTCTAGGAAGCATGTTCCTCTCCTGTTATTTTATAAAATGTAACATATTATAACAACTTCCTCAGATCAAAGCATTCCACTCCTGAGTGTAAGGTTTTTATGATGTACAAATGGATTTTGGCATATTTCTGTTAAAAAACCAAAAAACTGGGAATGCAATTTCAGTTCCTGGCAAACAGCTGCCTTCAGGTCAAAAGAAGGTCAAGCCTTTTTTTTTTATCTAGTCTTTTTCCTGTGTGCCCTTGCTGACACTAGCATGTACATAGAATTACATAAAAATCATATATACAACAGAATCATATCTACAAATAAGAGCTAGCAGCTGAGCAGCTCACCACATCCCTCCCTCCTAGATTGAATTTGTGGGAATTCATCAATATGCAGGGTATGATTTTCACAAATTCTGTTCACTGCTCTAACTGACGAGATAGCCCGTCTGCGTTGGCATTGGCTGATCTGGCCCTGTGGGATATGGTCATATTGTAGCCCTGCAAGGCAATACATCACCTTAAGAGATGACCATTCATTTTCCTCATCTGTGTTAGTCACATAAGGGGTTTATGATTGGTCTGTACCTCAAAGTGCCTCCCGTAGAGGTACGGCTCTAATTTCGTAAGGACCCATACCAGCACAAGGCATTCCTTTTCGACTATGTAATAGGCCTGCTCCTGGGGAAGCAACATTTTGCTAAGGTACACTATTGGTGATCTTTCCCTTGGTTAGAGGTCTGACTGAGGACCACTCCAATTCCTACATCCGAGGCATCTGGACTACAAATGGTGTGCTGTAGTCTGGACTGGCCAACACAGGGGCACTGCACAGTGCCTTCTTTAGCCATGTGAAGGCTCACTCACAGGTTGGCTCCCATTGTATCTTTTTCACCAATCTTTTCTTTAGCAGGCCAGTCAGGAAAGCTGCCAGGGTACTGTAATTCGGTACAAACTTGCGATAGTACCCGGTGGTCCCTAGGAAACTCTGAACCTGCATCTGGGTTTCAGGCCTGGGCCACGCCTCTATTGCCTCAATCTTGGCTTAATTGGGAAGGAGCTGCCCTGCCCTACTACATGTCCTAGGTATGCCACCTCTGCCATAGCCACCTGGTATTTTTCAGCACTGACAGTGAGCCCTACCCTCTATATCCTGCTCAACACTTCCTTAAGGTGGGACAGGTGTTCCTTCCAACTGGTAATGAAGATGGCAATATCTACCAGATACACCACTGTGTACTGTTCAGTACCACGTAATGCCTGATTGACCAACCTTTGGAAGGTGGCAGGGGTGTTCTTCATTCCAAAAGGCATTACCTTGAACTCAAATAATCCTATTGGAGTGATGAAGGCTGATCTCTCCCTAGTTCTGGCAGTTTACTCCACCTGCCAATACCCTTTTGCCAAGTCAGTGGTGGTAAGGTATGTCACCCCCCAACTTGTCCAGTAGTTCATCTGTCCATGGCATTGGGTGGGTGTCAGACTTTATGATTGCTTTGAGTCCATGATAGTTCACACAAAAGTGAGTAGATCCATCCGGCTTGGGAACGAGGACTATGGGTGAGCTCCAGGGTCTGTGGGATTTCTGGATTGCCCCTAAATCCAGCATTTTCTCCACCTCCCTCCTAATGTCATTTAGGATGGCCTCAGACACCAGGTAGGCTGTCCACCATATGGGCGCTTGCATCTCCGTGTTTACATAATGTGTTCCTAAGGGGGTTCATCCAGGCTTGGCTGTAAACAAAGGGGCAAAGTTCGCTAAAACCTCCCTCACTTCCTGGGTCTGTTCTGGGGTCAACTGGGGTGACAGTTTGATTGTCACCACATAGGATTCCTGCTTGCTTTCCTCCAGCAAATCCAGTAGGGGGGGCCTTCTTCATCAGTCCCCTCCCCAGGAATACACATTGCAAAGACCATGTCAGCTCTATTTGCATATGGCTTCATCATGTTGACATGGTACATTCTATGGGTATGTCTCCTGTCAGGCATTTCTACCATATAGTTCACATTATTAACCCATCATACTATCTTGTATGGTACTGCCCACTCAGTCTTACTTGTATGGTCCTGCCCACTCGGCCTGCAGCTTTTCCTTCCAGACCAGAATTAGGACCATGACTTACTGACCTACACTGTATGAGCGAGCTGTGGCTCTGTGGTCGTACCAGACCTTTTGCTTCTACTGCATGGCTGACAGGTTGCTCTGAGCTGCTCCCACAAGCTCCTTCAGCTTTTCCCTAAACTATAGGACATACTCCACTATGGGAGTTTCTTGGATGACGCGTTTGCCTTCCCAGTCTTCCCAGATTAAGTCTAGGGGCCCATCACCCTACATCCATATAAGAGTTCGAAGGGGGAAAATTCTGTTGACTCTTGGGACACCTCCCTGTATGTGAACAACAGGTGGGGAAGGTATTTCTCCCAGTCCCTACCATGCTGTTCAGCAAATGCTTGGAGCATTGATTTTAAGGTACCATTAAACCTTTCCACAAGCCCATTGGCTTGCGGGTGATAAGGTGTTGTGTGTCTCTGCACTGCCCCACACTTCTCCCACAGACACTTCATCACGTCCAGCCTGAAGGTACCCCCTTGATCAGTGATAACCTCCTGCAGAAACCTGACACAGGACAAAATCCATAGCAAGGAGTCTGCCACTTTGTGTGCCTTAAGTGAGAATAAGGCGACCACTACTGAGTACCGGGTGACATAATCTACCACCATCAGGATAAACCTCTTCCTGGAGGAGTTAGGGTTATTCAAAGGTCCCACAATATCCATTTCTGCCTTCTGGAATGGTTTCTCCACAGTAGGCAAGGGAATTTGGGCGGCTTTGGTTTTACTACCTGCCTTCCCTATTTGTTGGCACCAGTTACAAGACCTGCAATATTCCCTCACCCACTGAGTGAAGTTGGGCCAATAGACATTCTGGGTCAATCGCTGCATTGTGTGTGTGATTCCCAGATGTTCACACATGGGAATATCATGAGCAATCTTGAGCAGCCGCTCACAGTACCCCTGGGGAATGACAAGCTGCCTGCCCATCACCCCTCCCTCTGTCCTTATGTCCTGCATATACAACAGTCCATTGCCCCAAAATATTCTGTATCTCATGTCACCTCCCTGTGTCCCTTCAAATTCTGCACAAGCCCTCAGCCTCTACAAACTAGGATCAGTCCACTGAACAGCTGCAAATTCTTCACATTTTCCCAAGGCATGGGACATGTTCTCTTCAGTTTCTAAACTGGGGTCCATAGCTCTAGCATCAGAGCATTCAGGGTCACTGACATCCCTAACCTTCCGACCACTGGTTACCCTTCCCTCCTCAGAGTAACCTTTTGTAGCTGTTATGTGAACTGCTACTGCGTGAAGTCCTACTTCCCTTTCACTACTCTCCATTTCGGGAGACACAGGCTGGGGGAACCAGCCTCTCATTGTTTCTCAGAGGGGCTTCTATGGGATCCAGGGAACTACAATTGGCCTTTGCCGTCTGACTGTGGGTAACCACACACACCATCCCCTTCTGGAGATTGTTCCCTAGAATCACATCTGTGGCAAGGTTGTCTGATACAGCCACTTTTTGCACTGTCTCTACTGTTTCACCCCAGTCCAGGAGAACGCTAGCAAGTGACAAAGTTTTCTCCTCCTCAGTGAATTCCCTTACTGTTATAAACTGATTAGGTATAAGCTGTTCAGGCTGAACCAAATCTCCTTTCACTAAGGTAAGAGGCACCACCATATCCCTTAATACATGGGTGTACACCCCATTTACAGTAACCAGGTGTATGTGCTCCCTTATGTTCATAGGCATGCTTTCAGAGATACACAGTGCACCCAACTCTGTTCAAGCACCACTTTGCCCACTCTGTGCCTTTTTAGGACACTGTCTAGTAAGATGCCCTGGCTGTTTGCAAAACCAACAATCATCATTTCATCCAATAAATTCTTTTGTTTGTAACCTGGGGCTTCTCCCTTTCTGTGGCAGCAGTGAGGGTTTTAGCTGCCCTGAAGGTATGCTTTTCCCCTTCTGCGCTGCCACACCTGCCCCACTCCCTTTCAGAGCAGGCCTGCTCCTGGCATAGCGGTCCAAGAGTTCAGCAACCTCCTGTGCTGTTTTGGGGTCTTGCTCCTCCAATCAGGTTTTAAGCTCTGTTGGGCAAGCTCAGAAGAATTGCTCCAGAGGTACAACCTGCTCAATTTTCTCTACAGAGTTTGATTCCACCCCTTCCCACCATTTCAAAAGCTGACATTGCTTTGTGGCAAGTTCCTCATAGCTCATGTCAGGACTTCTCCGGAGCTTACAGAACTTAATCCTCTATGCTTCAGGCATTAATTCCTACTTTTTAAGCAATGCAGCTTTAAGTTTCTCATAATTAGTACTGTCCTGATTGTCCATTTGTCCTAATGCCTCATGCTGTTTCCCAGTAAGCAGCGGGGATAGCTGAAAGTTCCAGGACTCCTTGGGTATTTTAGCCTGGATACAGACCTTTTCAATCAAATTTAAAAATGCAACCATATCCTCCCCCCTCTTTAAATTCAGCTATTAATTTGGAATTTAATGTATACCCCAGTTCTGGCATTCCAGGTTCACCCCTGCCACTTACCTCCTCTGGCACAGGTCATTGGAGTCTTAGTTTTGCCAGTTCAGGCTCCCTCTGGAGCTCTTTTTTTCTCTCTCTTGGCCTCTCTCTGAAGCCGTTTTCTTTTTCTTGCATCTCCAGCTCCATCTGGAACTTCCTCTGCTCGAATTCCAGCTCCAATCTCCTCAGCTCTAGTTGCAGCCTGATCTCTTCTGGCTCCAGCATTGTGGTGACCTTCTCCTGGTACTGTGACTCTGGGTTCCCTCTGGTCTCACTGTCCTCCTCCCTGGGACTGTACTCTGCAATATCCTTTGGCACCCCCATGCCCAAAGTCTAGTCCTTTTCAGTTACTGGCTGTGACTTGAGGTCCTGGATAGTCACTTGCTCATCAGCTGCCACAAGATCCTCCACAAGGTGCTTTTTGGTTTGCCCCTTGCACTGGACTCCTCTTTCCTGACACAACTGCTTCAGGTAGTCTGCAGTGTATTCACTGTAGATGGAAGCCATATTCTTCCCTAACTACTGCTACACTAGCTTGCACCTGAGAAAAAAATAAACAAAACAGGTTGGGAACTTTATACTGTAACCAAATTATATATATTTTTTTAAATCTCTGCCATGTTTGTGTGTGGAATGTTTACAGATTATCAATCTGATACGCTGGGCTTGAATCCAACTGTTATGCCTGTGCCAGCAATATCTCTCGAATTGCAACACTATACAATCAAATCTCTCTGATCCCACCTCTGCCACCAGATCTGTCACAAACCCACTCCTGGGGGTCTGGCCCACTCAGCTCACAGTGCCCACCCTTAAGTGCAATGCATGATGGAAGGACAGGGATACCCTGCTCATCCTTTAGAATGCTTGCTGAGGTCATGACTGCACCTCTGCCACAAGGTTCCTGGGTGTCCCTCTAGCTCTGGATAAGGACACAATACCAGTCTCAAGACTTGTGGCCAAATGTGAACCCTTCCTTGTCTATTACACATAGGAGGAAGACCCAGGTTTCACAGTCTCTTCAGGGGAGCAGCATAAACACCTGATTAGACCTTCTACTTACAGGACACGCAACAGCCTGGTTCAAAATCTTTGTAGACTCTGGTATTCTCCCTGTTCTTTCAGATGTTCCTTCCAGACCTCTTTTCAATTTGGTTGCTTATGGTGGCCCCTCTAAGCAAGTAATAGTTGTCACAGATTATTAATAAACCTTCTACAGTCACACATACAATATAAGGAACACTTGCTCAGGCAGATATTCTTTAGAAAAACAAAAGTTTTACTAAAATAGTTCAATAAATATAGTTACAACTAAAAAGAGAATATTAATTTGGGTTACAATATTCAGGGAAAGAAAGAAAAAATGTACAATGAAATGCACTAAAATAGTTAGCTAGTCTACCTGAGGTATGAAGAGTTAAAAGTCCAGAGAATCATTGGTTTACAAAATATCTCAGTCTTTCTGTAGCAGCCTTTGGTTCATAGGCAGTCTCTGTGGTGACAGGTGTTCTCTGTGGTCAGCAGAGGGCCCAAGCAAAATGGCATCCAAATGCCTCGAGCTAGGGCTATTTATACCTTTGAAATAGTGAGTGGAAATCCCACAACTTTTAGGCCAGTTGGTGGCACTGTTGTGCTGTTTCCAAAAATTTACAAGAATATTAAAAATCAGATGCTGAGACCTTTAATTAGTATGGATTTCACATTTCAGAGTTAAGCCCTTTTAAGTCTTATGTAGACCATTGGCACCTGTAAGATAAACTTCACACAGGTTCTCTATTTATTTATGACTTTGTTAACTGGGTAGGTGCACTGATCCCAGGGACAATTTTTGGCATGACCTGGGCCATGTAAGGTGGCACAGAGCAGAAACATCAAAATAACAAGAACATAACAACAGCAGTTAATACATAGTGAAATGTTACAGTTGTTACATTTGGCAATACATGGTGGCAGTAGTTGAGGGCCAACTAGGAGGAAGCTTGTAACTCTCCTGTTACCTCAAAAAATGTAGCATGTTATAACAGCTTCCTTAGGTCAAATCATTCCTCTCCTGGTGCATAGTTTTATGATGTACAAATGGATTTTGGCACATCTCTGTTAAAAAAAAACTGGGAATGCAATTTCAGTTCCTGGCAAACAGCTGCTTTCAAGTCAAAAGAAGGTCTAGCCTTTTAAAAAAAAAAATCTAGTCATTTCCCTATGTGCCCTTGCTGACACTGGCACATGCATGGAATTACATAAAAAATCATATATACAACAGAATAATAGCTACAAATAACGGCTAGCAGCCAGGCAGCTCACCACACTTGTTACATCTTTAATGGCTTTATTCAACAACTCACTGGAAACAGGAGTGGTTCCAGAAGACCTGAGGAGTGCAAATGTACTCCCCTTCCACAAGACAGGTAGCAGGGAGGAGCCTAGCAACTATAGACTGATAAGTCTCACATCAGTAGTTGGGAAATTAATTGAAGATCTCTTAAAAGAAAGGTTAGTGCAGTATCTTGAATCCTGGGTTACAAAACCAAAGGTGGGATGGATTCATGGCGGGGGGGGGTTATGCCAGACACATCTGATCAATTTCTTCGACTTGGTGACCAGAGAAATAAACCAAGTAAGGGCAGTGGATGTGGCTTACTTGGACTTTAGCATGGACTGTGACACTATGCCATGTAGGAGACTGATAATGAAACTGGACAGTCTAGGGGGTAGGATCCAAAGTGATAAACTGGGTAAAAAGATGGTTAATGATGGATGGTGGTAAATGCCACTCACTCTAATAAGGGGAGAGCGACCAGTGGAGTTGCTGCAGGGTTCAGTACAGGTGCTGGTCCTCTTCAACGTCTTCCTAAGTGGCATTGCAGAAGAGCTGGAAAGGAAGGAATGTCTTTTTGAGACACTAAAATCTGAAATGAGGTGGACACTCAGGAGGGGGTGGAAAACATGAGTAGGGATCTTACAAAACCTGAGGAGTGATCAACGTTATGACAGCTGGAGTTGAATTCCAAAAAGTGCAAAATCATTCATGGCATAGAAACCCAGGAGGTGAGTATAAAATAAGGGGGAGGTACTGATGGTCACTAAGCAGGAATGAGACCTGGGGGTGTTAATACCTGATGACCTCAAAGTGGTGTGGCAGTGCAACAAGGCAGTGGGATGCCAGGGTGCATGGGGAGAGGTAACACCAGCAGGAGGAAGGAGATGGTATTACCACTGTGTAGGTCACTGGTGAGACCTCGCCTGGAGTACTGTGTCCAGTTCTGGAGGCTGCATCTCAGAAAGGACATTGACAGGGTGGTGGCAGTCCAGAGGAGGTCAACTAAAATGGTGCATGGGTTGCATGGGAAGCCCTATGGGGAGAGACAGAGGGATCTCAACATTTACACACTGGAGGAGAGAAGGGAGAGAGGGACTTGATGGAGACCTACAAGTACCTCACACAGGTGAACAAGGTACAGAAGGGTAGTCTACTTCAAATGAGGAAGTGCACTAAGACATGAAGACATGCAATGAGGCTGAAAGGAGGGAAGTCTAAAAAGGATGTGAGGAAATACTGCTTCACTGAAAGAATGGTGGACACCTGAAACAGTTCACCAGCGGAGATGGTGAGGGCAAAAACAATAGAGGGCTTCAAACATACTTGGGATAGGCATAGAGGTGTAACCCCCCTTGCCACTTTACTCAGCTGGCACCCCACTAAAAGAACCAGTGCCAAAATCATGGCATGCAATTTGCTCTTGGCAGAATTACACAAATAGTACCACCCCTAGTGTTAGAGTGTCTACCAGGCTCATTATCTAGAGGATGGGGGTGGGGGTACAACACTAAAATTGAACCTTTGAATTTACCAGCAGGTCCAGGGCAGAGGATGCTAGGTGTATGCTAGACCTATCTACTGAGGGGTCTCAATAACATTCACACAGAAGCAATAAGCTGAATGTTCAAAGCAGTAATTGGGATTGTGAAGTATGGCTTTATTCACAGCTGTTACTTAAAGGATAGGTGGACCCCCAACAGTTTGTCATTGCAACACAGGTACACTCTCTTTTACAGAAACACATTGCTGGGCAGTGCTGTTTTCCAGAGAACCATCTCCTTTTCCTCTAAGTGTATTCTTGTGGGATGTGCCACACTTTATCCATTTCCAGAACACATTTCCATTTCCAAAGTGTATACCTGTGGGATGTTCCACACACTTAAAAATCCTCAAGCTGCATGGCCTTTGCCCAGGGAACACTGGTGCCCATCCATGAACCAGTTATCCCTGCCTGAAACTCCAGATGGAGTTCCTCCCACCCTTTGCCCCACGACAGTCTCTGCCATTCCTTCAGGGTTACACAAAAGACGCCTTCAATCCCCACTGAATTGCTATAGACTTCCAACTTCAACTTTAAATTCAGCACATCTGTGGTGAAAGGGGTCCTGGCCAGTGTGATCTAGCCTTATCTGGGGCACACACACCTCGGCCAACTCCCTAAGAGAACAGTCACAAAATCTGTACTCACAGATTAGTTGCCCCTTCCTCCCGGTCATGGAAAGAAGAAAGGAAAGGCACCTTTTGCTCTCTGGTAGCTTGTCAGATTCTACTCATTGTCCTTCTTTAAGGCAGCTGTAAACTTCAGGACATTCAGAAGACTGTCCCTTGGTTCCACAAGACATTGTAGTCCCTCTCACTCTCCCTGGAGTGAAACTAAGAGACCTGCAGGCAAACAGTTTCCACCACTTCAAAGGCAAACTGAGGATTTTACCAGACTAGGGTGAGAAATGACCAGGGCCCCCTTTTCAGAGCCCCACTGGCAGACCTCCTGCCACTCTGAAACTCTAACTCAGACCAACTTATGAACATTCTAAGCTTCCCCTGAGCAGCTGACTCAAAAATGGTTATGCTGCTGTGAGAGATCTAAATGGCATAATCATCCCTCTCTCAGGCTAGCTGAGCAAACAATGGTGTCATAATATAGGAAGCCCCGAATGAGCTCCCTACCAGCTGCCTCTTCTACCTGCCTAAGACTAGTGCTAATGGGATTCTAGTAACCCCAGGGGACTTGGGGGTTACAGAGGAATGCTGGTAAATAGGCAGGAAGGGGGGAGGGTCACCAGAGACCAGCCAAGGTCTGCAGAGACAAAATAGGCAGGGAATATCTGGGCAGATTAGGTGGGCCAAGTGGTCCTTTTCTGTCAACAAATTCTGTTTCTGTTTCAAACACAAGAGCACACTGTACCAAATATAACACAATCCACACCTGGCACTGTTGGTACAGCAAAGCTACTGTAATTGCAGTACTATAGAGTACAGCTCCTCTCACAGGCTTGAGAGAGTCTCAGAGGCAAGCCTGCAGCAAACACAAGGACAATCCTGAATATGCTGGTCTAATATCAGCAAGTATCAACTTGGGGCAGTGGGTCTGGTACCACTCTAGCCCCACTGATCTCCACTGACCACAAATGTGGGGCCTCTGGATGAAGCCTCTGTTCACCAGTCTATATGACAACCTTGATGAGCTCATACTTTAGTGGTCTGTACAGACAATCCTGACTCAGGGAGTGTCTAATTGGAATAAGCAATCGCTAACCCTCACAACAGCTGCCAGCCCATCGGGTTGGTAAGCAATGCTAGACATTGTATCAATTCTAGGGACATGAAACCTAATTGGAAAAAAGTTCCCAATTGCTTTTTCTCAAGATGGGAATGGTATTCAGGGTTCTTCTCACACTCAGAGGCAGATTGAGAAATCAACACATCCTAGACTGGTCGGACAATGCAGTGACTGCAGCATACCTTAGTAACCAAGGATGTACCAAACTCAGAGTGATGATGGTAGAGGCATACAAGCTACTTCACAGGGCAGAGAAGAACCTCTTTCATTGTCAGTAATGACCTCTGTTGGGTGCCTTCACATGCCAAGCTGACTGGCTGAGCCTACAGAAGCTCCACCCAGTGGAGCAGGAACTCACCAGGAAAGTGATTCACTTGATTTGCAGCAATCAGGAAATACTGATTCTGAATCTTACAACCTTCAGGTCCAACACAAAGACCCCCAGATACTGCAGCAGATACTGGGAAGGGGAATTTACTGCCTCATCCTGTCATGGCCAGACACCCACCTGTACACTTTCCCTCAATGGCTATGATATCAATGATTGGCAGACTGCTGTAAAGAGAGTGGTCTGCACTGATACCCATTATGCACAGATGGTCTTGAAGAGCATAATATTCATGAGCCCATATGCCTTGCACTGGGCAAACCATTCCCACTTCCAATCAGGGCAGACCTTCTTCACCAGGCAAAGATTCTTCATCCATTGCATCAGAGATTTTTACTCTCACCCTGGCTTCTGAGTCCAGAATGATGTCAGGATACTTAGAATACAGGCTTCTAAGGAAAAGTCCTGTAGATTAGTCTGGCATATGTTTCGCTGATGATACACTCATTTTAGATCCAGCCTTAGCCACTTTTGCAATTTCTGAAGTATAGCTTGGAAAAAGAGTTGCTTTCTCCCTAAGGTGATCTCTGGCTTCCACAGGCAAACAGGAGATTACATTGCTCTACCTCAACCAAAATCCAAAGAACACAAATGAGAACTAGTTGCATTCTTTCAGGTTCAGAGCACTCTCAGAGTCTGCCTCAGGCTTGCTAAGTCATTCTGTAGTACAGTTTCTTTGTTCTCCTCTCTCTGTGGAAAAAAAAAGGTCCACCCCAGCCAGACATTTCTTTAGCAAAATGGTGACTATGTGCTTCTATCAGCTTATGTTACGAACCCACTCCTGATGGTCAGGTCCACAGAGCTCACAGTGCCCACCCCTAAGTGCAGTCTGTGACAGGAAGGGAGAAAACAGGGGATACCCTCCTCATGTCCTTCTATTGTGCTTGTTATGTTCACAACTGAACACTTGCCACAAAGTCCTAGGGTCCCCTCTTTACTCTGGATCAGAGTACAATACTAGTCCTGAGTCTTGTAGCCAAATATGAACCCTTCTTGGTAGTTACACAAATGGGGGAGATCCAGGCATTGCAACCTCTTTGGGGTAGCATTGTAACCCTGTTTCTGCCTTCTCCCACAAGGCATGCAATAACCTGGTTCAAATCCCCACAGACCCTTCCTTGAGACTTCAGTATTCCCCCTATCTTTATCCAGACATTCCCTTTTCAGACCCTTTGTTCAATTTGGTAGCTTATGATGGCACCCCTTAGCAATAACAGTTTAGTCAAAGGTTATTACTGAAACATCCCACACTCACACACACAATATAGAAATCTCACTGAGGCAGGTTTCTTAAACAAAACAAATGTCTTTCCAAAATAATTAAATATTATGCATTACAACAAAAATGTCTGATCAATTTGGTCACAGAATTAACACAAATAAAAAGTGGACATGTGCATATAAAAAAAACACCTTAAAACTGTTTAGCTAAGTTCTACCTTAAATTCGTAATGGTTTGAAGTACTGGAAAAGTAAATGAAAGTTTCAGTTTCCTCTTTTAGTAGTCTTGCTTCTTGTGTGTCAGGAGAAAAGTATCCCGTGAAGATGCTCAGCAAAATGAGAGAGAGCCACTGGTTTTCAAGCTCTTTATATAGTGTAAAACTTCCTGGTTTGTCCTAACCTTTATGCCTGTAGATGTCGCTCTTGTGCTTTCCTAATAACACAATTTTCTGGCTACCTTGTGATGTCATACTTCCCTGACAGTTATGACACCTGTAAGAGAATTGGCATTAGCCTGCCAGAGAGGATATTTCTGTTCTTTCATCTCATCAAAGGCAATATTCCATGACAATTTCCTGGGACCAAAGCACCCTGCCTTTGAGGTGAAAAGGCACATTTTATTTACCTCTGTTTCCCCTCAGTTAGTTAACCAGGGAAATACCCTTTGATCAGCTACCCCCAAGCCTTTGATAAGTAATTGTCAGCTTTCTGGCAAGCAAGCTGGTTCCTCTCAGGTCAGAAGAAGGTCAAACATTTTAAAAGAAATCCAGTCTCTATCATATGATACCTTTTCTTAACACTGGCATTCTTGTGGCATGTGCACATACACAAAATATAACAGAATATAACACCTTATATCTGGACATCTGACTGGCAGTGGCATAGCTCGCTACATCCCTCCCTCCTAGAATGAATTTGTGGGAACACCCCCCTGCTGCACGGTAAGGTTTTCACAAATTCAGTTACTGTTCTAACTGGTGAGACAGGCCGTCTGCGTTGGAATTGGCTGATCTGGCCCTGTGGGTAATTGTCATGTCATAGGCCTGTAGGACTATACTTCACCTTAAGAGATGACTATTTGTTTTAGCCATCTGATTTACCCACACCAGGGAGTTATGATTGGTCTGTACCTCGAAGCATCTCCCACGGAGGTACGGCTCTAATTTCTTCAGGGTCCATACCTAGCACAAGGCATTCCTTTTCCACTGTGGAATATGCCTGCCCCTGGGGAAGTAACTTTTTGCTAAGGTACACTATTGGGTGATCTTTCCCCTGATTAGAGGTCTGACTGAGGACTGCTCCAATCCCCACATCTGAGGAATCTGTCTGTACAATAAACTGCCTATTGTAATCTAGACTGGCTAACACAGGGGCATTGCACAGTGCCTCCTTTAGCCATACAAAGGCTCATTCACAGGTTGGCTCCCAGTCTACCTATTTGGGCTTTTGTTTCTTTAGCAGGCCAAATAGGGGAGCTGCCAGGGTACTGTAATTTGGAACAAAGTTTTCATAGTACCCTGCAGTCCCCTAGGATGCTCCTAACCTACTTCTGGGTTTCAGGTGTAGGCCATGCCTCTAGTACCTCAATCTTTGCTTTATTAGGGCAAAGCTGCCCCCGCCCCACTACATGGCCTAGGTATGCCACCTTCACCATAGCCACCTGGCACTTTTCAGCCTTGACAGTGAGCCCTGCCCTCTGTATCCTGCCCGGCACTTCCTTCAGGTGGGACAGGTGTGTTCCTTCTAACTGGTACTGAAGATTGCAATATCATCCAGATAAGCCACTGTGTACACTTCAGTACCATGTAACATCTGGTTGACCAACCTTTAGAAGGTGGCAGAGACATTCTTCATTCCAAAAGGCATTCACCAGAATTCAGATAACCCTGGTGGAGTGATGAAGGCTGATCTCTCCCTAGCTCTGGCAGTTAACTCCACCTGCCAATACCCTTTCATCAAGTCAATGGTGATAAGGTATGTTGTACCTCCCAACTTGTGTAGTTCATTTGTTGATGGCATTGAGTGGGCGTCAGACCTCATTACTGCACTGAGTCCATGATAGTCCACACAAAAGCAAGTAGAGCCATACAGCTTGGGAACAAGGACTACGGGTGAGGCCCAGGGACCATGGGGTTTCTGGATTACCCCTAAATCCAGTATTCCTCCACCTCCTCCCTAATGTACTTTAGGATGGCCTCAGACACCTGGTAGGCTGTCCGCTGTACAGGCACTTGCATTCCTGTGTACATCGTGTGTCCCTAAGGGGGTTCATCCAGGCTTGGCTGTAAACAAAAGGGCAAAGTTCTCTAAAACCTCCCCCACTTCCTAGGGCTGTTCCAAGGACAACTGGGGTGACAGTCTGCCTCCACAGATGATTCCTGCTTGCTTTCCTCCAGCAAATCCAGTAGGGTGTCTTCTTCATCCATTCCCTCCACAGGACTACACACTGCAAATACCATGCCAGCTCTATTTGCATATGGCTTCATCATGTTGACATGGTACATCCTACGGGTATGTCTTCTGTCAGGCAGTTCTACAAAATTGTTCATGTCATTTACCTGTCGGACGACCTTTATATGGTCCACCCACTCAGCCTGCAGCTTGTCCTTCTGGACTGGGATTAGGACCATGACTTCCTGACCTGCACTGTACAAGTGAGCTCTGGCTCCATGATTGTACCAGACTTTTTCCTTCTGTTGGGCAGCTGACAGGTTGCTTTGGAGCACACCCATAAGCTCCTTCAGCTTCTTCCTACACTTAAGGACATACTCCACTACAGGAGTTCCTAGGATGGCATGCTTGCCTTTCTAGTCTTCCCAGATCAAGTCTAGGGGTCCACACACCCTACATCCATAAAAGAGTTCAACTGGGGAGAACCCTGTTGACAATTGGGGCACCTCCCTGTAGGTGAGCAACAGGTGGGGAAGGTATTTCTTCCAGTCCCTCCCATGCTGTTCAGAAAATACTTGGAGTATTGATTTTAGGGTACCAGTAAACCTTTCCACAAGCCCACTAGCTTGTGGGTGATAAGGTGTTGTGCATCTCTGCACTACCCCACACTTCTCCCACAAACACTTAATCAGGTCTGATGTGAAGGTACCCTCTTGATCAGTGATAACTTCTGGTGGAAACCCAACACGGGAGAAAATCCCTAGCAAGGTGTCTGCTACTTTGTTTGCCCTAAGTGAGGAGAGGGTGACCACCTCAGGGTATCGGGTGGCATAATCTACCACTGTCAACATAAACTTCTTTCTGGAGGAGCTTGGGGTACTCAAAGATCCCACAATATCCTTTCCTACCCTGTAGAATGGCTTTCCCACAATGGGCAAGGGAATTATAGCAGCTTTGGTTTTACCCACCTTCCCTATTTATTGGCACTGGTGACAAGACCTGCAATATTCCTTCACCTGCTGGGTGAAGCTGGGCCAATAGAAGTTCTGGGACAGTCACTGTGTGGTGCGCACAATGCCCAGATGTCCGGATATGGGGATATCATGAATGATCTTGAGCAACCACTCACAGTACCCCTGGGAAACAACAAGCTGCCTGCCCATCACCCCTCCCTCTGTCCTTATGTCCTATGTATACAACAGTCCATTGTCCCAAAATACTCTATGGGCTAGATATTCAAACTGCACCCAAAAAGTGTGCAATAGCAGGAGCAAGCTCAAGTCCATTGTGCCCATGTGCAATAGATGCGATATTTAAAAAAGGAGCAAGCCAAATTATGCCAACAGCTAACATCTGAATATCGCACAACCTGCGCCATAGCACAACTAGGGAGGGGAAGCTGAGCAGATACAATGCACTATGGTGCAACAAGGAATGTCCAGCTGAGCAGCCCAGAGGCGCCATAGCTCAAGCAGGGAGTCTCCCAGCAGCAGAGCAATGTAACTGCACAACCAGGGAAGTAGGGGCCCACCACCCATGCCACAGATGGGCACAGGAACACACAGCAGAACTGACATTGCGCCCCCACACCTCAAGCACAGCACAACTGGGGGAGGGCTGGAATATCCACCGGCCCATGGGGACAAGCAAAAAATGCACAGCTGGGCTATGGTGCCCCAGCACACCCACCGGCAAGCTGAGACTGCCACACAAGGAGGGCGGACCACCCTGTGCCACATCAGCCCCCCAGTGCACAGCACACCCTGCACCATGACCCCCAGACACCCCCCATGAGCAGTGACCACCACTGCAGAAAACCCCATGCATACCACCACCCCCACTGTCACACTGCAACCTTATGTACCACAGAACCACACAAGCCAGCTCCACCATGAGCACCCAGCAGTGGGTGGCAGCACACGGCAATGCAACAATGGCAGACACAGTGCCAACAGGCACAATCCCCCTGAGGCACAGCTGAGAGACTGAAAATGCATCAGCACAAGAGGTACCCCACACGGGAAAGGGTGTGCCCCTGACACCACCACCATTGATACAGCACCCTGCACAGTAGACAAGTGACACATCTCGACTCACCACTAGCCACAACAGCCAGCACAGACACCCACAGTGGTGCGTGGAAGCATGTATCATACCGGATGCAACACAGTGCAGGGGCAAACACACACCCATACCCAAGGGGACAATACCACAGGGACGCAGTAGTGTGGCAACCAAGCCCCCAGTGTGGGCCCATGAAAACTGAGCACACACAGCCTGCAGTCCTCCATGGCACAGGAGTGACACCCACCCTGTGCAGGCACTGTGGACCTGTACACCACCATCATATGCCTGGAGCACATGTCACAGACAGTGGTGCACAGCCCCTGCAACACACACAAGCCACAGCATAGAGGTGGGACAACAACTGCGGAGGCCACAGTGTCACCCGAGGCAAACATGCACCACACCAGTGACAGGAGGCAACCCAGCATTGTGATGGTTACAGTGGATGACCTGCATGGACAGCCACCACTGACATGGCAGCAGACCTTGCAGGCCACAGACATGCAAGGGTGCCAGCTGCACAGGCCAGGGACGGGTTGACAGGGGCACAATGGACACAGAGCATGCACTATGGACCATTGCACACAGTAATCCAATGCACAGGGAACAACACACAGACCACAGACACCGACTGATAGCTACTCCCACACCATAGACACTTCCCCATGCACATACACACATACCCATGACTGCACCACTCCAGATGCCATGCACACCACAGCAGCTGAGCACCTATAGCCAGCTGCAAATCAGAGACCACCACAGTATTCATATCAAAATATTTATATTGCAACATATAAAACAAAACTATATACAGAACTATGTACATATGGGGGGAGGGACAGAAACAAGGTGGGTGGGTAAGGGGCAGGGGTGAATATATGGGAGAGGGAAGATGGGGTGTCAGGGTGGGTCAAAGGGGGGAAGGTGGTAGTTGGCACATGGGGACATCAATGGCCAGCCTGGTCCTCCTCTCCTCCTGACCCCATGCTGGTGCATGTCCCTCAAGATCTGCAGGGACTCCCTCGCCACCTGCAGCAGCTCTTGAACAGCCTGCTGTATCTGCAGGAGTCGCCGGTCACCTAGGACGAGGGATCAGAGTCAATAGGTGTGACTGTCCATCCCCCTGCAGCCCACCCATTATGCATGGCATGCAGCCATGTGCCACGCCCCTGTGATGGTGTGCGCCCACCCACAGTGACCGTGTCCACAAGACCTGCCCATCTAGGCAGCAACAGCCATGTGGACCACTGCACACACCCACCACCCATGTCCTGCACAGCACCACCAAGGCTGTACAGTAACATGGCTATGCGGTGTGCAGGCAGTGCCACAGCCATGTGCCCAGTGCACACATAGACCACCACTGATGCAATCCCAGACATGCAGTGCCACTGGACAGTGCTGACTGTCACAAGTTGCATGCATGGCAGTGGTGTCCATGGATGGTGGCCATGCCCTGCTTCCCACCCTGTTACACAGCATGCAATAGCAATCATGGTGTCATGGCACTCACCCTCATTGGGCCGGTCATGTCGGCGGTGCTGGTCCCCAACTCACCTATGCGCTGCGTCGTCCTCCCTCCGCTGCTGCTCCCCCAGCTGTCGCCACTCGTCCATGCCTGTGAGGGAAACAAGGAGAGAAAAACATCAGTACAATCCCAAAGCAAAGTCCCCCTGCCCCAATGTGTGGCTCACCCACCCAGCCAGACCCACCCACCCCATACCCTGTAAACACCACCACAGCCAACCCTAGACTATCCCTCCCCTATGTGCTGGACACATAAGACAGTGTTACCCATATGGACAATACAAGTGTGTAGACATATCACCCACCTGGATGAGGCACCATGCCCCTCATGGCATGCAACCGCAGATGGGCAAGTAGCTCTGGCTCCCTCCTCCTGAGGTCCCCATAATGGTGCATGCACTGCTTTGTGGTCCTCCTCCTTCCAGTGACCTCAACAAGGTCAGTGGCCACCTCCTGCCAGACCTGGGTCCTGGCCCTGTCCAGTGGCTCCTCCCCAAACAGAGGCCCATGATGTGGCTCCAACAATGGCCAGGTTGGCCAACTCAATGGCAGTCCACTGTGGGCTCCATGCGGCATCCCAAACAGCACAGTAGGCAATATGACGACTGCGCGCGGTACCCCACGTGAAAATCAGCACGGCATAGCCACCATTCCCTATCGTATGTTACCGAACAGTGTGATAGAGGAGTAGCCATGCCGAACGCATGGTGCCAAGGGGGCAAAGGTCGGGCACAGGGTCAAGGGTCTCTGGCGCAAGGCCATGCACAGCGCCATCGGATGACTATGTGTCTAGTGCAATTGGTTGCCTGTGTGCCAGCGCCACACCGGACTATCGCACAGTTGTGCCATTGTCCCTATTAAGGCCCATTGCCACAGCGCCATGTAGTGACCCTCGCTATAGCGCCACTGGCACAATGGTGGCCATGCCCTGCATTGCCTACCGCACACAGCACGTCATCAGCATGGCAGACACCTGCGTAAGCTACCTGGGCATGCGCAGTGAGGTGTACTATGCATGCCACAGAACTGCGCCATTGGCTCAGCACATTCAACACAATTGCGCAAAGCGCAACGGTGCGATATTCAACCGTCATATGCTAATCATCTGATCAGTCATTCAATGGCGCAGTAGTGTGATTTGCATCTAATTAAAGTTGCTCCTCACCTAATTTGCATGGATTGCGCTATATAGGTGCGACAATGTTCTGCAGTGGCCATATTCGGTTACTGCAGTTTATTGGTGAGTTGCATGCTGTGTGGGGGTCTGGACTGTGGTATCAGGGACATGCTTTGTACTGCACAGTCACAGGTAACCACTGTCATCCTTACAGGCTGAATAAGGACCGAGCGAGGTCTGGGTGATGAGGACTACGATGGTGGGAGGAAGAGGAGGCCCAATTTCACAAAGGCCGAGACGGAGGCACTCTTCGAGGCCTACCTTGATCAGGAGCCACTGCTCAGTGGATGACGGGGCACCCCTCAGGCCCGTGCTGCTGCATGGGAGGAGGTGGCATGTGCCGTCAACCTGCACGGCAGCCACCAGCGCTTTGTGCAGAAGTGTAAGAAGAAGATGGGTACTGACAGGAGGAGGGTGAAGGAGAAGGTGGCTGCCATCAGGCGGCACGTGCTGTAACAGGCGGGGGCCAGCCGGAGGTGGTGCAGCTCACACCGGCAGAGGACAGGCTTGCTGCAAGCATGCACCACAGTGCCATAGAGGGAGTTCCAGGAGGTGGCTTCCAGACAGGTGGTGGCCTATCACTTCTTGCTAAGTCATAGTCTGTCTATGGGGGGGCCAGGGTAGGTCACATGCAGTAACGTGACTTTTCTTTCTGTTACAGATCCTGCACATCTGCAAGAGTCAGCGGTGGAGGGCCTGTCCACTGCGGACAGTCATCTGGAGTTGGAGGAGGGACCATCCACCTCCACAGGTATACGTCAAGCATTGCAACAGTGGGACCGCCTGGCTGTCCACACTGTTGTCGATGAGACAGGTGTGGGGGAAGCCCTTCCTGTGTCTCAACGTTCTGGTGTCCAAGGATGCCAGCATGCTGTGGCTGTGGCTGGGGCAGAGAACTGCACCAATGATGAAGACACGACCATCATGGGCAGTGACACGTGTGTGCCACGGAATGGACACACAGCAGGTCAGCTCACGCCCATGGCTCTGGCTGGTGCCGACGTGTCAGCCAGCATGTCAGCACAGTCCCAGGCTGTACCTGTCAGTACCAGTGGGGCAGCACCGGTGGCTGGTGAGGACAGTGGGACTGTTGTGGCCACAGCAGTGGAACAACCGATCCCTTGGGCACAGCAGGCAGAGGGGCGCCAGCAGTCGCCCACCGGGACTGGGGGTTCAGGGTTCAGTGGTGGCGTCCATGCACCATCTGTAGACTTGCCCATACCTGGTCCTGGTGAGCAGCGCCCATCCTCAAAGAGTGCTGAACATCAGGCCCTTGCATACCCTGAGGGACGGGATGCCAAGGTGGCAGACAACCTCTTTGACGAGCACTCCTGCCTACTGCAGGCATCGGTCCAGCAGCAGATGCGACTTGCAACGTCCATGGAGGCACTGTGTGTGGCTCTGGAGTGGGCCGAGGAGCGACACAGCAGGGACACCGATAGGATCTTGTCACGGATTGACCATTTGTGGGAGGATTTGACCGCTGCCATTGACAGGCATGCACAGGCGTTCATTGCTGTCATGGCCACAATGGGCACACAGTCAGGTTTCCATGCATCACTCACACCGTGCAGTGTGCTATCCACTCCCTGTTCCTGGCATCGTGCAACACCCACCCTGTTGACGCCAGGTTCAGCTGTGGGCATCCTGAGCACTCCTGGTGCAGGAATGTTCGGTGTGCTGCAGACCCCAGTGCGGGCACGGTCACATTCGCGCAGTGGAACCCCTAGTGGACCATCAGTGCCACCCCATGAGGCCTGTGGTCAGCCTGTCAGTGCTGCTGGGTCTCGGTGGGGCCACCCACGCATCCAAGGTGGACGTGGCACTGTGCCGCAAGACTGACCTGTCTCCCAGCATGGGCACTGTCTGGTGCTGCCCTGTGTGCATTGTGTGTTTCGGTGGGCAGTGCATGGGTGGGTGCCCAGCCCTGCATGCAGACACATTGTCCACCTGCACACCCTCCTGGCTGCTGTCCACAGGTATGTGTGCATGATGATGCCTGCATTGCGCTGTACACCAAAGTGTGATGGTGCCCAGCATCTGACACGCGCACATAGACAGTCAGTGGACGTGGTGGCCTGTGGACATGTGTGTTGCTAGTGTTTGCATTCTGGCTCAGTTTTGCACCTGACCCCTGTGCACGTTTTGTGCCTATTGTGTGTGCGTGTGTGTGTGTGTATGTCCATGTGGCATGTTGCTGTTCACCCCTCCCTGGTTGTATGTGTGTGCTTCAGTGCCCTGCCACATCCCTTGCCAGCATGCACCCCTGGTGTGCTTCCATGCGTGTCTGTGGGTTGTGCCCTAGCCACTGGTGGTTGCACATGGCACCATGACTTACCTGTGTTGGCTGAAGTGCTCCTCTGTAATGGTGTTCTGGTGCAGCTGTGCCAGCTGGATCAGTCGGGGGTCCCGTCAGCCAAGGGGGGGCTGCCCATCCCCATCGCCACCGGTATCACCATCGTCCCCATCGCTGTCCCCCTCTTCAACCTGTACAGCTATCCCACAGTCTTTGGCCATGTTGTGCAGGATGCAACAGGCCAGGAATATCCCACAGGCCTTTGAGGGGCTATACTGTAGGGCACCGCCAGAGGTGTCCAGGCAATGGAAATGTGCCTTCAGCATCCCGAACACCTGCTCAATGACATTGCATGTGATGGCATGTGCCTCATTGTAGTGTTGCTGAGATGGGGTCGTGGGCCACCGATAGGGTGTGAGCAGCCAGGGACGGAGTGGGTATCCACTGTCACCTGTGCGAAGAGAGTGGAGGTTAGTGTCGTGTTCAGCTTCAGACTCCCCCAAGCCCTGTGGGACACACCCATGGCACCTCTGGCCATACCCCCCCATGCCCACACTATGTCAATTCTATTTACATACTCACCCACTAGATGACCTGTGGGGATGTCCCCACTCTTGAATCGGTGGCACATTGCCGACCGGTGCCAGATGAAAGAATCATGTGCTCCCCCAGGGTGCGTGGCACAGACATTGATGATGTGCCCATTGGCATTGCACACCACCTGGCAGTTGACACTGCAATATCTCTTGTGGTTCATGTAGGCAGCACCCTCAGGGCCAGGTGGTGTGCATATGGCCACATGGGTGCAGTCTATCGCCCCTAGCATGCCAGACATATGTGCTACCCTGTGGAACCCCTGTATGTTTGCTGTGCACTCCGCCGCAGTGCTGGGGAAATGGATGTACTCCGCAGCATGTGGCAGCAGTGCGCTGAGGAATTGGGTGAGGATGCATGACGTGGTCAACTGTGTTATGCCTGTGGTGTCCCCTGTTGCTCTCTGGAAGGTACCCGTGGCGAGCAAGCATGTGCAGACTGTTACCTTTGTCTCCACTGACAGAGCATGACTCCATCGTGTGGGTGCCTGCATCACATCACTGCACAGCTCACAGAGCCGCCTCAGTATTGCCCTGTTCAGGTGGTACCAGCCCACAATCTCGATATCTGTATACAGCTCAAAGCTGGTGCGGGCTTGGTACTGCCTGTTGGGGGCATACCACCGACGGGTCCCTTCCACGGCCATGTCCCCCTGCTGCATGCCTTCTCACCCCCCTCATTACGGCCTCCATGTGGAAGGTGGCACTGGCCATGTCCCTGGCTTGCATTCCCCCAGCAGCTGTTGCTTTGTTCCCTCGCTGTCCTGACTGCTACCTCCCTGCACGGGTACACCTACTGGCCTCTGCTTTGTGGCTGGCCCACCTTCCCTTGCCCTTTTCTGTGGTGTGGTTTCCTGGCCTGCCCTCTTTATGCTGCTTTCCTGCCTGTCTCTCCCCTGCCTCATGTGGCTTCCTGTGAGTTCTTGCACCTCTTCCTTGTCCTTTTTATTTTGGCTCATTTCCGCTATGGCGCAACTTCCGCCTGCTCCACTGTTGCGCATTGCACAAGTCTTTGAACATCGCACTGTGCCCTTTATTCATGGTTCCTCCTCCTTCGGTTGCACATGCCTTCATTATCATTGCGCTGTTGCTCAGCATGTTTTCAGTGGCGCAACTGCCTCCTGCTGAATATCGCATTTTCTGACTTGCGCTGGCGCAACCCTATTGCACATGGCGCAACCCTTTTGAATATCCAGCCCTTTGTCTTATGTCACCTCCCTGTGTCCCATCAGATTCTGCACAAGCCCTCAGCCTCTCCAAACTAGGGTCAGTTCTCTGAGCAGCTGCAAAATCTTCACATTTTCCCAAGGTATGGGATATGTCCCCCTCAGATCCTAAATGGGTCCATAGCTCTAGTGTCAGGGCTTTCAGGTACACTGCCATCCCTAACCTTCTGACCATTTGTTACCCCCCCTCCTCGGAGTAACCTTCTGTAGCTGTTTTGTGAACTGCTACTTGGGGAAGTCCTACCTCCCTTTCACTACTCTTCATGTCAGGAGACACAGGCTGGGGAACCAGCCTCCAATTTTTTTCCACAGGGTCTTCTATGGGGCTCAGGGACTACAAGCGGCCTTTGCCATCTGACTGCGGGAAACCGTACACACCACCCCCTTCTGGAGATTGTTCCCTAGAATCACAAATGGGGCGAGGTTGTTTGCCACAGCTACTTTTTGCACTGTCTCTCCTGTTTCACCCCAGTCCAGGAGAACACTAGCAAGTGGCAGTTTTCTCCTCCCCAGTGAATCCCCTTACCGTTACAAACTGATTAGGTATAAGCTGTTCAGGCCCAACCAAATCCCCTTTTACTAAGGTAAGAGACACCCCCCGTGTCCCTTAACCCATGGGTCTGCACCCGATTTACCGTAACCAGGTGTATGTGCTCCCTCATGTTTACAGGCATGCTTTCAGGGATACACAATGCACCCAACTCTGTTTGAGCACCACCTTGTCCACTTTGTGCCTTTTAAGGACTCTGTCTAGCAAGATGCCCTAGCTGTTTACAAAACCAACAGTCATCATTTCTTTTATCCGAGAAATCCCTTTTTGTAACCTGGGGCTTCCCACTTTCTGCAGAGGCTGTGAGGGTTTTAGTGGCCCTGAAGGCATGCTTTTCTCTTTCGGCCCTGCCACACCCGCTGCACTTCCTTTCAGAGCAGGCCTGCTCCTGGGATAGCAATCTGAGAGCTCAGCAGCTTGCTGTGCTGTTTTTGGGTCTCAGTCCTCTAGCCAGGTTTTCAACTCTGCTGGGAAGGCCTAAAAGAACTGCTCTTAAAGTACATCCTCTTCAATTTTCCCCACAGAATTTGCTTCCACCCCTTCCCACCAACACTTTAAGAACTGCCAATGCTCTGTGGTGAGTTCCTCAATGCTCATGTCAGGCTTTTTCAGAGTTTATGGAATTTAACTATGTAGGCCTCAAGAGTCAGTTCATACATTTTAAGTAAAGCAGCTTTAAGTTTCTCATAGTTTTGGCTATCATCATTATCCAGTTGGCCTAGCACCTCACGCCCTTTACTCATAAGCAGCGGGGATAACTGGAAGCTCCAGGATTCCCTGGGTACCTTGACCTGGATACAGACCTTTTCAAACAAATTCAGAAATGCATCCATATCCTCCCCCTCTTTAAATTCTGCTATTAATTTGGAACTTAATTTATATCCCAGCCCTGGAGTTTCAGGTCTACCCCTGCCACTTACCTCCTCTGGCATTTGTCGTTGGAGTCTAAACTTCACCAGTTAAAATTCCCTCTGGCGCTCTTTTTCCTCTCTCTCAGTCTCTCTCTCTCTCTCTGAATCTGCTTTTCTCTTTCCTCAGCCTTTCTCTGGTGCTGCCATTCCTGCATCTCCAGTTCGAACCTCTTCTGCTCCCTTTCCTGCTGGGCTTTGAACATTTTCTGCTCCAGCTCCAATTTCCTCAGCTCAAATAGGAGCCTGATCCCTTCTAGCTCCAGCTCTGTGGTGACCTTCCCCTACTGCTGTGTCTCTGGCTTCCTTCTGGTCTCAATGTCCTCCTCCCTGGGACTAGATTCTGTGATGAACCCTGGCACCCCCACACCCAGGCTCTGGTCTTCTTTAGTCACTGGCCATGACTTGAGGCTCTGAGCAGCCACTAGCTCATTAGCTGCCACAAGAGCCTCCACAAGGTGCTTTTTGGCTTGCCCCTTGTTCTGGACCCCTCTTTCTTTACACAACTGCCTTAGGTGGTCTGCAGTGCATTCGTTATAGTTGGAAGCCATCTTCTTCCCTATTACTACTCTAGCCTACACCAAAAAACAGAAAACAGGTAGGGAACTTTACACTGTGACGAAATTATTTTTTTTCAGATCTTTGCCTTGACTGTGTGTGGAGTGTTTTCAGTTTATCAGTCTAATACACTGGCCTCGAATCCAACTGTTTTGCCTGTGCCACCAATATCTCTTGAATCTCACTGCTACTAAATCTCTCATATCCTACTGTTGTGCACCAGGTCTGTCACAAACCCACTCCTGAGGGTCAGGTCCACTGAGCTCACAGTGCCCACCCCTAAGTGCAGTCCATGACAGGGAGAGGGAAATGGGATACCCTCTTCATTTCCTTCTATAGTGCTCATTGTGTTTACAATTGAACACTTGCCACAAAGTCCCAGGGTCCCCTCTTTACTCTGGATCAGAGTACAATACTAGTCTCTTGGTTGTTACACAAAGGGGGAAGATCCAGGCATTACAACCCCTTCGGGGTAGCATTGTAACCCTGATTCTGCCTTCTCCCACATGCGTGCAATAACCTGGTTCAAATCCCCACAGACCCTTCCTTGAGACTTTGGTATTCCTCTATCTTTACCGAGATTTCCCTTTTCAGACCCTTGTTTGATTTGGTAGCTTATGATGGCATCCCTTAGCAATAACAGTTTAGTCACAGATTATTGCTGAAACATCCCACAGTCACACATGCAGTATAGAAATCTCATTCAGGCAGATTTCTTAAACAAAACAAATGTCTTTACTAAATAATTATCACTCATTACAACAAAAAGATTTGATCAATTTGGTCACAGAATAACACAAATAAAAAGTGGACATGTACATACAAAAAAAAACACCTTAAAACTGTTAGCTAAGTTCTACCTTAAGTTCGTAGTGGACTGAAGTCCAGGAAAAGTAAATGAAATTTTCAGTTTCCTTTGATAGCAGTCTTGCTTCTTGTGTGTCAGGAGAAGAGTGTGCCTTGAAGATGCCCAGCAAAGTGTGAGAGAGCCCCTGGTTTTCAAACTCTTTATATAGTGTCAAAATCCCTGGTCTGTCCTAACTTTTAGGCCAGTAACTGTCACTCTTGCACTTTCCCAACAACACAATTTTCTGGCTACCTTGCTATGTCATACTTCTCTGACAATTATGACACCTGTAAGAGAATTCACAATAGCCTGCCAAAATAGATATTTCTGTCCTTTTCTATCATCTCAGCAAAGGCAATATACCATGACAGTTTCCTGGGATGAAAGCATCCTGCCTTTGAGGTGAAAAAAGGGCTATCTCCTGAACATTTTATTTACCTCTGTTTCCCTCAGTTAGTTAACCAGGGAAATACCATTTGATCAGCTACCCCAAGCCTTTGACAATTAATTGTCGGCTTCCTGGCAAGTAAGCTGGTTCCTCTCAGGTCAGAGGAAGGTCAGACATTTTAAAAGAAATTCAGTCTCTCTCACTATCCCATGAGACCTTTCCTTAACACTGGCATTCTTGTGGCATGTACACATACACAAAATATAACAGAATTTAACACCATATTTCTGTACATCTGACTGGCAGTGGCATAGCTCACAACAGCTTACTCTTTCCAGGGTCTGTCTGCTCCATATGGCATTAGTATTCATTCCACAAGGGCTATGACTGCTTCTTATGACTTCAGCATAGCTGGAGCCATTTGCAAGGCCACTATATGGACCTACATCCACACATTTTCCAGGAATTACCACCCTGAATTGCTCAGCTCTACCAATACTACATTCAGCAGGTGAGTGCTGAGGTTAGTCGCACAGCACTGATCCTTACAGTTAAGGACTGCTTATTAGAGCTCACACCATCTGAGTGCCTATAAGAGCTAGCACACATAGGGGTGTTATATTCCCTAACTGTTAATTCTGGTTGTGTGTAGTCTCTGTCAATGGCAGTCAAGCACTCACAGTTTCAATGCTGTTTTTCCCTGTGGTATCTTCTGTCCTATATTACAGTTACTGCATTTCCCTTTTCTTGTGAAGCTAATGTATAGTATGCTAAGTTTTAGTCCCGCTACATACACATGGCACCCAATTTATTTTTCCTAATACTGTTTATCAAAACTAGCAAAACCATATGCACACAATATCAGTTCACATGCTAAACTACTACTGTACATCAACAACATCCCATACTGTAAGTCTGCCACATAAATTACTAGTCTTTGCTGTCATTAACACTCTTGTGAAACACAAACAACTAAACCTTGAATGCTGAAAATCTGACAGAAATGTGTACCTGCTTATGAAACAAAGAGTGTTACATTTTGTTACCCTAGCATTTGTAATTTGAAATATGTAAGTATGCAAGTCAGAGAACTTTACACAGTGGAGTGGATTACTGTTCCCTCTGAAACATATGATTGGTGAGTAATTCAGTGTGTGTGTGAGTAACAAATAGTAATTCTCAAATGCCCCAAATAAAAGAGTATTCCGCACTCAGATCTGAAACCACAGTCATTTGCATTGCCTGGAGAGGTATTCAGCCTCTGGGGGAATCAATCCCTCCTTGGGTGGTATGGGTTACTTCTGTCACCACTCTTCCCCCACCCTGCACCACGTTTCCATATACTGAATATAAAAGTGGAATGCACTGTGCCAAGAGTAGACATCTTTTCACTGCACCCTCCCCCTCAACCCTAGGTGATGACACCTAGGTAAATTGATTGGTCAGTCTATCTGGCATCATCACTGATGTGGACCACTTCTCCCATGTGTGTGCACTGCATGCTGATACAGGCAGATAACCATAGACTGCTACTTTAGATGGACAGGAAGGCTGCAGGTTAGGGATGGGGAAAGAGCAGGAAGTGCAGCATGCACTGGTGCTGGGCAGGTTGCTAGTCAAGGGCTGCTAACCCCAAACAGAATCCAGGACTGCACCAAAAGTCATATAAGGAGAGACTAGAGGACTTTAATAAGTATACCCTGGAAGAAAGGAGACAGAGGGAGATATGATAGAGACCTTCAAATACCTCAAGGGCATAAATAAGATACAAGAGGGTAACATATTTCAGAAGAAAAGATGTTCAAGAACAAGGGGTCATGATATGAGGCTAGAGAGTGATAGACTCAGAGGTAATGTAAAGGAAGTATTTTTTTCACAGAAAGGGTGGTGGATGCATGGAACAGCCTCTCAGCAGAGGTGGATGGGGCAAAAATGGTAGGAGAATCCAAGAATACATGGAATAGGCACAAGGGAACCCCAGCAATAGGAAAAAGAGGTTAAAAGCCAGAGATCAAGTAGGATATGCGGTATTGCAGTAGGTAGAGAAAACGGGCAGACTAGGTGAGCTGAGCAGCTTCTATGTTTCTAGGACAAACAAGCAAGACCAGCATTCTGAGGTTCAGAATGGAAATGTATAATCCAAGCAAATAAATGGAGCCACACTCTGGATAGCGATGTAAAAGGTATTTAATTTCAACACCAGAATGTAAACATTTAAATTACACTCCTAAACAAACAGACCAGCCTGAGACCATTACCCAGGTATCCTGGATTCCATTTTGGGTCAGGAGCCCCTGACCAGCACCCTGTCCTGCACCAGTGTGCATTGCACTTCCTGGTCTTTCTCTGTTTGTGCTACATCAGTGCAGTGACCTGGGCACTAGTAAGGCTGCCAGCATTTTGTGATGTGAAGGTTAGGGGTGGGGGACTGACTGGAATAGCCAGATAGTGACCACAGCTAGCCCCCCACATCATGGATTGGGGCAGGATGGGTGGGGGGATAGCACTTGCTATTAATGGTCCTTTTAGGGGATACCATGAAAAGTCATGTCATCTCTGGTTTCTGGCTGAGTGATGGGAGATCAGCATTTTTTCTTAAATTGCTGGGATAATGTGGAGAGGGTAGGGGGGAGTGATGATGGGTGGGGGGTCGGTTGACCATCGAATTAGCCCTGGCCACCTGGTGAGGGTTGGAGGTTTTTAATTTTTTTAATTTTTTTTATTTTCCTTAATTTTGTGGCTGAATAATGAACAGCTGAGTATCTGGGGGTGCAGAGTAGGAATACTCGGTAGTATTTGAAAAAAATATCCCCCCCCCCAATGTGTCATACATTTTAATGACAAAAGTTCATGTTTGCAGTTCAGTTAATTAATACATGGTGGATTTCTTGAGGTTACAGCAATTTTAGGGAAAAATCCTATAGAAGATATGGCCTGTCTAATCTCAAAAATCTGAGTCCGAATGTCCTACCTTAATTCTCCATCCTTATAGCTTTTGTAGCAAACAGAGAAACATGTTAGAAATAGGATTTGGAAACAGGGATTTTTTTTTATCTTTTTACTTTCTCAGATTTTGGTATTAAGAAAAGGTACAGCCTTGCAAATGTTGTGACTCGGGACAAGTGAATGCACTAATGTGAGAAAAGGGTGCCGAGGCTTTTCATTCTGCTACTTATGCCTCATAACCTTTACTGAATTACAGTGTGGAACAGTTTCCTATTGCAGTGCAGTACTTGTCCTATTACACAGATAAATGCAAACAAATACACTCTGGCCCAGATATTCAAACTGTGCCAGGCTGTGGTGCAAGCTTGGGTGCAGCTCAACTTGGCTGCGCAGGGGTGTGGACTGGGCGATATTCAAAGGAGCTGCACCATGGCTCAGCAGCATTGAATATCGCACCCTGGCCACCCCCAGTGTGCATGGCACAGTGGCACTGCACCAGCACAAGTGGCCAGAATGGAGCATGGGGGTGCACTAGCGCAAGTTCCATTGTGCCATGCACAGCAACCGTGATACTCAAAAGTTGACATGCAAATGGGGCCATAATGTATGCAAGGCACACATGGGACCATTTGCATGTCATTATGTCCCATTTGCATGCAGGTGCACTGATCCCCGATGACATGCGCCTGGCACCCTGCCAGACAGCAGCCATCAGGGACTGACACCCCCTGCAGCCCGATCACGGCCATTTGTTTAACAAAAAAATCACTTCCAATATCCTTGGTGGTCCAATGGACGAGCTATCTGCCCGACCGTGGGCATTTGTTTAACAAAAAGATCACTTTCAATATCCCTGGTGGTCCAGTGGACCGCTATCTGCCAGATCTTGGGCATTTGTACAAATAAAAGATTCCAATGTCCAATATCCCTGGTGGTCCAGTGGACCACTATCTGCCCAATCAGGCATTTGTTAAAAAAAAAGATACGCCCAATATCCCTGGTGATCTAGTGGTACCCCCCCTCCTGCCCACTGAGTCCCACCGCCCTGCTCCCCCCGGTCAGCCAGTGGGTGGCAGCACCCACCCGCCTGCCGCCCGCTGCCCACCGACTGACACCTTGGTAGGGCTGCACCCGATACAGTTCTGGCGTGAGCCAATGGAGTATGCAGCCTACGCTACTACACGTTCCAGATATAGAATGAATTCACATATCTGGAATGTAGTAATGGGTTGCACGCCCATTGGCTCACACTGTGAACCATCGGGCGGCAGCCCTACTCGGGTGTCAGTCGGCGGGTGGCAGGGCAGGTGGGGTGCTGCTGCCCACCCACTGACTGGGGAGGAGCAGGGCAGGAGGTTTCAGTGGGAGGGTGGGGGGTACCACTAGGTGATATTGGACATTTTTTTTTAACAATGCCCGATTGGGCAGATATCGATCCACTGGACCACCAGGATATAGGACAGTTTATTATTTTTTTTCACAGATGCCTGTGATCGGGCATGGGGGTGCCACCTGGTGCAGCGCCGGAGTGCTGGTGGCCACCCACATGCTGCGGCAGCTGCCGTGGTTGCACCCCTGGCAAATGCAGCAGCTCACCTGTGGGTGGCCATCAGTTGTTCCTTTTTTTTTTTTGGCATAACTTTGTGCTGGCGCAGGTAGGGGTTGTGCATGCATGGCTCTGCACATCCCGGGCTGAATATCGGGCTGTGCAGAGTATGCATGGGCACGCCCCCCCCCCCACCTGTGCCTGCATACATTACTGATGCGTTCTGGTGCATCGGGATTTGTGCCACGCACTTTTCCCTTTTGAATATCGCACCGAGGCACATCAGTAGGTTGCGCATGGCACTACACTGTTGTGCCATGCGCAAACTTTTTGAATATCTGGGCCTTTATGTTTTTTGTGTGTAGACAGAACTACAGGCAGGCAGACAGATGAACAGATGTTTATGGAAGTCAAACATGCTGTAGCAAGGGTTATTTTAATGCAACTGGTAGCCAAGTACATCTAACTAGATTTCAGAGTAAATTTAAACAGGCCTACCATGGATATTTACTCATTGTTCCTGCTGCTGACCTCCAAGGCACAGAATGGGTGGCTGTAGAGATATGATCAGGTACCTTGAGTTGTAAGGACTGTTGTACATTTTTACAAATCTGAGATAACATACGAGTACTGCAGAATGAGTTGAACTGGATTTTGTAAGACTCTGAGATAATATAGGACTATCAATGTCAAGTTACTATGGGGTCAAGTAAGCAATAAGATATGACAGGGTGTGCATTGTGCTAAGATAACTGCACGCCTAGGGACATAGTAAAGCTTGAGTGCCTTTAGTTCCTGGAAGTGTGGTTATCTCTGCACAATGCACATCTGCAGAGTGTCTTATTGCACTTATAAAATAGGTTTCTTTAATTTCAATGTGATTAGGAGTTAAAAAATTATATTAAGATACATAAAAATTGAAACTACACCTGCATTTTATGTTAAATAGTTCTTCAACCTGCTGGTAAGGTAAGGCCATGTAACTACTAAGTGTGGTACGTTGTGTGCAGCTGCAATCAGGGATGTGTACGTTTGGTGTACATGGCCTCAGTTTTGCTGTTGATCTCCACTGAGCATGCAGTACCTGGTCAGGTGGGTGGGGATGTCTCATAGTACATTTAGACAATTGTTTGTTATTTCTGTCACCTGCTGCTGGATGTCTGTCATTGGTTGTGTTGACTTGGTCCTGCCCCATACTTGCATGTGTGTGTGTGTGTGTGGTGCTGGGGGGTGGGTCGAGTTAGGGTTTCAACCTAACAACAATTTCCTCACTTTGTCGCTAATGGAACAACCCTAACTAATGCATTGAATGGAGTTTTGCCTCTAATTTCCCTTCTTTTTGAAAATGATAATGAGAAATAGTGAATGTAATGCAGCGGCGGTCCCGCGCTCCCGCCACATGATGTCTTGTGGCATAGTAACAGGAACAGCAACGCAAACAGAAGCGCTAACAGTGGCACACATGGTAACGCAAGTGCAAATGAGAACAGAAAGGGTAATGCACACGGTGTCGTAGACGGGAACGGTGTGCCACGTGATGTGTTGTCACATAGTAACATGGTGCCTGCAAACGGAAATGTCAATGGGCATGGTGGACGCAAAGTGAAACAGAAAGAGAAACAGTACTGTAGACTCAAATGGCAAAAAATAGCAGAAGCAAGCGCAAATGAAAGCATAAGGATAGCGCACATGGTGGCGTGAGCGTCAGCAGTGAAATTAAACGGAGCGGAACCCAAGGAAAGAACACTTGGTAACAGTAATGTAAGCGCACAGGCTGGTTTTCCCCAAAAGCTGCATAGAGAAAGACAGTGAGTACAAAGAATGTATGCATAATAATGGGTATCGAGCAGAAAATGAGGACTTGGAATACTAAATAGGTTATATCTCAGGAACCTCGGCGTAGAAACAAAATTTAAAAGTCATATGATTTATGACTGTCCTGGCTAGTTTTGTCTTAGCCCTACTTTTGACTACAAGTCCAGTATCTGCACCGTTTCGAGGATCTGGCCCTGAAAGCGCGCGAATGCCGTAATGTTATCCTATGGGGAAAGAGAAGTTCGAGACACCATAACTTTGCATCCCTGTAATATTTTCACCAAACCACTGAAAGGCACATCTGTGGGCTGTTGGCTGTCTTCCTCAAATTTCAGGAAAAAGACCAAACCGTTATTTTGCAGCAGGGTGCCAAAGGATTCCTATGTCGTCAGGTGCCGTAATGTTATCCTAAGGAAAAACCATCAACTTTGAGTGCTGTAACTTTGCTGCCGTGTAATATTTTTCAATACAACACTGAAGGGCACATCTGTGAGATGTCGGCTCGTTCCTCAAATTTCAGCCAAAACTCCCAACCATTCTTTTGCAGTGCAGTGCCAAAGAATTGCTGTCATTTCCCACAGACTAGAAAACTATTGTCGCAATTTAAAGAAAGCTTTCATAAAAATTTTACACACTTTCAGGAACACGAAAAGTACTTTTGCAAAGTACTTTTTCCAGAAATTTGAAAACATATTTCTGGGGTGTTTCACCCAAAATAAAGACATAGCTAGCATCCTCAGGGTCCGACTAGGTGAATACAAAAATAATTAGGTTGCTAGAGGGTCCCAATTTAAATGCCAAGCATTTTTCTGATCACCAACTGAAAACAAAATGGCGGATTTGAAGTAACAGGCCCATTTACGAAAGTAAAATGCATTTCTGGAAAGTGTTGAACTTTTGTTAACTTTTCCCATTGACTTATAATGGGAAATTGTTTTGAATAACTTTTGAACCGTTTAATATTTTTCACCAAATCTTTGAAAGGCACATTGGGGACCCTGGCCGCATGTTCCCTGAAGATTTTGGGCCAGTCGCACAAACCGTGCGACCTGTACATGCGACCGTAGAATTACAGAAAAAGCGTAAACATGCGCACAGATCACGCATAATAACTCCGCAGCCGTGTATCCGACCAGTATAAAACTTGGCAAGTGCCAAGGCCTATGGTTCTTGATTATGTATTCCAAATTTCAGGCAAATCCATCAAATGGTTGCAAAGTTATTAAGGTGCAAAATTTTGGGGTTTAACAGATATGGCTCCTCAACCCTAACTATGGTAGCACTACCGTGCTACCATAATATATACATATATACGAACATACGAAATTTGCCAGCAGATAAAGGCCTAGAGGTCTATCAAGTCTGCTTGAATGAGCAGCTAGCACCCCTTATTCTGCAGCTGCCCTTCCCTTCCACCCTTCCCCTTCTTTAACCTTCCCCCTTGTCCTGTCCCATCTTCATTTGAAGCAGTCCACTGTTCTACTGCATACCACTTCTGCAGGTAACGCATTCCACCCAGCTACCACCCTCTCTGTAAAAAGTGTCGCCTCATCTCCCTCCTGAACCTTCCTCGCTCCAGTCTCATATCATGGCCCTGGTGCCCTCCCTCCTTACCTGGAACAGCCCCTCTGTTACCCATATTGTTTATTCCTTTCATGTATTTAAAGGTTTTCAATCATGTCACCCTGTCTCTCCTCTCTTCCAGTGGTACATGTTCAACTCCTTCAACCTCCTCTCATATGATAAGTTCCCCAGCCCCTTGATCATCTTTGTTGCCTCGCTGCACCCCTCCAGTAACTTAATGTCCCTCTTCAGATCGAGACGCCAGTACTGCCGCAGTACTCCAGGTGTGGTCTAACTAATGACCTATACAGTGGCAGAATCACCTCCTCCCTCCTCTAGGATATACCCTTGCAATACAACCCAGCATTTTGTTGGCCTTTGCAGCTGCCTTCCTATATTGTGCTGAGTTGTTCATTGACCCTGTAATAAGCACACCCAGATCCTTCTCCTCCTCTGTCTGGGCTGGCTGCACTCCCCCTAGCTGGTAACTCCTCCTTGGGTTCTTCTTTGGCATTAAACCCCAGTTGCCAGGTGTCTGACTAGGTTTCAAGCTTTGCCAGATCATCCTGCAACCCCTGCCATCCCCCTAGGTCATCCACCACCGCGCCAACCTTGGTATCATCAGCAAACAGACTGATCTTGCTCTTGATGTCCAATGATATGTCTGCAATGAATATCCCAAACAACACTGGTCCCAACATCGAGCCCTGTGGGACACCGCTCGTCACTGCCCTTGGGTGTGAGAGCTCCCCACCCACCACCACCCTCTGTTGCCTTCCCTGCAGCCAGTTTCCTACCCATCTCACCAGCTTTCCACCCGCCCCGTGCCTACTAACTTCCCAGCCTTCCATGTGGCACCGAGTGATGCTGCCACTGAAGTCAGATACAGGACATCCACTGCATGGCCCCTGTCCAGTTCTAGATTGCAGTCATAGGGCTCAACCAGGCTGGTTTGGCAGGATCTGCCACATATGAAGCCATGCTGTCTGCTGTCCTGTAGTCCTTTGGCCTCTAGGAGGCCACCAGCCTCTCCTTCAGGATAGTCTCCATCAGCTTACCACAATGGATGTGAGGCTCACTGGTCTGTAGTTTCCCGGTTCATCCTTGGGGCCACTCTTGTGGAGTGGCACCACATGAAACCATCCTCCAGTCCTGAGTATACACCCGAATTTAGTGAGGCATTAAATAGGTCTGCTAAAGGTCCTGCAAGGACCTCTGCCAACTCCTTCAGTACCCTGGGGTGGATGCCATCTGGGCCTGGCGCCTTGTCCACCCTCAGTGCCTTCAAACCCTCTCGAACTCTGCCCTCCATGATTTCCCCATCTGTCACCACTTCCCCCCTGCTTCTACCATTTCTCCCACCTTGCATGTCACCCCTCTTCTCTTTAGTAAATACTGGGCAAAGTACTCATTTAGTGCTTCTGCCTTATCGCTCACCTGCTTCCACCAACCCCTCCTTCCTAATCCTTACTATGTGGTCCTTGGCTCCTTTACTCCATGATGTGCTTAAAGTCCTTCTCCCTTCTTAATGCCTTGTGCCAGCCTGAGTTCCGTAGATGCTTTGGCTCCCCCTACTGCCCTTGTCACCTCCTTGGGATTCTGTCAAGTACTCCTCTCTGTCCTCCCCCTCCCTGTTTTTGTACTTCCTAAAGGCAGCTCTTTTCCTCCTTACCTTTTCCATGACCTCCTTGCTCAACCAGCTCAGTTTCTTAGCCCTAGCCTTCTTGCTCTGGGCTTTGCAGCGGAAGTTTTGATTGCCTCCACTATCCCCAGCTTTATGAGCTCCCACCTCTGGTTGAAGTATCCATACTAGACTGAATTCTGGCCAGGTACCCTTTTACCACTTCCCCGTCCTCCCAAAGTCAGCCCTCCTGAAGTCCAGCACTCTTGTGCCAGATTCCCTCCTTCCTTGCCCATATCAATGTGAGCCATACTGAGTGGTGGTCACTCCCTGACAAGCGGTTCCTCCACTGTAAGTTCTCTCACAAAGTCCCCATTTGCCAGCACAAGGTCAAGGGTATTCCCTAACCTGGTTGGTTCACTGACCATTTGCAGCAGGAAGCTGTCCTGGAAGGCATCCAGAGTAGCTGCTCCCTTCTTTCCCTGGTTGTTGGGGTGCTCCAGTCCATCCTGGCATGTTGAAGTCCCCTCATCACCACATTACCCGTCTCACAGGTTCTCTAGTCTGTCCCAGCTAGTTCCCTGTCCTACTCCCACTCCATCTGAGATGGTGGCCTGTACACCACTCCCACATTCTAAAATCATATTCTTGGAATCCTGGATTACACCAAAAGTGACTCTATACTACCCTCCTCCCTTCCTCCCTTACACACTTCAGTCCTTCCTTCCACATATAGTGCCACTCCCCCTCATTTTCCAATCACCCTGTCCCTACAAAATAACCTGTACCCTGGTACAGACAGGTCCCAGTCATTATATTAGGTGGCCCATGTTTCTGTGATGGCTGCAATGTCCACCTCTCCCTCTGCCATGAGAACCTGTAACTCTGCAGTTTGCCTCCCAAGGCTCCTAGCATTAAGGGTAACCACCTTCCACCCTTTTCCCCCCCTCCCATCCTGCCCTCCTTTCCTAACATCACCAATAGTACTTGCCATTTTGTCCTTTGTCACTTTGTTATGGGGGTAGCTCATATGATTTCCCAACCTGTGGTCTCTATATCTCTTCCCCAACTGCCACCCCCTCCTAGTTTAAATTCCCAACTTCCTCTATATACTCTTCCATCCTCTGTTTCAGCACTTTCTTTCCCTCCTCACTCAAGTGTAGTCTGTCCTTGGCAGAGAGACTACTGTCCTCCCAGGTCCTCCCACCCCAACAGCCCATACCCTTTAGCACAACACCAGGTTTTTAGCCATCCATTAAATTCCTCTATTCTCAGCTTTCTTGTTGTGCTTGCCTTTGGCATCGGAGAGTATCTCAAAAAAGTTACTGATCTTCCTGCCCCCTCACATATTTGTGCTAGTTCCTCAAACCTCCTCTGGACTATATCTACTATCTTGTCAGCCAGGTCATTTGTCCCAAGATGTATAATTAAATGAGGCTTGTCCCTACCCCTTCTAGCATATTTCAGAACAGACTGTCCCACCCTTTCCGCTGTCATTCCTGGCATGGCCTCCACCCAAATGCGACTATGCCTCTCCCCCTTGCTACCCCACCTAACTCCTCTTAGTATTGAGTCCCCCAGCACTGATTCCACCCCTCTTACTCCCTACTTGCTTCTGTTCATCTCCCTCTCTCATTTCCAGCTCCTCTTCTTCCTCCTGCACATTATTTCCCCTTTTACCCCTGTTGCAATTCTCCCAGCAGGACTTCCCCCCGCTCCAGTTTGGTCAGGCATTTATCAATTCTCCTCTAGTTTCATCATTTCCTCCTCCACTTTCTTCCTCTCTAGCAGTGCACAGCTGTTTTCACAAAGACCCTTCACAAATGCCCGCTTCCTCTCTCTTCATAGTAACCTGTTCTCTCCTTTCCACTCCATGACTTTTGCCACTTCTTCGCCTCCCCTCACAAGTCCCTATCTCCTCCTTCCATTTGTCTTTTGTCTCCTGACCTGGTTTCCCCAGCAATCGTTCTTCCTGGCCTGGGCCCCTTTGTCTCTGCTTCCCTTCTTCTGACCCTCTCCTCACCACTGTCAGCTTAAATCACCCTCCCTCATCTCCCCTTCTTCCTCCCGCCAGTACTGGGCTAAACCCACCCCAATCTGCCTTGCCTGTCTTAGTTCCTCCTGCAGACCCTCAATCTCCTTTCTAGGTTTTTTCTATGTGGTTGCACACTAAACATCCTCCCACCTCCAGAAATATTTAGAAAGATTGGTGACACATAGTTGTTGCAACATACCACCCTACCACCATTGCTGTCATTGCTCTGTGACCCCCACCCTTCCAGATGCAGGATACAAACACTCCCCAAGTCTCCTCTCCTCCCTCTAATAGTGCAAAACATTTCTTCTGTTTCCCTTACCTCCTTTTGTTTACTGCGTTTAGATATATTGAGCAACTACTTTTATATTCCCTATCTTCCTATCCACCTCAAAAAAGACTTCAAAGTAGCCATTGCACAACCTTCTTCAAACTCCTACTCCTCCTTTTCCCAATGCAATATCAATGCGAAGAAGTAATAATGAGCTCCTAGATTTGCATTTACTTCCCTTCCACTGGAGCAGTCACCTCTTCACTTGCTGCTGTTCCTTTCCTGGATGTCTGCTTTTGCTATGACAGGTGCATATCCTTTGCCTGTTTGAGAGTGATATCAGAACCCTAGTATAAAGGAAATGGACCAGGGGGTGAGACCAGCCCAAGTCCTCCAAGAAACAATCAGACACAGCTGAGCTTCTGGATCAGACCATTAACACCCTTCCCCACTGTGCACTCAACTTTGCAGCTAAGTGAAGCCAGCAGCAATGAATCACCAATTCTACTCAAAGCCCCCAAAATAGGTTTGCCACCCAAAGAAACAGGACTCAATTCAAACAGCTTCACCAGCAACACATCAAAATAGGCTTGGAATTAGAAATATAAGTCTCCAATTCAAAGAAACAGACCAGTTAAATTACACCAATTTTGTTTTAAAACAGAAGAAATAGGCCTCTACAAATGCAGCCTGCCACACAGTGAACCAAACAAATGAGCCCACTTATAGCTACCAAAACAGGTTTCAAAATTCCAACAGCCCCAAACAATACCCTGCTAGCCCCTTAGTAGTAAGAAAGAAAAGAAATAACATTCTACCAAGTAGAATCCATGAAAAACAATGTAAAACAAGAAGCTACTGTACTGTAGATCTGATCCTGTCCCCCTTCTAGTTCCTTCTATATATATATATATTTGTATATTAGAGGCAAAAAACTCCATTTAATGCATTAGTTAGGGTTGTTCCACAGCGACAAAGTGAGAATTAGGTGTTAGGTTGAATACCCTCCCTGGACCCCGCCCACCCCCAACCGGCATTGGGGTGTGCATTAGATCGTCAGCCTAAATCTCACCCCATGACATGTGTAAAGCAGCAGAAGTATAGCAGAATGGGGTGAGAGTTAGGATAATAATCCCAATCGCACCCCAATACCACGGTGTTAAAGGAGTGAGCTGAAGATTCGAAAACGTCAACAACATTCACTTGTAACGCTTCAATAAGTGGCTAATACGTGCGTGGAGTTTTGCCTCTAATTTCCTTCTTTTGAATGATAGCGAGAAATGGTGAATGTAATGCAGCGACGGGGTGCGGGACACTTCCCATAATGCGTAGAAGGGCTGACGCTCCGCCACATGATATCTTGTCGCTGGCATAGTAACAGAACAACAGAGCAAACAGGCGCTACCAGTGGCGCACATGGTAACACAAGCGTGAATGAGAACACAAAGAGAGCACTTGCATTGGTGTAGACAGGAGCGATCTGCCACGGTGTGTTGTCACATAGTAACTGCAGTGCCTACGCAAGCCAGGAAATGTCAATGGGTATGGTGACGCAAGCGAACAGAAAGAGAAACAGTACTGTAGACACAAATGGCAAAAATAACAGAAAGCATAGCGCAAAGTAAGCAAAAGGATAACGCACATGGTGGCGCCAGGCGTCAACGGTTAAGTGAAACGGTAGTGGAACCGCCAAGCGGAAAGTGCAACAGTAACAGTAATGTAAGCGCACAGGCTGGTTTTCCCCAAAACCTGCATAGAGAAAGACAATGAGTACAAATAATGTATGCATAATAATGAGTATCGGAGCAGAAAATGAGAACTTGGAATACTAAATACGTTATATCTCAGGAACCGTACGACGTAGAAAAAAATTTAAAAGTCGTATGATTTACAACTGTCCTGGATAATTTTATGCTTAGCCCTTTTCCAACTAAAAGTTCATATCTCGCACCGTTTCCGAGATACGGGCCCTGAAAGGCGCAGCGAACGCCGTAATGTTATCCTATGGGAAAAAAAGAGAAGTTCGGAGTGTCATAACTTTGCCTACCTGTAATATTTTTTCACCAAACCACTGAAAGGCACATCTGTGGGCTGTTGGCTGTCTTCCCTCCAAATTTCAGGAAAAAAGACTAAACCGTTATTTTGCAGCAGGGTGCCAAAGGATTCCTGTAGTGCGTTGGGCGCCGTAATGTTATCCTATGGGAAAAACCGTCAATGTTGGAGTGCCGTAACTTTGCCGCCGTGTAATATTTTTTCAATATAACACTTAAAGGCACATCTGTGAAATTGCAGCTGCGTTCCTTCCAAATTTCAGCCCAAAACTCCCAACCGTTCTTTTGCAGCAGAGTGCCAAAGAATTACTGTTATTTTGGGCATAAGTGTCATAAAGTACTGTCGCCAAATTCGAAAAGCTTTGGCAAAAATTCGACACTTTTGTGAGTCTGACACTACTTTGAAAGTACTTTTACCAGAAATTTTAAAACATATTTCTGGGGTGTTTTACCCAAAATAAAGACATGGCTAGCATCCTCAGGGCCCGACTAGGTGAATACAAAATAATTAGTTTGCTAGAGGTCTCAATTTTAAATGCCAAGCATTTTTCTGATAACTAACTGAAAACAAAAGGCAATTGGATTTGCGACAGTAACAGGGCCATTGCGACAGTAAAAGTGCATTTAGCGACACTGTCGAACTTTTGTTAACTTTTCCATTGACTTATAATGGGAAATTGTTTTTGAATAACTTTTGAACCGTTTAATATTTTCTCAAAATCTTTGAAAGGCACATCGGGGACCCTGGCGCCGTTCCCTGAAGATTTTGGGCTGGTCGGCGCAAACCGTACAACCTGTAGGCGCGACCGTAGAATTCCAGAAAAGCGTAAATGCACGCACAGATCATGCTTAATAACTCCGCAGCCATATATCCGACCGGTACAAAACTTGGCAGATCCCAAGGCCTATGGTTCTTGATCGTGTATTCCACATTTCAGGCAAATCCATTAAACAGTTGCAGAGTTATTAAGGTGCAAAGTTTGGGGGTTTAGCATAGAAATGGCTCCTCAACCCTAACTATGGTAGCACTACCGTGCTACCATAATATATATATATATACACATATATGTATATAAATAGATATACAGGTCCTGCATGCACAGATGCATGGGTGTGTTGTATACACTGGCTGTGCCTGCCAGCACACAGTTACTGCTGCTTCCAGCCTGTGCTTCTTTTCCGACCAACAGGGATGCTGTGGGCATGCCTTGCCTGCGGCGTCAAGCCTGTACTTCCATTCAACCAAAGGGGTAGCTTTGTGCTCCGTGCAGTAGTACCAGGCAAACTGCATGGTACTGTATGCTAAGCAGCACTTGATGAGATGCAAATGTACCTGTTTGCCCACGGATTACCTAAGTAGGCTCATTTGCATGGGAGCTTTGAATGTAGCTCCCGTTTGCCCCGGGTTAACCAATTTGCACCAGGCTAATGTGTTAGCACTGTGCAATCAGGTTAGCCCTGGGCAAACCTCATGTCAGCACAGCACAGTTCTGCAGTGTGTGGCTTACATTGTTGTTTGCAGTAGATGCAGACATCTCTGTGCAATCACACAATGTTCTCAACTGCAGCACTGGCTTTCTCCACGGTCTATTGAGCTGCAGTAGCAGTGTACTTCCTTGTTGCTATATTCAATGCTGTCTTATTTCCAGTCTATTTTTGCCCTGCACTCCCAGCCCTGTTTGCCCAGCCTCATTCCCATGCTATATTCAGAAGCTGCTTGCCCCGGGCTATTCCTTTTGAAAATAGCTTGCTTTTTACTCCGGGCTACGTTTGCCTGCCGGGCAGTGCTAATTTAGCCCCGGGGCAAAGTTTTGAATATATGGCCCCAAGTCTGCTAAACCCATTGGGCCAGATATTCAAACTGCGCCCAAAATGTGCGCAATAGCAAGAGCAAGCACAAGTCAATTGTGCATATGTGCAACAGATGTGATATTCAAACATGGAGCAAGTCAAATTGCGCAACCAGCCAATGTCTGAATATCGCACAACCTGCGCCATAGCGCAACCAGGAAGGGGAAGCTGAGCACATATGATGCGCCATAGTGCAACAAGGCCAGCCCAGCTGAGCAGTCTAGAGGTGCCATGGCGCAAGCAGAGAGCCCCCCCAGCAGCAGAGCAATGGAACTGCACAACCAGGGAGGTAGGCAGGGGCCCACCACCCATGCCACAGATGGGCACAGGAACACACTGCAGAACTAACAACACACCCCCACACCTGAAGCACAGCATCACTGGTGGGGGCGGAGTATTCACTGGCCCATGGGGACAAGCCAACAAAGCACAGCTGGGCCATGGTGCCCCAGCACACCCACTGGCAAGCAGAGACTGCCACACAAAGGGCCAGACAACCCAAGTGTACAACAGCCCCCCATGCACAGCACACCTGCACTGGAACCCCAAGACACCATCCATGAGCAGTGACTGTGACCGGCACTGCAGGAATCTCCATGCCCCCGCACAATGCAACCGTGTGTACCACAGAACCATACAAGCCAGACCCACCAGGAGCACACAGCGGTGTGTGGCAGCACATGCCAGACCGGCTGAAAGCCACCACCACACACCAGGGACAGCCCCCACGCACACACACACACACACACACACACACACAATCCCAGGACAATACCACACGATGCCATGCACACCACTGCAACTGAGCACCATTAGCCAGCTGCAAATCAGAGACCACCACAGTATTCATATCAAAATAGATTTATAAATGAGCGACAACACGACACACAACAACAAACTATGTACAGAGATATATATACAAGAAAGGGTGGCAGCGGGTACAAGGTAGGGGTGGGTGTGGGGCAGGGGTGAAGAACTTGTGAGGAAGGTGGGGTGGGAAGAAGGTAAAGGGCAGGTGTGGGGCACCTACTGCCCAGGCTGCACAGCAGCAGGCTGCCTCTGTTCCCGTGGCCTCCTCCGTCGTCGGACACCCCTCCGGTGCATCTCCCGCAGAATGTTCAGGGACTCTGTGAACACCTCCAGCAGGTGGTGGATGACCTGCTCAATCCTGCGCAGGACCCGGACACCTAGGGCAAGGGAACAGAATCAATGGCTGTGACTGTCCACAACCCTGAAGCCCACCCAATATGCATGACATACAGCCAAGTGCCCGGCCCCTGTGATGGACTGCACACACTCCCAGTGACCGTGCACAAGCCAAGCCCAGCAGGCAGCAACAGCCATGTGTCCCTGCACACACACCCACCCATGCCCAGCACCAGCACAGCCAAGGCTGTCCAGTGACATGGCTACGTGGTGGGAAGTTAGTGCCACAGCCATGTGCCCAGTGCTTGCATGGACCACCAGTGACGCACTCACAGACATGCAGTGCCACTGGACAGTGCTGACTGTCACACGTCGCGTGCATGGCAGTGTTGTCCATGGATGGTGGCCATGCCTTTCCCCCCCCATAGCACGCAATAGCATCCATGATGTAATGACACTCACCCTCATCAAGCTGCTGCTGCTGCTGCTGTGGGCCCACACAGCTGCCACCTCGGCCAGCCACCTCTGCAGCACCCCTCTGTGCCTCATCCTGGGCTCTCCTCCGCTCCTCCATGCCTGTGGGAAACAAATGTTGAGAAACACATTAGTGAGATCCCAAAGCAGACAGCCCCCTGCCCCAATGAGTGTGCCTGCCCACACAGCCAGACCCATACATCACACACCTGCAAACGCTGTCACAGCCAACCATGGACCAACCCTCCCCCATGCTCTGGTCACACTACACAGTGTTACCCATGCGGACAATACAGGTGCATAGATGGCTCACCCACCTGGCTTAGGCACAACACCCCTCCTGGCACGTGACCTGAGGTGCGCCAGCAGTGCCCGCTCCCTCCTGCGCAGGTCACTGTACCTGTGCCTGCACTGCTCCGGTGTTCTGCACCACCCAGTGGCCTGCTCCAGATCGGTGGCCACCTGCTGCCACATATGGGTGCAGGCCATGTTTAGGGGTTCCTCCCAAACAGTGGCCCGGTGAGGCTCCACCACAGCCTACAGGTTGGCCACCTCAAAGGCACTCCACTGAGGAGCTCTTCTGCGTGCCATGTATGCAGGTTGATAGTAGGCAATATGGCGCTCTGCGCGGCAGCAGCCCCACATGGAAATGTTGTGCAATATAACTCCGTCAGTCCCTATCACACTGCCGAACAACGCGATAGAGCTGCAGACATGCCATACGTACAGCGCCAAGGGGGCAAAGGTCAGGCACAAGATCATGGGTCTCTGGCACAAGGCCGCACCCAAGCAGCCGGACGTCTACCGTCCAGCGCGTCCGATCGCCCTGCGTCACCAGTGCCACAGTGGACTATTACGCAGTTGTGCCACAGCGCCGTGTGGTGACCAGTGCTGTAGCACCACTGGCACAATGGTGGCCATGTCCTGTATTGCCGATTGTGCACAGGACGTGATCAGCATGGCAGACGCCTGCGTAAGCTACCTGGACATGAGCAGTGCAGTGTACTACGCAGTCACAGAACTGCGCCATTGGCTCAGCCGGCTCAACCATATTGCACAAAGCGCAACAGCGCGATATTCAGCCGTCATATACAAATCATCTGATCAGCCATTCAATGGCGCAGCGGCGTGATTTGCATCTCATTAAAGTTGCTCCACTCCTAATTTGCATGCATTGCGCTATAAATGTGCGACATTGATCTGCAGTGGCCATATTCGGTTACTGCAGGTGATAGATGGGTTGCATGCTGTGTGATATTCTGGACTATGGTCTTAGGATATTGCTGTATACTGCACAGTCACAGGTGCCACTTCCACCCATACAGACTGTGACATGGCGAACCAGGAATGGGTGAGGAGGATGATGGTGGAGCGGAAGAGAGGCCCAACTTCACAAAGCTGAAACAGAGGCACTCTTGAGCCTACAGGAGGAAGAGCTACTACTCAATGGGCGGAGCACCCTCAGGCCCGTGCTGCTGCATGGGAGGGGGGTAGCTGAGTCGTAAACCTGGAGGCCACCAGCGTCCGTGCAGGAATGTAAGAAGATGGGGACCGACAGGAGGAGGGTGAAGGAGAAATGTGGCAGCCCTCCAGGGACGCAGCGCTGCCACAGGTGAGGCCAGCGGAGGTGGTGCAGCTGTTGGCCGCGGAGGACTGTCTTGCTGCATCCATGCAGCGCGCAGTGCCGTGAGGCATTCAGGAGGTGGCTTCCAGACAGGTGGTAGCCCATCACTACGCGGTATGACATGGTTGTTGGGGGAAGGTGGATCCATGCTAACATATTCTCACTTTCTGTTACAGATCCTGTGTGTCTGCAGGGGACAGTGGTGGAGGGCCGTCCACTGTGGACATCCAGCGGAGTTGGAGGAGGGTCCATCCACTCTGCTGGTAGCGGTGTGCATTGCACCAGTGTACGCGCTGGCTGCCATCTCGATGTCAGTGAGACAGGTGTGGGGGGTGCCCTTCCTGTGTCTCAGCGGTCTGGCATGCAAGCATGCCAGCACGCTGTGGCACGAACCTGCACCATTGATGATGCAATGACCACTATGGGCAGTGACCCGTGTGTGTCACATAATGGACACACAGCAGGGACAGCTCGCACCCATGGACCTAGCTGGTTCCAACATGTGTGCCAGCATGTCAGCACAGTCCCAGGCTGTGCCTGTCAGCATCGGTGGGGCAGCACCGGTGGCTGTGCAGGTCACTGGCACTATTGCGGACACAGCAGTGGATGACTGGTTCCTTAGGCTAGCAGCAGGCGGAGGGCAGCAGTCAGCCACGAGGGTCTGGGGTACAGAGGTTCAGCGGTGGCGTATGTACACCGCCTGTTGACTTCTTACATATCCCAGGTCCTGGTAGACAGCACCCACCCTCAAGGGTGTTGAGCATCAGGCCCTTCCATACCCTGAGGGACAGGTTGCCGATGTGGCAGGCGGTGACCCATTTGATGAGCACACCCGCCTGCTGCGGGCATCAGTACAACAGCAGATGCGGGTTGCAATGTCCGTGGAGGCACTGTGTGCCCGGTGGAGTGGTACAGCAGGACAACGTGATGATCCTTGCAGGGATTGTCCAAATGCGGATGGATGTGACGCCGCCATTGACAGGCAGACCCAGGCATTGATAAAGCTGTCGTGGCGCGTGGGCACACAGTCAGGTGCCCCTGTGCCACACCATGCACGGTACACTATCCTCCCCATTCCGGCATTGTGCAACACCCAGCCTGTCGGCGCGGGTTCTGCTGTGGGTATGCCGGCACCCTGGTGCAGGTATGTTTGGCATGCTGCAGACCCTCGCGAACAGGTCGATCTCACGCCGTGGGACCCCTGGTGGTCCATCGGTGCCACCCAAGTGGCCCATGTCAGCCTGCCAGTGCTGCTGGGTCTCAGCAGGGCTGCCCGGCCATCCGAGAGTGGCCATGGCACGGTGCCACGACTGACCTGTCTCCAGTCGGGCCCTGTCTGGTGCTGCCCTGTGTGCAATGTGTCATGGTGGGCAGTGCACACTGAATTGCCCTGCCCAACACGCCGCACAGACGGACCACCTGCACACCCTCCCGACTGCTGTCCACGGGTGCGTGTGCATGATGATGCTCTGCATTGCACTGTACACCAGGTGCAAGGGTGCCCAGCATCTGACACCGTACATGGACAGTACAGGTGGTGGAGGTGGCCTGTGGATGTGTGTGTTTGACATGTCTGTTCCTGCTCTGCTGTGCACCTGCCCTGCACTCAGCCTGTGTGTGTGTGTGTGTGTGTGTGTGTGTCTGTCCATGTGGTGTGTGACTATTCACCCTCCCTGGTTGTGTGTTTGTCGCCTGTACCCTTCCACTCCCCTCGCCATCATGCACACCTGGTGTGTTACCCTGTGTGTATGTGGGTTGTGCTCTGGACAGTGTTGGTTGCACATGGCCTCATGACTTACCTGTGTTGTGTGAAGTGCTCCTCTGTGATGGTGTCCAGGTGCAGCTGGGCCAGCCGGATCAGTCTGGGGTCACGCCGTCCAAGGGGGGGCTGCTCATCCCCATCATCACCGGCGTCACCAGCATCGCCATCACTGTCCCCCTCCTCGACCTGTACGGCTATCCCACAGTCTTTGGCCATGTTGTGCAGGATACAACAGACAAGGAATATCCCACAGGCCTTTGAGGGGCTGTACTGTAGGGTACCACCGGAGGTGTCTAGGCATCGGAAGCTTGCCTTCAGCATCCCAAACACCCGCTTGATGATGTTGCGTGTGGCGGCATGTGCCTCATTGAAGCATTGCTGCAATGGGGTCGTGGGGCACCGCTAGGGCGTGAGCAGCCAGGGACGGAGTGGGTATCCACTGTCACCTGTGTGGAGATGGTGGAGATTAGTGTCATGTTCAGGACCATATTGCCACTAGCCCTGTGTGCCACTCCCAAGGCACCTGTGGCTTGCCCACCCTTGCCCCAACTTTGCCACTCCTACATGCATACTCACCCACTAGATGTCCTGTGAGGATGTCCCCACTCTTGAATCGATGGCACAGTGCAGACTGGTACCATATGAATGAATTATGTGCTCCACCAGGGTGCGTGGCACAGACATTGATGATGTGCCCACTGGCATCACACACCACCTGGCAGTTGACACTGAAGAACCCCTTCCGGTTGCGATATGCGGCCCCATTGGGGCCAGGTGGTGTGCGAATAGCCACATGGGTGCAGTCTATCACCCCTAGCATGCCAGGCATATGTGCTACCCTGTGGAACTCCTGTATGTTGCTGTCACGCTCTGCCGGCGGTGCTGGGGAAATGGATGTACTCCGCGGCATGTGGCAGCAGTGCGCTGAGGAATTGGTGAGGATCGTGACGTGACCAACTGTGTTATGCCTGTGGTGTCCCCTGTTGGCCTCTGGAAGGTACCCGTGGTGAGCAAGCACATGCAGGCTGTTACCTTTGTCTCCACTGACAGAGCGTGACTCCGTCGTGAGGGTGCCTGCATCACATCACTGCACAGCTCACAGAGCCGCCTCAGTATTGCCCTGTTCAGGCGGTACCGGCCCTCAATCTCGACGTCTGAATACAGCTCAAAGCTGATGCAGGCAGGGTACTGCCTGTTGAGGCTGCATGACGGGCCTTCCACGTACATGCGCATGCATTCTCCCTCACTACAAGCTTCCATGTGGAAGCTGGCACTGTCCATCTCCCTGACTTGTCCCCCACGGCTGTTGTTGTTCTGTTCCCCGCTGTCCTGACTGCTACCTCCACTGCACCGGGTACACCTGCTGGCCTCTGAACTCTGTGGCCCCACACACCTTCAGCTGCCACTATTCTGTCCTGCCTACTCCCTGGCCTGCACTGGCTGCTGCTGTGGCCTGCTCTCTGTTGCTACCTCATAAGCATTCCATGTCGCGTTATTGCGCCTCTTCCTTGAACCTTTTTATTTTGGCTCATTTCCGCCATGGCGCAACTTCCGGCTGATCCACTGTTGTGCATTGCGCAAGCCTTTGAATATCGCATTGCGCACTTTATGCATGGATCCACCCCCTTCGGTTGCGCATACCTTCATCTGCATTGCGCTGTTGCTCAGCATGTTTTCAGTAGCGCAACTGCTTCCCGCTGAATATCGCAGAATGGTGCATTTTTGGACTTGCGCTGGCGCAACCCTATTGCGCATAGCGCAACCCTTTTGAATATCCCACCCATTGTATTTTTTTTGTGGACAAAATAGAGAAGGTTTCATTTGAAATGGCACATCACACTGTATAGGGACACATTTGTTCAAAAGACAAGTTAGTGGTGGGTGGTATTGTGCGCAGGGGTGGACTCGAGCATTGAATCAGGAACTACAGCATTTTCTAGCTCTTTTTGAGGTAGGAGTTGCAGCATTTTCAGTGTTTCCCCAACTCTGCCTTTCAAGGTAGACGTTTCAGTGTTTTTGCAAGGTTTTTCAGTTCTGGGTTTGAGGATGTGTGACTTACAGCATTTTTCAACTCTCGGTTTTGTTGCTGTGGTGTATCCTTGGTCTGGGTTGGGAGGAGCAAAGTTGTACTACCCTACTGTAACAGTTGTATTAGTTTCTGATTCTGATGTAGTAGTAGACCAGCCAACATGTTATTTTAGACTTGTGATGGCATTGTTTGTTAAAGGCAGGTATCCATGCCTGGAAAAAAGAGTCAGCTTTCCTACAAGTTGTCTGGACAAGACTGCCCCTGTTGCAGATGCCTGTCTAGCAATACTGACCTGTGGGTGCAAATCAAAGTGCAGCACAGCTAGATGCACCTGTTTGAGGAATGGCTTGAAGTGCACCACTGCCTGTGGCTGTGATGTGACTAACTGCTGCAACCCAGCTATCCCATAGACCTTCATACTACAATCCAGCTGGCTAACAGATCTCCATAAGTGGACAAAAAGATATTCATACATATTGCAATTGCAGGGTGATGAACAAAGGCACACAGAATGCTATACGGGTGCATTGCAAAGATTTGGAACAATTGCAACTTGTACAACTACACTTTGAGAAAAAAAACACTTTTGTGTTCAACTTTGCTCTACATGCCTGTGTAAATTCAAAATGTAACGGTTGATAGCACGTAGTATATATATCTAAATGATAGTAAAGTTTGTTTTTCAGAAAGATATAGTGAAGTAGATGACAATCTAAGTGAAATTCAGAAAATACTCATTTTGACCCCATCCGACCTTGAAAATAATCTTCATGGTCAAGATCAAGGATGGCACCCACCCGCATCTTTTTCTTCATCCTATATGTAATTGATTTAGCATGGATATCTACTTTTAACAAACAATTTTTTTTGAAGACTTTTTCATGCATGACTGTCCATTATAGTGTATTTTTGTTCTTAGTTGTAATGGTTACAGTGTTTGTTGCAGCATCAGCTGTTTTGGTGATTTGTTTAGTGGACTGCAGGTCTGGATTTGTGACTGGTTGAAGTATGGGCTTGACTGTAAAACAGCATTTTAAAGTATGATAAATATTTTAAAGCACAGTTTCACTGGTGGTTGTAAAATGATTAGTATGTTTTAAAAGTGCCATTCAAAAATCTTAATTTCTGAATAAAGGGTTGGAATTGGAATTGGATTTAGACTTCCTAACACATCAGAGTCAGATTCTGACTTCTTAACAAAGGATGCACAGTTACATAAAAACCTACCATAACAGCAGATCTTCGAGAGAATCTCTTTCATCAGGCCACACCTTTGGAACTATACCCATGTCAGCGCCAGGACCCTACAGAAACTTTGCAAGCCAGGGGCTGTCCACAATAACATGATGCACCAGCATCTACATAAACGTGAGTGACCCCTCCTCTCCTCTCCTCAGTTCCACACCAGAAATCACGCTCTGAGGACCTCCTCTAGGGAACCAGAAAAGACCCAGTACTTTGCATATCATGTGAGACAGACTGCTGGAAAAGACAGCACTGAAAGCAGCATAGTAGGATGGCATGGTCTGATGAAAGAGATTCTATCGAAGCTCTACTGTTGCAGTAAGTTCTTATGTAACAGTTTTATCTTCTTCAAGGACATTCTTCCTCAAGGATATCTCTTTCACCAGGCCAAATCTTTGGAACGAGTCCCAAGCAGTACCAAAAGCTAACAGTCTGGGTGGTTGAAGCCTATAGGCTTATGATAATAGGCCTTGTAGCACAGCTAGGCCAAACCCAGCTTGTCTACAAGAGACAATGCATAATGAAGGTGTGGACAGAACTCCATGTGGCAGCTGCACAGATTTCTGCAACAGAAACATTCTAGAAACAGGCTACACAAATGGCCATGCCTCTAGTGGGATGACCACGAACCACATAAGGATGTTCCTTATTGTACTTCCTGTAACAGAACATAATATAATGTGCTAGCCATTTGGACAAGCACTCTTTAGAATCTGGACTGCCAAAAGTTGTGAGGACTTTATAGAGAACTTTGTACAGTATGTATAGTATCTAAGAATTCTATGCACATCTAAGGTATGGAGCAATGCTTCCTCTGGATTGGCATGCTCTGGATAATACACTGGTTGGTGGATGGTTGATTTAAAGAGCAGGTGTTCAGTTACTACGTTCTCCACCCCCTCCCACCAAACATATATGGCAGCTCACCTATCCCCAACTCAACTGGCACATGATGTTTAATTTTTGCTTGCTATATTAAACGCTCATAAAACCTGCCTGGAGCCCAAGCAGCCCAAAGTGTCCTTGTTAGAGCAGTGGCCTTCCTTTGCCAAAATGACACAAAGTCATCAAAACAACTTTAAAACTGCCCCATTATAGTCTATGGAGAGTGCCCCAGTGCTTTTCTTGAACCGACATCACAAAATGTGCTAGCGTGGGGGCGTGTCTCTGACTGAGGAAGTTAAAGTGTTTTTGGTGCGGACTCCACGGAGCAGTTTTTCAAAGCTTCTTCAACATCATGGCCAGTTTCTGTCCACTAAATGGGGCACTGAGAACCATTTACTGCACATCAATGGCAGAGCCTGCTACCCTAAGCCAGGAGTGGTACATTGGACAGCCCTGGCAGAAGCATCCAAAACATCATATACTGTATGAATCAAGTGTTAATCCACATCAGCAGCAGAAGCAAGGTTTTGAGTAAGTCTTGCTTAGGATTATACTCAGGTAAGGCATGTGCAGCAGCCTTAGCCTTTCTTCATAGGGTATTCTGATACTTAACTATATGGGCCTCATAATTGGCAATACATAGGCCCAGTGAGGCAGAGGCGTAGGTATGTTTGCCCAGTACATCAAACCTCCTGGATTCTTAATCAGAAGGGAGGAAACTCAGGTGTCTAGGTGCCCTGGATCTGTCATGGGCAGCCATGTTCGCCACTGAATGAGTCTCAGGCTGATAAACATAAAAAGGCTTACCGGAAGGAGCAGCGTACATTTTGTTAACCTTTCTGAGAATAGCTGGTATAGTGTCTGGCCTACAGCAGGCTGCATAAGTAACATTCTCCAGTGCTGGATACAGGGGAGGAACAATAGGAAAAGGAGTTTCTGGCATCTCCAGAAACTCCAGCAGGTTGCATTTAGTGGAATCCTACTCCTCTAAGGTAAAGCCCATGGCAGCTTGCATTTGCTGCATCATAACAAAGACAGAGATATCCTCTAGAGGTGACCAGGGTGTATTTACTACAGAGTCCTCACTGCAAGAGTAGACTATGAAACTAGTGTCATACACATATTGGCTATTCTCAGCACAATCTTCCTCCTCCTCCTCCTATCCCATGATGAGGTCAGGATTATACTCACATTCATGGTCGTATCTCTCATTGACAAGAATGGAGGAGCGCACCGGTGACATTAATGTGGCTGCATTGATCTGTTCCGCACTATATTCGAATGTGGCATTGACAGGGAAGTTGTAGTCGTAGTAGTCCCTGTCAACAGCCAATTGTAAGTGGAGGTAGGCCTGGCAGAAGGCATTGTATGATATCAGAGAATGAAAGGAGTACTGCCTATGCATCAATGCCACTTTGAGTAGTAGTCATGACCGTAGTAGTTGACAGTAGAGGTTGGATCTCCAGCAATGTACTGGCCATAACAGGGCCAGTGGCACCTACGCCAAACTCTGACCTTGGTGTCTGGCTGATGATCGGGGAAGCAATAGGTGCTGCTGCTGGAGTGGACGCCATCATAGTTTGGGATGTATCTACTGTCTGCAGCAGTGACTTGGACCTCACCTGGGAAGCCCTGTCCTTGTCCCAGTGCTTGCGTTTGTGGTACCCAGAGGAGGATTTGTCCTGTGTCTTCGGTGACTGTGATTCACTCAATGGGGTAGGTGACACAGATTTGCCCTGTAGCTGCTGTTCCATTGCTGTGAAGGTTTATTTAGGAGGAATTTCTCCAATGCCCCCTTTCTGCATCGCCTGGTAGCAAAGTTGAATTATTAACAGATCTCACAGGCTTTCACACTGAGAGACAAGCCTAAGAAGCAGACACACACTTTGTGTGTGTCATCCTTGTAGATTTTTTCTCTGCTATTTCAATACCTAAAAATTGTTGATGGTTCATTTGGTGGCATACAGGTAACGAAAAACCACTACTAAAGTGATTACTGCTTTTGTATAAGAAAAATAAAAAAGAGGGTTGCTCTTTACAGCAGTGTTTCTGATGGTGGGTCCAATGAGTCTGATCGACAGTAGGAAAAGAACTGAGGAGAGAGGGGGCCACCCATGTTTACGTAGACATTGAAGAGCTCCCCCTATCCAGTTAACACTAATGTAAGAGCCCTGCCACCAGCCCTTTTACTTAGTTACTATCTGAGGGAAATGCCAGTCGATTGCCACCAACTGCAAACGCTGTCCTCTAGTCTCTGGCCAGCCCATGCTGCTGACAATATGGTCCTCCAATAATGCCTTCCAAATTATGCCATCTCAGCTTCTGAATGGAGCCCCTGCCAACCTGCCATATGGCACCATCCAACCACCAGCACACTCAGTGTCACAGCCATGATGAGTTGCCAACTGAGTACGTGGCTGCCTTCCACCATGAAAGCACCTTTGGCCTATGCTGCTGCTGCCCATCCCACTCACTGCAATATGGCTGAAGAAGTACAACCCCCTCAGTCCCCGCTGCCAGCCAACAGAAGTCCTTCCTCACTGGCTCACCATCCGAATGTACTGCAGCAGCTGACCAGCACAAAACCTTGGGCAACCATGCATTTGGCCAAGGGGGTGATGGTTGGTGGTTGAAATCCAGGGTTTGTTGCTGATGGGCTGTTACTGTTGAATTGGTCAGTCCACAAGGGAGGACTCCTGTCCAGTGTGGCCAGCAGAGGGTACTGAGAGAGGTTCTTACTTTAGCTATGCTGTTGTAAGTGGGGTGGGCAGCAGCAGCACAGAGCCAGGGTGCTTTAGTAGTGGCAGCCAGCTATCTACTTGGTCAGCAGCTCAGCCTGGCAGTGGGTGGCAGGGCCTGGCAGAGGATCCATTCAGAAGGTAAAGTAGCATGATTTAGTATACATTGTTAGAGGACTGTATCAACTGTGACATGGGCTAGTCATGGACTAGAGGATGGCAATAACAGTTGATAGCGTTGAACTGGCATTTCCATCAAACAGGAAATAACAGTGTTAGTGAGTGGGGGAAGTGGGGTAATGGGTGCTACATGGTTGGGGGATGTCTTTAATTGTATGGCAGGAAGGGGCTCTACACAGTAATCTTAGCTGGGTGGGGTGAGTGCTCAACTCCAATGGCTTAATTACCACCGTAACGAAATCAGAATGGGAATCGGAATTTATGATAATCCAAATGATGCCTAATGGAATGGAATCAGTCAGTTCCGCTCACCCTTAATTGTGCATTAAATATTAGACAACACAGTTACTGATAATTGGGGCTAAACAATGGTCCAAGGTCATTGAGGTGGCTCGATTTCATCCATGTTCTCCGAACCATTTTACAACTTTATTATAACATGGCGCTGAAAACTCCATTAACATGATGGCAAGGTAAGGTTCATTTAAAAAGATGCCCAACCCAGAGGCTCTGGGCGCCGTACAAACAGATCAAATCCAAAACAAAACAAGTAACAAATTAGATATAATAAATTAGGGCACACAATATAATTAGGATAAATCAGGAAATAACTGTAGGTAAATACTACATAAATATCTAAAATCTGAACTCTAACATGGCCTGTGACCAGATTTAATCACAAAGGACAGCCAGGATAGGGATTATCAACCAAAGCCCGGGAAGGCCTGATTATACAAAAAGGCCTTGAGGTGGGCTTTAAATACCTCTACTGAAGGGGCCTCTCTTACAGCTGGAGGTAGCAAATTCCACAGGGTGGGGCCGTCGAAGCTGAAACCTCTGTCGCCGACAGTTTTTAACCTCGTCCTGGGAATCACAAGGCGGCCCATAGAGGAGGAGCGGAGGGAGCAGACCAAGACAATAGGTGTAAGGAGGTCTTTCAGGTAGCCAGAGCCCAGGTCATGTAGGGCCTTAAAGATGAGCAAGCCCATCTTAAAGAGGACCCTCCACCTAACCGGCAGCCAGTGCAGTTCACACAGCACCGGGGTGATGTGGCAGAACTTAGAATGCCCCGTGAACAACCTGGCAGCTGTGTTCTGCACCAGCTGCAGATGGTGGAGGGTACCTCCAGAGACTCTGAGATAGAACGCCATTACAGTAGTCAAGCCTAGACATCACAAAGGCATGCCCCAAGGTGGGGAGGAAGGTTCAGAACTAGGGGCTTTATCCTGGTGACATTCCTAAGATGGTAAAAGCTAGTGCGAACAACAGATGATACCTGAGATTCAAGTGTCAATCCACTGTCAAGGATTACACCAAGATCATGCACACTAGAGGAGGCCTTCAATGGTACAGATCCAAGAAAAAGCCCCGTCTCTGCACCAGAGGCCATCCTATCACGCCATCTGTTTGACTCCACCACCAGTACCTTCATCTTGTCGGGGTTCAGTCACAACCAGCTGGAGGCCAACCAGTCATTGATCTGAGCAATGCAGGTTTTTAGCACATCCACAGCATTGGATGTCCCAGGGGGCAAAAGAAAGATACAGATTGGCTGAAACACATTACATGACCATGCATCAAAATGCTGTAATGCACTGCCAGGTATTTAAAGAACTCTCTTATGATAAAAAGCTTAAAACACTAGAGTTACACCCATTATGTTTTAACTTTGTTTTCTAGTTCGTTATTTTTTTTAACTTTCTCCTGCTGTTGGTCTACTACATATTGTATGTACTGTAGCACTTATTTCACTGAGTCTTTCAAAATGTATCTGACTGTCCCCTACTAACCACTCAATTGTTGTTTGTGACATCACAGTCTGTTGTCATGGTGAGCACTATGACGTCATAAACAAAGGCATTGTGAGGCTAACAGGGGAGAGGCAAATGTTTTCTATATAGACTTTTTAGATGGACTACCAAGATGTGCTGTAAATCTTGGAAAGAAATGTTGAAAATGTAAAAAAAATGTATTCTCTTGTAAATTGTAACAGCTGAAACATCTTATTTGTGAATGCATATGCTGAAGTGCAAAGTTACTCTTTAAGCACCGTAACATACTCCAAGGTGTACATGAAAGCATACAGATGTACTGCTCAGGACATAAGGCACATACCTTGGGCCTCACAACACCCTGGGACATGCACCTAAATGATTTAATGCACACCCTGTTGTGTTATTACTTCTATTGCTCTAAGGGCTTCCTCGTTAATATATGCAGCTATATATAGTACTGCACTATCTCAACTGACATTTTTTTATCACTGAAAAAGTGGGAAGTGGATAGGATGAAGGGCTCAAAAGAAAAGGAAGAAAAAAAGAGCGTGTTCATCATATGTAATATATATATATATATTTATATACAGTGTATATATATATAGTTGTATAAAATAGTTTGTTGTTTCACAGTGATTTGTGTGGAGGTGCCCAGTGTTATGCTGAAAGCGTCTTGTGCACCCCTCCCGCTACTCAATTTCCATCAATCTGGTAGTATTAGCCGCTAATTCTAACCCTCGCACCTCCCATCAAGCACATGTGTAAACAAGCTCAGGTATAGGAGAATGGGCAGAGTTAGGACCGACGACTTTTAATGCACACCTGCTGGGTGGTGGGCTGTGGGTGCAAGGGGGGGCTTTCAACCTTAACACCAAATTTCCTTACTTTTGTCACTGTGAAACAACCCTAACTGATGCATTAAATGGAGTTTTTTGCCTCTAATTTCCCTTCTTTTTGAGAATGTGCAGTAGAAATAGTGAATGGAATGTGGTGGTGGGAGCAAGGCCCAGCGCTCCCACCACGTGATTTTTTGTGACATTGTAATGGTAAGTGCAAAGAAAACACAACCGCTAATGGCTGCGCACATGGTGACTGAAACGTAAATGGAAAAGCAAACGTTAATAGAAATGTAAGCGCAAAGTGACGACAAAGCGAGCAGTGTCCCAAAAGGAAACGCAAGCGTGAAAGGAAACACAAACCGTGATGCGCACGGTGATGGTACCGCAATTGGAAATGCAAATGGTAATGTTAACAGCAGAAATAATGTCAAAATAAATGCAAGCGCACATGCAAACGGTAACGCACATGGTGGCATACACGAGAACGGTAATGCAAACGGTCACGGAAATGCAAGTGGAAATACTAACTGTAACAGTAACAGAAGCACACACCCTGTTTTTGCTCAACAGCTGCATAGAGAAACACTGTGTACAAAGAATGTGTGCATAATAATGGGCCTCGGAGCAGAAAATGAGCTTTTGGAATATTAAATTGCTTATATCTCAGGAACCGTGCAATGTAGAAAAAAATTTAAATTTCACATGATTCATCAGTTTCCTGGCTAGTGTGTAGCCCATAAAGCTATGCATTGTCACAACGAAAATTCCGTATCTTGCACCGTTTCTGAGATACGAGCCCCGAAAGGCGCGGCGGACGCCACCATGTTAGTCTATAGGAAAAAACTTCAACTTCAGAGTACTGTAACTTGGCATCCATGCAATAGGTTGTCACCAAGCCACCAAAAGGCATGTCTGTGAGATGTTGGCTGCCTTCCCTCTAAATTTGAGCCCAAAAAGCCAAACCGTTCTTTTGCAGCAGAGTGGCAAAGAACTACTGTCATTTTGGCCATAGTCTGGAAAAATAGTGTCGCAATTTGCAAAAGCTTTCAAAAATTTGTGAAAATGTCACAGCTGTGACACTACTTTGTGACACTACTTTTTCCAGAAATTTGAAAAACAAATTTCTGGGGTGTTTAACCCCAAAATAAAGACATGCCTAACATCCTCAGGGCTCAATTAGGTAAACACAGAAAGAATTGTGTCCCTAGATGGTCCCAATTTTAAATGCCAAGCATTTTTCTGATCACCAACTGAAAACAAAATGGTGGATTTGCTACACTACTAGGGCCATTTGTGACACTAAAAAGTGCATTTACGACACTTTTGAACTTTTCGTTAACTTTTCCCACAGACTTATAATGGGAACTTGTTTTTTGAATAACTTTTGAACCGTTTAATATTTTTTCACAAAATCTTCAAAAGGCACATCGGCGACCCCGGCCACACGTTCCCTGAAGTGTTTGGACCGGTCACACAAACTGCGACCTGTAGGCACGAGCAAAGAATTTTCAAAAAAACGTAATTGCACACACGAATGTCACTTAATATCTCCGCAGTGGTATATCCGACTGGTATGAAAGTTGGCACATCCCACGACCTATGATGCCAGTCTGGGCCTGCCAAATTTCAGGCAAATCTGTTGAACAGTGGCAAAGTTATTATGGTGCAAAGTTTCACCCTTTAACCTTTAAAGGGCTACTCAACCCTAACTATGGTAGCACTACTGTGCTACATACATATATGTGTATATATATATATATACTGTATATATATTCATTGCAAAAAATGTTGTTAATGCATCACTTAGGGTAAATACCACACAGAAGCAGGAAATGAAGTGTTAGGGTTTCAACCTAACCTCCTGCTGTCTCCCACCCCACCTCACCCTACTCCCATGCCCCCACCCTCCATACACCAACAGGTCGGGTGCCATGGGGGTCATCATGCCCAACCTCACCCCATTCCATTTGTAAAGAAGCTGACATGCTACAGTACTGTAGAATGGGTGATAGGCGTGACGTACCCGTGGCACACCCCGACGCCTGTTGTTGTGAGGAGGGTGGGGGTAGGGTGGTAGGTGTGGGAACCCTGGGGGTGGGGCGTTAGGGTTGGAAACCCTAACACCTCAGTTCCCTGCTTTTGTCGCTGTGGTATTCACCCTAACTGATGCATTAATTCTTTTGCAATGAATTTCCTTACTTTTTCAGATAGCATAGTATTATTCCACCCTGCGGTACAGTGTCCCTATAGATGCCATGCAAGTACATGGGAAATTGCATGTCATGGTAGACAAAATGTACTTAGAGGCAGCATACTTTATGACTAATTGTGCACGCCTCATGCTGAGCAGCCAGACAATCCGTGTCAGCTGCCCAAATTGTAAAGTAATCCTCAGCAGCTCTTACTGACTCTGATCTCTCTCACAACATGGCCTGACATAAAACACGTATATTTTTTCAGTGCATAAATTGGGAAAAAAAGTGTGCCTAGATTCAAACTCAGGATGTCTCAATCTGCAGGTCTGTGTGTCACCCACCACGCCCCTACAGCAGTGTGGTACCATGTCTGATCGTAGTAGCGGGGACCTTTTGCAAGAACCACCATGTTTTCAGAAAGGGAAAGGATATATAGTTTAAACAAACATGTAAGTGGGGCAATGCATGAGCTGCATATATTAAAGTGGTGCTACAGAGCTACAAATCCCCATCGGACAACACTGCTACTCCGAAGATACAAAGTACCTGGCTGCTCATGCCCTGTGAGATGGCTGTACAGTGAACTTTGCCTGACATTGGTAGCTATTTCACTTAGTGTGAGCCTCATGCCGACCATCCAGACAATCCGTGTCACTTGTCCAAATTGTAAAGTAATCCTCAACAGCTCTTACTGACTCTGATCTCCCTCTTAACATGGCTGGACATAAAACACGCATATGTTTCCGGGGTATAAATTCGCAAAAAAAGTGGAAATGCCTAGATTCAAACTCAGAATGTTCCAAACTGAAGCTCTGAGCTCTACTCACCATGCCACTGCAGCAGTGTGGTTGATTTCCGCATTTCTAAGGATTACTATCTGTCACTGTAGAAGTGGAGAAATGCTCAAAATAAACAGCATGCTTTTGAAAGCACACCAGAGAATTTTCGACAGCGACACCACATCTTTTAAAAATGTGAACATTTTTGAAAACAAGACAAATATGTGAGAAATAATTGTTGAAAAAGCACCATTTTTTTTGAAAACACCAAAATGTTCGAAAACACTCCACTTTCGAAAATGGGACGCTTCCATTTTCACAAACAGTACTTCATTTTTGCAAATGCCCATTTTTTGTGCCTGCTCCCCTCCTTTCCAGAATCAAGTGGGGCACTGGCACAGCCCTCCTCTCTCATCCACGGCCAGTGACCCACTGATGTTCTGAATGTATGACCACATACACAGCTCAGCTCCCACCTGTGCACAAGCTCATACATTCAGAACATCAGTTGGGCACCGGCCATGGAGGAGAGCTGTGCCAGTGCCCCACTTGACTTTGGAGGGGGGGAAGTAAGTGGGAATTACAACACACTGGCAGGAGTGGGCTTAGGGGTGGAGGTGGGACACTAGATCACTACGTAATATACTGTATCTTACTATTTGTGCAAAAGTTGTACTCTTTCAGATGCAGCAGTGGCGGCGCTCATTCAGTCCTAACATCAGTGGGGCACCGGCCATGGAGAAGAGAAGAGCACTGTGCTGGTGCTCCTCTTGGGTTTATGAAGGAGGAGGAGTGGGGTGGGAGTGGATGACATTGGCAGCAAGGTGGGATGGGGGGACACACCAGATCACCAGGGAATGTACTTCATATTTGTGCATTTGGGGTAGGGAGCAGGGTGGGAGTGGAAGATATTGGCATCAGGGGTGGGGTTTGGGTGGGGGGGACACTAGATCACCAGGGAATATCTTTTAGAATTATACATATCTGTTAGGTAGTATTACTGCACACATAACTTTAAAAAGATATGTATACACCCAGAACTGAACTGCTTATCCTGGGAACTTGCAGCCTGTGTCCTACCACTGTGCCACAAAGGCAGTGTTATAAGCAGTGCTGCAAACAGCCTCTGTGCTCCATGGGGGAAAAAGTATCTATTGTAAAAAAGTGTTGCAGGGATCACTAAAAACTGTTGCACAACTTTTCCCATTGGAAATAATGGGACATTTTCTTTTGTAAAAAAGTGTTGCATGGGACATCTAACTTTTCCCATTGGAAACAATGGGAAAATTAAATTTTCAATAACTTTTGAACAGATAAATATTTTACACCAAACCTTCAAAATGCACATCTGTGACCCAAATGCTTTCTACCCTGAAAATTTCAGACCAGTACCTAAAGCCCTTTATGAGATACAGGATGACAAAAAAATGACAAAAAAAAAAAAATTTTCTGTGTTTTCAACACGTTGTATCTCAAAAACTACATAATGGATTTGCATGAAATGTGGCCTGTTATGACACCTACCCATGGCTATTAAGCATACCAAATGTCATGCAAATTCATTCAACGGTTCCAAAGTTATTAAGCTTCACATTTTCGAGTTTAATATAGAAGTGCAGTTTCACCCTAACTATACTGGCGCTACTGCACCAGTATAATATATATATATAGGGGATACATGATGGGCATGAGTGTGATATGGCAAATATTGTCACTCCTGCAGAGTGAGATATCCAAGCTCACGATGCAGGAGTGACAATATTTGCCATAGCACACAATCTGCCCATCATGTATACAATAGGGCCAAGAGTTTCAGAAATTTTGTTATGCTGTCTTGTGTTCTGTTCCTGTTAATGTGTTTGCTTATTCTGTGTGTGAGCTTTTCTGAATGGGCTGGCAGTGTTATAAACTCTGAGAGACACAGGAGTGTGTTTTGCAATGCTAAATGAGTTAGTTTTACATAGGAATGAGAAACATACTTTTGTGAAGCTGTATTGTTTAGCAGTCTGGCTGCAGTGAAGTTAAACACATCACAGTAATTGTAATGAACTGAGAGGCAGAGTGTCAGAATAGCTGATACTGTTTTCAGTGGTAATTAAGTTAGCTGCAGGCAGAGTGCAGAGTGTTCTGTGAAACTGTGCTCTTTAGGATTCTGGCTGCAGTGAAATTGAAATTGTCACAGTGTTTGTAATGGGTGAGAATCAGAGTTTGAGGAACAAGTGAGAGTGTGTTTCAGTGGTAGTTGAGTTAGCTGCAGGCAGTAGTTTAGACTGTTCTGTGAAGCTGTGCTGTTTGGAATTCTGGCTGCATCAAGTTGAGAGCATCACAGTATTGAGCTGGAAGTTGGGGGGGTAGGTGTGTTTTGTAACGCTCACTGAGTTAGCTGTAGGCAGCAGTGAGACCTCTCAGGTAGTTCTGCATTTGTGTCTATGGTAACAGCACAGGTGTTTCTTTCATGCTGAGGGGAAAGCTGCCTAGGGTGATGATATCAGTGACCTTTTGTGACCTGTGTGTGTAAATGTCTCATATCATCACAGTAGAGCAGAGAGTAAAAATATCACACTGCAGTGGATGATACACTGTTTTATCTCACTCATTTACCACTCACCCCTATTGTGTGTGTATATATATATATATATATACACACACACCTATAGATAGGATTGCTTAGCCATTTCTATGTTAAACCTCAAAGTTTGCACTTTAATAACTTTATAACTGTTTGTCCGATTTGCTTGAAATTTGTAATGGAGGAAGATTTTTGGAAGGTCCTGGATCTGGAAATTTTTCATGTTGATCAGATGTACGGTTGCAGAATCATAGTGCACTCAAAAAGTTAAAAATTCCCAATATTTCATTTTCTTTAGACGTCCACTTTGTACTGAAGAATGCATGTAAGTGGGTTCGAATTGGGTGGACTACATGGGTCCTTGGTCGCAGATGTGCCTTTTGAATATTTCATGTAAAAATCTTGTTCTGTTCAAAACTTATAGAATTTTTAGTGTCCCATTATATCCTATGGGAAAATTTATTTGTACAGCTCGACAATTGTCGCGATAGTATTTTTTAGTGTCAAGCGTGGCAAAAAATAGTATCAGGCTGTCACCATCTTTTCAGTTCGCGAGAGAGAAAAAACAATATAATACAAAAAATACTGCACTTTTTGACACACCAACCATTGGGTTTACCTATTCGGGGCCCGAGGAACAGGAATCTGGCATTAGTTTTTCACCAGCTGGTCTGGAAATATGGTTTCAAGAATTGTTCCACTATTTTACGTTTTTTGATCGCGACACTATGTCATATTGTTGCAGCAATATGCATGACCATAAAAAATACAACCGAGACACTTTTTTATACTTGCAGTTGTATTCCCATTATAAAGATAAGAGTACCGTGATCATATTTGAAATGACAGTGGAAACACCATACAACCACATTTTCTGAAATGCTGTTTTATTTGTCACTTCATTGTGGCAAGCTGGATTGTGATATTGGCCTGAAATTTTCAGGGTGGCAAACACTAGTGCTTCAGATGTGCTTTTCAGTGGCTTGGTTCCAAAACATTCACCATGTCCCTAGTTATAGCATTCTGAAGTTATGAATTTTCTCATAGGATAACATTGTGGGAGTTGTTTTCTTTGTCACTTCATTGTGGCTATGTGCATTGTGGTATTGACCTGAAATTTTCAGGGTGCAAAGCCCTACCACTACAGGTGTGCCTTTTGGTAGTTTGGTACAGAACCATTGAACATGGTCATACTTACAGCATTGTGAAGTTTGGAAATTTCCCTATAGGATAACATTGTGGTGCTGGTTTTTCTTTGTCACCTCATTGCCACAACGTGCATTGCAGTATTACCCTGAACATTTCAGGGTGAAAAACCCTAGTCTCACAGGTGTGCCTTTTGGTAGTTTGCTGCAAAAATATTCATCAGGGCCATAGCTACAGCATTCCAAAGTTCCACATTTTCCCCATAGAATAACATTGCGGCACCCATGACGCCTTTCGGGGCCCGTAACTCGAAAACGGTTTGAGATACAGACTTTTCGTTGGAAAATGTCTTAGCCCCTTACTTTGGGGCTAAATGCAGAACTAGGTTACAAAGCTTTGAAACCCCTCAAATTTGAATTTTTTTCTAGCATGTACAGTTGCTGAGATATTTGCGAACTACTGTTCTAATTGGCAATTTTCATGTGCGTGGCCCACTATTATGCCCTCAGAGTTAGCACTCACATTGTGTCTCAGTGCATGTATCCTTGAAATGATGCAAGATATGGGTTTGGTCATTGATTGTCACGAGAGCTGCACACTGTAATGATTTCGATGACACTTGAATTTTTTTCTATCTGCTATGGTTCCCGAGATATGAGTAAATTACTGTTGCAAGGCCTCCTTGCCTTATAGGGCTGCTGTATGGCTCCATGCTTATATGTAAGTGGGAGCACAGGGCCTGGAGGGCCCGCATTCCCACACATACATTATGCACAAATAGGCGGCTTGATGGGAATGCGGGCCCTTTACTACTTACATTACACTTTTAAAAAAAGAAATTCTTTGCAAAACTTATTAATGGATCAGTTAGGGTTGTTTCCACACCAACAAAAGTGTGGAAATTCAACATTGGTTAACTACTACATTCCATTAACTGGCATCAGGGGTGTGCTTTGGGGTCATCGTGTTTAACTCTCAACTCCATTCTCCTATGCTGCATCACCTCAGCTTCTTTACACATGGAATGGGGTAAGAATTAGGCTGACAACCCCAACGTACACCCCGATGCCTGTTGGTGGTGGTGGGGTGGTAGGGGTGGTAACCCTAACGTTGAATTTCCACAGTTTTGTCAGTGTGGAAACAACCCTAACTGATGCATTAACGAAGTTTTTGCAAAGAAAAAAAATATATATATATATTATATCAGTATAGTTAGGGTTGAGTGCAAACTTCTATGTTAAAGCCAAATGTTTTAATTTTAATAACTTTGGAACCATTTAACAGATGTGCACAACATTTGGCATGCATAATTTCTAGGGATAGGTCTCTTGACATGCCAAATTTCATATGACTCTGTTGTGTGGTGTTTGAGATAACGAGTGTCAAAAAATCCTAAATGTATGTGTTTTTGAGTTTTTTCTCTACAGCTGTAGCTCAGAAACAGCTTTAGGTTGTGGTCTGAAATTTTTAGGGTAGAAAGCCTTTTCCTCACAGATATGCATTTTGAAGGTTTGGTGAAAAAATATTAATCTGTTCAAAAGTTATTACATTTTTCATTTTCCCATTATTTCCTATGGGAATGTTAGATGTTCCACATGAAAATACTTTTGTTTTCGCAGGAGGTACTGCATTTTTGCATATAGGGTCACATAGAGCGTAGTTTGTTTTCACAGAGCTCTGTTCTGTTTGCAGGAGCTACTGTCATTTTGCATGTAGGGTCACATAGAGCCTAGTTTGTTTTCATGGCACTCTGTTGTGTCCGCCATCTTGTTTCCCCATTGGTGCGAGATACAAAATAAAGAATAAATGTAAAAATGAATGTAATAGAAAAAACAAACATCAGAAGTTTGCTAAAAGGGATCCATTTAGCTACATTCTGATGTTTGCTTTTTACAATTGTGCCCAGAAACACCTTTTCTGAGCACCCAAATTTCCAGGTTTCGAGGTTAGCGAGAGGACCGATTCTGCCACATTCTCTATATGAAAATAGCAGGATTTTCTTGACTTCTGTAGCCACAGCTGGAACTTGTACTGCTGGCTGCAGTTTAGCTGTGAGCCACCATTTCCCTGGTGTCTAGTGGCACCCCACACCTGCCACTGACTGTCCCCTATCCCTGGTGCCTAGTGGCACCTCTCACCCTCCCATATCTTTCCCTGGTCTGTAGTGGCATCCCCAACCCTCCGATTACCATTCTTTATTTAGTTGTTCTATATTCTGACACTGGGATGCCCCTCCCCCGCAGCTTGTTCTTTTTAATATTTGCCAACATCAGGGAGGCTTCAATCCCCATGTTGGAATTACAAGCCCCCTCCCCCATATCAGTGTGCATACCTCTCAACCTCTCTGCATTAAAAATCACAGCACTGGCCTACAAAAAGTCATAGCAAATGGCCAGCATGTGGAGCACTTTCCTATTTTAAGGAATAAAATGTCTACAAATAGTGGACCCCATATAGTAAGTGTTAAGGCATGTTTCTATCTTCTTAAATTATTTAATAGTTTGTGTGTCCAGATTAGCTCTAATATTATTAAGAACATCAGAAAACCTATGTAGAGCAAGGGTAAATCTGACTGTGAAAATCATAGCGCTATGCAAAATTAATAGCAGTTGAGAGGTATGGCAGTGTGGGACACTGGGGAATCCACTCCTAGTGTCCCCAAATAATAATTAAATTGTACCTCTGAAAAGAAAATAGTCCCCCGATATCTTTTTTCTTTACCTGAAAAAAAGAAAACGGTCCCTCGTCATCCCCGCCATCTCTCTCCCTCATCCCGACCCTCCCACTGAGTACCCACCACCCCACAACCCCCCCTGCCCTATACTAATCTCTGGAGGTCGTACTCTGTCATCTTCATTGGACTGGGACAGGATCGCTGTCTTCTATGAAGTGGGTATTTCATGTTCGAAAATGTGGTATGTGTGAAAATAGGTATAACGTATTTTCACACATACAGCATTTTTGAAAATGAAATATCCACTTACAATCAAGGATGTTTCCACATTTCATTACTAAAGAAAAAAAAAACACTGTGTTAGCTCTAGTTCCTCTGTGGTATAGAGGACAGGGAACAGGGATGAGACACCCAAGAGTCCTAGGTTTGAAACTAGTCTTTCCATGTTTTTTTGATCCCAGGACTCTGAGGTCCGCAGTCATGTGCCTTGTCCTCTACACCACAAGACAGGTACAGAAGGGCAGTTTTTTTTTCTTTAGTTATGAAGTGTGTCAATCATCTGTATGCTTGACCACAAGTGGATAGTTCATGTCTGAAAATGTGGTATGTGCGAAAATAGGCATAGCTTATTTTCACATAACACATATTTGATGATAAAACTATCCAGTTGCAGTCAAGCATGGAGATGATTGACAGCATGTGGAGCCAGAGGTGGAACTATTTCTTGTGAACTTATTGCTGTCCTCAACCCCTTTCATGTGTTTTTCCCTGGTATCTAGTGCCCCCCCACCTGACTCCCATTTGTTGGGTGGTGTTGTGGTATGATCTCCCAGGACCCCTGTGTGGTTTGCTGATACCGGGGAGCCCAGTCCCCATGTCAGCACTAGAAATACCTCCCTTTTCCCAGCAGTGTGGGACACTGGGGAACCCACTCACAGTGTCCTGAAATTGTTGTTTATTCTTTGGCTGAAAAGTAGAGAACCATCCCCTGATGTCTTGTATTTGTGTTTAACCTGAAAAAAAGAAAATGGCCACTGGTCGTCAACACCATCCCCATCCCCATCCCCACTATCCCACTGAGCATCTACTACCCAACACCCCCCCTTACCCTATACTTACCTCCAGAGGTCATCCGCTGTCATCTTCTGTGGACCGGGACATGTCTGCGCTCTTCAAAGCTGAACCACAAGCTGAGGAATCAAGGTAGGTGCCATATAATGTATTTCAATGGCGTTTTGAACTTATGTTCATAACTTTGCCATTTTAAGGTATTTTTTTCACCAAATTTTCAACATGGGCTTTTTGGGACACCACCTCATGAACACTATTGTTTCATTAATTGGGCCCGGAAAGTGATTTTGCAGTCACTGCGTGAAATCACCTTTTGGGACCAAGTAACAAAATGACAGTGCCAGTGTTCACAAGGTGGAATCCCAAAAATGCCCATGTTGAAAATCTGGTGAAAAAATTCTTAAAAATGGTGGTTATGTCTGTTCTTTGAAATTTTTCCACACACACGTGTAACACTGATAATTTTTACTATTTTGACTCCAAATTTTCAACATAGCTATTTTTTCACATCTCATGAACAGTACAGCTGACATTTTTCATATCCTGCCCAAAACATATTTTCACACCTGTGGCACAGAATGGCATTTTGGCATGGATTTTAAAATGTTCACCTACAGGGTTTGTGAGGTGGGGTCATAAGAAGGCTATGTTGAAAATTTGGGATCAAATTATGTAAAAATGGCAACGTTATAGCCATTCGTTCCAATTTCACTACACCTGCTCGTAACCTTGGAAATGTTAAATATTTTTATCCCAGATTTTCAACACAACATTTTTATTATCCCACCTCATGTATGTCACAGCTGTCATTTTTCAAATCATGCCCAAAATGAATTTTCCACCTGTGGTACGGAATGACATTGCAGTTGTGCACAATTACGTTTTGGTGTAGATTCTAAAAGTTTCTGTACCAGGGTACTTGAGGTTGGGTAATAAGATGGCTATGCTGACAATTTGGTCACTGTGGTCCTATACATGGTAGTGCCGGGCCCGGAGGGCCCTGTGCTTCCACAGCTACATGCATATACATATGTATGGATGGAATGGGAGAGCAGGGCCCAACAGGCCCTGCGCTCCCACAGACAAATAAGAATATGATTAAGCTATCTGAAAAAGTAAGGAAATTCATTGCAAAAAACTTTGTTAATGCATCAGTTAGGGTTGTTACTAAAGTGACAAAAGCAAGGAAATGTGGTGTTAGGGTTTCCAACCCTAACACTTGACTCCCACGCTACAGACACTAACAGGTGTCAGGGGTGTGCCTTGGGGTCATCAGTCCTGATGTTCACCCCAATCTCCTATACTGTACACATCTCAGCTTATTTACTTATGGAATGGGGTGAGTGTTAGGGTTGACAACCCCAAGGTACACCCCCAACACTTGTCGCTATCTGCAGGGTGGGGGTCGGGTGTTAGGGTTGGAAACCCTAACACTACATTTCCCTGCTTTTGTCACTTTAGTAACAACCCTTATGCATTAACAAAGTTTTTTGCAATGTATAAGTGTGTGTGTGTATGTATACTGAGGGACAAACGTTAGTGTGATGTTAAACTAAAAACTTTGTGTGTGTTATTTTCCACATACGTGATCACACAGTATATGGGTACTGTGTCACTGATGCCTTCTAAAGTAACTCCTTCAATTCCCTTCATGGTTGTTTCATTACATCTTAACACTAGTTATAAAGAGTCACTCCACGAGCCAAAGACTTTCTCAAATTAAGAATAAAGAATTATACTTTATCACTGTGGTTCTAAAAGAGATAGTGAAACCTTTTAAGAAGCAACTGACATCCTCGTGGCTGGCAGCTCATGACAAGAAGATGACTGCTGGATGATCTAATAGAGCCACTTTTGAATTTTTTTTTTTTTTTAAGAATTATTTAGGTACTTTTTGTATTACCTTGTTAGCAATGCTTCCTCATTCAGCTGAGCTGCCAATCAAAAGCTGCAGCCCTACCCAAAAAAAAAACACATTATGATGACGCTAAGTAGGAAAGGGGCTGCATACGAACATATAAGGAAGCCAGAAGAATAAGGGCATTTGGTCTATCTAGTCTGCTCTTATTGCAGGGTCCACAGCATGAGCGATTGACCCTATCCTCCTCCCCAATCTTCCCATTCTTTCCTTCTGCCCCTCCCATGACCCTTACTTTCCCCTTAAGTTTGTCTCAGCCTCTCTTGAAGCTGCCCACCTTCTTGAAGACCACCTCTTCTGTCAACACGTTCCAACTGGCCAGCACCCTCTCCATGAAGAACTGCTTCCTAGCCTCCTCCCTCCAACATAAGACTGTGTCCAATGGACACTCTAAACTCTCTCCTTGCTGGACTCCGCTCCTGACATCAGGGATCAGGGCTCGAATCCGGGTTGCCAGCATGCTAAGTGAACACCAATCGATCGCTGACAAGAAGCCAGCTGTTAATGTGCTTTTTAAGTTGTGGGCACCAGTACTGTACTCCATACTCCAGATGTGGCTTTACCAGTGACCTGTACAAGGGCAGTATGACGACCTCTCACCTACTGCTGATCCCACTGGCTATGCAGCCCAACATTTGCTCTTGCTGTTGCTTTCCTGCACTGCATGGAGTATTTCAGATCATTAGTGATCATCACCCCCAGACCCTTCTCATTCTCTGTTGTTGATACCCACACCCCTCAAAGGTTGTACTCCATCCTGGGATTCTTGGACTCTGTGTGCACAACTTTGCATTTCTTTGCATTGAAGCCAAGCTGCCAAATCCCATACCACCTCTCATGCTTTTCCAGGTGTCTTGTAGGTCCTGTATCCCTTTGGCTGTGCCCACCCTTCCATAGAGCTTAGTGCTGTCCACAAATAGGCTCATTTTGCCCTTAATGCTATCCCCAATACCACTGATGAAGACACTGAACAACACCAGTCCTAGCACTGAGCTTTGCAGGACTCCACTGGTGACCTCCCTAGTGCTAGATAATTATCCTCCACCACCACCTGCCCTGTGCCTCAGCATGTTCCCTACCCATCTGGTCATCTTCTCCCCGACCCCCAGATCTGCTAACTTCCTGATCAACCTCTTGTGGGGTACAGAGTCAAAGGCTTTGCTGAAGTTCAGGTAAAGAATGTCCACCATTTGGCCCCTGTCTACTGTTTAGTGACCCAATCAAAGAAGTCAATCAGATTCATTTGACATGACCTCCTTCCCTTACATCCATACTTCCTCGAGTCCTGAAGACTTTGCTCCTCTAGATATTCTACCAACCTCTCCTTAAGTATGGTCTCCATGAGCTTGCACATGACTGAGGTCAGACTGACCAGCCTGTAATTCTCTGGGATCACTCTTATGGAGGGGCACATGTTCCATTCTCCAGTCCTGTGGTATTACGCCTGACTCCAGTGAACCACTGAACAGTCCTGCCAGTGACCCACAGATGTTTAATAGGTTTTTGGGGCAGTGACCACCTCCATTGCAGGCAATTATATATGCAAAGGGACAGTATACCATAGTATACTATTCCCTTTACATATATAATTGCCTGCTATGTAAATAAATACATAAAAAGGATGTGCTACCCCAAAACCTACTAGACACCTATTATTTTGTAGCTCTTTCCATACTTTGCATCATCATAATGCAATTTTTAGGGGCGGGGCTACAGCTTGTGATCAGCGGCTCAGCCAAATGAGAAAGTATTGCCAAAAAGGTAATACATTACATATCTAAATCATTCTTTTAAAAAAAAAAATTCAAAAGTGGCTCTATTCGGTCCTCAGGCAGACATCTTCTTGTCATGAGCCACCTACCACAAGGACATATTCATGTCAGCACTCTTTAACACTTTAGCTGCCAGTACATTTAGAGCTTATTGTAATACAGGACCTGTATAGAAGTCCACAGGACAACAAGGGTCAGAACGGGGTATTTTACAGCGATACAGTACATTTCCAATTAACTCAAAAACATTGGAGCTTTTTGAATATCATAAATAGCGTTATGTTTGCAGGAAATAGCAGTAAAAACTTCCAGAGGGTTAAATAAAACAAGTCACAGAGAAACTGTCCTGGTACTTCCCAGCAACAACGTGGTAGAGCTGGCCTGTTAGCGCTATCACTCGTTATGCCAACTAACTGGGTTCACGAAAACACTGGGGTTGCTCAGAGGCTGGCAGGGGTGAGAAGGATTGAGACTCTGAGGCAACTCTCTTCCCTTGGGAAGGGGAGATGCTGCTTCCCACTGACTTTATTTATTTATTAAGGTTTCGGATAACACCTTTGAGCCCAGGGCTCATTTAAAAAGGTTCCACATCAATCACAAACATACAGATACATATTTACAGGAAAAAGGTACAAACAATTGGTTTCAAATTACCAGGAGCCACCAGAGGCGTTGTCATTTGTATCAGATTACACTAAGTAGAACACCAGGCAAATGTGGAGTAAGCCCTACGGCAGATCCTGTGAATTGAGAGGGTAGTAAAGTGCATCCACGGCAAATAAATAACAATGGGGAAACTAAGTAGTAAAGATGGGGGAGGGTAGGCAGCACATTGCCGTTAGAGAGAAGAAGAATGAGGGTGGGAGGAGTAAGTGGGAGGGCAGGGGATAGTCCCAAGGGAAAAGGGGAAGGGGTGAGTGGGGGAAAGAGGGTGGAAAGGGTGAGGTAGGTGAAAGGGGTGACACTGTCCCAAGAGTGGATCGAGGCAGTGAGGGGAGGGAGTAGAGAGTGTGTATAAGGGAAAAGGTAGTATATGTGGGAAGGGGGAGTGGGGTTGGCGAGAAGAGGCAGTGTGGAGTAGGGAGTGAGTCAATTGGGGGGATTTAAGCAGGACAGAGAGGGCAATGCAGGGCTGTTTAAGTGTAGCAGTCACAGTGGGCCCTGGTCACCAGATGTTGGAGAAGTTTGCATTCAGAACTGCTGAGATTGGGACTTGAGACTGACTGCCATCTTCTGGTGGCCCACTGACAGCACTGCATGGGCACTTGCAAAGGGTGAGGAGAGCTGCCAGACACCTATATGCATATACATCACTGCACACCAGCACCCGGGGCATAAACATGGTGGAAAAAGCCCCAGTTCAAGAAGTAATTGCCAGCATCCCCTACAGACCCACATCCAACCAACGTGGTAGGTCACCCACTACAGCAGTGGTGCTGGGTAAGTGGTAGTTAAGTTCACAAAAAGGCCGATGATATGGCTCAGGGACGCCATCTTGAGAAGAGTAAACCAGGGGTGGAGGTGTAGAAAAAAAGCAGGGTAGAGAAAAAAAATCACACAAATGAAAATAAAAGGGCTGATACAGGGGTTATTATCATGAAATATGGACAGGTCTGTACTATACAATCTTCTTGCCATTATAAACCACTGAAGACAGACAATTTTCATTATGTGTGTACACATTTACCTTGGGGTGTTGAGGCTTCAGGGCAATTATTATGTACTACAGACTGGCTTTCAGTCCATTACAATGTGACTTTCCAGGTCATGGGTTTGATGCTCAGTGCCATTATTGCACATTTAATTTCATTTCAACCCATTGGCAATAGTTTATCAGCATTTCCTAAATGACAGCAACTGTTTCCTTTAATTCAACAGTCCATCACTGTCAAAAAATGATAAACTATTGAATTTAAAAACAGACAACACCTTCAGGAGAACTTTAACAAAACATAATGTTTAGATCTCAGTTTCACTTATATTTCACATTAGCTCTGTATTTAGTGGAGATCAATTGCATGAAAACCACATGGTCACAGCTATTGTCCCTCTTTCTGCTTATTACCTAGGTGTTTCTGTTTTCTGTGACTTTTATTTTTAACAACAAAAAGAAAAAGTTTAAAGTGCTGCGGGAAATTTCCTGAACAGGAGACCCATTACTGTGAGAGTAATTCTTATGTCAGAGACCTGCTCCTGTGGTCCAGTTTCTACTGTGACTTTTGCCTGCCTCGACCATCTATTAAATGCCCTGCAGGTGGGATTAGCAAGCACACTGCTCGGGGCTGGTCTTTTTCATTGGTCTACTCGGGGGAGGAGGAGCTTAGGGTTGTGTGAGCCCAATGCAGCATACCAATTCAGCAAATGCACCTAGTAGTTGCATAGAAGAAATACAAAATCACACATGCCCCCACAATGCAAAGCATCATGGGCTGCATATGCAAATCACCACAGAATATTGTGCTGGTTCAATTTTAAACAGAAATGCATGGTGCCGAAAGGCCTCTCACACAGTTTGCAAAGGGTGCCAACAGAAGACATAGACACGTGATTCCCCTACCAGAACTCATCAGTATGCCTCTGCCTGTTGAGTCCTGGTAGGATGAAACATGTGTCTATGTCTCTCTGTTGGCACCCTTTGCAAACTGTGTGAGAGGCCTTTCGGCACCATGCATTTCTGCTTAAAGTTGAGCCAGCATAATATTCTGTGGTGATTTGCATATGCAGCACATGATGCTTTGCATTGTGGGGGCATGTGTGATTTTGTATTTCTTTGAAACTTGGCTTCCCAGCCAAATGTCCTTTGGGGTAACCATTGCCTCAGTTCTTGCACATAGAGGTTCTTTGTCTTATTAGTTGTATGCTACTCTGTGCTAGGTGTATCCTCAGTGTTGCGTTTATATTAAGGTTTAGCCAAATTTAGTGGTTCCTACAATGCTAACTTTTATCTTGAGGTTTTGATAATCTCAGTGTTATTTCTTTTTGAATTTGGGGTAATTAATTTACTGTCTAGCAGTACCATTTGGTTTGTTTTACAGTTCTCATGTGCAATTACATGCTACCTAGTTTAATTGTATAGGTAATGTTACATAGTGGCTATGTGCTGTCTTTGCATTGGTGACTGCTCATTATTTTTCCCATCTATGTGCTTACTGCTTTTTGACTCAAATTACTTCTATTTCTCTTTCCAGTCTTCCTAATCCTCCTGCAATTGCCCATTTCCTCTTCACTCCTCCTCCTCCCTTCCCCCCTCTCCAACCCCCTCTCATTTTTTTTCTGGGCCCTTTCAATAACCCACTTATTTATTTATTTAAGCATTTTACCAGGAAAGGCATACTGAGCAGACTACTCCTCGATTTCAGATGCGCCTGGGGGAGGGGGGGGAACTTAGGTAGACAGTTGAAAACAGTATAGACAAGTGAATACATGGTGGGAGAACACTAACATTTGGTTCTGAATACAAGTCAGCAGTAGATTGAGAGAGTCAATTGGTAACCACAGTTCATACAGCATGAGGTAGACAGTTGAAGACAGTATAGACAAGTGAATACATAGTGGAAGATCACTAAAATTTGGTTCCGATTCCACGTTCATAGTGGGTTGAGAGAGTCAGTTGGCAACCACAGTTAAATACAGCAAGACTACGATAAATTAACTTTGAACCATATGAGAGACAGTATAAGGCAAGAGTACAATAGTTAGGCACCGATTAATTGCAATTTGCTAAGTGCAGACATACCCTGAGATTTTACTAGTGATTGGGAAACACCTAGACACAAGCACAGGTAGGGGCGAAATGAGCTTGGAGCATGGAGTTTAGATGTGAAAGGGAGGTGAAGTGATGAACGTTAGCTGGGAGGGGGTTCCACAGCATGGGAATGCGGTAGCTGAAACCTGACTGACCTGTGGTAGTAGACCGGTAGGGGACAGCTAGGGACCTGGAGTCTGAGTTTTTGAGTGTGTATGCTTGTGCGCTAAGGTTTGTTAAGACGTCAGAGAGGTAGGAGGAGATGTGACTAATACTTGGCCGGGACTTTTAAGCAGGGTTAGCCTGCGATTGTCAAGAGAGGTGAGGTTCATTGCTTGATATAGGGCACAGTGGTGTGTGGAGTAGGGGCTGTTCAGGGTGAAGTGGCAGAAAGAGTGGAAGAGAGGGTCCAGCCTGGCTAATGTGGTCTTTGGGCCGGCGCCGTAGACTATGTCCCCATAAGTTGAGGATAGGGAGGATCATTTTTTTCACAATGTCCTTCCTGGCTGAAAGGGGGATGCTGTCACGATTCCAGTAAAGTGCACCAAGCCTAGGGTGCAGCTTCTTGAGTAAAGAGTCAATATGTGTGGAAAAGTTGAGGTGCTGGTCAAGCCAGACACTGAGGTATCTGAAGGTGGTGCAGGACTCCAGAGGGGACCCTTCCAGGGTGTGGAATACTAATGGTGAAGGGAGCCTAGAAATTTTTTGCCTCATGCCAAAGGTTAAGGAGACTGTTTTGTTGGCATTTAGGAGGAGGTTATTTGCACGGAGCCAGTGCTGGACTGAGATAAAGTCTTGCTGTAGACTGGTCGCAACCTCCAAGGACGAGGGTCTGGATGCGTATTGCACAGTGTCATCTGTGTACATGTGGATGGTGGTGTGTGTGCAGGCAGATGGCAGGTCATTTAGAAAGACCAAGAACAGGAGGGGGCCTAGGACAGAGCCTTGCAACACTCCTGATGTGATTGGGAGGGGAGCCGACATGGACGAACTGATATGGACAGCTTGGGATCTTCCAGTGAGGTAGAAGTGGAACCAAGATGTGGCCCAATTGGACAGACCAGCATTGACAAGTTTGGTCAGGAGAAGAGTGTGTATCACAGTATTGAAAGCCTTTGCCAGGTCGATAAAGATGGCAGCAGTGATGTGGCCAGCATCCATCCCTGTGAGGATGGAGTTGGTAATCTCGAGAAGGGAGGTGGTAGTGGAGTGGGATTTCCTAAAGCCAGACTGGTAGGGGGAGAAAAAGGAAGAGGAATCCAGAAAGGTGGATAGGCGAAAGAGAACTGGGCGTTCTTGTATTTTGGCAAGGGTCGGTAGAAGGGAGATGGGCCGGTAGTTGCTTGGGTTTGAGGCATAACCACACTTGGGAAGTGGGATTACAATGGCATGTTTCCACTCAGTGGGGACTTCTGCTAGGAAGAAGGATAAGTTAAAAAGGGAGGCAAGGGGTTGAGCTATGACAGGGCCGACAGGTGGAGCATTTTGGAGTCCAACCCTGTGGGACATTTACCCTTTTCTGGGTTAAGGGCAACCAGTGCATTGTATACCTCATCAGGGGTGACTTGCAGGAAGGAGAAGGGGTGAGCTGCAGGTGTGCCACAAGATGGGGTGATGGTGGGGGCATGCTGAGCAGGGTGAGGGGTGGACAAAGGAGTAGCATGTCTGGTTGTGAAGACAGTGTTAAACAAGGTGGCAACTGCTGAGGGGTCAGTGACGGAGAGTCCCCCAACCTGCAAGGAAGGGTTGGGGGGCTGTGATGGTGGGCAGAAAAGCTATTTGACCATATTCCAGAATTGAGACGGGAGATGGGAGGAGGAATTGAATGCGCCTAAGAAATAGTTGGCTTTTGCTTGGCGGATTCTTTTGGTACTAGAATTGCAGAGCACACGGTAAGTCTGGAGGTCAGCCTGAGATTTGGAAGTCTTAAAGGTTTTCAAGGCCTTGTCTCAGATTTGGAGCTGGGCTAGGATTTCGGGAGAGATCCATGGGAGATGAGCACCTTGGACTCTGGTACATCTGAGAGGGGTGTACTGGTCCCAGATGGTGATGAACTTGGACTTAAAGAACGACAGTGCCTCGTCTGTTGAGGTGAACTGACTAATGCACGACCAGTCATAGTTGCCCAAATCATTTAATAATGAGGGGAGGCCCAGAGATTTGTATGATCTAGACAGTAAGATTCTGGGTGGGGGAGCTTTAGGTTTGTGAATTTTGCGTACGGAGTAGATTCCATGGTGGTCACTAAGGGCATCCGGAAGGAGTCCTGAAGCTATGACCCTGTGCGGGTGAGATGTGAGGGACCAATCTAGCAGTGTATGGTTCTGTGTTTTGTGGTTTAACCAAGTCGGTTCAGTGATTACTTTAGTTAGGATTAGGGCTGTTACCTTGTCACAAAATTTGGAAAGGGACTCAGCAAGTCAGTTCTGGTTAAAATCCCCCAGTATGTGGATCTCACCACCTGCTGCCAGGGAGTTTAAGGAGCCCAGGTAGTCCAGTACGGCAGGTGAATTGGTGTCTGGAGCACAGTATGTACCTGCTATGTAGATTGGGATTGAATGGGGGATGGTGAGTTTTACCATTAAGGCATTAGTGGACTCAGATGGTAGCGATAGGGCAATCGTGGAGAATTGGATGGTGGAGGCAACGTACATAGCTATGCCACCTCCTTTTTTGCCCACACAGTCATGGCGGAGAAGTGTGTAGCCGGGTATAGCAAATTCTGCATCGGTGTTATGTGGTTTTAGCCAGGTTTCGGAGATAATCTGTATGTCAGGGCTGAGGGACACGGCGAGGGCTTGAAGCAAGGTTATTTTGCGCAAGAGGCTACATATATTTATGTGTAGCAGTTTAAGGCCCATGGGGAGTTGGAGTGGAACAGAAAGGTTTTAGGCATGGAGATGGGTTGGTCCGGGGTTAAGCTCAATATCACCTGCAAGGAGAAGTAGCAGGGTGACCAGGAGTTTGGTGTGATGAGCTATCCACTGAAGCTTTCTGGAGGTGGCATGAGGTATGGCTATGGCAGCTTTTGGTCTCCAGGTATGTGGCAGAAGGACTAGGAGACTGATATGGAAGGTAGCTGGGATTAGCCAGTGGATAGTGCATGGTAGAAGTGGCCATGGTGCGACTCAGCTGTTGATAGTAGAGGTAGGAATAATTGTTATCAATCTGTCACAAGATGTGAAGTGATCTGGGAGTGTAGGGTAAATTGATGGTGGGAGGGAGACCCAGGGGGTGAGGGTAAAGAAGATTAATAAGTATAGTTGAGGCATAATGGAGAGGCTACAGAGCAAGGTTTTGGAATGGTGTCTTATTGCTAAGACACTGGTGTAGTGGCCTTTAGTGGATAGCTGGTATAGCCTGCAAATGGGAACGTAGGCTGATTGGTTAAAACTAGCATGATAGAAACTTTCAAGTACCTCAAGGGAATCAACAAAGTCCAAGAGGGTAGCATTTTTCAAAAAAAGAGGTGTGCAAGAACAAGGGGGCACAATTTGAAGATAGAAGGGGGGCGGCTCAGAGGTAATTTAAGGAAGTATTTTTTCACAGAGAGGGTTGTGGATGTATGGAACAGCCTTCCAGTGGAGGTTGTGGAGTCAAAAACAGTGGTGGAATTCAAGCATGCATGGGACAGTCATAAGGCAATTCTAGGGGGTGGGGGTAGGAAGAAGTAGGCTGCTGGTTAACTAGGATCTGCAGCTTATCCATCAGGTAGGGAAATGGGCAGACTGGGTGGGCCAAGTGGTCCTTCTCTGCCGTCAAATTCTATGTTTCTATGTTTCTATGATTTCTGCTATATAAGGAAGTGGCTGCCAAGGGTGGTGGGGGGGAGCTGACGCACAGTGTCAGCGGGGCTCTGCTTGTTCAACTGTGGAACAGACGAGCCGTAACTTTTGTTGCTTGTGTCGGTCGGTTGGGGGGGGTCCGCACTCTAGTTCTGGGGAGAGCTTCCTCGCTGCCCTCATGACCTGCAGTTGTGCCCCAAAGCTGTTGTGGGAAGAACGGAGTTAAATAGGTAAGAGGTAAGAGGGAGGGGCTTGCTAAAGTCTTTAACTACCAGATTTAACAAAATCAGGGCTCTAAGGTGCCTTATTGCAGCTGGTAATTTACTGTTTAATCTTTTATACAAAACAGCGGCTTTTAGATGTCCTGCAGCAGCTTGTGATTACTAGCTCTAGTAAATTACTTTTAAAGCGACTATTTAAAGCACCCTGTACAGAGCACTACACCCGCAGGATTCTATGCTAAACTAAAAGGCAGACAATAAATTAATGCGTGCTGCAGATGATTAATTAAAGCACCCAGATTGTAGAGCAAATAACACAGTACTTTAAGGTTTAAGGCAGGCAAACTATCTCCACTCTGCCGACTGCAATTTAAAATTTGGCACCTTTTCTCCTTGCTCTGCTTTATCTGCTTGTTCAACTGTGGAGAAGATGAGCCATACCTTTTGTTGCTTGTGTCGGTCAATTGGGGGGGGGGTCCGCACTCCGGTTCTGGGAAGGGCTTCCTCGCTGCCCTCGTGACCTGCAGTTGTACCCCGAAGCTTTTGTTGCTTGTGTCGGTCCAGTTGGGGGGTGGTCCACAATCCAGTTCTGGGGAGGGCTTCCTCGCTGCCCTCGTGACCTGCAGTTGTGCCCTGAAGCTTTTGTTGCTTGTGTCGGTCGGTTGGGGAGAGTCCGCACTCCGGTTCTGGGGAGGGCTTCCTCGCTGCCCTCACGACCTGCAGTTGTGCCCCGAAGCTTTCTCCCAATCTCTCTCCTTTGTTTACTTTCAACTGCCTCCCCCTTCCCCTCATTTTCATTATCATGCAGCCACCTTGTATGCTACCCATTGTTTTCTTTCCCCTACCCTTTCTGTTTCTCCCAACCTCTCTCCCTCCCACCTGCTTTCCTCCTCCCCCCTTCGCCTCCACCCCTTCTCCCTACCTCAACCTCACTACTTCCCCTCTTCCGGTTTCCCCCCACTACACTTCCCATGGCTCCCAGTTTCCTGCCTCCTCCCCTAAGTCTCTTTCCGACCCCACCATGCGTCCATCAGACTCTCCTCCCTACCCCACCCCTCCCACATCCTCTCCACTTTGCCGCACGCACATTTCAGACCTTACCAAACTCATCCTACTCCTACTGCTCCTCAGAGCAGGTGATACTGAGTCCAACCCTGGTCCAATCCCTGCCTTCCCCACTGACCTCCCTAAAGGCCTACGTGTGGCTTACATTAACATACAAAGTCTCTTACCCAAAATCAACCTGCTACAACCTCTCATGGTCTCCCTCCTCACTCATGTTCTAGCAGTTTCGGAATCCTGGCTTTTCGCCAATATTCCCAACTCTGACAGCACCATCCCTGGTTACTCCCTTTCTCACTAAGATCGTGCCACGAAGGGAAGTGGCATCGCCATCTACCTTTCCTCCTCCATTCAGTCAACCCCAGTGCTGACTGTCTCATCCCCTGCAGCCTCTGAACTTCTCATCCTAGAACTCTCCTTCCCTTTCTCCCCTACCATTTTCATGGCAGATGTATACTGCCACCCAGGGCATTCTCCTGCTTCTGTTACAGAACTACTAGCCACTATTTCTAGTCATACCTCCGCTGGGGAGTTTCTTATCTTAGGTGATTTCAACTTTAACTGGCTTTCACACACTAACTCTAAACTCTGCCAAAGCATAAAGTTCATGCATCTTAACCAACTCATTTCTGTCCCTACCTGTCACAAGCTCCATTCTCAGAACCACTCTCTACTGGACTGGGTTCTTACTACTCACCTACACTGTATCATTAATGCCTGACGCACTCCGTGCCCATCACATGGTTTACTGTGTGCGCAAAATTCACTGCCCTAGAGTCCCCTTCAAAATTATCCAAATCTTGTCCTTTACATCAATTGACCTATCCACACTACACACTGATCTGCTTTCCACTGACTGGTCCCCTATTTCTATGGTCAGTAATATCAATCAAGTCCTACAATATTCCCTATCAAAATTTTGCTAGTCTGGGATCAGCATGCCCCACTCAGGAAAACCAGGGTCAGAGGTTCTCACCTTCCCTGGATCTTGGCTGAACTTTTGGCCTGCCTCCATGCACATGACCTGGCATGGAAGTCTTACAAGTTCTCTATCACTCCGGCTAACCTTAACAAGTACCGTGCTTTGAGGAGCTCTAGTACTAGAGCTACCAGGTTATCGAAGACTGAGTTCTTTTCCTCTGCATTTCAGAACAATCTTAGCAACCCCTTCAAGTTCTGGAAGGTAATACATGCCCTCTTCTCTCCCCCCCACCCAGTTCCCCTCCCCTGTTCTCAAGGTGGGTGACTCCACCATTTCAGACCCTCCTTCTGTCTCCTCAACTTTCAACTCCTATTTCACCACCTGTACTGTCTCACTCCTCTCTGCATTCCCCGCTACTCCCTCCTTCCTTCCCCTTTCTCATCCATCACCCGTGCCTCGGCGCTTAAAGCTCTCCTGGCTCTCGACTCCCAGAAAAATGGGAGCCCTGATGGGCTTGTTCCCAAGCTCCTACACCTCTTTGCACCAGCTATTGCCTTGCCCATCTCCTCCCTGCTCAACCCATCAGTCTCTCTTGCCTCAGTCTCAGATACCTGGAAGCATGTAACTGTCGTTCCTCTTCCAAAAGGAGGTGACTCCTCCTCTTCTGGAAATTTCCACCCAAACTCTCTCCTCCCAACCTTATCCAAACTTCAAGAATACATAGTTCTATCTCTTTGCTCCCCTTTCCTTGACTCCTCCTCCTCCTTTTTCTCCCCTTCCTGGCTGGCTTTTGCAAACATCACTCCGCCACTTCCTTTCTCCTCAGGCTCACAGATTACATCCATTCTGGCATGGAACAAGGCCTACTCCTCACTGTCACCATCTTTGTTGCTCTAGCAAAAGCTTTCAACACTGTCTCCTACCCTCTTCTCCTGGACAAACTAAAATCAGCAGGTCTATCTGACTCCACAACCAGGTGGTTCAACTCCTACCTAATAGGTAGATCTCAATTAGTGAGAACTGGAGACTCTCTCCCCCCACCTCTACCTATACACGCTGGTGTTCCCCAAGGTTCTGCCCTTGGCCCTTTGCTTTTCTCCATATTCCTCAATGACTTCCACTTAGTCTGCTCCTCTGCATCCATCCACATGTATGCAGATGACATGGTCCTGTTTTCTTCTGTCTCTTCTCCATCAGAGTTAACATCCAGGCTTCAACTTGATTTCAACACTGTCCTGTAATGGTTCAGGGCTAATCAACTATCCCTTAATGCTAGGAAAACGGTTTCCATGTGTTTTGGCACATGACAGAGACTTTCTAGACTCCTTTCACTCACCACCTTCCTCACCCTGGATGGGAGAAAAATTGATGACTTACTCTCACTTAAGTATCTCGGTTTCTGGCTTGACCACCACCTTGTTTTTTCTCAGCACATAGATGCCATGTACAAAAAAACTCCACCCCAAGCTTGGTGCACTTTATAGGAACAAAAGCTGTATCCCTATATCTGCCCACCGGGACATCATCACTAAAATGATCCTCCCCATTTTTATGGCGACTTACAGTAGTCTATGGTGCTGTACCTAAATCCACCCTGGCTAGACTGGACCCCCTCTTCCACTCCTGTTGCCATTTGCCTTGGCCTCCCAACCCCCCAGGAATCACCACTGTTCCCTTTACATTGATCTCTCTCTCCCTCCCTCCCTTCCTTGAATGACTGCCATCTCATCCACTGTGCCTTCATTTCAAAATTCTGGTTGGCTTTGCTCCCTCCTTACCTCAGCTCTCACCTCTCCCCCTATGCCCCCTTCACATACTCTCTCCATAACTCAGGTTATCGTTCTCTTTTGCTCCCCTCTCATAAATCCCTAGCTGGCCAGTCTGGTTTCTCCTTCCTAATCTTTGGAACTCTCTTCCACTAACAATTCACTCTGCTATCTCCAGACGCTCTCTTCCCCCTCTTCTCCAAGGCCACACTGCCCCCCCCGGGATATTCAGAGCAGTTGTGCCATGCACAATAGGGATGCGCCTGCGCAAGAATGGAAATGCGCCATAATGCGATATTCAGCAGCAGCAGATGTGCAGCACAAAATCCAATGAACTGTAGCGCAACGGTAATGAATGCATGCGCAAGTGCAGGGGGTGTAACCAGGAATATGTGGTGCAGTGCGATATACAACAGCAGGCGACATGCGCAATAGTGGAGCAAGTGGAAGTTGCACGATAGCGGACATGAGCAAATATAAAAGGGAGCAAGTGAGGGGAGGATGATTGCGCTAGAGAGGAGCCATAGCGGGGGAGAGTGGAGATGGAGCGGCAGGGAGCCAGGGCAAGATACAGGCAGTCAGGGGTGGCCAAGAGGTGGACAGGGTCCACTGGGAGCGTGAATCTGTGTGTGTGAGTGTGTGTGAGGGTCTGTGTGTGCCACAGAGGAAGGAGCGCAGTGGGGCAGAGGCAGGGCATGCAGTGGTGTAGTGCCAGGGGTGCACCCGGTGCAGGGGCAGGACCAGCAGCACACAGCCGGGGAGACAGGGTAGGCAGCCGCCCGGGGGGGGGGGACACCAACCTAGGACATGGCCAGTGCCACCTTCCAGATGGAGGCAGTAATGAGGGGTGTGAGGAGGCAGGCTGCAGGGAGGCACGGCCGTGGAAGGGCCCATCGGCAGTGTGCCCGGAACAGGCTGTACTGTGCCCGCGTCAGCTCTCAGCTGTACAGTGACATCGAGATCGTGGGACGGTACTGCCTGAATTGAGCCATTCTGAGGTGGCTCTGTGAGCTGTGCAGTGAGGAGATGCAGGCACCCACAGGATGGAGCCAAGCCCTGTCCGTGGAGACAAAAATCACAGCTGTCATGTGCCTGCTCACCATGGGCGCCTTCCAGAGACCAACATGGGACACAACAGGCATAACCCAGTTGGACGCATCATGCCTACTCACACAATTCCTCAGTGCTCTGCTGCCACATGCTGCGGAGTACATCCATTTCCCCAGCACACAGGTGGAGCGCAAAGCACACATGCAGGAGTTCCACAGGGTAGCACGGTTGCCTGGCGTGCTTGGGGCCATTGACTACACCCATGTTGGCATCCGCATGCCACCTGGCCCAGAGGGGGCGGCATATATAAACCGCAAGGGATACCAGAGTGTCAATTGCCAGGTGGTGTGCGATGCCAGGGGGTGCATAATCAACGTCTGTGCCATGCACCCTGGGGGAGCACACAATGCCTTCATCTGGCACCAGTCTGCACTGTGCCATAGGTTCGAGAGTTGGGACATCCCCACTGGCCATCTGGTAGGTGAGTATGCAGTGCACACCAGACGCTGGGAGCAGCAGGGGGTGTGTGTGGGGCAAGGGCAGGGGTGCCATGGGGTGCAGCCTGGAAGGCCAGGGGCACCGTGTCACAGACCACCATGCTAATGATACCTCTCTACACACAGGCGACAGTGGGTACTCGCTCCGGCCGTGGCTGTTCACACCATACTGGCACTCCTCGACCCCAGTGCAGCAACAGTACAATGAGGCACACACCACCACACGGAACATCATCGAGCGGGTGTTCAGGCTGCTGAAGGTTCAGTTCCATTGCCTGGACAGGTCTGGTGGTGCCCTACAGTACAGCCCCTCAAAGGCCTGTGGGCTATTCCTGGCCTGCTGTATCCCGCACAACATGGCCACCGACTGTGGGATAGCCATTGAGGTCAAAGAGAGGGACAGCGGTGGGGACGATGAGGACGCCTGTCCAGCTGCTGTTGGGCAGCCACCCCCTGGGCAAAGGGATCCCTGGCTGGCCCGGATGGCCCAGCAGCACCGGAACACCATCGCAGAGGTGCGCTATGGACCACACAGGTAGGTGAACAGGGCCACAAGCAAGCACCAGAGGCAACGGCACAGCTGACAGACAGGCAGGGGCGGACACCAAGGCAGGTTCAGTGGCAGGGGTGCAGGAATAGGCGGGGGCCTGCACACAGAGGCAGAACACAGCAGGGCTGCACACAGCATGCACACACAGGCACACACACCCCATCTCTTGCCCACAGGGACACACGCACACCCACCCCCATATGCCCCCCCCACACACCCACACAGGACCTAACAGAACCACACTCAGTGGCAGGTACTGTGCATGTCTCAGATGCTGAGCACCATTGCACAGTGGCGGACAGCGCTATACTGGCATCATCATGCACACGCCACAGTGGCCAGCAGCCGGGCGGGTGTGCACAGGGCCCATGTGAATGCAGGACAGGGTACCACACCCATGCGTCACACATGGAACACCACAGTGCACACTGGGCAGCGGCAGACAGCGGTCATGGAGGGTTAAGGGTCAGTCACGCTGCACAGTAGCACAGCCACCATGGACGCGTGGATGGCCCCGCCAAGATCTGCCAGCTGCAACAGGCTGATCAGTGGCCTCATGGGGTGGCACTGATGGTCCCCCAGTGGTGACACTGTGTGAACACGACCGTGTCCGCGCAGGTGTCTGCAGGCCACCAAACATGCCCGCACCGGTCGTGCTTGGTATGCCCAAAGCTGATCCCGGTGTCGACATGGCAGTGGTCACCCGATGCCGTGACCAAGGGGTGGACATTGCACTCCGCGGGGTGTGCGGTGGCTGGACACATAGCCGGTCAGCCAGTTTTGCCACAACAGTCACCATCACAGTGGCGTGCCTATCAATGGCTGCAGTCACATCCGCCCACTGTTGAGCTAACTCTGCCAGGAGCAGGGCATGGTCCCTGCTGCACCGCTCCTCTGCCTGGTGCAGTTCTGCATGGAGTGTCCAGCTGCTGCTGCCGCCCCTCCAGCTGCTGAACACTGGGCACCACCAACACCACTGCCGCATCTGCATGCTAGTGCTGCCCCACTGGATGCCGCAGACACGACAGGAACAATGGCTGGTGGACAGGCAAGCATGCCAGCGCTGCCCACACTGCTGCCTAGGCGGATGCCAGTTGTGGGATCCCCCTGTGACCCACCAACATCACTGTCCGGGACATGCATCACATCATCATTGGTACTGGAGTCGGCCCCGATCTCTGTCTCAACACACAGGACACCATGCCTGGCGTCCTGCTGGAACACAGCCAGGGCCTCATCTGCACCCGCACCACAGGCATCAGTCCAGACAGCTGCGCAGGGCTGCAGGCGGTCGGTCCCTCGGATACCAGTGGAGATGAATGGGTGCTCCACTGGTTCCATGGCTGCCCCCTCGGTGGACACACCCACCACCGCTGCCCCATGCAGACGCTCAGGAGCTGTAAAGGAACACAGTACTGTTAGTGGTGCCGCCTGACCTCTGGACCCTGCCCCCCCACCACTGTCACACTGCCAGCACTGGTCCTACCATGTAGTGATGAAATGCCGCCATTCTGGAAGCCTCTGCTGGGCACACCCTCAATGGCACAACACCGCATGCTGCCAGTCACCTGCTCCTCCTGCGGCATCAGGCGTGGCATGTCTTGCTGGCCCCCATCAGTGGCGGCACATGCTGCCTGGATGGCAGCCACCTTGGCCTTTATCCTCCTCCTCCTGTTCGTGCCAACCTTCTTTTTGCACTCCTGCACGGAACACTGGTGGCTGCCCTGCTGGTTGCCCACACGTGCCACCTCACCCCACGACACCGCACGGGCCTGTGGTGTGCCTCTCTGTCCACTGAGGAGTGGTTCCCTGTCGAGGTAGGCCTCAAACAGGGCATTCGATTCTGCCCTGGTGAAGTTGGGCCTCCGCTTCCGTGCCTTCCCCTGCTCTTCATTATCCTCACGTTCGGTCATGCTTGTACCTGGGGAGAAAGACAGGTGTTACCATGGACTGTTCGGTCCCAGACTACCCTCCCAGATCACTGTCCTGATGTCCCCACAGCATGGCACGTACCTCTAAAGGCTGCAATACCGATCCATGGCCTGTGCAATTCCATGGTGTCTTTATAGCGCATCGCATGCAAATGAGGGTATGCGCAACTGTAATGGGATGCAAATGCAATGGATGTGCCGTGGAATGGCTCATGATTTGCATAATCTGGCTGAATATTACATAGATGCACCTTCCGCAATGGAGCTGAGCATGCTCAAATCATGGCGCACCACTCTGACGTGTGCAATTGGACCCACACCATGCATGCGCGCGGTGCTGACATGAACGCTAGCGGCACAGCATAAGCACAATGCATGGGAGGCAATACAGGGCACACCCACTATTGTGCCTGTGGCGCTCATGTGCCGTATGTCCTATGGGGCACTCGTGCTGTAGTGCAGCTGGCACAGTGCCATCATGCCCTGTATTGCGCCACTGCGCCGTGGGTGCCCTGGTGCCTCTGCGATTAGGCCACTGCATGGTGTCACACATGCTCCGCGCTGTCACAAGGGTCTCCCAATAGCGCAGTGGTGCTCCATGTGCGGCCTGACGCCTTACCCTGTGGCTGCCCTTTGCTCTCTAAGTGCCTTGCCGCCGCATGGCTGCCCACCTATTGCACAGTCTGGTGCCAGCGCGATTGCGAATGGCAGCACAGCACCATGCTGCCTCAGCACGTGGGACATGTGCACTATTGGGCGCCATTTTGCACTGTGGACAGCGAGGAATATGCCATGCACTAGAGCCCCTGTGTGGAGTGACATCGAGCTGGCCAACCTGGTGGCTCTTGTAGAGCCCCATGCAGGTGCCCTGTTTGGGCAAGTGCCCCTCCTGGGAGGTCACGTGATGCAGTGGTGCTGAGTGGCTGCCTGTTTTGGAGCTCCCATTTCTCCCCTCTCAAAACTTCATCTTTTGAAAAGCCAAGACCACCAAACCACCACCAAACGCTGTCTAAACACCATTACTACTCTTGGAATCGACATTAGAATAATTTGGAGGTGTATATTGCCTGCTGGAACACCGCGATGCTGGATGCAGAAATGAAGGCCTCAGGAGTCAGGCACACCCACCTACAAGCCAGAAAAGCCTCAAAAGCTAAAACTCTGGCTGCAACCCTTCCTTAGCCAACAAAACTTCATCTACTGGAGGTCTTAATGTTGCAGGAGGCACTACCTTGACGGAGGAGCTTTTGGAGGAGTTATCACCGTTTAAAGTTACCCTGCAAGAGATCTCCAATGAAATCAAATCTATGAGACAAGATTATACCGACCTTTCAAGAAGGATGGGGATTCAGAATCCAGAATAGGGTCAGTGGAAAGATGGCAACAGAAAATAGACCTGAGATAGTCAGACTGCCAACAAATACAAAATTACAATTAAAATCTGAAGACCTGGAGGCGCAGCAGAAGGAACAACATCCTGATTTTGGGTCTTCCAGAACTGGAAGAAGGGAGACACTATTAAGTTTGTCCAGCTATTCCTAAACAAGGTCGTGGGTCCTTCTCCTGTCCATCAACAATACCATGTGGAGCGTGCTCACAGATCTCTTGACCCAGACCTCCCCAAGCCCCCCCAGACCCTGATTATCAAATTCCTAAGCTATCTGGACAGACAACACGTTCTAGATAAAGTCAAACAGTTGAAGCAGTTCTATGGAGCCAAGCCAAGCTGAGGATCACCCAGTTTGCCCAGAGAGGTTCGTCTGAAGCGTGCTGCCTTCACCCAGTAGTAACCAAACTGATAGCTGCTGGAAAGCCTTTCCGCATGATCTACCCTGCAAAGTTGTCTGTGCAAATTGAAAACACCTGGCATTCCTATGATACTCCAGAAGAAGCCCTAGCTGACCTATCCAAGCTGCTGCCTGATCTGTTCAAGGGACTCCCAATAAAATGACTGACCCAATCTGAACTGGGAATACAGCAGAAACAGACTACCAGCTGAAACCTTGTCTTTTACAGTTAACTTTCTGTTCCTTTTGCAAGTTCTGGGCTAGATATACCTATTTTTAGCACTTACTGTGGAGTCGCTAAACTCTGCTGGGGTGCAGGTAGTCCTGGGGTCGATCGCCTCTGCTTTCAGTGGGGACTTCTCCCGGGACCCGCGTGGTGCTGGAGTTGGTGGTAGTAGGCCGCGAGGCCTAGTCGGCCTGCCTCTTGCTTTCCTCGTGTCCTGGCCTCTCAGTGTATCAGATTGAACCAAATGGGGAGGTGCAGTTTCCGGAGGACCTATTTGCGGTCGGACCGATTTGGTCCGTCTGCATTTTTGTTCCCCATGCGATTTCCCCCATTATTCCTAGGTGCCTATAGGGATTAGACTGAGAGGACTAGAACACTGGAGCTGCTCCCAGGTAAGGCTATGTACTGCCTTATTTTCCTTCTGATGATAGGGGGCGATCTCATTTATTTGACCCATAGAGGCAGCGCTCTTACAACGGAAGGGGGGGGGGGCTTATAGGCAGGTTGTAGCTGTGCCATGCCTTGCGACCAAATAAGGGAGCTACTAAAGGTCCCGCGTAATTTGCCTCACTGCTGTGAATTATATTTTTTACTGTTGGACTACTGATGTGGTGGACTACTGTCTCGGATTTCATGGTTGTGGGTGTTCTGTTTATGGTATGGGTCAAAATGGGGTACCCTGGGAGGGAGGGGTATGGGAGTAACCAGAACTGTGTCTGATGTTAAGGCAATAGATCTGTGGGACTGTGTAAATAATGTATGTTTTGTTAAGGGGGAGGGGGAAGGGATAATGTTCATGTTACTGTTGATGTTTGGAGAGTTCATATTTGGACTGGTGTTCACACTATTCATTGGATAAGGTTATGGAGGCGGGGGGGAGGGGATACTGATTATAGAAATGATAATTATAGTTTGGGGGGGCTGCCACTTAACTCTGTGGACTGTTCTGACCTGAAGTTTAATATTAGAGTTGGGCAGCCTATCAATCCTATTAGTTTCGAGTTTTTATTTTTAATTAGAAGAGAAATGTTGGGGTGTATTGGGGGGGGCTTGAGGGTGTCACCACTGCAATGTGCGAGAGGAGATTACCAGAATCAATGAGTGTCGTCTTATATTTTGTCTTAAAATATGGCTAGTAGCATTGTCAAAATGATTAGCTGGAATGTGAGAGGGATGAGAGATGTCAAAAAAAAGGCCCGTCTTTTGATTAATTGCTCGATACTGGGTGCCGATATATTATGTCTGCAGGAAACCCACATTACAGTAGCTGAAAGTAATATGTTACGAGCCAGAGGCTTCTCTCAAATTTTGTGGCTGGAGACTCGTCGGAAGCCAGAGGAAGTAAGCTGTGATGATAAAGAATAATATACCTTTCAATCCGATGAAGGTTATCAGGGATTCAGAAGGTAGATATATACTGGTGTCTGGATCCCTCTATAATTCCCCTATTGTCTTAGGGTCGGTTTATGGCCCAGTTGGAGGGAACGTGACTTTTATTATGCAGCTAGTTGACAAACTTAGCTCCCTTCTACCTACCCCTTTGATCCTAGGAGGGGACTGGAACGTAGCTCCAACTCAGGAGCTGGATAAAACTTTTAGGCCACTGAGACCATTGCTTCCGCCGCAATTGGCAATGAAGGATATGGGTAACATGCTAGGCCTGGTGGACCCCTGGAGAACTCTCTACCCTCTCAAAAAAAGCTATACCTTTTTCTCTTCCTCCATAATTCCAATTGACTAGACTATTTCCTAATATCCACCTCCCTCATGACTAATGTCTTCATGGCAGTATTGAACCCATAGTAATTTTCGGACTATGCGCTAGTCTGGATTAAATTCTCTCCTCAGTCCACAACTTCCCTTGATCTGGTCTGGAAACTCAATACCCAATTATTAAAGAAGAACACTCTCTCACTCAGATTAGACCTCTCATTAAAAACTATCTGGAAACTAATCGAGGCTCAGTGACCAGGATGGATATCCTCTGGTGCTCTTTAAAATGCTTTCTGAGAGGAGAACTTATCAAGATTTCCTCCAGGAGAAAGAAAATCAGGTCTCAGAATCTTATCCGCCTCTCAAACCAAATTAAGACAGCAGAGAATATATTGGTCACTTCTAGCTCATTGAATAGCTTAGAACACCTCCACAAACTTAAAAATGAATATGAAGGTTTGATCCGAGAGAAAACAGAGCTTGCTTTACTGAGAACTAAGACTAGATATCTGGATCAGGGAGAAAAACCGAGTAGACTTCTAGCACTGAAACTGAAAGAAGTGGAGAATTCTAGGCTGATTCCCGCTCTAGAAGACCAAGAAGGAGCCATTAAAACAGAGCCCAGGGATATAGCAGCAATCTTTAAAGATTATTACCAGAACCTATACAGCCGAATGCACCTCCTTCCCTCCACTCAGGACTAGAGGGTTTTTGGTCACTGACACTCCCCGTCTCTTGGAGGATCAGGTGGCCTTTCTCTCCTCACCTCTTTCCCAAGAGGAGGTGGAACAGGCTATCAAGTCTACCATCAGATAAAGCTCCTGGCCCGGATGGGTTCCCAGCCAATTTCTACAAGGCCTTCCGCCAGGATTTGGCTCCCCTGCTTCTGGACCTATACAACTACTTACTGTCAGCAGATACCCTGGATCCTTCCCTACTGGAGGCCATTATTATACTGATTCCTAAGACGGCTGAACCCTCCCAGAACCCGGCCAATTACAGACCAATCTCACTCCTTAACTGTGATATTAAAATCCTGTCCAAGATTCTTGCCTCCCGTATCAAACAAGTGTGGACCCCATTATTGAGTACTGAGCAAGTAGGATTTGTGCAAGGAAGGTCAGTGATGGATCATATTAGGTCGCTCTCTCACGTGCTCAGGGCAGCTCAAACTTCCCAGGTTCCTATGGCATTGGTGGCCCTGGACGCGGAGAAAGCATTTGATCGTGTTAATTGGGAATTCCTATGGTACACCATGTCTAGGTTCGGCTTTCGAGGAGTTCATAGGGTGGATCAGAGCTCTATAGGGCCCCCACGGCAAAAGTTTATTGCAATGGGATCCTCTCACACCCCATACAGCTCCACTCTGGAACCCGACAAGGTTGCCCCTTATCCCCGTTCCTATTTAACCTCTATTTGGAACCGCTACTGGTCAGTCTCAAAATGGCCCCAGGGATTCAAGGATGTCCTGTCCTCAGGCAAACCTCTAAGATTTCAGTGTATGCGGATGATATTCTGCTACAGTTAGCCAACCCGGCTGAATCCCTGCGAGTGGTAATGAAGATAATTTCACAATTTGGAGAATTATCCAACTATAAACTCAATCTAGCAAAGACTGAGATTTTTCCACTCAATGTACACCTCACCTGGACTTCCGTATCCCATCTGGGCATGAAGTGGACCCCATCGCACTTGAAATATCTTGGTGTCTACCTGGCACGAGACCCTTCCCTAATTAGGAAACTAAACCTAGAAGACTTATTAGAAAGAATGAAGTCGGATTTGCAAAGATGGGGGAAACTGCCATTACCAGTGGGAGCCGGATCAGCATCCTCAAAATGAACATTCTTCCCGGCTCTTTTATCCCTGAATCTCCTAGACATCTGGCTACCCAGGTCCTTTTCAAAAATCCATTCGACCTTAACTGATTTTATTTGGAATCATAAGTCTCTGAGGAGGGCTTTCGTCAAACTGTGTCTCCCCAAAGAAATGGGGGGTCTCAGATTGCCGAATTTCGAACTCTACTACTGGTCCAGTCACCTTATCAAAGCAGGGAAATGGATAGGGGACTTGAAAGAAGCTTACCTCCCTACATGGCTAGATCTGGATCTGGATCTTATCACTCGCCATAATATAAATCCCTCCAGCCTTTTCTATAGTGGCTTCGCATCGCTCCCCCGAGCGATCCAAGACTCCCCAGTGGGTGTCACAGTTAAGGTGCTTAACCAACTTTTCTCCTCCACCAGAATCCGTCATACCAAGGACCGGGCCAACCACTGATGGGTAACCCCAACATCAAGATCGGGGAACAAAATGTTAGTTCCTAAATGGCTGCCCTCAATTCAGGAGCTCTCAGTGGAAGATTTTTATGTTCAAGGCAAACAGGGCCTAATAACGGACCTGCTACTTGCCTTGAATATTCCCACTAATGCCCTATTTAAAATATATCAATTAAAGCACCTAGTAGACAAAGAGTTCGGAATAACAGTATCTCCCTCAGTTATCAAGCCACTACTAGAAGAGGTTAAGGGCTGCATGATTAAACCCCACGGGGTGTCTAGGTTGTACACCTATCTCCTGAAACTTGCCCACCCTACTCCTCTACCTGGTTCCAAAGCCTGGGCATTATCCCCCTCAGGCTCCCCATATCCATGGGAACAGATCTGGAAAGATCTGTATATCTACAATACTCTAGATAGGAATAGGATGATTCAGTATTTCATAATTAACAACATGTATTTCACACCAATTCGGAAATCAAAATTTGGCCCCTCGGCTCCTTTAAAATGTTTCAGATGCGGAGAAGAGCAGGGAGACCTTCCTCATATTTTCTGGCACTGTCCTAAAGTGGCTCCTCTCTGGAAGTCAATTGCGGATAAATTAGATCCCATATTAGGTCTTGAAAACCTTCTCACACTAGAGACCTGTATCATAGGAGATTACACGGGTATCAGGATCAAAGAAAGGAAGTACCACATAGCACTCATTGCTATAGGGGTTAAGAGACTGGTCCTCCGACACTGGACAGACAGTCTTGAGATTTCATATGTGACTGGGTGGAAGAAATGTCCCAGTGTTTCAAAGTGGAGAAACTGATTGCTAATTTCAGATCCTCTCCAATAGCCTTTCAGAAGAAATGGGGCAAACTATATGCTCTGTATCTTCACTGAACGGGATTCCTCGACATGTAATGAATCCGAGTGAGGGATCACAGTCTTCAAGATCTGGACTTCTCTAGCTCTCCTAGCTTTCCCTCTGTGGTAATCTCATAACCTCTCACCCTGGGATTTTGATGCTGCTAGGTTCCCGGGCACTGTTTTAGATTGAGAATCCTGAGGACACGCACTAGAGATAGGTCACTATTTCTCTCCCCTCAGTGGTGACGCCCTCAATGGGGGGGAGGGAGGGGGACAGTGGATCTGGGTTATCCAGTTACTGTTTTTCTGATCTATTTTGGTACTTTTACTTTATATTCTTTCTTTGTCCAGTAATACAATATATCCAACTTTGGAATGTATGGAATGCATGTACTGCGTTCAGATATTACCGTTTACACTGTTGTATGTACACTTGAAAATTAATAAAAAGAGAATTTCAAAAAAAAAAAGTGCCCCTCCTGATGCCTCGCACTGCGGTGTGGCAGGAGGTAGCAGATGGACTGGAGGAGGCCACTAGGAGCCAGCGTTCAGGGGAGCAGTGTTGCCACCGCTATGGTGACCTCCAGCGGAATGAACCTGACCACCTGAGGCACTTGCAGGTGCGTGTCCAGCGGGGAGCTGTGCCATGGCCAGGTAGGTGCTCCTTGACCATCACTAGTCATCTCCGACTGTCCTCGGGGCACGGGGTCGGCAGGCCAGACCGCCTGGGGGAGGCCAGCACCTGTGTTGTTGGGTGTGGGGGTGCATCGTGTCCACCCTATGCCACTGCAACCCAGACATGCTGTGTGGGACATCGCACTGGTCGGGGGGCCTAAGGTTCAGACGTGTACTGATGTGCTTCTCTCCATGTTTCCCCCCTAGGACTGGAGGACTGCCGTAGGGCCCGGATGGCCGAGGAACAATGGGGCCATGTCCACGCCAGGGGAGAAGGCTTGCGGGCAGGCCACAGTGGTGGTGCTGTGGGTCAGCAGTGCCCTGCTGACCAGGACGCAGGTGAGTACCGTGTTTCCCTATATACCTGTGCAGGGTGGGTTGCAGGGGTGGTGGTGTGGCATGGCCCCTCCAGCTGTGCACTTCCCGCGGTGTCCTCTGCACCATCCTGTGGGCCTGCACATGTGGGTGGGTGTCGCAGGTGGACTGTGGGTGCACTCGGTACCTGGCTGTACCACTGCACAGCCATGACACCGGATGGCCAGGATGGTGCTGTGCAGTGCATGGGCAGTGATGGTGTGCAGCGATCTGCATGGCTGCAGTTGCCTGGGTAGGCTGCTCATGTGGGTGCACTCACTGTGGGTGGTTGCATGCCATCCCAGGGGCACCGGTCACTGATGTACGCCATGCATGTTGGGTGGGCTGCATTAGTCTGGCCAGTCACTCATACAATTTCTGCTCCCTTGTCCTAGGTGGATGTCGTTGGGAGGTCATCGAGCGGACCCTCAGGGAGATCCTCCAGGTCACCTGGGTGACACATGAGATGCTCGAGTGACTGGACAGGGGGGGACTGGTGGAGGCAACACAGGTGCCATGGGGCGGCAGAAGAGGACCAGGGCCACCAGTAGGGCCTGCTGCACATGGAGACACTCCCTCCCTCCCTGGACTGTACCCCACACCCCCATGTCCCCCACCTTTGCCTTTCCCACTGTCCCCTGCCCCTATTCCCTCCCCCCTTGTAGCGTCCTCACCCTTTCCCTCCTCTGTTGTACATACTTATAAATAGTTATTGTTGTTTGTGTTATATTTATTACATACGTTTATATTTACGTCCGTGTCTGTCTCTGATTTGCAGCAGGCGCATGGAGCTTTGCTGCAGTGGTATGCATGGCTACTGTGGTGTGGGGCTGGATTGAGCGTGGGTGTGCTTGGCGGTGCTCCTCCACTGATGTGGGTGGGGCCATGGGCTATGTCTAGGGGCATGTATGGTGTGCCCTGTGCACTGTTCGCCTGTGTGCAGCAGGCTGTGGTGCATGTGCCATTTCCCAGCCACCCCTGTCAGTGTGGGCTTTGCCTGTGCAGCTGTGGCCATTGCTGTTACACCGCCACCATGCGTGACTGTGGTGCGCATGGTCATGTGGCCCCCGCCACCGCATGCTCATCTGCCAGCGTGCCTTCAGGGGCAGGCCATACCTGTCACCTTGCAAGCATGGCACCCTTGCAGCTGGCACTCCGATCCCTGGACTACCGCACGTCTGTCCCTGTTGCCACTGTGGGCAGTGCCATTGGTTGCCCCCTCCATGCAGTCCATGGTGACTGGGGTAGTGCCAGTGGGCTGGTGGCTGTCACATGGGATCCTGCTGCATGCAGGTGGTGACCTGGTCACAAGCCCATGCACCTGTCATCAGGGTGGCCAGGCTCATGGGGTGACCGTCACATGGCAGGCTCACCAGCTACCTGGTGGTGGGCAGATCGCAGGTTACACGGCACCATGGGCTTCACAACATAAAGCCTGTTGCACTGCTTTGTGTGGCTGTTTGCTGGAGTACACATGGGCCTGGGACGGGGGAGGGCATTGTGTGTGCCCTGTGTTGCCTCCTGGGTGGTGCATGCCTCCATGCACCACGGGAGAGGGCTGTATTGCCTGGTGGGGTCAGTGCTGTGGTGGGGTGGGTGCATGGGTGGCGGACCTTGCTCTGGTCCTGTGTTCGGAGTGCCTACCTGCTTGTGGTGGCATCAGAGGCGGACCTTGTCATGTGCGGGGTCCCTCGGGTACTGGTGCCAGGTCACCCACCTTGCTGTGCCTCCATGGGGGCCATGTTGGAGGGCCTTGTGTGGGTTGTGGTAGCGTTGGTGGACGATTTCACCGCCTGCATTAGGTGGTCCCAGTGGGGTTGTGGTACATGTGCATTGTGCTCCGGGGCAACTGGATGCCTGGGCACGGTGGTGGTGGACTGCCTTCAGTGCCATGCACTGTTTGGTCATGCTTCTGGGCTAGGTGTCTCGGGCGCTCTGTACTGGGGGGCAGCATTGGGGTGGTGCCATGGCATAGGTGGGGCATAGCTATCATTGTGTTCTGGTCCCTGTTGGTCGGTGGACGGTGCAGGGGCACCATACCCAGTGGGTCTGGACTACTGGGTCACATCTGCTGGTGGTTCAGCACTGGGGTTCAAGGGTCAGTGGTCCGTCTTACACCCGTCAGGTTGTGCTGCTCATGGGGGCCTTGCCCTGGCCGGGTGGGGGGTGGTCTGTCTCTCCTGGTGCATGCTCCTCAGCACATGGCGCATCCATGACTGCTGCTCAGCTGATTCCTGTCTTTGTCCATGCGCATCCCTAGGGGTGCTATTTCGCATCGACCCTGCTCCATGGCACATCCCTTGTTGCGCTATGGCACATCAGGAATGATATTCAGCCACATTGCGCAGGCGCACCTTGTCCTGCGCATGGTTTGAATATCATGCCTGTTGCACCATGGCACACTGTACATGCGCCTGCTCCCTCTTTTGCGCATCTTTCTGGCGCAGTTTGAATATCCCGGCCACTGTGTATTGTTGTATTGTTATTACCGTGCTTCTACTTGTTTGTACTTATCCCTTACCCCCTCCCACATGACACATCTGAAAACGAGCTTCATGGCTCAGTATGTCTTTCCTGGCAAATCTCTTTTAAATAAATAAATTCTGCACTTTACCTCCACTATGGTGTCAACTTCTCTGACTGTCCCCTCCTCCAGTCAGCATATTGGTTCCATTACGCTCGTTTCCTTGCTACTTTTGATAGCAGATGACATCAAACTATTGTAAATCTTGGTCCCATCACAGCACTACCCCTTCAGCTTCCCAAAGCACCGTTTGCTTATTAATACATCCGTACCCTTCTCCCAACAATTGACTAAATGCAACCTATCATGCTTAAGCTATGGTCGGATGTACTTATTGTATCTGAATCTTGTGTCTCCTCTAAGTTCCAGGACTTAAGCTGCAACCATCTCTGGTTTGCCTTAGCAAGGCAGGATCTTTCTCAGCTCTCTTCCTTCTTTGACTCCTCCTCCTCCTTGTTCACCTCTTTCCAGCCTGGTTTTAGGAAATTCTACTCCACTTCCACCTCCCTCCTCTGGCTCACTGACTCCATCCTCTCACCTCTGCCATATTTGTCGATCTTGCTAAAGCTTTTGACACTGTGGCACACCCTCTCCTGGACAACCTCAAAGCAGCAGGCTTCTGACTACTCAGTCAGTTAGTTCCTCTACCACCTTGAGGCAAGTTCTCAAGCTGTCCAGATCGGAATCTCCATATCATCCACACTCATCTGTTCAGCTTTTTCTCAAGGGTCTGTCCTGGGCCCTAGTCTCTTTTTCCATATTCTTGAATGACCTCCCCTTTGTCTGTTCCTCTGCATCCATTCATATGTATACTGATGATACAGTACTCTTTGTTTCTGGCTCTTATTCCTATGACCTTACTTCCCAGGTACAGCTGGATTTTGACAATATTCAATGCTGGTTCCGGTCTAACCAACTGTTCCTCAGTGCCAAAAAAACAGTTTCTATGACTTCTGCCACACATCAGAAGTTTTCCAGACTCGCCTACCTCCCATTATTCCACACCCTTAATGGTGCTACAACTGAGGATGTATCCTCTTTTAAGTACCTTAGGGTCTGGCTGGACTAACATCTAGATTTCTCAGTGGACATTGATGTCATACACCATAAATTCCACCACAAGCTTGGTGCACTGTACAGGAACAAAGCGAGTATACCACTTCCTGTCCACAGAGAGATGTTTAAAAGATGCCTCTCCCTATTTTTGACTATGAAGATATAGTTTATAGTGGAGCTCCCAAATCCTCCCATGCCAGACTGGATCCCTTCTTTCACTCTCTTTGTTGTTTTGCCTTAGACTGTCCCCCTCGTATCCACCACTGCTTGCTCTACTCTGCACTTTCCCTCCCCTTTCTTGATGCCAGGTGCCTTTCCCAGTGTGCGTTTGAATCCAAATTCTGGTTTGGTTCCCTTCCCTCCTAATTCATTTCCCTGCTATCACCTCCTTCTCTTACCCTCTCCGCTGCAGTGTTTCCTGTTCCCTTTCTATTCCATCTAGGAAATCTGTATTTCAAGCTGCCTTCTCGTATCACTTTCCTAAACTTTGGTCCACCCTTCCCCTGTCAATTCACTCTGCCGCTGCTGCCATCTCCCTAAAGTCTCTTCTTCATGACTTTTCTGCTCCCATCTGCAATTGTCCATGACCCTCTATCTCTTGACTCCTTCCCCACACACACTCCTATTGCCCTGGCTGCTTTGCTCTCCTTCTCTCTCTCTCTCTGCTATGCCTGTATTTGTAATTTCCCCCAACCTATCACAGCTCAAGTTTATCTACTGCATGTACAGTACCAGTTGTACTGATTTCCTTACAATGTTTATCATTGTGCTCTTTTGAAGTACTGTATTGTTGTACATGACTACTAGTTTTGTCATGCTTTTAATTACTATGTATTTTTCTCCTCTTGAACTATCTTCCATACCCCACCCCCACCCCAAGGAAGTATCTGGAAACGAGCCGTTATCAGCTCAGTATGTCTTTCTTAATTTAACTTTTGAAATAAAGCAGGATCTTTGCTCCCAAATAGTTCTCCCATTCCTGCTGCTTATTCCCTACCCATGGTCACAGTACACTGCTTGTGACATTACTGTTTTTCCAATGGCAACAGTCTGATATCACAACAGAGGATTATGATATCAAGTAGGGAATAAACCTTAGAGGCAGATGAACTCTAACGGACAAAGACTGTGTATTCATACAGATTTACTGCATAATAAATAATGGGGTAGAGAAATCTATAGATGATGCATGGAATACCAGCTGGATTGTACCTAAATATAATGTTTTCACAGTTTTCCTTGAGGCATTAGTAGCAATTTAAGGAAAAAAATTGCATTGACACAATTATGATTCGATAACAGTGATTTCTTTTTTTTTGGGGGGGGGGGGCAAGCTGTGATGCAAAAATATGACCTAATGCCTGTTTCCAATAACAAATGATCACCTGCATCACACTGTAGTTAATATTGCACATAAACAGCTACATGACATGATCTTCACCATAAGGTATAAAAATGGATGCGGTAATGAAAATTATAAACCAGGTAGAAGAGTTGACTATGAGCAGTGCAATTTCACTGGTTGCTCTATTGGTTATTAAATATTATTAAATATCAAGAAAAATATGCTCTGGTAAACAAATTATTCCAGAAGCAGATGCAGTAGTTCAGGTAATTTGGGAGGGGACAAGTTAAAAACTTCAACTGGTTCATATTTGGAAATCATTCCTGTCTTTTGGAAGTCAACAAACATTCCATGCAACAAATTCTAGACGCCAATATTCTAACAGAGGCCATTTCTGGCAAGTCAAAAAACAGGAATATTTTTCTAAGCCCTCCCTTTCTGGTCAAGAACAATAAACAAATGTCATGTCACTTGATTCTCTTCCTTCTGTCATTTGAGAGTCAAGTACTTTCTCTATGTTTCTACCTTATTTTTTGAAAGTCAGGTACTTCCAAAACATGGTTAACTGAAGCCAATGGCAGATGGAGAGTGCATGTGATGGGTATGAAACTACTGAAGAAAAAAAAGGCAATTTCTTTCTAAATTATTTTAATTTTTAGATACGGTTTACAGTATTAATAATGAATTCTGAATGTAAACAGTATTAATAATGATCTCTGAATGCTGGCACTTCCTGACCAACAAATTAGTTTTGGAAGATTCAACGAATCAATATAAAATTTATTCAAAGGCTGTATCTCACAACATAAATAAAAATGTTTACACTGATCAGATCTGGGGAAACAGTTTCATTAAAATGGCCAGTAATGCAAAAAATATATCAGGTACACTACACATAAGCTAAAACAGACCGATAAATCCATGAACAAAAACCCGGCACACTAGCTGTAATGTATTCCCTTTATTGTACTGTACTAGTTATTGCAATCAGATTAAGTCACATTTAAAAAGCAGACACCATCCAGTTGCACGGAAACTGATGATATTCATTACATACGTTTTTTTTTTTCAACCACTGTCCGGTGAACTGGCAAATCCAATCAAAGCATTAATCTTTAGTTTAAAAAAAATTCAGACAATTGCTAAGCAATCACATCACAGTGCACAATTACCTAAAAATCGCAATAAAAAGTAGTTATGAACAAAAACACATCTAATCTTCAACTATCCATATGATACAATAGGCAACAAAGGACAACAGCGTCAAAGCAGATTTATCTAGCACTATAAATTTAATCTGAGGCAGAAGCTCTAAAATGCACTAGCCAAAGCAGGACAATAAAAAATACTGAGCTTAGAATACTTTTAATCTGTTCCATTAATATTCATTTCCAGCTGCTTATAATAGCAGCGCCTCATGGCCAAATCATTAGAGTTTTACATCTGGGTTGCAAATGACACTTTGATTGGATGTAATGTTCAAATGGTCCTCCCCACTGTGTCTCCGTCAAGTCTTCTGCAGAGAGGTGTCCTGTAGTGTCGGTGGCTCACTGTGCATGCTGGCTCAACGTGTGGTTCTGGAAAGACGAAAAAAAGATATGCATGAGAAGCGCAATCCAACAATATGTGCCTCTACCCTCCCACTCTGTAGCGTTTATGCAGAGCTCCTTGTAAAACATTTCCCTGTAGTTATCAAAGGAAAAGTCCTAACCAAGAGCTTGTTCATAGGCTTTGTTTCTAAATGACAGATCTTCTAATGGTGGGTCAAACCAGACAACCTGAATGTCACTGCTTGACAACCAGTGAAATAAATATTTGAACAACTGTTTAAATGATGTACTTGTTCCAGCCAGTGTTTGCAAAATAACATACAGGTACCACACTTTCTATAACTGATTAGTAATGTTCTGATTTCTGAGCAGCAAATTGCTATGTAAATGAAGGTACATTAACTCTTTCCTTCCCACAGCATATCTAGGGAGCTTTCCATGGTTCTGTATTCATCTGACCAAGCCAGCTATTAAGTTCCTACAGTAAAAGATTAAAGCTTGATCAATATAGGGAACTTTTTCACGCAATTAATGACTATATATTCTTAGCACTTGATATCATTTTGTTCAAGGGAGTTTAAATTCTAAATCACTTTCAGTGCTAAAAAGTACTGCATATACAGTACATCAAAAATACATCACTGGTATCTGATTACAAATGCATAATATAGCACATTTATATCAATATTTACTGTGATAACATTAAATAGGATATAATCATTATATCAGCAAAACATATACACAGTCCAGTTGGCAGTGCTGCCACTGAATCACGTGCATCATACTGTAACTGTGATAACATTCTGATTCACAGTGAATTTCATGCAGTAGCAGCAGAACTGGGGAGACCTAATGAAGGACAACTAATTCATGTCAATTCCAAAGACAGTCTGTGACAAGCACTGGAGTACGGACCCTCTGCATCATCCCATGTCAACTTTGTCACTCGGCACTGACAAAACAGCTGGATGCAGCAATCCCTAATCCCTGTTGTACCAGGCAGAGGAACTCACTTTATTTGATGCTGAGGACTGCAGAAGCCCCTAGAGAGTGGTACAACTGGTCTGGGCTGCCCAGCCATTGCTTTCTTACAGGCTTGTATACCTGCTGCTGTAGGTAAGCATCACAAGGTCTGTCATGAGGTTCAGCAAATCAATGAAGGGGAGTAACCATCCTCAAAGTAAAAAAAAACAAAAAAAAACTAAAAAAGTCTTTTTGCACATTGAATGGTGCCCCTGCCTACTGGGAGGAGACCGAGACACAGAAAGACAGAGAGATAATAGCTTTGGTCATAAGCCCATCATGGTTTCACCTCCTTGTATCCTACAGCGGGGAAGGGGTACACAAAGTAGTAGCCTAGAAAGGAATATGAGGGACAATTAAAATAAAAAAATAAATAAAATTATGATAAAAAAGTTCTCTGTCCCACTCCTCTTGTTGCCCTTCTCTCTTACCACTCCTGCTGCTACTCTCTTAGCTTTACAATATCTCAAGAGCTCTTTAACCTTTATTTCTGTATGGGTGCAGGCCTTGGTGTTTGGAAGAGAACCAAGATTATCCCTTTACCTAAAGTAGGCTACCCCTCTTCCCCAGGCAACTACCCATCCCCCTCCTCCCTGGTTTGACTAATCTTCAAAAGCACACACTTCTCTCTCAGCTCTCCCCTTTCCTCAACCCTTCAGCCTTCCACTATGGCGCACCTTAGCCCCTTCCAGACGGGATGTAGGAAATCACACTCTACCATCAGTTCACTGCTGCGATACACTGACTCCATCCTGAAGGGAATAGATTATAGTCACATCACCACTGCTATCTTTGTCAACCTGCCTAGGATCTTCAACACAGTTGCCCACCTCCTCCTGGACAAGCTTGTGGGTGCTGGACTCTCCGATATTCTGGTCAAGTTGCTCACAGCTACTGCCTGGTAGGCACGTCCCAAGTTGTACTCATAGGTGACTCCCCCTCTCATCATATCTGGAGTTCCACAGGATTCTATTCTGGTCCCTATTCTGTTCTCGATCTTCTTAAAGAACCTCTCAAAGGCCAGTGACTGCTCACATAATTACATGTGTACAGATGACACAATGCTCTTTGCAAATTTCCCCTCCCCCTGAGCCAATGGTGCAGCTCCAGATGGATTTTAACAGTGTTCCAGTGCAGTTCTGTGCAACCCAGTTAACCCGACTGCCAAAAAGACAGTATTCATGACTTTTGTCACCATGCAACATCTGGCTAGAACACAGTATACCACCCCGGGGTTCAACATCTTGGATGGCTTCCAGCTGGTTGCAGTCTTTTCCCTTAAATAAATGGATATTTGGGCTGATAGTCACCTTGCTTCTCCCTCCACAGCATCCATGCTAAACTGCTCTCCAAGGTTGGTGCTCCATACGGGAACAAAGCTTGTGTCCTCCCTCCCTGGCTCACAGGAGATCATTGTGAAAATTATAATAGCTGCCTTGGACTACCTGGATCCACTGTTTGGTACTGCACTTAAATCCACTCTCTAACCAGACTAGACCTTCTTTTTCCCTTCCTTCTGTCATGTTGCCCTTGGTTGCCCAACTTCTACCCATCACTGCTCCCTCTATTACTTTCTTGCTCTCCTCTCTCCAGGGCAGATGCCTCTCCCATTCTGCCTCTTCATTCCTCTGACTCCCACTGTTCCTCCTTGCTCTGCACCAAATCCCCCTTCTCTTGTCTTCCCAGCTTTGGTCTTGCCTCCTGCTCTCCATCCACTAAGCCTCCTGCCTTGAAAGCCATCCTCCACGACCACATCACTTTCGTTTGCTCCTGTACCCAATTTCTTTCTTTTTTTGCTTGCCCAGTTTTTGTGTCAAGTTCATTGCTTTTGCATTAGGCACCCATTTTTTTTCCTTTCCACACTGAATATTCCTATGCACTATGTTTTAATTTTTTTCTATGTGCAGTCATATTTTGAACACTTATTGTATAGCTTAAATAATTTACCTGAACAGCTGAAAATTATTTTGCTTGCTCTGCAAATATACATAAAAAAATACTTTTTCTTGTCCTGTAAATTCTCCCCTGTGCCCTTCCCCCAGGATGCCTCTGGAAACAACTGGTTCTCAGCTCAGTAGACCACTCTGGGTAAAATGATACTAATCAAGAAACAAAAACAGTATGGCCTAATACAGCACTGAGCAGTGAAGCTGGAAGCCCAGATTTGAATTTGGTGTCATCATCCCACTCTGCGACCTTGAGCACATCACCTCCTCTGCCTGTCTCTCTCTCTCTCTCTCTCTCTCTCTCCTTCTGTGCTTAATCTTCCAGACCCATCCTTAACCTCTCTCCATCTCCTCCCCTCCCCGTGCATTCCTAATGCCTCCTGCCACACTTCAGGACTTGTACAGTGATTTGGAGACACTACAGTATAAATAACAATTGATATGGTTTAAAACTAACTCTCTTTCCTTGTATTTACTGAATATGTGTGCCAATGCCCACAAGAGAGTGTTTTCTCAAAGGCAAGGCCTAAATATTCCAGTATCAGTGCTGCACAAGTATTCTGTATCGGAGAGCCATGAGCTCTGTCCAGTTGCATTTTACATGCCCATTTCTTTTGGAAAATTGATTAAGGGAACAAGCACAAAAATGTTGCTGAGCAGACCTAACCCAGACAACGTGGTGCATCACATATCAGTTACATTAACCTGAAAAAACACTACTGTGGGATATGGTAGACAGCGCAGTGTTTATCATTTATGTCTGTTGGGTTCAAAATAACTTTCACAGTCTGCATGCTTTAGTTTTATAACTGGAGCACAGTAGCTGCAAATGTTACATGAAGCGCATCTAGAAACAAAAAATTAATGATTAAAAAAAACTACAGCTGCCTGCTTTAGACCACAGTAGCACTTTTCCAATTGAACCACTACTCGTATGTGATGCTGGGTACTGAACACTCATTCCTGGCTACATCTAGCGAACCTTTCCTTTTATTAGTTACCCTCTCAATAAATGAGAACACAAGATTTAGAGCCGATTAAAGATTTATTCAACTCATCCTACATACAGTGGCAGTTGCGCAAAGGTTGACCAGTAGTGCAGCATACTGCAGCAGTGCAATACACATTATTCAGTGGATAGCACTGGCCGCACCACGTGTCATACCATGCTATTGGTCAACTTTTGCACAAAAACCACTGTAATGATTAATGATTGGTGCTTGCCCTTTACAGTAAAAATTTAATTGGTGCTGCTGTTTACCCAAAGCTGATATGTTTAAAAGATAGAAATGTAAAATTACACATATCCCCATAAGGCAACACATCATGAGAAGCTCATGCAAATCACTGTGAGAGTTTAGACAGGTTCCGCATTAAGCGAGAAAGTGCCATGCCAAATAGCCTCTCTCATGCTCTGTAAAGGCTGAAAACACGAAATACAGACACGTGTTTTGTCCTACACAGGACCCATCGGTGTGCCTCATCTATAAAAGCCCAAGGTATGGATGAATCAGTCATATATTTTGACCTTACTAGTTTGGGTCATGGTAAAGCTCAAAATAGGAAAGAAATCTAAAAGTCAAAGAACCATCAAGAATGTTCAAATTATGTTGTTTACATGTTCCACAGTGAAAATGTCATACTTCTTCAAATGGGCACTACATGATGGCTACATGACAAGTTATGCTGGTCATGTTGTCACGCGACACCACGTCCTGGACTCTTTGCTCCAGTGTGAATTGGAACACCTGCACAATTTGTCCCCGGACAACTGGTCCCCAGTGTACATATTAGAAAAAAAACTCACCCAAGGCTGAATTGTTCAGGGTGGCAGGGGACATGACCAGCACAACTCAAAGTGTCCCCCTATATTATTTATCCAAATTTGTTTACTGATCAGTATGATCTCTGTATTATAGTTTAAAATTAAATCAGTTTCAAAATCCTTCAGCTATAACAAATAGGATAATGAGTTCATGAATAGAGGTGATCCAATGGACTGATTAGCAGTCCCTATTTCACAGTACAGACCAGCACCCATAGCAGCTATTCAGATACATTCATCTCAGCATAATGGCTTCGCTCCATAACAAGCCTCTTTCTTCAAGAGTCAATATAATTTTTTTCAAGGAAAAAACTGTCAAATACACTTGCATTACAGCACCTCAAGGAATACACGTGAATTCTTATGCACAAGGGAGGAAAAATCCTGAAAAATACAAAAGAAATCTAAATATTTTTAAAATATACAAATATGCCACTACCTTACCACATTAGAACCCTCCACCTCAGGTTCTTGTATCCACTCAGGACCTCGCTTGCCCTTAAATGTCTTTAACTCTGCTTTGGGTTACTTAACCCCTGCAGCAGTTCCTAATAGACAGACAAAGCCCTCACTGTAGGGTTCTAATGCTTAATTATCTACCATCAGCTTTTCATAAAAAGTACACCTTCCCGTATTCCTTAAAAAGCATACGATGCATTTTAATCCACACACTCTCATTCTTCAGGATCAACTTTCTGTGCTACTGTTTTTTGAAGATGTCAATCAATCTATATTCAGGGCATCTACAGCGCAGTCTAGCAAAGTTCACAATAAATAGGTTATATTTTAAAAGAAAACAAAATATACTGGAACCATGCAAAGGATTGATAGTACATTATTCTGGTTACAAAATGTCTTCAGAAAATAGTTTACTAATGAACCTTTCAATCATAAAGCCTGCTCTCTCCAGGTAGCTGTGACCCCATTTAAGAACCATATTATTTTTAGTTAACCATGCAGTGCCACATACTGACCACCAGGTGTCAGAATTGCAGCTGACTTTCAAAATGAAGTTGAAAGCCAGCAGCCAAATTGAGTCTGGCAGGCTCTTATGAAGCTCCAGCCGCTAAAGTTGCATGTTAACCATCACAAGATTGCAAGAGGCAGAAGCATTTTTCACATCTTTCATGTAAATGCAGCACTGGTGCTCTTGAAAATTACAAAGTAAAACCAAAAAGGCAGCAGAACTTTTTAACCCTTTTTAAAGCCATGGCAAAGCTCATTATAGTAGTTCAAATGTTTCTATAAAGACCTCAAAGGGAATGCGATGATTCAAAAAATGTTTCAAAATAACATTGTGAACTGTTATAAATGTGGAATTTAATCTTCAACATTTAGGCAAATTTATGCTGGAAATCTTCATGGTCTTTTTTTTTTTAATTTCTGGAAAAGGATAAATACATTATTAGTGTTTGGCAAAGAAAAATATTTGCACCCCCATTCCTTTAGCAATGAGCTGCAATTCTTTATTTAAGTTATTATGAATTGTTCAGGAACATGAAAAAATAAAACTATCGGCACAAGGGCTGGTCATGCTAGACAAATCTATACTCATTTAGGCTATGTCATTTCAAAGATAATGCACAATCAGCACTAGAAGCAGGGCACATGGTCTACAGTCAAGTAACATGATGATTTCAACTTAGTGAGGCTGCCGCATTGATTACACAAGGCAGATCGATAATGTGAATGGTATGTGGCTCTAAATCTGATAATGAAGCTCTCAATGTGAACCCCTGCCCCCCTTCATCCCAAACACACACGCACACATTACTTGTATAAGATGCACACAACAGATGAACCAAATACACATTTCAGGACAGCAGGAAGTAGCAATGTATAAAATGCACGGTATTTGGTTTAACTTGAGAAGCTCCTGATACTGGGGTTGGGGGACTGTGAAAAGACATCATTTTTGAGACACAGTTCTGCTTATATTTCATAAACATTGCAAAAAACTACCTTAAAAGATGCTTAAAAGGGGGCGCTGTTGAGCACTTCTACTGAGAAGATGTGATCTACATCAGCTCTGCATTTATAGTTAAGAAACCTCGATATAATCGCTCTCTACGGAGAAATACAGCTTTAAAACTGCTAATGCTGAAGTCCTGAAGCCAAGTGGAGCAGATTGGTGCTAAATTTGGACATGGGATGAACGAATAGAAGCGGTACGAGCGGAATGAAAGTACAGCCCTCAACGGAGCAACAGGCCACGTTGGTCCCTACTGCCAGCACCTCGAGCGAACCACCATGGCGGGCTCTCCAGGCGGCGATGCAAGCAATTGATAGTAAAATCGAATCGGTCCTGCAGCGTCTGGGTGAGCAGGACTGTAAAATAGAGGTGGCTACCAGAACTGCTGAATCAGCTGAAAGTCAGGCAGTCAAGGCTCTGGCGACTGCGGCGAAGCTCACCCAGGAAAACGGGCAACTACGATACCGCCTTGAGGCCCTGGAGAACACGAGCAGAGCTCCCAAAGTGCGACTGATCGGACTACCAGAGGGCGCAGAGGTCCCTGACTTATTAACTTTCTTGAAATCTTGGCTGCCTAAGGCCCTGCGGCTGGATCGATCAGTCGGGGAGCAGTTTCTGAGAGCCTACCGTATCTCGCCACGATCGGCTGGATCACAGAAGGGCCTACCCCGCACGGTGCTGTTGGTCACACTTAATGCTGCCATTAAAGAACTAATACTGCAGGCGGCCCGAAACACAGAAAATCTAAACTTTGAAGGCACTACTCTACACTGCTTTCCGGACCTCTCCTATGCTACTAGGGCTCGTCGGAAGAAATTTGACGGTGTTCGGGCCTCGCTGAGAAGCCTTGGGGTATCACATACTTTAATGATGCCTGCTAGATTACGGATTTACTATGGGGGACAGACCTTTCAATTTACGGACCCAGAAGAAGCAGGCAGGAGAGTGCAGCAGATTCAAAAAGAATTCGAGGCCTCGAAGAGGGATACCAGAATGGAGTCAGACCAGGAATCGGAGGAGGAAGACACCTGAATAGACTTGCTGTAAGCTGTTTGAATCTAACAGATACATGTCCCAATAAAAATTATGCCTATAGATAGGAGGCTTTCGTGCTGATAAAGACTGAAAGTAAGACTGATAGAATAAATCGGGTGGAATCTGGACTTTTCTTATCAGGTCCTGGACACTACTTCTCTTGGTTTGTTTTAGATGGGGGCTATATTAAGCCTCTAATGATCCTACTGAAGTGTATGGCCTGACATAACTAATAGATTTCTATCATTATCAGGAGCGAGTCCTATTTGCTGAAGAGCTTAAGTTTCATTGAATGCAGAGCTGAAAAGAGGGGATCACTTAACTTTTTGTTGTTCCACCTTATTTGGGACTGGGGCTTATTCAACCTTAGTGGTTGGTCCTTTTCTTTGAATGCATTTTAATTTTCAATGTTGAGATTGTACCCATCTCTTGTAGAAGTGTAGCTATTAAGATAATTGTTGATTGATTTTAATAAGTGATGTGGTAATACCCCCCAAATCCGCAAAACAAGCATTTAGACTACGGTATACTAATTTAAATTGATCTGAATTGTTGTATTTGATCTGAATGTCTGATGTATGGAGTGTATCACAATACATGTATGTAAAACTACAATAAAAAGAAAATTATAAAAAAAAAAAAAGATGCTTAAACACAGTTTTATATATCACACATTTGCAGAAATTATTTCTATAGGATGCTAGTTAGCTTCATTTTTAAATGATGTGCATGGACGTCATGCAATGATCTCATTCAAGAGAGCGCGCTTGCCAGCAGGTACAGTAAACGTATGGACGATGTGCTTTTAAAACATTACTCAGCCCTTGGTATCAACATTAATGTATTAATCGGCACCTGAGGAGAGTATTAGACTGGTTTGAAAGGACACTGTCCAAAGGTTTACTGTACAGGTTGGCAAGCTGTCTCTCTTGAATGACGTCATCACGCAAGATGTCCGTGGTATCTTATGACAATTAGGGAACGAGTCTCGAGTTGCAGGGTATATTTGTTCACATTTTATAAATGCAAAACAAACAAACAAAAAAAAAAACAGCCCGGTGGCATGGAGGGCTGAGGTGCTTGGTGCCTTACCTCCTGCCACACCGGTCTGTCGGGATGAGAGGGAATCAAGTGTCTGATGGACTGCTCTCCTCTCCTGGGGTAAGGAGGCTTTCTAGCCCAGTCTTAGATTGCCACCAGGTGGAGGCCTGGTGGCAGTGCAGCTTGGGTGGTATGAAGCGAGGGGCTGCAAGTGTGTGGTGTGAGTGTGTGTGTGTGTGTGTATGTGTGTGTATGTGTGTGTCTCCACATGTACACATATGCACACCATAGCAGAGACCTGTAAAGAAAAATGGAAACTGATGGCAGGGCCTTAATGAAGCCCTGCCCACCTTTCTCTGACCCACAGTGATACCCAGGACCCTGGTCTGCACAAGATTATTAAATTGGGGGTTGACAGCCTCTCTCTCCTCTGGCCATGCTAAAGAGGGGTGGGAAGAAGCAGTAGGAGAAATCGACAAGACCAGTTGGGGGAAGTGGAGAAAGGGCTTAACAGCCACCCCCTGCAATAAGGAGAAAAGCCTCTATGGAAAAAAATAAATGAATGCAACAAAACCATATGAAATGGTGCAGCAGATGGTAAGCAGAAACATCATTTAAAAGTGTAGCCTGTTGGAGGGGGTGTGGCCTGACTGCTGAGCACACCAGAGACGTGGTGAAACAGCTCCACTTGCACCAATAACAAGATTAATACTTCACCAGTTAAAAAACTTTAATTATTGAACAAAGAGATCAAAGACAAAAACAGAAAGAGAGTGTGTATCTGGATTGGGAGGTTCACTAAGAAAAGATGATGGTGAAGCCAAATAAACAGCAACCGATTCCAGAGCAGCAGAAAAAAGGGGCAAATCACCAAATCCTTGGGAGGACCTGGGACATCCACTCCCATGCTGGGTGAACTCACAATGGCTTCCTTGCTTGTGGCCATACAAAATCTAGACCATAAGATGAAAGAATTTAATAGATGGATGCATTATTAGAAAAAAAAGGCTGAAGGGGCTCAAGTAGATGCAAAGGTGGCAGGGGTACCAGCAGAGAAAGCATTGATGACCTGCACTGAGAGCGCCATCCTCAGAGAAGCTAGAAAACTTCTCCATGGTGGCAGAACAACCCGAATCCTCCAACGAGGACAACCGGAAAGGATTTTTACAAAACTGGCCACCAGAGGCTGTAGCATTACAAGGACAGCTCACCATCAAAAGGGCCTACTGTATACTGTCACCCCATGGAGAGTGGCAAATATGGAGAACACTACATGAACAGAGTTGCTGGTAACAAGGGGGCATCAGGGCTGGGAGGCTGTGATACTTGCAGTTTAATGCTCTGGAGACTCCATATAGGGAATCCAACATCAAGCTGTTCCCTGACCTCGCCTTCAGTACGAGGCAAAGTCGCAAAATCTTTGATGGGGTTCAGTCTCTACTTGGAGAACTTGGGGTCAGCCATTACGTGTTATTGCCAGCCAGATTAAAAATACACTACAGAACTACAGAGGTAAGGTTTTCTTATTCTCCAAACCAGGAAAAGCAGGTAAACATGCAGAAAAAAATATCAGGCGTGTATGCTCAGCCCGAGTGGAGGAAGAAATTTCTGAAGACGAACCTGAGGACTGATCTGTTTCTTAGATAAGACTTCCTTCTGCATGCTTATCAGAGAATATGTGTGTACATTTGTCTAGCTTAGCCACTTTTGCAATGTCTGCTATTAATGCAGGTAACACATTTTCTTAATTAGAAGTTGGATTAACTCAATATTGAGTAATATTATTTGATGAATGAATTTGGGCAATGTCTATATTGTATTTGCATATTTATATGTCCTTTGGATATTTATATTTTCTTTTTCCTCTTAGATTGTAACCAAGAACATCTTTTCTATAATGTTCCTTGTAAATGAGTGTTTTTACTCAATGGGAATGTTTACCATGTTCATTTTACAATGAACAAATCATTATTACTACTACTAATACTTAATCATTATTTTAGCAGTTAAGCTTAGTACATGGGGGTAAGTTTGAGCCAGGAATATTGTGGCCAAGGGGGGTATATAGTACTCAACAGCCTGTCTACAGCCTAGACACTTTGGAGGCCGCATGGCTAATATGGCACATAGAGCATCTTTGAGCTACCACAGGCCCTGATTCTTCCTCCCCGAGTGCATTTTTTCCCTTTTGTTTTCAGGTCTCCGATTAGTTGCAGCAGTAAAGCCTTCATGGAGAGGTTTTCTTATGGTTAAGGCAGTACTCATTCTAATTTGTACCATTGTTGTTTGTTCCAAGTTTCAATGCAGTAGTTGGGTTAAGTGTTAGTTAATGGGGTAGTTCTCCCTCACTTGTGATCATATAATGTGTTAATAATATAAGCTTGTTGCAAAGCATTGCATTATTCTTGCACCCTTTATGCACCCCAACTGATGTTAGTGATGGCTTATCAATTCTGCTAGAACATGGGTAAAAAAAATCCTGTATTCTGATTTGTCCAAACAGGTCATCTGACCACTGATTAATCCCCAGTATACCCACAGCTGCCTTCCCGGACCACAATATCCTGAATGACAGCAATGTAAACTGACCTAGTAAAATCACTCCACCACACAGACATGTAGAGATATGGCGAATTTCGCCCACAAATGGAGTAATTTCGCCTAAGAATGGCGGAATTTTGACCCGAACGGCAGAATTTCACCACATTTCTAACAGCAGTTGCATCCTCATTAGAACAAATCCACCTAGTGGAGAACTACAACTACAGCATCTTCAGTAGACAATATCCATTAGACGGAAATATTATTTTATTACAACTGCATGTTGACAGGGATTTATTTTAATATTTCTTTAGATGAACCTCTAACATGATGTTGTCCATGTTATAAGAGGATTAACCCACTCCATGGAATGGGTTTACTGAGCATTAATCCACCCCGGGGTGGTTAAAGTCACTCGGCCTGTGGCCTTATACCTCACCCTTCCCCCGGCATGGATCAATGCTCAGTAAATCCATGACCTGTTGTGGGTTAATCCTTCCATGATGTATGAGAACTGCATAAAATACAATTAAAGGTTTCCCCACCACCTAATATCCCTGTATACAAACGTTAAGGACTGCAGGGCACCAAGCTGAGTAAAAATGGCAGGAACTTTACTTCTCAGCCTTTCGGACTTAATCTTGTATCCAGGCCATATGCAGTCTCCAGGTTTCTTGAACTGTATGGCTATCAATATGTTTTGTAGGGGATGCCCTCAGTGTTGTAACTGATAGAGTGCTGCAGGATACCTGTGTTATAACTTCTTTTTGCTATGGTGTATGTAATTCTCACTGCTCAGCTGACAATCTAAAATTGTTATTTTACATAAAGTTGGAGGCATAAAGCAGAAGGGGGGTTAGGTCCTGGGATCTGAGCAGATCTCAGGAACTTATGGGCAGACTAGATGGACCCTTGGTCTCCTTCTGCCGTCACTTTTTCTATGTTTCTATGTTATTTGTTTATTGAACAAAATTTAATAAAGGGACTAAATAAAAGTGCAGTCTGCTAACTAACATCCTATGAATCATTTTTTATAAATGTGTCATACATAAAAAAATGTTTTTTGTATCCTATCCTTCAAAGCATTATTTGGGTTAAAGACCAAAGTAAGTATTGTAATCTGGACACAAAGGTCTGGAACCAATGACAGCTGTTAGAGCAAGGTCCTCGCCACCTCAGGGCACAAGTTCCTTGAAAGCACTCTCCTTTCTAGCACTAAGCTCCTTCCACTGGGCTATCTATTTAGAGTGGCTGGGCAAAATTAAGAAGACTACATATGTCACAAAGTTCACCGTGAGGTGTGAAGAAGAAGAAGAATAAGCATTTATATAGTGCCTTTCATACACAGTGCATCCCAAAGTGCTTTACAAGCAATGCTAGACTGGTAGTGAAGTGACTGAATGTGTAGTGGTGGCCATACTGCACATCAACACCCACACACAGCCTGGACAATTGCATGATCCGATTTATGGGAAGGGGAATTTTGGCCAGGACACTGGGAATGTCCTCTACTCTTATGTGAAGACTGCCCTGGGTTCTTTTACTTCCACCTGGACACCCACCAGGGCACCACCAGGATGGGTAGAAGGGACCTCGGTTTAATGTCTCATCCGAAGGACGGTACACTCCAGCAGTACAGCACCCCCCCCCCCCCAAATACTGCACTCTGATGCCAGCGTTTTAGGTACAAGTCCAATCCTGGTGTGGGACAAGAACCCACGACATTCTGGTCCAGAGGCAGATGTGCTACCAGCTGAGCCACACTGACACCTGTGTACAACTTCACAAAGTCTGCACTCTGCGTAGAAAAACCTTCATGAAGTGTGGTAATTCACCACTTTGCAGCTATGTTTTGCTGCAAGTTTGAAGTAAACTTTGCACAGATGTGGCGAGATGCGAAGTGGACACTTCATGAAAACTCTGCAAAGTGTGTAGTGGGCCACTTGACAGCAACTTCACTTGCAAAGTTGAGACTTTGCATGAGCCTAGTCTATAGTGGATTGTCAGTATGGCCCTGCAGCCCTACACAAAGCACCATATAGCACCAAACACAAGACCATCTGAAATCTCAAGAAGAACTTTTTGCAGCTGAATAAAAACGAAGTCCATAATGCAAAAGAGCGCATTTTTGTGGCACATGCTCAGATGTGATCTGCACATGTGTGTGACCATATACTTCATCTATTTTCAGTAATTACTTCTACATTTACAAACTTTTTTCTTCTAAATTTCAACAATCTTCTGTTCTAGTTATCACCCTCACATGGCCATGCAAGTATTATTATTCAAAACGCAATCATTTTACCATTGCTAACTATAGGACTCCTGTTATATCAGATGTGACAACAACTAAACCCTGTTGTTGCAGACAGACTTTGACACCAAGCAGCATAAAAGTGCGCTGGTGACACTGGGCATGTGCACATTGACAGCAGTAATTAAGAGTGGTGCGTTAACTGACCTTATGTTTAAAAACATTTTTTTCATGTATTTTGCTATTTTCTGGTTATCAAACCAAAGACCCAACTTTCACCAAACTTGCTGTTTCAGGAGATGCTGGACTGCAAATCACACTTTTAAATGATTTGTGGAAATTGTTTTGTGAAACAGCCAAGACATAATCCCAAACACCTTATGGACATATGGAATGGACCCTTAGTCTTCATCTGCTAGTAATGTTTATGTTTCAGTGTAAGTGGCTGAAAACTTCATTTTAACATGAAAATGTCTACCTGTGGCACTAATGCGCCACTATAATACTGTCTGTATTTAAGCTCCCAATATTTCTCTATAGCTGTGGACATTTCCCTGAACACAGGATCACTGTGACCCACTCTTGAGCTGCTCTGGTTGCTTTTCTACACCTGACATCACAATCCTCTGGCTTGTGACATTACAGTCTGTTGCTAAGGTGTAGTCTCGTCCTTGTGGTTGTTACTGCTTATGTTAAATACCTTTTCCACCAGTAGCCAGTGTGTGCGTCTGGTTTCCTCAGCTTTTTTCACAGACGTATTCCTGTATCAGGCAGCACCTTCAGGATTTGCCAACTCAGTGCACCAAGTCTTTTGGTTTTTTTTTGTTTATGGGATAACAACTGCATACTGTACCTGTCAAGTCTCCATTTTTTTTTTCAGGGAGTCTTCTTGATCTTTTCCATTTTTAACATCCCCAACCCCCGCTCCTTATGACATCATTCCAGTTCCTGTAAAATGATCAGAATTAAGGAACATTGTTCCTCTAATCTTTAAATGTGCCTAGTACTGTATTTCTTTTCATCTTACTCTCAGCTGCATGCATAAATTACGGCCCCGTAAAAGTCTCCTAGATTTCAGCAGCCAAATTCAGAGCTCCATCATTCAAGGGGTTTCGACTTGGAACAGTGCTGGAATGGAAATACACTTTATGAGCTTTGGGAGTGTATGAGGTCCCCGTCTTGAAACTGAGCCCCCTTCTCCATTAGAGGTAAATGGCAGTGATGCTTGAGCTACTGGACATTAGTTCAGAGCTATGGAGGCCAAGCCCTGGTAAACCCCCCTCTATTTCCAACACTGAGTCCCTTAGCTGTGATGTCATAAGCTGAAGACTACAATATCTGGGGTACAGAAGGAGCCACAGCAGATGACACTGTAGAATATGATCCTGTTTGCATGGTAATGTGCATAGTAATTGTGAAAAAAGGGTAAACTAAATGTTGAAAATACCAGCAAGTGTAAGCAAAACTGTGCATAAAACAATACTTATTTAAAATCTATACAATGATGTCAGAGGCTTGTTGAGCACACAGAAAGTAAGTAGTAAAAAAAGGATATTCTGAGCTCAAATTGAGTTTTGGGCAGCCTGCTCATTAAACTGTGCCATTTATAAACTAAAGAGTGTCTCTGGCCAGACAAGTTTCTGTGCTTGCTGCAGCACCACAGAGGATGGGTGGTACTGTGAAATAACGAAATGCTGTGCTGGCCATGGCACTTCCCAACATTCAGGGTCATCTCCAGCTCACGTTACACGTACATGGAGACCTGGCAGTCTCAGCATCTCTCCTACTGCACAGCAATCTGTACGGCAGAACTAGGGTAATGGAACCCTTGGCAGCAGGAAGGCAGCCCAAAAGGTAAAAGGCAGTGCCAGCTCAGCTCAGCTGTATGCATATGGGGAAGGGAAATGCCTGCTTCCCTTTCACGGGATCCTTTCCAACCTGAATGGCATAAGGCATGCTGCACAAATGCTAGTGCATAATTAACCAAAAAAAAAAAAAACCAGAAAAAAAGACTGTGGCAATTATGAAAAAAAAAAATGTTATGGGTGATGCCTATGAAAGAGAAGAGATGCACAGAACATTTTGTGCAATGGACTAGCAGCTGTAAATGCAATGCTCACATGTGGAGACCGTGTGTTCTAATGGTTCAGAGCACTGAACTCCAAATCAGGAGACCCAGTTTTAAATTCCACCTTATTCCCAGCCCACAATGTGACCTTGAGCAACTCATTTGACCTTCCTATACAGTACTTCGATCCTCTCAGTAGTAAAACTGGGAGACAATGGGGCCCTACTAAAACTGAGATGTTGCATTTCAGATAGGTTATCCTGGTTAAGTTAAAATGTTAAAAAAACAGTCCTCCAACACTCATGGAGCATTTAACCTCTTTTAATATAAATGTACTTCCAAAATCAGGCACCTGATTAAAATCACAGCTTTCTCCAACTTAGCATTATCTCTTTAATTAGCAGCCACCATCTATAAACTGAATCCCCATAGGCTGATATTATAAACAGATTACCTCAGATGCAGGGCACAAGGAGGACCTGCCTTATCCTACTGAGACATGGCCTCCCTGTGGAAAACAGGAGCCTTAAATTGGCACTCTGCATTAATCCCTAGCTGGGGAGGGACGGCAGAAGGAAGGACATGGGCAAACAGCAGAAAAAATATGAAAGCTGGATAATTGTTTATACATGGTACATGCAACCATTTCCGTGATCTATGCTCAGTTTGGGATTCAACATGATGAAAAATCACCTTTATAGCCCACTGCAGTTTCTGTGCGATTATTTTTAGAACAATTTGACAATCATCCAAGGGTCTAAGACTAACAGATGGCCTGTCTTAAAGCCTCATATGTTCACTGGTTTGCACTTCTGACAAACAGTAAATGTACTCAAGAGTGTGCCATAAACAGCAATGAACAAATATTCCAAACCCAGTTTAGTTAGTACTCTTCATTAAAACTGATTACCAGTGTTTATTTTGATATAAACCAAGTCATTTAAGATATATGTAAGCCTGAATTTCTGGACTACTCAGCAAAAGTCTGCTGGTGTCAATCAGAGGCAGGGCCACAATGTGGAAGCACCATCCTAATGAGGTGCTTCATCGCGCCAGCCACGGATTCACACACTGAAGCTAGCTGGGGTCCAGGGCCAAGGTGGAGAGGCAGTGCTTGTCTAATGGGAGGGAGGATAAGGGCTGACTGGCATTTTGTATACCCCTCGCACCTGGCTGAACAAGGTGCTGCACTGGCATGGGCTGTTAAGGCCGTCACTTGCCACCTGCCATCCTGGTCAGAGGAAGGGTGCAGTGGTGGTGGGCCCATTGACTGGGCATACTTGTTTAGGGGGCCTAACTGATGGGACACATGACAGAAGGAAAATGTGAGGGTGAGGAAAGGTACAGCATCCGAAGCACTGGCTAGGCATATCACTTATACTGCTTCATATCTGTTCAGAGAGGCCCAGTGATGGGTCACGGCAGAGGATATAAATGGGACAAGATGGATAGGTGTGGGCAAGTACAGCATCTGAAGCACTGGCTGGGTTTATCATTTGTCCTGCTTCATACTTATTCATGAAGCTCCAGCAACAGGGCATGGGACTGGAAAAAAATGGGATAAAGTGGGGGATGTAAAGTACAGCAACTAGAACACTGGCTAGGCATATAATCTGTCCAGCTTCCTACTTCTTCGAGTGGCTGGTCGACAGGGCATGGGACAGGAGGAAAGTGGGACAAAATGGGAATCAGTGGAGACACACATAGTATCTTAAGCACTGGCTAGGCTGATTGTTTGTCCTGCTTCATTATTGTTCAATGGCCTCAGCAGCCAAAATCCTGCACGTGGCTTGTATTAGCTGTTAATACCCTGAGCTCAGTCCATGCCGACAGCTCTAACCTTACTGACTCTGCTTCCATTGCCTCCGGCTTCAATGAATTTTTTACAGATCTGCACAAATATACTTTGCTCTTCCATAACCATTCCTCTCCTAACTCTGTCCTGCTTCCCCCTACTACCCTTGTGGATCGCCCAGAGTTCCACCTAAAACTTGCCACTCTCAAAGAGGTCCAGAAGCTTCTCTCACACTTAAATCCAGAGAGCTTGACAGTCCGGGTATGACTCCCTTGAGGCAAAATTTCTTAAATATAGTGCCTCTGCCCTTGCTCACCTAGTTAAGGACTTATTCAACCGGTCATTCATCTCCAACTCTGTACCTGATAAATGGAAGGTGGCGGTGGTAGTCCCAGTGCATAAGGGGGGGGGTCCAATACTGTTGTCGACAACTATAGACCTATATCCACTCTCTGCCATCTGGCAAAGATACAGGAGCGCATACTTTATAACCACCTTCAGGACTACCTGAAATTACATAACCTGCTATTCCCCTATCAACATGGCTTCAGAAGGAATCACAACACTCTAATGGCCCTGATAAAAGTGACAATGGATGTATTTCATGCTATGGACAAGGGTTGTGCCACAGGTACCATCTTCGTCGACCTCACTAAAGCATTTGACCTGGTAAACCATGGTCTCCTGCTCCACCAACTACATGTCATAGGTCTGGATAAAAATGCCCTAAACTGGGTAAAAAGCTACCTATCTTGCTGCTCTCAAAGAGTCAAATGGGATGACTCCCTCTCAGAACTTGGGCCAATAACCCATGGTGTGCCGCAAGGATCCATTTTGGGGCCATTATTATTCTCACTCTTCACTAATGACCTCCCTCGCTTTTGTTGGTGCCTCAGTACATCTTTATGCAGATGATGCAATCATCTATCGGTCCTCACCAGACTTTGACCAAACCAATCAAGAACGTGCCCCTGACTTTGCCTCCCTTGAGGACTGGTTCAACAATAAGCAGCTAGTTCTTAATACCAGGAAAACTAAATGCATGCTCTTCTCCCCCGTTCTACCTCCAAGCTTGCTCCTTCCACCCTTAACATAACATCAGTCATGGAAGATACCTTGGAGACAGTCCCATCCTTCAAATATCTGGGTTTCACCCTGGACCCATTGCTCTCTTTCAACATTCATATCTCCAATATAGTTAAAACTATAAATCACAAGCTTGGTCTGCTCTATTGGATGTGCCCATTTCTCATCTCTGCCTCCTGCCTAAGAATCACTTCTTCTTCTCCTCCTCTTACTCCCCTCCAAACCTATGGAGCCCCCCTGCTGCTCTCTGCTAATACCTCATCTCTCTCTCCCTCTCCCAGGCTTACCATAGGATTGGTAGGTTTGCCTTGGGCGCTAACTCCCGATCACACCTCTGTGACGTCCTCTCCTCCCTAGGCTGGTTGCCCTATGAAGCTAAATTGAACTACTACTCCATGAGTCTTATGTTTAAACTTGTCCACTACTTTACCCCCTGCCTCAGAGATTTGATATGCCTCAGGCAGGCACCTCGCACCCTCCGCTCTTCCTCCCTTCCCCTGCTAGTCCTCTCCATCTATGTCTATCCTCCACCAGGAGGTCTTTCTCTTTCACTGCTGTCTCTGACTGGAACTCCCTCCCCACATCCTGACTACTCCCTCTATTCAAGTCCAATTTGCATGTCTCTCTTGCAGCCTCTACCTCCTGTTCTTGCCTCCACTGAAGTCCTTTAACTACTCCTACCTCGCCTGACCGCTAACACCTTCCCCCCTCTCCTCTCTCTCCCTTGCCTCTTCTCCCCTCCCAAATTAGTCACTTACTACTGACAGCCCTCCTCCTCTCTTTATCTTCCCTTTCTCTTAGTGCTCATATGTGACATTAAATTGCCTTTGTAACATAGCAAAACTACTACCACTGAAATCAAGACAAATCATTGGAGGAAAGTCATCAGATGACCAACTTTGGAGACAGTATTAACTTAGCAATAATGCAGTCTCCAAAGAGGAGTACCGAAAACATCCACACACTAAAAAAACAGCACTGCAGCACATAATGGCACATGAAGTAGAACTAGTTACTGTGTAATGCACCCACTTACCCAAATCCCGATCTCTATCATGGTTACAGCGGCATCACAGAGACAAATCGTAATACCGGAAACAGGATGCAACTCAAACAGAAGCGGTCGACACAAAACAAAGGAGACACATTATGCAAATAACTCGGAGCTACAGGTAATGGAAGGAATGTTCCGAAAGTGCAGACCTCCAAGACTGGCTATGAAAATAAATAGCCGTATAAATTTTTCGCAAATGCGAACAAACATACTTAACAAACCTATCTGTTTCAGTGTATCTAAACTTGTTTGGACCACATAATGATATTACTAAATGTGTCTGTAACTATCATGGAAGTTCCAAAAATGCAGTAAACTTATTGGAACAGTGTAACATGTCTCTACATTCTTTATTTCAGGGCATAACATACACTTAAAAAGTAAACAAAGCTCCACAATAACCATGTTACAAGTGCATTAAGCCACTTTGAAGGTGGTATCTAATGGGGAATTAATGCATGGTTGGATCATTGGAGGCACTCGGCCTTCGGCATCATGCCACATGCATTAATTCCCCATTAGATACCACCTTCGTAGTGGCTTAATGCTTACATGTATAGCTTATTCCTGATGTATATAGAATTTATAGGTATGTCACTATTGTGCTCGTGACTAGCTCTATATTATGGTATCCACTGTACAATGTATGTCAATTTTGATACTATTCTGCACTGTCGTCTGTACATTTGTGCTGCTTATTGTACCATTTACGACCCTAGGTCAACCCTGAAAAAGGGACTGTAATTGTCTCAGCGATCTTACCCGGGCACCAAAACTCAAATAAATAAATAAATTATAAGCCTCATGGCAAGTCAGATCAAGTCAATCAACCTGACGGTCTATTCTAGTGGTCTCAAAAGCAGGAGTATTTGTAAGCAGAAAAATATTTTATTATACACTTTTTTTAGTAGCAATGTATTTCTGACAAAAACAGGAATATATCCATTTTTCTTTTCATTGTATTTTACTCCTAAACTAAGATACGTGGCTTTGAAGTGAAAAGTCCTTGTTCTCTGGCCATGCCCACTTTGAATAAATTAAGCATTTTGGTGAGGTGCTGGTCTGTTTACCATCAGATGTGTGCCAACACCCTACTAATTAATACATTTATGATATGCATTCTGTACGTAAAGTCAGAAAGTAACCTGGAGGTAAGGGATTTCTAAAAATGGCCAACGGTGGCCATCTTTAATGACCTGAGTTATTGATAAAATCCACCCTTTAAAAACCCACGCAAGAAATACAAATATACTGAGGCTGAATCTAATCATGTTAGAAATGTATTTATACTAACAACAAAAAAAAAAAATATGTGATGAAAGTTCTTGCTGACTAACAAAGACCGCTACTTTTAAGATCAGAAAATCACTGACAGAGTAGTCTGTTGTCTCTTGTCAAGGTAGAAGGGCAGCTCGTGTGAAAGTGGGACGGGGAATGTAAAATATTGTAATAACCGCTTTAATTTTCTAAACTTTCACTTATGTAAGGGCAATGATGCCCCTCTTGGAACCACACTTCTTGGCAGTTTAACAACCAGCTGGTTTAAGAGGTTGAGGTCTGTCTTCTGGCCCTCATCTCCTGTAGCCAGTCATCAGCCCCCTGTAACTGCCCTCTGTGTTGCGCATGATCACTTTATTACCGTGCCTCTAGTGGGAACTCCAGGTTAAATGTAGGATTCTAGACGCCTAAATCAACATCAACCAAGAAAAGGCAATTCTAGCTACAAACAAGTCTAACCATTGCAGTCTAAAACCATTCTGCTAGCTACCTCTGAATACATACAGTAATTCACATTAATACTACATGTATTTTTAAAGGTTGCAGTTCACTAGTGAATGCCTCTCCCAAAAACGCAAGAGTTCCACAAAACCACAAAATGCCTAACTGAGAAACCTTTCTGGAGTCCAACCAAAAAGATGCTAGTACATAATTCCCTTTCTTGTATGGATTCAGCACAGTCACCAAAGAGGCATTTGCTGTACCACAAAACAAAAGAGCTAGAACTAATTATGTACATTAAAAGGTAATGTACACATGCACTGCAAAATCCCAATCCCTAAATCCTCCGAAATGAAAAGCAGGCATTTATACTTTGACCAGTGAGCCTCACATCCATCGTGGGTGAGCTAATGGAGACTATCCTGAAGGAGAGGCTGGTGGCCCTCCTAGAGGCCAAAGGACTACAGGACAGCAGACAGCATGGCTTCATATGGGGAAGATACTGCCAAACCAGCCTGGTGGAGTTCTATGACTGGGTAACTAGGCAACTGGACAGGGGCCATGCAGTGGATGTCCTGTATCTGGACTTCAGTAAGGCATTCGACTCGGTGCCGCATGGAAAGCTGGGAAGTAAGTTAGTAGGCACAGGGGCGGGTGCAAAGCTGGTGAGATGGGTAGGTAACTGGCTTCAGGGAAGGCAACAGAGGGTGGTGGTGGGTGGGGAGCTCTCACACCTAAGGGTAGTGACGAGCGGTGTTGCACAGGGCTCGCTGTTGGGACCAGTGTTGTTTGGGATATTCATTGCAGACATATCATGGGACATCAAGAGCAAGATCAGTCTGTTTGCTGATGATACCAAGGTATGAGCGGTGGTGGATTACCTAGGGGGATGGCAGGGGTTGCAGGATGATCTGGCAAAGCTTGAAACCTGGTCAGACACCTGGCAACTGGGCTTTAATGCCAAAAAGTGCAAGGTGCTGCATTTTGGGATGAAGAACCCAAGGAGGAGTTACCAGCTGGGGGGAGTGCAGCTAGCCCAGACAGAGGAGGAGAAGGATCTGGGGGTGCTCATTACAGGGTCAATGAACAACTCAGCGAAATGTCGGAAGGCAGCTGTAAAGGCCAACAAAATGCTGGGTTGCATTGCAAGGGGTATATCCTCAAGAAGGGAGGACGTGATTCTGCCACTGTATAGGTCATTAGTTAGACCGCACCTGGAGTACTGCGTGCAGTACTGGCGCCCGTATCTGAAGAGGGACATTAAGTTACTGAAGGGGGTACGGCACAGGGTGACAATGATGATCAAGGGGCTGGGGGATTTATAAGAGAGGAGGTTGAGGGAGCTGAACATGTACTCACTGGAGAAGAGGAGGGACAGGGGGCATGATTGAAACCTTTAAGTACATGAAAGGAATAAACAAGACAGGTACAGAGGGGCTGTTCAAGGAAGGGGAGGGACACCGGGGGCCATGATATGAGACTGGAGGGAGGAAGGTTCAGGAGGGAGATGAGGAGACACTTTTTACAGAGAGGGTGGTGGCTGGGTGGAATGTTACCTGCAGAAGTGGTATCCAGTAGAACAGTGGACTGCTTCAAAAGGGGATGAGACAGGACAAGGGGGAGGGTTAATGAAGGGGAAGGGTGGAAGAGAGGGGCAGCTGCAGAAAAAGGGGTGCTAGCTGCACATTCGAGCAGACTTGATAGACCTCTAGGCCTTTATCTGCTGGCTAATTTCGTATGTTCGTAACAGTCTGTCTGTGGACAAGCAGCATATATTATATGTATATGGCAACTACACTGTAAACAGACAGTCATGAAAATGATCTCTGGTGGGCTAGACTGTGGCACAATACAATGTATTCAGGAAACTACATATTTATTTTGAAATATCCAGTTGTCTTTCCCATGGTTTATAATACATTGTTGTGCCAGTCTGTTCATGAAAATTGGTGTTGTTAAAGACTTCTGGCCTCAGAATTAATTTATGACTTTCCATTTCTTTTCCATTACAGCAGGCTTTGATTTTATGTAAGTTCTGTTGACTGGAAAGGAGGACTGGGCAATTCTGCCTATTTTCAGCCTCGTCCCGGGGAAGGAGGGTACAGAGGGAAACCAACTGAAAGAGAACCAGATCAAGCTGTTGGTGATATTTTAGTGAATGGGGGAAATTTGACCAGAACATCGGGGAAATCCCCCTGCTCTTTTCAGGGGCTTTGCTGCTTCCTGTTTGGAAGATGGAGGTACCTGGCATTGTGGAGGAGGATGATATGGAATCCCAGGTGGGGAAGACTGCTTCCCTCCCTCATTTGGAGGACTGAGGAAGCTTCTGTCAGTTTGATGCCTGACCCTGGGCCTGGGCCTGGGCAACTGGCCCAGGACGATGTTCCCCTACATTCTGGTCTGAGATGTACAATGGATGGGATCACCTCACAGAACTCAATGGACATACTTATTTGAGGAAAAGTTGTACTGGATGGCAGTTGGACATCGGACGGTGCTGTTATGTTCCAGGGCAATACAAGTCTGAATATGTCTGAAGCAAAATTACTGGATGCAGGGAGCCCTGAGCTGGAACAAGAGGAAAGGCCATCAGCTGACTGTTTAACAGATGCAGAACTCCATTTAGAACAGGAGCTGCAGAGGAAAAAGTTCACTCTCCAACAGATTCTAGAGGAAGAAAAAAATGCTCCAGAAAAAATGGATTTGCCCGCACTTAGAGGCTCAAGGAACTCCTGTTTGTTGACTCAGCTCCGGTAATTGAAGTGGTGGTTTCTCTGGTTCAGGTAGCTAACCCACATGGCCATGATAGTTCCCCTTCAAAGAACATGCTTCCAAATGCCTAGAAACATTCACAGGTGACATCAGTGACGGTGTCAACCGCAACAGTTGATGCTGATGTTAAATACCCTGCTGTGCTTCCTGAGGGGCTGAGTGCACTGGCCGCCCGCTATGACACTGAGCAGGAGGCAGGTGCCAGCTCCCTCGACTGATCTTCCTACCTGTTTGCTGCAGCTGCACCAGCTAGTGTTGTTCAATACCGGAGCCACAGGGAGTAGTGAAGAGTTTGGAGGTGGTGGAGATACTGCATGGGAAAAAAAGGTGAAGCAAAAACATTTACTTGCATCTACTACTGGTGTATACGATGCTTTGCTGAAGGCTGCATGGGAATGGGACAAAGATGGTAAGGGTTGGAGCCCAGGCTCTTCTCTCATATGCTGTGGGCCAAACCCTATTGAAATACCTACTGAATTAGAAAATAAATGGGGCTGTGAAAGTACATTCTGTGTCACCTTGTGGTGATGGTCCTATTCCAGTAAACAGCCTAGCTCTCCGAACCTGAGGACTGGTTCTCCCCTCAAAATAAGCAGCAGGATGGGTTACTGACATTGCAGGTCCAGATATTGTTTCAATGGCTAAAGAAGTTTCCCTAGAAGTGCCCGATTCTTTCCAGTTCTCTAAAGACCCAATCCTGTTTACAACTACTACAGAAGGCTCTTCCTCACTTTATGACGTTCCCCCTGCTCATCCAGTATCTGAAGGTATAATCACTGTTTGAAGAGGGTTGTCCTCTGCCACCCCTGCACCAAACATAGACCATCTGGTGAACTGATACAACCTGTTTCTTGTTCCACAGGGTGCATCTGCTGAGAGGTTCTCCCTCTCCCAGACTCCAAACTGGATATTGAGGACTCAGATTCTGAACTTTTACAACACTTCCAAACTTTTAGAGATTCTGGCAAGACTGCTATAGGCCCCGCTTCACCTCCACTGGGTCCTCAGGCTGATGAAATACCTGGTACTTCTAGAGGCCAGTCAAAATCTCACTCCCCTCCCAAGCATAAGAAATACTCAGACTTTTAAAATCTTCAGCAGAGCCTGTTGAGTGCAGGAACGCAGTTAGACTCATATAAGGAAAGCATGAACGACATTTCGGATAGGGTGTTTGTGGCACGTATTTTACTGAAGAAGGAAATGCGATTCTTTGCTTCAGATATTTTTGCAGTAATTCACTCTGTCAGAGATACTTATTATGACATAAACTTTAAATCTCCCACTGGGCTTGACAGATTCTGGAAGAAGTGTGCTGCTTTAAAACATACTCAGAGCTGGGCACCCTTTGTAGCAATTCCCCCTCACAAAGCCTTCTGTGAAACTTTTTAAAAATGAAGGGGTTAATACGGTTGACATTCTTTACTGACTGAAGCAGCCTTGTATAGTATTGGAGAATCTGGATCCCACAATTGACATGAAAGTTATCTGGATGGGGGGTATCAAGGTCAGATTACTGCACTCAGAAGTGGGAAACCAACATCTTCTACATTGCTTCTTCCGGGGAGAGACGGGGGTGATATTTTACCCAGGCCAGCCTAAGGCCTGTTACAGATGTGAAGCAACATCCCACCTTAGCTCTTCCTGTGACAAAGTACGATGCAGGCTCTGCTCAGAGTTTGGTCATCTCAGCTCACAGTGTTGGAACGTCATGAGGTGCAATCTCTGTGAGGAACCAGGTTATTCGTACAGGTCTTGCCTTTGGGCGGCCCATAAGAACACAATTTCTACATAGAAACATAGAATCTGTCAGCAGATAAGGACCTGATGGCCCACCTAGTCTGCCCTATTTTCCCTACCTATAGTGTCGCCACAGACCATAGTCTGTCTCCCCACCCCACGAACGAACATAAATTGTGCTCAAAGAGAAGAACCAAAAAAAGATGAGATGCCCCCACAAAGACATCACAATCTACTCCAGCCCCAGAGGTTTCCGTCACTGACTATGAACAACCAAGCTCTCCTTACCTACATCTACTCAGGAGGAGAAGAATGAACCACAGGCAGTTCTAGACATGAACATGAATGGACAGCAGGAAATTCAAGACACGGTTGTACAACATAAGCCTCAAGAGGACCACCATGCACTGGTAGATGTCTCTCCTGTTGTAAGGGATCCTATACTTATCCAAGAGATTCTGGCACCTCTTTCTTCAGTTCAGCTATAATTCCCTGATTCTGGTATGAATCTTGAAACAGCTTCTATGGATCTGCCTGGTACAACAACCACAATGATCACTCTGGAAAAAGTGATGGCAGCTTCTATGCCACCTCCATGGATCCCTGTAACAGAAACTCTTTAAGTGGTGACCAGGAAGCAACATACTAGGGGGTAGCCCAAATTTAAGCTGATGAAAGGAAAAGTCGACCCCCTTCAGAACAAGTATGACAGTCTATGGAAAAGGAATGACTGGGGAGAAATTAAAGAGTAATTGGATGGGTCCTCGGTTGCCTCTTCCCAACATGACCCATCATCTGAAAATGAAGGGGGAATTTCAGACCTGCAAAAGTGTAAGAGAAAATCAAAGCTCAATGGTGTGAAGAAAAAAAACAGTGTGGGGGGAGCCTTCTGTTTTTTTCTTTGTTATATGTATGGGGGAGCCAATCCACAATTTCCAGTTGGGTACTTTAAATGTTAACGGCATAAAAAATGCTACGCACCTGATGGTCACCTTTTCTATCTTTAAAGATTCTGCATGTGACATTGTGTTTTTGCAAGACACCAGGCTGCGTTATTGTGGGACAGTTCACAAAGCGCAGAACCTTTGCCCTTATGGCGCCTCCTACTGGTCGATAGAAGAACACTGGTGTGTTGGGGTTGTGACATTTTTCAGTAGTTGGTCATTAACTTTGGCAAGACTTGTAGATTTGGCTCCAGGTTGTGTCCTCCTGTTGCATGTTAAGTATCAAGGCATGGATCTCCAGTTTATTAATACATTAGCCCCACAATTGAAAGCAGAGAGGGTGGAATTATTTAAGCTGATATAGCCCTTTCTATATACTACAAAAAAGGTCATACTAAGGGTGATTTTAAAGGAGCACTGTCAGCTTTACCCCTCCGTTTTTGTTACTCTCTGCGCAGTGTGCTTTTGGCACACATCTAGATAATTAGCATTGCAGACTAACCCCTTGGACATAGAAATTCAGTACAAATACCTGATTTATAAATATTTAGTGAAGTTCGTCTTTCCCTCTGGCTGTCCATAATGCCACTGAGACCAGAAGCATAACCCCACTGAAGATGCGCACCAGGACCGAGCACAGTCACAAAGTAGCATTTTATGCCAAGCCTGCTTTAAGAACATGCTGCCCATATAAACTTCCACCTCGCAAACTGCTCCTGGTAATTTAAAATTAAAACCGAGCCCTGTGTGGCTTGCAATTTACTTTTTAAAACTGGTGATATAATCCCGCGCATGCTTGCAATAAAGATGCGTGGAGATCCCGCACATGCGGAAGAGTGTGCCACCCTTGCGCATATGCGGGATTTCGGCACTGGTTTTAAAAAGTAAATTGTGAGCCTCGCAGGGCTTGGTTTTAATTTTAAATTACCAGGAACAGTTCGCAAGGTAGATGTTTATCTGGGCAGCATGTTCTTAAAGCAGGCTTGCCATAAGATGCCACTTTGTGACTGTGCTCCATCCTGGCGTGCGTCCTCAATGGAGTTATGCTTCCGGTGTCAGTGGAGTTATGGATGACCCGAGGGAAAGATGAACTTTGCTAAATACTTATATATCAGGTATTTGTACTGAATTTCTACGTCCATGGGGTTATTCTGCAGTGCTATTTACTTAGGTGTGTGCCAAAAGGCACCAAGCACAGAGATTAACAAAAACAGAGTGGTAAAGCTGACAGTGCCCCTTTAATTGTGGGTTGGCTACCTCGGATAGGGGGTATATACCTCCAAAATGTATTGTGACTAATTTTTCTGAAAGGCATGATCAGCAAAGCTGACTTAACAGATGCTGCCTGTTCGTCTGGAAATCAGGGGATTTATACAGTTTTTTAAGGGGACCCTGTCCACATGGATATACTATATTTTCTGTTCTCCATACTGAATGTCACTCACACCCAAACAATCCCATTTGAAACCACCGACCATAGGATGGTGCAGGTCCAGTTTGGCGATCAATCCACTCGATAATTTGGCCCAGGACAGAGAAGACAATGTTTCTTTGTTAGAGAATGAAAAGGTACAACATAAGCTGACTCACTTTACTGAGGCCAGGAAATCTACCTGAATCTTGTACAGCTCACTGGCGGAATAGCCGGAAGACTTCAAAACAGATTTGATGTTTTTTTTCACCACACAGGGGAGAAGCTGACCCAGACCCATTATTTTTCATATCTAATGCCAGACAGCAGTTCCAAAAACTGCTTTCTTTATCTGTCACTAATGGACATGATTTCTCGGCTCAAATAGCTGTTTTGGGAAGAAAAAAAAGAAAGGTATCCTGGCAATCCCAGCAGCTAGAGTCATTACTGATGGAGCACAAATACAACAGTAAAGGGAGAAAGGTGAATACCAACCCTTTTGATTATAGTAAGTCACATAAAGATGCCAAAACCTTCTCACATCTGAGGGATGAGGAGAGAAATATTTCAGTAGACACCATGGCACACATGGATTTTCTGGGCAGACAGGCCCTAGCTGTTTTTGCAACACCTGTTCTGTCTGAAGTTCCTTTTGGGGAGTTTATTGGCATGGTTCTAGTTCCCAACCTTTTTGATAGTGAATTGGACAGACTACAGGCTGATGTAACCCATGAGGAGGTTTTGTCTGCAACTAGCACCTTGACCACTGGATCTGCACCGGGTTCAGATGGACTCCCAGCTGAATTTTACTAGCTAGTTGGGGAGGCCCCTGAAGAAGAACTGGCTGAACTATTTAATTATATGTGTTCCAATAATCTCATAGGGGATAGTTTATGGTTAGGCATCTTAATTTTTATTTACAAAAAAGGGAGCAAGGCAGACATCTAGAATTAGAGACCTATCAGTCTTCTCAATTCCAACCTGAAATTACCTACACACATTTTGACCTCCACATTGCTCCAGGTAGCCCCTTTTCTTGTTGGCACCTCACAGGCATGTGGTATTCTGGGGAGGTAAATACAAGATAGTATTCATTTATTATGGGAAGTGGTGGAGTGGGGGTGTCAGAGAACTGTCTCAGGCCTCCTCCTGGCACTTAATCAGGAGAAGGCCTTCAAAAACATCTTGCATGATTACTTGTTCCAGGTTCATTCCTACAGTGCTATACCCCTTAAACAGGAGTGGATTTAATAAATCCCATTGCTGCATGGAGCACTTGGGTGGCTGTTTTTTCAAAGTTCTCCACAGAGGATAAGGCCCGTAACTCGGCTCATAGATATACAGATACATAGAATTCGATGGCAGATAAGGACCACCTGGCCCATCTAAATCTGCCCATTTACCCTACCCCAAAGAGTCCTTTGTCTACCCTTTCCCTGTTATTGCTAGGATGTCCCATACATTTTTTAATGCCTTCACTGTTTGCACCCTAACAACTTCCTTGGGGAGGCTGTTCCATGCATCCACCACTCTTTCAGTGAAGAAGCACTTCCTTACATTCCTAAAGTCTACCTCCCTCTAGCCTCTTATCATGACCCCTTGTTTTCCCCCCCGGGCACTATTAAAACCTCTGAGGTTTTTAAAAGTCTCTATCATATCACCCCCTCTCCCTTCTCATATCCTGCGAATACATGTCCAGGTCTGCTAGCCACTCCTCATATGTATTCAGGTGCAGCCCCTGCACCATCTTTGTAGCTCTCCTTTGGACGGCCTCCAGTTTGTCTATATCCTTTATGAGATGAGTCCTCCAGAACTGTATGCAGTATTCCAGATGAGGCCTCACCAGTGCTCTGTAAAGTGGCATCATCACTTCCCTCTTTCAACTGGAGATGCATCTCCCTATACACACCAACATTCCGCTGGCCTTCCTTATCACTTTCTCACACTGTCTGGCCATTTTTAGATAATCTGTTATAATCACCTCCAAGTTCCCTTTCCTGCTTGGTGGGTGTCGGCACTCCCCCCCCCCCCCCAGAATACTGTTGCCTTGGGTTCCCGCACACTAGGTGCATAACATTTTTAGCATTAAATTTCAGCTGCCACCCCCTCGACCATTCCTCCAACTTACGTGATCTCTTCTCATCCTTTCCACCCCCTCTGGAATACTGACTCTATTGCAGATCTTTTAGACATCTGCAAATAGACATATCTTCTCCTCCAGCCCCTCTGCATGTCACTTATGAATACATTGAAGAGGACCGGCCCCAGCACTGATCCATGGGGCACCACGCTTGTTGCTTCCCTCTCCATGGATTGAGCTCCATTCACTTCCACTCTTTGTGTCCTGCTACTCAGCCAATTTCTAACCCAGTTCACCAACCCTAGGATCCTCAACTTCTTTATTAGCTTTCTATGTGGAACAGTGTCAAAGGCCTTACTAAAATCGAGGTAGGCCACATCCACCACCCCTCCCTGGCCTACCACTCTGGTTACCCAATCAAAGAAGTCTATCAGGTTTGTTTGGCAAGACCTACCTACCATGAAACCATGTTGCTCTGGATCCTGCTGCCTGCTGGATTCCAGGTACTCCACTATCCTTTCCATTAGCAATGCTTCCATCAATTTCCCCATCACTTAGGTGAGGCTGAACGCCCTGTAATTTCCTGGCCCCCTCCCTACTCCCATCCTGTTGAATAGGGACATTTGCCCTTCTCTAATTCACCGGGACCTCCCCTGTCTCTAATGATTTATTGAATAATTCTGCCAGAGCATCTCTTCACTCTTTTAGTATTCTTGGGTGAATGCCATCTGGCCCTGCTACCTTGTCTATCTTCAGTTTTTCAAGCTCCTTTAGGACCCTCTCCTTTGTAAATGGGCTGGTGTCTACCCCCTGACCCTGTATTTCTTTTTCTCTCAATAGTGGCCCCCCCTTCCTTCCTCCATAAATACTGAGCAGAAGTACTTATTCAGGATTTCTGTTTTTCCCCCTGTCTTCCTCAGCCGAACTTTCTCCCTCCCTTTTAAGCCTCACTGTCCCTCCCCTAGTCTTTCTTTTTTCACTAATGCATCTAAAAAAAGGTCTTGTCCCCTTTCTTAATTGACTGGGCTATCCTTTCTTCTGCTTGTGCTTTGGCCTTTCTAACTACTTTTCCGGCCTCCCTTAGTTTCCTTTTATAAAATGGGCACAAAAAATTCTATATCCTGATTGGCTAATCAGCAGTCTTACCTGTGTCCTTATACAGCCATATCATGCCAACCTGCACTACATACCAACTGATAGCCCTGCCACACCTAGAAATCACAATCCTGCACTGCCCAAACCACTTTCTAAACATTCGAACTATCGCAAAGCGGCAGTTACAGCACGGCATTTCACGCGTTACCAATACCTCAGAAAATGCCACAACGAAATCAGCAGATGCGCGTGCTGCACGAATGCGTCCTCAAACTGAATCCACAGACTTGTCCTTCCATAGACTGTTTCACCTACCAGTTAGTGACATTTAAAAACATATGGACAAACTTTTCTTTACTACAGCAGAGCGAGCGGTTCGGATGATTTTTCAAGCAAGAAATCAGCAGATGTGCGTGCTGCACGAATGCGTCCTCAAACTGAATCTACAGACATGTCCTTCCATAGACTGTTTCACATACCAGTTAGTGAAATTTAAAAACATATGGGCAAACTTTTCGTTACTACAGCAGAGCGAGTGGTCCGGACAATTTTTCAAACAAGTCTAAGCAGTATCTACGGTGGCTGACAAGGGACACGCTTGCTCTTAATGAGCAGCCGCTGGTTCTCAAAACGGCTTTTCTGTCCACTCCAAGGCACCCTTCAGGAAATGGGCATGTGGTTGCAATAATTGTAAATATACTGGCCATCAAAATCAAACACTGACTGTCAAAAACCGGCAGATTGTTAAGCACCAGAGACACCCTATTATGACAGACAAAATCAAATGACGATGTGGAAGAGAACCTCAGCAGTCTCCGTGTGTGTGTGTGTGTGTGTGTTTCTGTATGTGTGGGGCAGGGGGGGGGAACACCACCCTAAATGCCCTATAGTGCCTATCAAATGATTCAGAGATGCCCTCAATACAGGGACTATTTTACTCATTCAGACATTAAAACCTCAAGTTTTAAAAAGTGTTTGCTTTTTTTTTACTTTTTTTTTTCTTAAATACTACCTTAATAGGGCCCATTTTATAAGCGGAATAAGACACTCCGAGGTGTGGTTTATGGCCTGATAAGAGCACTTCCCAGGTGCTAAAGGCACTCGGCGCAAGCGCCTCGTGCCTTATTACACACCAGGGGTGTGCTCTTATCAGGCCATAAACCACACCTCGTCGTGTCTTGTTCCTTATATATACTAACCTATCCCCCTCTCCCTATGTTTCTCAGTATTTTCTAAATGCCTTCCTTTTCTCTCTCTCTCTCGGCTACTTTCTTAGAGTACCATAGTGGTTTCTTCATTCTCTTATTTTTAATTATTTGCCTGATGCACATTTTAGTAGCTTCATCTACTGCAACCTTTAGATTTGCTCATTGCTTGTCCACAACCCCCCCCTCCCTCCCTGTAATGCTTTCTCTAGACATTCCACAATCCTTGCAAAATCGACTCTCTTGAAATCCATGATTTTTACCCTTGTGTGGCTGGGTTCCTCCTCTGTTTCTACAGAAAACAACACCATGCATTGATCACTGGACCCTAGATGGTTGCCTGCCCGCACATCTGTAACTCCTTTCCCCCTGGTGAGCACTAGGTCCAGAATAGCTCTCTCCCTGGTGGGATCCATTGCCAGCTGCTTGAGCTCTGCCCCTTGTAGAGCTTCCAGGACAGCTCTGCTCCTTGCTGTGGCTGCGATGTGTGTGCTCCAATCGATGTCTGGCATACTGAAGTCACCCATAACTAGTACGTTTCCCCTAGCCGTCATTTTGTATATGGTTTCCACAAGCTCCTTGTGTACCTCCTCCCCTGTCTCAAGGGCCTGTAGACCACTTCTACCCATATTGCTACCCCCTTTCCTGACTCCAGTGCTATTCACAGAGCCTCCGCCCCTACCTGACCCCCCTGTATCCCTGTTGCCTTATATCTCTCTCTAATGTACATAGCCACTCTTCTCCCCTTTTTTCCCACTCCTGGAATAGGTTATACCCTGGTATTCCTAAGTGCCAGGCATGTTTCTCTGAGAGCCATGTCTCCGTGACAGCCACCAGGTCCAGCTCTGCCTCCATCATTAAGAAGGCCATCAGGTCTAGAATTTTGTTTGCCAGGCTACAGGCATTAGTACACATGCCCCCCCCCCCACCAAGTTTGGCATCCCTTCCTTTTAGCGTTCTCATTTTTGTCCTTGTTCAGTTCTTTTCTGTTGCCACTCTTAGATTGGGTTCTACGACCACTCTTAGTGTTACCGCCCATCATTTCCTGCCTGCTGTGTGACATAACTGCTTTCGGAGGGGTGAAGGTCAGATACCCCTCCTTATTGGGGTCCTCCGCTTCAGCTTCCCTTGATTCTAGTTTAAACACCTGATAGTGACATCAAACCTTTGCCCCAGAGCCCGTACTCCTTCTCTTGTCAGGTTCAGGCCATCATACCTTAAGAACTTCCTTTCCCAAAAGTCTCCCCATGCTCCAATGAAGTAGTATCCTTTCATAGAAACATAAACTTTAATTGCAGATTAGGACTGCTTGGCTCACTTAGTTTGCCCATTTCCCTACCTACTGGATAAGCTGAAGATTCTAGTTAACCAACAGCCGACTTCCTCCTACCTACCACTAGAACTGCCTTATGTTTGTCCCATGTATTCTTGAATTCCCCCACTGTTTTAATTTTTTTTAATACTCTATTTTATTCTCAGGATATCACATACTTTACAGTACCACATAATACAAGTATAATGTAACAGCTGTTTAAAAAAAGAAGAAAAGGAAATATTCCAAGGAGGCAGTTCTTCATGACTTAAGTTGACAAAGTTAACAATATCATAGGTCTAGTATCAGCAGTTCCATTAAAAACTCAGTATATTATTACTTTAATTAAATAAGGTATACACAATTAGTTGGAGGAGAAACCAGAGGAGAACCACCACTAAATTTAATCAACGGCTCAACTGTTTATTTACCCCATATTTCCCAACATCCACCTCCCCCTGGGTCTACAGTGGAAAATAAAATAATTCCAACAAAGATGTAGTATCTTATAATTCATAGTATGAAGGAGGGGTCCCTTTCCATAATATACAGCACCCATGGTCTCCAACGAAGGTCAGATTGGGACGTCATTCCCTTGGTGCCTGCAATCAGACATTCTAAATGGTGCACGTAATTCAAAATAGAATGCCATAAAACAAGAGTCGGGGGTATGGGCTGGTGCAAAAGGCGAGTAATAGCCTTTTCTGCTGTTAAAAGGTAGGTATATATATCATGTCCCTAGGGGACAATTTGACACCTACTGGGGGTATAGATAATAGGACTAACTCGAGGGATAAAACCACAGATTGGTTTATTAAAATCTGAAGGGCATTCCCCCCCACTGTTTCTGACTCTACGATATCCTCAGGAAGGCCATTCCATGCATCCACAACCATCTTCCTGAAAAAATACTTCCTCACATTACCTCTGAGCCATCCCCCTTCTATCTTCAAATTGTGTCCCCTTATTCTTGCATGTCACTTTTTCTGAAAGATGCTACCCTCTTGGACTTTGTTGATTCCCTTGAGGTACTTGAAAGTTTCTATCATGTCCCCCCTCTCCCTCCTTTCCTTGAGGGTATACATATTAGGCTCCTTTAGTCTCTCATTGTATGTCTTCTGGTGCAGACCCTGCACCATTTTGGTTGCCCTCCTCTGGAGGGCCTCCATCCTGTATATGTCCTTCCAAAGATGGGGTCTCCAGAACTGAATGCGTACTCCAGATGGGGTCTCACCAACTGTCTGTACAGAGGGATAACAACTTCCTGTTTTCTACTGGTGATGACTCTCCCTATGCATCCCAGTATCCCCTCCAACCCTCCTTACTGCCTTCTCACATTGCTTACCCACCTTTAGGTCATCTGATATAACTACCCCGGTCCCTTTCCATTTTTGCTGTTGTTAGCATCTCACCCCCCCCATTGTGTACTCTTCCCCTTGGTTTCTGTTTCCCAGGTGCATTACTTTGCATTTCTTTGCACTGAATCTAAGCTGCTATACATGTGACCATTCCTCCAACCTTGCCAAATCCCTTCTCATCCTTTCCACCCCACTCTGTGTATCAACCCTGTTGCAGATCTTAGTGTCGTCTGCAAAGAGGCACACTTTTCCTTTCAGTCTCTCTGCAATGTCACTTATAAATACATTAAAGAGGACCGGTCCTAGTACTAAACCCTGCAGTACCCAGCTAGTAACCCCTCCCCTTTCTTCACAGTGGACTCCGTTTACTATTACCCTCTGTGTCCTGTTGTTCAGCCAATGTTTTACCCAGGCTACCACCTTGGGACCCACTCCCAGGCTGGCTAACTTGTATATTAATCTTTTGTGTGGGATTGTATCAAATGCCTTGCTAAAGTCTAGGTAGGCCATGTCCATAGCCCCTCCATGGTCTACTACTACTTTGGTCACCCAGTCAAAGAAATCTAATAGATTCATGTGACATGACCTTCCTGCTGTGAATCCATGCTGCCTTGGGTCCTGTGCCCCGCTGGCCTCTAGGTACTCAACAATTCTTTCCTTCAGAAGTGATTTCATCATTTTCCCTACCACTGAGGTCAAACTAAGTGGTCTGTAGTTTCCTGCCTCTGCCCTGCTCCCACTTTTGTGAAGTGGAATTACATCCACCCTTCTCCAGTCCTCAGGTACCACCCCATCCTCCCATGATTTGTTAAAGGGGATAGTCAGTGGTGTCACTAGTTCTGCTCTTAGTTCTTTAAGAATTCTGGGGTGAATCCTGTCAGGCCCCACTGCTTTGTCCACCTTCAGTTTTAAGAGTTCTTTCAGACCCTTTCTTCTGTGAATGGTCTGGTATCGACCCCCCAACCTCCCATCCAGAGTGTTTCTCTTGTTTGGTTTAGGTACCTCCCCCTCCTCTTCTTTTGTGAATACTGAGCAGAAGTATTCATTCAGTATCCCTGCTTTTTCAATGTCACCCTCTGCCTAAATTCCCTCCCCTTTATTAAGCCTCAGTAGCCCTCCCTTGGTCTTTCTTCACTCCCTAATGTACCTATAAAAGGTTTTATCCCCCTTCTTAAAAGAGTTGGCTATCTTTTCCTCAGTTTGGGCCTTTGCTATTTTGACTGCCTTCCTGTTTCCTTCTGCTTTAACTGATATAGTTCTCTGTCCTGCTTCTTCTGTATTTCCTTATATTTCCTGAATGCTATCCTTTTCTCCTTAACCTTCCCTGACACCTCTTTTGAGAACCATAGTGTTTTTTCCCTTTGCTTTACACAAAGGCTTGTTGCCTCTGTGATGGCAGTTTTAATTTCTCTCCATCTTTCGCCTGACAACAACTCCTTAACTACATGTTAAATTCCATGATTTCCTTGTTCCTTATCCTTTGTGTGCTACCTCCTTTGCCCCACATGGGATGGACCTTGGAGAATGCTAGGGAGGATGACTGAATGGCCAAAGCAATCCCCTAGCTTAATTAGGTTCTGCTTGGCCTCCTCCCCTGACTGGCTTGCCCGGTCATTCGTCCCCAGGTTTACCATGGTTGTGATGGCTCCATAAAGAATTTGTTTATTATATTTGGCCTCTATAGGCTTCAGCAATGGTCTGACTTGCCCCCATATAAGTTATTAAATCTTTTTCAGCCCAATATAGTCACATTTTGGCTTTGGTTAAGAAAATGTTATAATGAGATTTCTCAAAAAGATTTTCAGAAAAGGTAAGACCCAGATAGCAGTAGTTCACCACCTCTAGGGACAAAGAGTCAATCTTCCATTGGTATTTGGGGCTGGACCCTCCAAAAATCAAAACCTTTGATTTCTGAGTATTAATACTTAAAGCCAATTTTTTTGCATGCTGAGCTAAGATAGTAAGCTTCTTTTGCAGCCCAACGGAAGAGAGAAAGGAACACCAGGTCATCTGCATATGCCAAGGCTGGACAAGGGGTGGCAATAATTTTAGGAGAATCCAAGTCTAAATTTATTAATGCAACCAGAAGGTCATGCATGTAAACTGAAAAGAGCAGCAGTGCTAACATATAGTCCATCTTGATTTAAAAAAATTGCCTCACAGGGGCTTACTGCATTAAGAAAAGAAAGTTGTCTGCACCTCTGTTAGTAGGGAATTTGTCTGATAAATGACAAACTGGCTGCATAGATAAATCTACTGTACAACGCTGCCCATACTATGTCCGATGAGACCTCCATTAAAGTGGAAAGGGGAGTCAGACATGGGTGTTCTCTTACCCCTCTCTTATGTGTGTTTGGAATGGACTCTCTACTTACAAAAAAAAATCAGCAAATCCCTGGAAATCTTAAGTATTACCTCTGCAGATCATCTTGCATTTTCCACTTTGCTGGCTTATGCCGACGATGTCTGCCTATTGCTCAGGGATGTGGAATCCATGCTGCATGCAGTGGACATTATTAAGTTGTTTTCTAGAGTTGCAGGGGCAAGAGTTAACTTACACAAAAGTAAAGATCTGGCCTTAGGACTCTTCCAACAACAAGCTCTGGATACCATTTTAGGGACTGAGATTGGGACTGACCCAGTAACAATCCTGGGAATTCAATCTGGTTCAGGGGACAGGGCCACTGGGAATTGGGAAGCGAAGTTGGCCATGGCAGAATATAACGTTTCAGAATGGAACAAATGGCTTATGTAAATCCAAGAGAGTGTTTATGTGCAAGACTTTTCTAGTCCCTATTTTTCTGTATATCAGCTTTGCATCCCTGCCCCCAAATCAGGTTTTACAGTGTTTCTAGACCACTGTACGGGAGTCATCTAAACTCTGTTAAAAGGAACCAGGCCACCTAAAGAACTGTGTGTGGGGGGGGATGATACACCCCCTTGTTTTTTTCTCCTGCATTTTTTGCTCATTTTTCGAAGCCTCTCTTGTTGAGCTGTACCAAGATCTGGGTCCCCTTTGGATGTCCATGGTGTGCTTCTCCATCCTGCTGGGATATAAGGGCACATTATTTTTAAATAGTGGCAACAGAGGTTATCCTTTCTGCAGGTTTTCTCTTTCTCCCCAGGGTAAAACTATATGAATGATCATTACAGCTTTTTTTTTTTTTTTACAGATCCAATTTTTGATTTGGCTGGTGACATTCTGTCTACAGTAATTGTAAAACAACAGACTGATTCCCATATTCCAGCCAAAATGAGGGATGTAGTCTGGCTCTGTCCCCATGGGAAACTCCAGGTTCGGAATAACCACAAGCACAAAAAGGTGTCAGACCAGATCTGCCTTAGGGAATATTGCACTCAAGAGCTGAAGGCCATCCATCACTTGTTTTTTTTACTTGCCCGTATATTTCAGACTTTTGGCAGGAACTGGGACACTTCTGGAAAACACCTTTGTCTTTGAATGTTACGTATGACACTTTGGTATACTGTTCTTTTCCTGAGACTTCGTCTCTGTGGGACTTTAGCACCATGTGCATCATAATGGCTTGCCTGAATGGTGTATATGGCAGGCACGCTGCTCTTATATATTCCACCAGAAGATTATTCCTTTAAATATTTTGTGCCTTAAGGTCACAAAAGAATTAAGACTTGGGTATGCACGGGGAATTCAAATGTTTGCCACAAGCACAATTTTCTGCTCTTTGGAAAAAGATTACTTGGTCATAGTATGCGTTTTGTTCTTTTCCTAGTTTCTTTTTTTAGGCTTGGCTTTGTAAGTGTCACAGAAGAGCGCTTTATTACATGAGCACAATTTTCCTTTAGTTACTTTGTGCTAAACTTCTTTTTTGACTTATATGTTTTGGTTCAGGGGAGTGTGAAGGTCATGGTTTGAATGTCTGGATTGTTTTGGGGTTTTTTTGTATGCATGTTTTTATCAATAAAAACACCCCTATTCTTTTTGAAAAGTCATGGAATCTATGACGTCTACCTGAACAACTACCAGAACAGGCAGCCGGGACCTTGGTTTAATATCTCGATGGAAAGATGGTACAGCACCTCAGGAGTGCAGCATCCTCCCCCCCCCCAATGCTGCACTACAGTGTCAGTATTGGGCTTTTACCCCCATGCTCCTGGTGTGGGGCTAGAACCCCCAACCTTCCAATCTTCCAGCCTCAGATGCAAAGTGTGCAACCCGGTGAGCCACTGACACTGAATGTCACAAGCAAAGCACCGGGGTGGGGGTGAGGGAGCATACAACACAAAAGGTGCAATGGAAAACACAATATTTATTTATTTATTTATTACATTTTATTTACTGGGTAGGCCCTCTGGGCCCCTAAGGTCCCTTTTTCAGGGGCAACTCAGAATTAGTTACATAGAGTGAGGCATTTATACAGTACAGTACATTTTTGAACAGACAATACAAGGTCAGAGATACAGTGTTCCATGCAAGGCAGTATTACATACAGAAGGGTATTTAACTAACTAACAGAAATTCATAGCAATCACAATACTATAAGACAGGGTTTGGTTGGTTAGTGTCACGTAAATGCTTGGGTGGGTTGAGGGCAGAGGATGAACAGGAGAGGCATCGGAGGAAGAGAGGGGACTGTTCTGAGAATAACGGTTGTTCACCAGGACAGAAGCAGTGACTATGGTCCAGTGAATGCTTGCGTAGACCCTTTCGGAAATTCCCCATGGAAATAGCTAGCTGAAGGTGTCCAGGGAGTTTATTCCAAAGCCTAGAGGCAGCACAGGCAAAGGATCTGCTGCCAACTGTGGTTTTGATCCTGGGTTCTTCAAGGAGCCTTAGTCAAGTAGTACAGAGCGGCCTGCTGGAGCGTTTTGGGGGTAGTAGTCCAGCTAGAGTAGCTGGGGAGTGGTCACTGATGAGCTTATAAGTGTTACATAATAGAGGGTACTGAAGTCTGTGGCCAAAGGAGGGCCAGCAGAGCGAGGCAAGTACATTGCAGTGATGGGTCCTTGGTTCAGCATTTGTAGTAAAACGCACAATTTTGTGATATAGGGTTTGTAAGCAGTTAAAGCTCTGCTTTGCCAGTCCATGCAAAATTGGGGCAGTGTTATGTTAAGGTAGGGAGTAGGATACTCTAGGCTATTGCCAACCGGGTCACAGGTATCATTTGGGCACTAAGGCAGTGGAGCAGGCCTCGCTTTTGGTGGACATTTATGGTTACATAATCCACATGGGGTTTTAGGGTGAGTCCATGGTCCAGCACGAGGCCGAGATATTTGAAAGATTGCACCAACTCAATAGTGGAGCCTGCTGCTGTGTTGAGTGGGAGTATGAGGCTTCAATCTGGGCCTAGGGATCGTGGTCCAAACAAGACAGAATATAGTGCAGAGTAAGTTAAAAATACATTAAAAAATGCATTACAGTTGAGCGGTCATGGTACTCAGGCCGGTAGACCAGCACAACCCAATCAAAGGTGCAAAGACAGTACAATAAAATACAGCAATAAGGTGAAAGTGCAAAAACATTTCTGGGTGTGACAATGAGTCAAGGAGCAGTTTAATGAAACTCAGATTGCACAAAGAGTGCAAGAGTAGACAATGCAGAACAATACAGTGCTGCACAGGTGCAATATGAATTGAAATGGGAATACTCATTTGGAGCATATCAGTAGTATACAGACTGGGGCCTAACGGCACATATGGCTCTGAGCCAGGGGCAGGAGGGAATGAGGAATGCTAGTAAGGGGTCAGGAACAGTTGCAGACGGTTCCATGTTAAAATAGCGAAAATAAAATCGCGACTGCAATATTAGCGACTTTTTTTAATGATAATAATAGCACGCATCAACTATAGTGCTACACAAATTTAGCTACCATGTAAAAATAGCGCTTCGTCCCCTCCCTTAAGACCTTGAGGTATGCTTGATATCTCTGTAAGCTTGTTGTTTTGCTCAGATCCCAGGGCTTTAATCACTAAAAATAAAGATTTGTGAGCCCTCCCACCATAACTGTTTTTGCTCCTGCACTTTAGACAAAATATGAACTTTATTTCGAAAGTTCAGCAACCGAGGCTTCTCTCCGTGGTTTGGAAGTGGCTTCAGTGAGCAGTGCGCTCACTCAGTCATGTATGTAGTCCCATATGGAGAAGTGCCAGCTAGTTTTCTTGCAGCTGATGCACAAATAAAATGGGATCTGTACCCTCAGCTTGTTCAGGAATAACTGAAATAATGAAATTGCCGCACCTACTCAAGAGTCTCGTGATCCTCCAGCTTCTCTTCTAAAAGTAAAATCTTCTGGCGCATATCCAACAGCTCAGGTTCCATCCTATTGGCTCAATCCTCGAGGGACAAGATACAAGCTTCAGAGTCCATGATTCTTTGACTTAACAGCTCAAGAGTCAGTTTTACTGTTTTAAACACGGTGAATAATTCAAACAGCACCTCTTTTATGGTGGCTAGGTCCCTTGAAAAATTGTCGGAGGGTGACTGAATGACTAGCAACACCAGGGAACTAGATGATGGAGCATCCTCCTTAGGCTGATCAGTCCTCTGTTTCAGCTTTGTATAGGTCGCTATTTTTTACAAGTGTGAACTCAGCGTTAGTCGCCATTTATGGGCGATCGCTGAAATGAGCTAGTCGCTCATATTACAGTCACTAAAATGAAGTTGCGATTATGTAGTCACCATTTTAATGGGTAACCATTGCAGACGGGTCAGTAAAGTCAAAAAGAAGAGACCTGAGGGAGGAGAGGGAAGATGAAAAACAGACAGGGGGAGAGAGGACTTGGGGAAAAATAATACAAGAAGGAAGCTTGGCCCCCAGTGTTTTTTTTCTGGGGAGGAGGAGGGAAAGGGTGGCAGTGTTCCGAAGAGGGTAAGAGGAGGGAGGGGGAGACAGACAAACCAGAATCTGGAGGTGAAGGAGCCACAGTGGGTGAGTTACCTGATCTGCAAAGGAAGGGAAGAAGAGGGAGGAGCAAAGGGGATAGGGGTAGGTACATGGAGGGCAGTTCAAGGAAAAACGACAGAAAGAATGAAAGAGGGGGTCCAGTCTGGCAAGGGTGGACTTGTGGGCTGCGATGCAGACAATGCCACCATAGTCTGTTTCAGTTTATTTATTGTACTGGAAAGGCATGCGAGCAAAAGTTGCCCGTTTCCACAATCGTCTAGCTTAGGACAAACAAAACATGAAGGAATACAATGTACAAGGAAACTATACAGAATGGCAATAATGCAAATTACATTAATTTCAAACAAGAAAACAAAAAAATAGAAATAGAGCAAGTGCATGTTCAGGAATAAAGTGCTAAGCTGACTTGAGGTATACAAATTGTGACAGACCAGAGGACGTGGAGTAAACCTGCCCAGAAAGGGGAGGGAGGCAACATGCTGTTATTTTAGTAGGAGAACAGCATGAGTAGCCAGAGTGGGACAATCAGGGTCAAGGGCAGTTACATGCAAAGGAAAGGGAAAAGTATTTCCTGAGGTTGTGCTTAAAGGAAGCAGAAGAGGGACACTGGATAACAGCTGGGGAGGGATTGTTGAAAAGTTTGGTGCCCTTGTAGAATAGGGTGTTCTGGCCTTGAGCGGTGCGAAACAAAGAGAGGGAGAAGGAAAGGGTGGAGGACCATCTAGTGGTCTGGGAGGGGGCTGACTTAGGGAAGAGTGATTCGATGCTGTTAGGAAGAAGTCCCAAGGAAAGATTGTGAAAAAAGGTAACGATGTTGTTATTGAGTCTGTCCTCCTGAGTGGGGAGTCTGTAAAGGTCACAGTGGTGGATGTGTCTAGGGATGCCGGAGACAAAATGAATAACATTGTGGTAGGTGCTTTGGAGCCTGCAGAAATTCCTGTGGGAGAGAGAGGGGAAGAAAATTAGAGCACCGTAGTCAAATAAGGGGAGCAAGAAATTGGAGGACAGTAGCCTCTTGGATTCTGGGGTGAGGAAAGGTTTCATCCTGTAAAATGGTCCAGCCACTAATGGGCTTTCTTAAAAATCTGATTTATGTGGAGTTCAAAATTGAGGTGGCAGTCTAGTTGCAAGCCAAGGTATTTGAATTCAGTAACTCTCTCAATGGGGTTTCCGTCATTGTCGAGCAAGGAGAAATCAAAAGCTAGCGGTTTCCCAGGAGCTAGAGAAGACCATGGCTTTAGTTTTTTTCACATTAAGTACAAGTCCTTTAGATGAGAACCATGAGTGGAGACTATGAAAGTTGAGCTGTAGTTTGTTTTGTAGGGTAAAGGGGTCCTTGTCCTTGCAGAAAAGGGCAGCAGCATTATCGGCGTAAAGTAGGAGCTCAGTGTTAACGCAAATATCGGGAAGGGAGTTTACCACAAGGGAGAAGGGGACCCAGGATGGAGCCTTGGGGTACTCCATGTTTTATAGGGCAGGAGTTAGAAAGGACGCCCTTGATCACAGTCTGGTGCGACCTGTGACTTATGTAGTTGCAAAACCAGCTGGTGATGTCAGAGGAGAAATGTAGACAGGATATGGTGGAGACGTAGGACCTTGTGGTCGAAGAAATCAAAGGCTTTAGTGAGGTCTACAAAAAACTGAGCCAGTGTAAAGGCCTCCATCATTAGTTCTTTCAATGAAGTTGGTGAATTTTATCAGTGCAGTCTCAGTGTTGTGGCCGGCCTGAACCCATGCTGTGCCTCAGTCTGTAGGTTGTATTTCTTGAGAAATTCAGTGGTTTGCCTATGGAAGATCTTTTTAATAATTTTGGAGAGGGGAGTCAGGAAGGAGATGGGTCTGTAGCTGGAAACATCATCTTTGGGTCCGGATTTATGGAGGAGTTTAATAATTGCGCATTTCCATTTGAGGAGGAATAGTCGAAGATGGGGAGGATCATCTTCAAAACTAGTTCTCAATGGACAGGAAATGGGTACTGGTTTGTTCATTCAGTTACAGACACTCCGATGTTACTGAGAAACAGTAAAAGCTTATGTGAAATATGAACTTACTATGGGATTAAGTTACAAGAATGTTACTATCAATGCAGTTGTACGTTTCCTAAACATTATACTTTAAATGAAACCCACTTGTTAGCATTAACATATCTGATAACACTCATGCAATTACAAATGCCCATGCAACATTTTGGGAATTATACGTAGAAAACATCTGACTGGGAAATGAGGACTAGGAAATTATCAGTCTTGCCTCGGGGAGGTGGGATACACATGCAAACTGACTGATACTGAACCAGGTCAATCTCTAGGTGGATTACTGAATGGGGGGAAAATCTGGCCAGGATACCGTGGAAATTCCCTTACCTTTTTTGAGAAGTACCATGGGTTCTTTAATATCCATCTAAACAGACCCCAAAACAGGTAGATGGGACTTCCATTTAATGTTTCATCTGAACAATGGCTCCTCTGACAGCACACTGTCCCCCGAACAACATACTGGGTCATCGGTATGGTTACTTTTAATCAAGGGGACAGTGCCCCTGCAGAGCTACCAGCACAACTTCCTACAGCACCTGGTGTTCATTGGAGGTCTCCCATCCTATTACTGATCAGGCCTGACTCTGCTTAGATTCTAAATCTGATGGGAGCAGGATACAAGGTGGTAATTCTACAGGCACCTAGTCATGCACACATAAGTAAATGCAACATATACTGGGTCCTTTTCATTACTGCCCACCTCCTGTGCATACATACACAAAGTAGGACAATTAATGTTAGTCTGAATGTCAGTGACGCTTTGAGTAAGTACTGGGTTTAAGAATGACAAGATTCATATATAACTTGACTACTCCAGTGACACTACAGTATGTGTAGGTTATAGGGCAGTCTCATTTCACTTCAGGGAGTAACAAATGATGGGCTTCTCTCTCACATACGTCAGTCTGGCAACAAATGCCTTTAGCAACGTCACCTCGAAGGGTTCTTTTATAGAACTGTATCATTGCTGCAGAAAGCAAAGAGTGCATGATGTTGTGCAATCCATATTATTTGCTGCCACTGGGAAAGTATCTTACCATGAAAAGCATTTACAATATGGCAGGGGGTTTTCATTTGGACATTTAATGTATGATCACTATAAAATGGTTAACTCTGTACTTGATGCTGTAGATGAAAAAGAATATTAAACACCACAGGAGACCATGGTACAGGCTTATATAAACAGTCACCAGGGACTAAATTATTAAGAGATAACCAAATCATTTATTAAGGAGTTGATCTGCAATCAAAATATGACTCATCATTACATTCGACAAACAGGAAAACTAATAAAAACCAATCTTTAGGGGCTATGAGCTCTTGAGCATTTATCCTGAAGAGACATTTGTCAATCTCAGTAGGTCTAGTTTTATATACTAAACAGTAGTCAATTGTGTTCTGGGGACACTGAATAAACACATTAATTTAAAAAGAAAACATCTAAGACTTGAATTACTGTTGCTATTAGTTTACAGGAGGCAGCAGATGTCATGGAGTCACCAGTGCACTCCACTGTTGTGGTCTGAGAGGCAAGGCAAATGATCCTAATAAAATCTCCTGTATTGCACTTTACTGCAATATGCAAACTGCCTGGCGCCTGAGAACATCACTTACTGCACTAAAATGAACCTCTGTATAACCAGCCACAGCATGAGAAGGCTGAGCACTAGAGTGTGCAATGCCAAATTCTGAAATTACAAGGAACAAGAAATGGAGAAACAACTCAATCAGCTCTTGGCATGTCAAATTATAAACTGAAAGAGAGAGGATAGCGTTTGCATATTATGCGCTATAAATTGTCGACATTGTTTCATTACTTTAATTAAAATACACAGGTAGCAATCATTCATCTCCAATTTATACTCGGCGGAGAGATGTATTTTGTTCTGAGAGTTTGGGTCACATTGTCCTCACTTTTGCCCACTTAATAAAAATAGATATCGGCATGTGGATTTTAATTTAACAGAACACCAAAAGTGTTTTTACTCACAACAAACTAAGTGGTATTGTCCCACTATTTGCATCCCTTCATGTTCCAGGAAGTCCATATCCAGATACATGCATACTGTGATATGGTGGAAGAGGTGGATGCAGTTTAACCAGCTTCAGTGCTTTGCTCAGGTAGGGTGATGACCTAATTTGGTAGAAAAAATAAGCTCCTAACTAGCACAAGCCACAGCACTGTCTGCCTGCAGGATTCCTAATGTACTATTCAGAAGCAGCAGCAAAATTATGATTGTCAGGGGGGCTGTGTCTACAGCTGCCCACACTGGCTCAGCTGCTGTGTGTGTGAGATCTGGGAGTTTGACTGTTACTGTAAAATGTGAAGGAAAACATACATACATACATGGTCCCCATCACACAATGCACAGAGGTCCAACACAATGCCCCCCCCCCACCACCACAGTACTCATCTTTAGGAAAATCTCAGGCTACCATCACAAAAAGTCCTAGCTCTGACCCAGTAGCTCCCTTATGCAGCACTAGGGGCACACTGCTGTGTCCACAGTGCAACTACAAAAGTGTATGTCACAGTCTCATATGGGGGTGATACTGATGTTCAACCAGCCCAATGTTTTTTAACAACATACATAGAAGTTAAAATATTTCATCTTCCCTCAAAGAAAGGGTCTATATCATGGGCACAGCTGATCATTAAAGAAAGTGCAGTTACTTACTGTAACTGTAGCTCTTCAAGAGAATCTCCTTCATTGAGCCACAACTGTAGAATGCTGGGGTCGTGACTGCTCAGAAACTACGATGTAGCTGAGGCCACCCACAATAATGTGCATCATTGGTGCTTATATAGCATGGGTGGTCTCATACTCTGTAGTTCTTTCCACCCACTGGAGAAACACACGTCATTTCAAACCAATGGGGGGAATAACAATACACCCACCCCCTGCTCCCATTAACAACCAAGCAACAGGAGTGACAATGGGGTGGGTGAGAGTGTACAATAAGCCCTGTAAAGGGCACAAAAGAAGTACAAATCAGTAACAGAAATGCTGCCCCCCAACCTGGACAATGCTACCAGCAAGTAATGAGGAAGGCAAGAGGGTGAGCCATGGCTCAATAAAGGAGATTATCTCAAAGATCTCATTTTACAGTAATTAGCTGCATTTTATTCTTTGAATGTAGTTTTCTCCATTGAACCACACCTGTAGAATGAATTCCAAGCAGTTCTGCAATAACATGTGGGAGGGAGGCCCAGAAAAATGGCAGATAAGATCCCCATACAGGCAGGCCAACATGCCAGAAGCCACATCAGTAAGCAGCAGGAGCATTAACCAGGAAAAGCAGGTGATGGCCATGCCAGGGAAATGCAGTCAAAAGTCCATAATGGGAGATACTGTATGTGGCAGCAAGTAACGCAGGGAATGGCGACAACAAAGCAATAGCTGAAAGGCCGGAAATACTACAGCAAGGCAGAAAACAAAGGCTGGAGGCCAAAGTACAGAAGCAACAATGGCACAAAACCATACGGAGAACTGGAGGCCAGAGAGGAAGAAAACTTCTGCTCCAAATGATGATGAGAACATCAACAAGAAAGCAACAGGAAGTCACCCCAGAGGAACAATGTCGAAGAACAAAACTCATAGACAAGCACAAGAGGCGGTGTATGCCACATATGTCAAACATAGACTGAGATAACACAGACAGGGCAAGTAGCTGGAAAATCGATTAGGCAAAGCCAAGCAAACACCAGCGCAGATGTCGATGACAAACACATCAATGAAGATGCAACAAAGCCACTGTGTGAAAAGAGAGGGCACTGCCAAAAACAGAACCATCAATGGGACAAAGCCACACAATGAACAACACAGATGAAGACGGACAGGAACAAACTCTGCATAGAAAAGAGAGTCCAGGATCAGACAGAAAGAACTTTAACTGGGCAAAGTCAAGCCATAAACAAGACAAATAGTGATGAGGAATCTGTCAAAGGGCATATGTAACAGCCACTACATCGGACAGGGGACCACACACTAAGCAGGATGGTCAATCAAATAAAGCCAAGAGATGACCAGCAGAAATGGCAACACTGTTTTTGGTGATGTCTACCCAAACAGCAAGAACATGGCTAAGCAAAGCCAGGTGATGGAGCTTAAAGGAGCCATGGGCCCCAAGGAAACCTGGGGGACATACTGAAGAGCCAGAAATCAACCTTTGGATCCTAAAGGACAGTTGAAATGGCAATAAAGGCCTATATGATGGCTGGAACTCGCCAGTTTCATCAAGGCAGTAGAATCCACAGGGAGGGACTCAGAAGACCATCAATGGAAGTACCACAGGTGGGCAAGCAGGAAGGACAACATCAGAGGCTCCAAGAACAGGAGACTTACAAGAAACCAGGGACGGGAGGCCAACAGCAACCACAAGTGGGAGACTAACCACAGGTGGAAGACAAACAATGGTGCAATAACTGGCACCTGCTGGAAAGCAGACAGTGATGCCACAGCAGCAGCAGAGAGGAAGGACTCATAGCACCTGCATGTCAAAGAGGTGAACAGAAGGCACAGACCCCAGAATACCATGACCTGAAACATTGACAAACTGAAATAAAATCGCAAAACGGCAATGAAGTGCAGGAATCCAGGATCTAAACAGTGTTTCTCTGGTCTGATGTACAGTCAACAGTGAAAGAGAAAGAACTGAGAAATATGAGTCTGCCCAAGCTGCTATATACAGACACCAAGGATATGTGTCATAATGTGCGGCCTCAGCCAGGCAGAAGTTTCCAAGCAGTCCTGAGACCAATGGCATCTATATTCTACAAGTGCGACTCAATGGAGGGGGAATTATCCTCGAAGAAGATATTCAGATTCTCATCCATTCGCAAGGGAGGGTCCCTTGTAGGAATAAAGCCCTGTTCACATTACAAAAACTTTAAAAAAAAACTACTTTTAAGACTGGGTTTTAGCACACTGCTTGTAGCATTCACACTGTACTCCAATACCGTGCTAGCTTGTTCAGGTTCCCACGCAGCACTGCGGCACCCGCACAAGGCACTGTGGGTGCGGCAATATATTGTGACATACTCATGACTGGGAATAGGCCAGGGAGCAGGGTCAGGGTAACCAATTTTTTTTTTTTTCAAGCTCTGTATAAGCTTTGTCTGACAGTTTTATCAGTGTGTTTTGGGGCTGTGTAGCCTGCAAGCCACATTTTTTTCTTGCGGTCGAGTTCCTTAACTAGAGTTGCAGCACGGTTCCTGTCCACAATCAGCTAGTGGAAACCATGTTCTTCTAAAACCACGCTTCAGCCTACCTCTATGCAGGGTTACAGCACAGTTTTAGAATATGGACTGTAGCATGGCTTTTACCATGCTACAATCTGGGCGCAATCCTTTGAAACCGATTTATAAGAGTTAGTTTAAATGCCCTAGTGAGGACAGGACCTGTGTTTACCCTTCCCACTGTTAAAACGTTACAACCCTTTGTAATCTGATGAACTCGAATAGTGGCATTCTTCACCATTAACACTTTCCTGTCTTCTACATGAGCAGCAGACATACAAACATGCCATGTGAGAGACTGGTGATTGCCGTAACCACAGAGGCCACAGTCAGGAATATCTCTGCAAGCCTCATATTATCATGTGCACCATGTGAAGCTAAAGCTGGGGATTATGAACATAGACCTGTAGGTAATAATATTTTTCACAAACATTTGTAGCTTTTAAAGAAATAAAATATTCCTTGTTTATTCAGGGAAAGTTTTAGCCTTCAAAATAAACCACATGGTATTTATTATATATACGTACATATATGCTATATACATAGGATCCGACTCCCAAATAAATAAAAACAATCTGTACTGAAAGGTTAACAAAATAATCTAAATGGGTAGATAATTATGAAAATAAGTAAATAAAAAAAGACCAATGAAACACTGTAGAGTTCCTTAACAGCAAAGCTAGTTTCCCTCAGTCACCTTTTTGAAGAGAATATTTCATCATTCCTGATTGGACAGGTGAAAGTCAAAATCTGATATTAATAGCTGAAATGCTACAAAATCAGTTATAACACAGAGGCAGACCAGACAGTCGGACAGAAACACTGAATTTACCTAAAGAGTTTCAGTGTTCTGCTTTGCCTCTATTAATTTATCACTGTGACATTTCTCTCTCATACTGCGTGCGTTTTTAACTTTGCCCAAACCCAGCAATGTGAGGTTTCATGAGGTATCTTTTGAACACCATTGTAGGTGCTCATTAGGACTGGCACTTTTGGAGATATAGCACACAGGAGACGATGACTGTCATTTCTTTATCTGAAGAAGCTACAGCGCTGCATACAAAATTAGCTCTCAAAAGGGTCACTATAGGTTTATCTTCGTCAGTGTTTAGACACCAGTGTCCTGAACTATGAACATAGCTCAGTCACACTCCAAGATATTAAACCATTTCTTTTTCTACATTAAGAATAATTTGTACTTTACAACCGATTTACAAATTTAGATCCGCTTAAAAAATACAAGATCTTTCTTAAACGGTCAAGTTTAGCCTATCAAAATCAACTTCCATTTAAGCTAGCTGGGAAGAAACGTCAGCTAGATAAATGACCTGTGTAATCATTTCAAAACCCAGTGCTGTCTGCATTTCTTACTCAAGTTGGACTGAGTTTGGCTCAGACAGTCAGTCTTGTTCAAGTTTACATCACTTCTACTGCAGACGAGAAATTCGCTGAATGGATGAATTATGAATGTGACCAGGGAATCTCCATTGGTATTACCCCTGGTTCTGTACGATGCAGAAGCAAGAATGTGGAATGCTTTACATTTTCACTATAAATGAGTCATTATTTCCCAAGAATGAGCACAGCATATTTTATCAGAAATCGCTTCTGTTGTACATATGACTTGCAGTTCTCCAAAAGTGTGGGGAAACTGCAACAAGATAAGTTACCACGACATACCTAATTTGCTGTGATGAATTGTGTGCATGCTTCAGTGATCAAAACTGCAGCTGAGACCTATTATATTTAATGATCAAGACAGTTCTTGTAAAAACACTCCAGCATATAGTGTCATGTCTGGAATGGCAACCTAGTTTTGCTCATGCAGCAACCAGGAGTACAGTATAGAAAGGCCTCTACTATCTGCAGAATAGTATGGGCTATCCTGCAAGCCTTTGTTTATGACCAGAATGAGGCAGGAGAGTACAGACAGGTAACTGTCCGACGACAATTTCTTGCCTGGCGGAGGTCCAAGCTCCAGCAAGGTTCAGAAGGATAATACACTGTACGATTTTGGCTACACAGCACTTGGAGTTTTTGTTTTGTGGAAATTCACATCTTGAAACCTTGTATAGACATTCACAACTGAAAGGCATCTCATATTTCACATCAGTTTCAATATGTGTAGTTGCTGCCAACACTCAACAGCATACAATCTAGTCTTGAACTGCATATTAAACCCTATTACTCCTGAGATACTCTCAGTAGTTTTAACTCCTGATCCTAAAAGCTAGCAAGTTTTAATACAGACAGAAAGGAAGGGAAAATAATTTGGCTTTATATAGTGTGCCATACCTTTTGTATACGCTATATTCCAAGTAGGGCTGTGCAGAGGGCCAATTTTTTGTATCTGTTTGCATGTCAGTGTCTACAAAATATACAGCATTTTACATTTCAGACTTGCTTCTCTTGTTAGTGAAGACAGAAGACCAAGGGTTTGAGAGGTTTCAATAAAATATGTGGAGTTATCAAGAAATACATTCATGTAATATGCAGTAGTAATAATAGGTGTTTGCCATAGCCTAAACCAAGGTCTAATAGTTCTTTATGTGGTCTAACACAAGCTTAGATATTTAAGCGTGATATTTGTGTTTGTAAAAAATGCTGTAATAGTTTGTATTTGTCCTGAATAGTATTTGTTTAGCATAGCCCTAATTCCAAGAGTTTTACAAACCCTGATTAAATGCAACAGCGATTAAGCACACAAAATGGAGGAAGTGAGATAGAGAAACAAAAAGGGAGGAAGTGAGATAGAGGCACACAAAGGGAGGAAGTGAGATAGAGGCACACGAATGGAGGAAGTGAGATAGAGGCACACAAAGGAAGGAAGTGAGATAGAGGCACACAAAGGGAGAAAGTAAGATAGAGGAACAGAGAGAGAAGGACGAGAGAGAGGAAGCTTAAACACAAAGGCATATAGGGTGATGGAGGAAGGTTAAACCCATGTAGGAAGAGAGATGGAGGAAAGTTACATACAAAGGGAAGAAGGGAGATGGAAGAAGGTTCAACACAAAGGAAGTGAGTTGAAGAAGGTTAAACAGAAACTGTGGAAGGAAGAAGGTTAATCAAAAAAGTGAAGAACTAAGATGGAAGAGGGTTAAACAAATGGAGGAAAATTAAATACAAATGGAGGAAGGGTGAAGATGGAAGATTTAACACCAAGGGAGGGAGGAAGAGAGATGGAGGAAGATTTAACACAAAGGCAGAAAGGGAGATGGAGGAAGGTTTAACACAAATGGAGGAAGCGAGAAAGATGAAGGTTAAAGGGACATGGTCAACCTTTTTTGCATAATATTTCTAGTTGAAACCCCCACATTTTATAACTACTTACCTTCTCTAAACTTCCTTAGTGCTGCTGGATGTTTTAGCTGCTTCATATCTTAGTAGAATTGAAATTCATGCTAATGGTGTAATTATACCAACCTTTTTTATTTCAAATCATTGATCTACTCTTATTGCATACTTCCTGAACATGGGGAAACCCCTGAACAGTGCAGCCCCTCATGATGTTATAGTCTCCTCACTTCCCATGGCATCATGAATGAAAAAATGCAGTGGGGGTTGATGCGGGAATGTAAACAAACATGTTTAGTGTGGTAACACCAGTGTGGTGAGCAGTCTGTTTTTTACTTTTGAAAAGGAATCAGAATCAAACTACCAGCTACATCAACAAATTCTACAGAATGTGAGCAATCATAAAATATGTTTTTTAAACCAGGGACTATTTGAGGCCTAAGGGGCGGTTGACGGTGTCCCTTTAAACACAAAGGGAGGTTATGAGATGGAGGAACGTTAGACATACAGGGAGGAAGAGAGAGATAGGAAGGTAAACACAAAGTGAAAATGGGAGATAGAGGATAGTTAAACATAAAATGAGGAAGGAAGAGAAAAAGCGAAGAGTAAGCAAATTGCCCAGGGTCACGGGAATGGGGTAGCATATCAATGGTTAGACATCAGAGAAAAAAACTAACACGTTCTAAAGTTTAAAAATACATACATTTTTCTCTTCCGAATAGGTTTCCTTTTAAAGGACTTATTTACAGTATGCACTATTCTTAGATCTTTCTTTACCTTCTGGTTTAGCTTTATAGCACACTATAGGATCAAGTCCCTCCCCCCGAGCCTCTTCTCTCATTCCAGAACATTCTCTAGCATAGTTTAGTAGCTGGCTATACACATGATTGAGTCCTTGGCCTGAATGTCTTTTCTCATCCCTAAACTCTGAGGGGAGATCTATCAGGAGATCAGAGCCCCTACTTCATGGCGTATCTAGGCTATCTGCTTTCCTTTTCGACTCCTCTCCTAATCTGCCCTATCCTTTAAGCTGTCTTCCTGCCTTTTTCAACTCTCCCCCTGGTCTGCCATCACATCTAGACTGTCTGCCTGCCTTTTTCTAGGGAAAAAAGGTATTAATTTACATGTTTCCCTTAATTTTAAGAAGGTATCTTTATTTTTCATTTAGTTTTTGTTAATCGGGTATGTACACTAGACAAATAAATGCCTACTTTCAGGCAGTGGCAGATTTATGGGGGAGTGAAGAGGATGGCTGCACCTCCCCCCCATTGTAACTTGCTTGCTGCTGCATTTCACTTTGCTGGAGAAGTCTAATATATTGACTTAAGAAAATATACATTCAAAACTATAGATGACATTTGTATTTTCTGTCAAAAACTGTAATGAAAAAATAGCAAACAATATAAAGCATTAAAAAGAATGTTAAAGTTAGCCGTCAAATATGACACCACAACGGCACCCCCACCCCCACTGGTAAAATCTTGGATCCGCCACTGCTTTCCCATATGATTCTGGTGGTTACAATGAAAAGCCTTACATTAAAGGTCAAAAGGCAAAATACAAGAAACTGAACAAAAGAGCAGCAAATATGTGAAAACAATGGAAAATCCAAACTATGCATGATCTAAGAAGACCACAGAGTAGTCAAATAGAACCTGTCCACAAAGGAATTCAGTAGACAGTAACCATCACAAGCCCTTTAAAAACAGGGTAACAACAAACGTACTTATTGATTCAAGCCTTTTAAACATAGGTCAGAACTCATGCCACTTATCATGGCGGGCTATGTCTGTACCCAGTCACTTAATTTCAGCAGCCTTTTGACTCTCAGATCAGGTGCTACTTATAACATCATTCTCTTGACCATTATGCTTTCCAGTCAACCATTTTACTTAAAGTGGCTACCCAGTTACACACAGGACAAGTAAGGGTTTTTCTATTACCCTTAGATTCTTTTTTCCCCTATGTTTGTCTGTTGGGGAAATAAACTAATAAACTCAAGAATTTTGCCTTCTCCATTCAGAGTGCATACACTTCTCTGTACATTGCAAGAGAGCCTATGGGGGCATTTCAAATCATAGCGAGTCCACCAAGGGTTTTATAGTTCAGAGGGGCAGGGGTGTCAGTGGCCCAAAGGGCAATGACCCTTGAAGGCACAGTAAACTCTGCCACAGTCACACCGTGAGTAAGTGGCTGTGGTGGGATTCAGTCCTGAGTCTTCAGCTTCACAGCTGTATGCCCTAACCACTTGTCTCCAGTAAGAATGTTTTATAATCTTGTATACCAGTTAAGGAAACACATCCAGTGTAATATTAAAAATGTATGACATGTCATTGTTTCGGAACTGAAGTGTATGTTAATGGTCAGTAAAAGAACAGTTGGCAGTGGATCCCAGCTCTACAATTCTTCACTGCATCCCCAGCTTTAAATGCCTCACTACGCCCACTGATAATGTCAACCCGTTAACAGAAAAAAATTACTTACCCAAATATCTTCAGAAAGTCTCAGAGAAGCACAGGAAAATAAATTGTATACCAATTGCCATCTAAGAAAACTGTATATATATAGGCATGCAGATGCTATACAGTATATAATAAAAACAATGTTGGCAGTGTGAAATATTTGACTGGATCCATGATTCAAAGGAGGCAGGATCTTGAAGGTCCCACCCTTAAAAGAAAGTATAAGTACTATATAACACTGCTAACTATTTTCTATTCTGTTTATGTTATGGTGTTTTTCTACAATATTTTTTATTATATATGTATACTGTTGAAAGTGATTTAGAGTAGCCCAGAGTTGCCATACAGCTCTACTGGGACAAGGACACTAATTTCTCTATTTAAATTATTAAAGAGTAACTCTCTACTATAACAAAACTTTACAAATACTAGAGCTATGCCAATTATGGTTTAACTGTATTCTTTTCTAAGTTTTTTTTTTTTTTTTTTACTGTTCCCTGTTGTTGTTCTGCTGAATACTGTAGATAATGCAGCATTTATTTCATGGAGTCTTTCAAATCTATCGGACTGTCCCCTGCTAACCACACAACTGCTTTTTCGGACAACGCAGTCTGTTGTCAAGCTGAGCACTTTGATGTCATAAACAAAGGTACTATGAGGTTATCAGGGAGAGGCAATTTTTTTTTTTATGCAGACTTTTTAGATGGACTACAAAGATGTGCGGTAAACACTGGAAAGGAACACTGAAAACAAAAAAATGCATTCTCTAGTAAATTGTAATAGCAGAAGCATCTTATTTATAAAAGTACATGCTGAAGTATACAGCTGCTCTTTAAAATTGTGTAGTTTCCTCAGTTTTCATATCATCATTGCTTGATTTGAATATGGCCCAATATAAAGCAGTGCAATAGATACAAAACAAGAGAGTCTCTGTTGTTCTCGGCCTGGATCTGGGTATGTTATAGCGTCACCTGGAACTATTTCATGCCCAGGCCAAATGGCACTACAGTCATAATCTTCCCCACATCTTTACAGCTCCCTCTGTCAGAAAATATCAATTTTTACTGGTTGCTGCCACTGCTCCTTAGTTGTTCTTTGGCTTTCCTACTTGCTCCTCAATCCATTCTGCCTTCCTGGGATCCAGTGGAATGCAACCTCCGTCACCCCATTCCCTGCTGCCATTTACTGCAAGGATCCTGGGGTTTTCATGAGCCCTGGTTGGTTCTTTCTGAGGCAGCTGCTGTTTTGCACACTCCAATGGCCAACCTAAAGTAGCTGCACAGTCAGGGTGGCCAAAGTTAGGGCACATGGCCTTGCGGGCCTGTTAGATGGCAATATCCATTTTATTCAATGTCAGTAGTGACCAGACAGGGGAAGGCTTGCAACAGAAGACCATTGGACTGTTAATATGAGGTCATTGCTACCACTTAGGCATACTCCCTTCTAATGGTGTATGAGACCACCATTTTTTTTTTTAATGTGGAGTCATTATGTCACACTCCAGCATTATGCAAACACAAATACTCAGGCAGCTTTTGTTTTCAGTTGCTCAGCACAGAAACATTAACCTTCTCTTTTCAACTGACTAGTGTTTAGTTCATTATTGTATCTCATGCTTCTTGCTCTCGCCAGCCCCGGTTGGGACGGTCTCTCCAGCCCAGTCACCGACCATCCCAGGAACTTACCCCTGAAAAAAGCCATTACTTACCTCTTTTGGCAGGGTTGGAAGGGCTCCCCAAGCCCTCCCGAAACAGAAGCCAGTTCTGGGGTGCCCAGTGGGTGGTGCCAGGCGTGCGGAGGACCATCCATCATCCTGCCCGGCCAGTGTTTTTCCTTCAGGTTCTTTGCCTGGGAAATCTGGTACGCAGTGACACAGCATGTGTCTGTCAGAATCCCACCCACTTGTTGGGTCTCCCGAATACCCTAACACCCAGCCTCCACTGGGTGTCAGGCACACTGTGGGAGATGCATCCCTCCACACCTTGTTGGAAGACAGCATTCCCTCACATGCTTTATCCTCCTATGTCCCAGTTGATCCTCCCCCCCAGCAACTCAAGCTCACTCCTAAACCTGAGTCGCCGGCATAGCGAGAACAAATGCTATCAGGCTTGCTTAATGGAGTAGGTTTCTTGAAATGACAGTGGACACCAGTTTTACAGTACAGACTGCACTGCTACATAGAAACACTGCACTGTGCTCCAGTCCACTGAAGTAAGAAACTAGATACTACAACTCGCTATTATCAACAGATAGATTATTTTCCAGCTGTCACTGTCCTATGGCACATGACTCCTGAACCATGTTCTTTTTTTTAGCATTATTAAAATAGTTTTTACAAAAACAAGTTATTATGGCAAAAATTCCCAGTATCATGTTTAGTGTTCGATAACTGCCCAAGCAATATTATCTGCCCTCATATTCTGTGTGGCACATCTAACTGATAAGGTTGATTATCTGGTGGTGTCCGAGGCGACCATGTTGGGTATTACTGCTCATCTGGCTTCTATCAAAGCAGCACTGCTGTAGACTTAGTACTACTATGAAACACTAACCCAAAGTAACATAAGTTACTTACCAGCAACAGAAGCTCTTCGAGAGACTCTCCTCCATAAATCCACTCATATAGGACTTGGGTCAGTGGACACTAGGACCCCTCGGGAAATTTTTAAATAGCCCTGGCATGCCCATCCAGTGTTGGTCAGCCCCCAGTTCCACCTACTCAAGGTGGGCTAGATCATATCTCATCAGTTTAAAACACTCCTGTGGGCAAATCAGAAGGAGCCACTATATCTATGTCAGATATGGAGCTACCCCTGCAAGTCAATAAGGAGAGCTTTGAAACACAAATGACCATCCATGCTACACAATCTTACACACAGCAAGCCTGACAACCGGGCATCAAGAAACCCATCCCTGGCAATTGCAGAGAAGAGATGGGGAAAAAAAGAGGGCATTAAAAAGATGTAACACCAAATCAGAAGACCATGCAGAGAGCTGCAAGTCAGCCACCTCCTCCCACAGGGGGACTTATGGTGGGAAGCCATGGCTCTACAGCAGATATTCTCTCTAAGATCTACTGTTACTGGTAAGTAACTTATCAGTCTTCTTCAAGGATATCTCCTCCATGCAGCCACATATATGGGATGAGTCATAGGCAGTGGAAAAAAGACCTTCCCAGGAAGCACGTTCGCCAAGGGAGATGAATACCCAGAGCCCAGGTACCACAGAAGGGAAAGGCGCAGAAAGAAAACTCAGCAGATCAGAGCTATAACCGTAATACCTAGAAATGGACCAAATTCCAGAATGTTGAAGGAAAAAAAGAACAGGACCTATGAGAAGGATGCCATGCAACAGAGTCATACAGTGCCTAGCAACCAGCAGGCAATTTTGCATAAGAAATTGAAACAATGGTCCAAGGCAACAGAAAATAACGAGCAAGGTAGACAGGCCAAGTAGAACCCACATAGGGATGCAAAGGGGCCACTCCCAGAGTGGGAGGACAGCAAAAACAGCCACACGTGTGACACAGTGTGGTGGGCAGGAAAAAAAGCCCCCACAGAAGACTCCTGAATTATACAACATGGGTAGCTGGAGGAAGGAATCTTTGGAGGACAAGTCCTATGAGACCTTTCACCTTAGGTAATGGACTTTGTGGCAGCCACGTAACAGAGGCCCAGTGGTGTGAAGCAGTTGGCCACTATGTTACAAGGGCCCCCTGATTGTTGAGATGGAGATCTGCCAAAGGATGTCCTGAGGGCAACGCCTATCACTGCTAACAGCCATACATCAGAGATCACAGTACATGGGGCAAATGACAATCTGTAGAAAGTCCATGACAAGGCAACCTGAAAGGCTGGTGTGGGGCCTACCCAAACGGCAGTCCACTGGATAACAACTCCTGGAGAAGACTAACAAAGTAAGAGGTGTTACAGGGGTCTCATGGCCTGCAGTGGCCAACAATGGGCCATGGAGAGCTTCCCAGGTAAGGCAACAGAAGGAGGTCAGTCAAAGGAGAATCCCTCCCGGACTAGGTGACCACACAGAAGCCCCATCAGAGGTCTAAAGACTGCTCGGCACGGTTTTTGAAGAGACCATAGCATTAGTATGGCCCTAATCACTCTTATAAATCGCATTTTTTTATTTGGCAACTGAGTAAGGTCCACTAGGCCTAAGGCTTGTTTTCAGGGGAGACCAGTGAGCACTGGGGACATTAGGGGACTTGCTCAGGGTCATACAGTTTGCAAGTGGAGGGCATGGAAATCAAACTAAGGCCATCTGGATGTACCAAGCTCATTCACAGCTCATTACTTACACTTCAAGGCTACACTGCCATAGTGTCACTGGTATGGGCAGAGGTGAATAAACGGGTGCCATATTTACAGCTCTTACAAAAGCATTTGATCTTGTAGATCACTCCCTACTCTTTACACAACTCAGTACTGTTAGAATCTTGCCCATTGCCCTTTCTTGGTTACAAAATTACTTAAGTAACAGATACCAGAGGGTCAAATTTGGAACCTCCCTCTCCGATCCTGCCCCTACTACTGTAGGTGTCATAGAGAGATCGACTTAAGGCCCACTTTTTTTCGCTCCACATCAGTGATATCTAGCCAGTGGCGGAGCTGGGGGGGGTCACCCCTCCTGGCTGCCCCAGTGTGAGTAGTGGTGCCCCACCACCATCTTTATTCACTGTTTAGTGCCCATTGTGGAGCCCATGACTGACTGAATGGCCCCCCTTGGCTCCCAAACCTGGCTCTGCCACTGTATCCAGCCCTACCTGACTTCCTCTACACCCATTCTATATGCTGATGAGCTGGTCCTTTTTCTTTCTTCAAACAAAATGGGAGACATGAACCTTCTGCCTGTAGCCCTCCGAGCTGCTCAAAAGTGACTTGCGCACAATAAGCTTTTACTCAATACCATGAAAACCCAAGCAGTGCTGTTTGGATCTGTACCCAGACTCAACCGTTGTCCATCCCCCCTCTTTGTAACATGTAGTGATGATGGCACTGCCTTAGCTAACGTGTCGGCGTTCAAATATCAAGGAGTGAACTTGGCTTCTCATTACATATTGCCAAAAAATGTAAATCACTAAACATTAGGTTTGGGCTCTTGTATAGGATCAAACATAATCTTACAGCCAAGGCTTGGCTTGCTATTGTCTATGGTATTCTCCTGCTGGAACTGATGTATGGGATTCCTGAGTACTCAGCTTCAGCCAAGACATTACTTAGGAAGTGGGATGTCACCTATAATAAACTGCCAATTTGCTCTGGCCTCTAATCACCAGGAGCACCATTGCACCTTATATTCGGCTTGGTTGCCCCCCCCCCCCCGCCAATCGCTGTGAGATCTGTGTGTGGGAGGTGCCATATATGGAGTCATTCCAAATCAGCTGCTGACATCACTAGGATCCTTAATTCTAAATGTAGAGAAAGGATCAGATCACATCCAGGGATCTGTGGTCCCAAAGTCAAAAAGCAAATACAAAATGAAAGTTAATGGAGACCGGCACTTACATACAGGGCGTTAGCTATTAACGTTACTTGCTGGAGAGTTGATAACTGCACAGCAGGCATCAGCTTGAAGGCTATACGCTTTATTCCAGTCAAGTTAAAAAAAAAAAAAAAAAATCCACATTCTGGACAGCATTAAGCCAGCATCAAAGTAAAGTGCTCAGTGTCCAATGCTCAGTGCACAAGTATGTAACACCCTTACCCCTGCCCTTTTTGCAAAACGACAGGTGGCATGCTGTTGAAGCTGACAGCAGTACCTGGTGGGGACTGAGTTCGGGGACGACTAGGTTACTCAGCACAGGGGGCCCAGGTTTGGCTACTCTGCACAGGGGCACCCAAGTAAATCTGAACACAGGAAGCAACAACTGTAATGTCCAAAACCAGGAATGGGATTCTAAATTGTGGCTTTTATTCACATCCAAACTGAACAAACAAAGCACAGACGGACCCCCACAGGGCTACATTCCTGGTAATGCAGATTAGAGCAACAGAACACTTCTTCACTATTCCAGCCCTCAGGCTCTGAACCCACCAGACACACAGCCCAGACTTGCACGCAGTTTTGGGTACACTGCCCGGACTTGTACGAAGCTTTGGGTACACAGCCCGACTTGTACACTACTTGGGTTTTTCCCATGACCCGGCTCCCCTGCTGGCCACTTGATTGCGGTCCATATGGCAGTGAACCAGTTTTCCTGTTCGTGGCTCCCCAAACCACCTTAGACCCTTCAACTCCTTAAGGGAAATTTTCCTTCCAATCCCACATCTGGGTACTTCCCTCATCACTGGCCAAGTACAAGAGGCAAAGTAGAAATCCACAAAGCAAATCTGCAGAGGTGGACCTGGTTACTAAAGATGGCGGGTCTCCCAACTCCAGCTCCCACAATCCATACCCGGCCATTTCTCTGGACACTAAACAACTCTTTTTGAAAGCTTGGCAATGTAGATTACAGGGTAGACGTATGTCACATCTCCTCTACATGTCTTGACTTTCCCCTTGTGCTGGACTTGAACATACTTTTACTTTTGGCTAAGCCTATTACTCTAGGCCTCCCACTACTTCAGTAGTCCAATCCCCACTTTAACACAGTTCAGGATGAAACATGGGCCCTTTAGAAAGAGCAGAACTCACCCTTTTGTTGCAGGTGCCCCACAGGCGAATCTTGAAATCTTCTTGTACCCCACACACTTGGGAAAAATAAGGCAGCTTCTTCTCTAGCAGTAGCCAGGGGGTTGCCCCTGGAATAGTAGGCAAACCTTCCACCCCATCCCCTGAGGGATGGGGCACACAGACCCGTATCAGCGGTCTCCACCACTTTAAAAAACAGCTTACTGTGTCGCTCTTTAGGCGGAAACACACACCTTTCCCTAAATGTAGCTCTATTTCAGAGCTGAGGCTCCAAGAGCCTGTACACAGAACTGCTGTGCTCCTCTCACAACAATCTCCAACTACAACTGAACACTGACTGCTCAAAACCCCCAGCATTCTAATCTAACTTCCTTCTGCAGATTCCAATGTGGCTCATGCAGCTGCGATAGTTCTATGGTGATGTCATCCCTCAGTCTCAGCTGAGACTGAGAACAGAGTGAGACAGTGTGAAATCCATTTAACTGGAGTTTCACAAGCTGCCTTTCCTGCCTACCACTAGATCTTACTGGGATTCTAGTAACCCCGGGTAACAGGGGGTTACAAGTATAAAACACTCTTTCAGATAGACTGTTGTAGAAATAAGGTTCAAAACCTCCCCAACTGGGTACTGCTTCCTAACTTGAAGGATCCCGCTCAATTGCTGTGAGGTCTATGCATGGGAGGCACCATATTTGGAGTCATTCAAAATCAGCTGCTGACATCACGAGGATCCTTATTTCTACCTTCTCATTCTTAGCACCCCCCACCCCACCCCTCAAAGACCTGCTGACTTTGGACTCCTGTCCATTCCTAAACTGAAAATGAATTGGGGTAATATTGCATTCTCAAGCTTTGTCACTAGGCTATGAAACTCCATTCCAAGTGTCATCTGCCCTGCTTCTTCAGCCACAGGCTTCTGGCTATCATAGGTACTTACTCGATGGTTTCAATTGTACCTGCTTTTAACTGTATATAATCGACTCCTGCTTATTGTCATGAATTCTGAATGTATTCCCTGTACATCTGTATTTACTAATTACTGTACTGTGTTAAGTATCCTGTTCTGAGTTATTCATACACATTGTGTTGTTCTATGTATCCTGTTTAGGTGCTGCTCAGTGTAATTTGTTCTCTGTGATATAATCTTTGCATTTCATGTTACCCTTGTTGCATTATATTGTCTGTACTCTCCCAGGTCATAGCTGAAAATAGGCAGCTTTTTGTCCAGTGTACTTACCTGGTAATTAAAAAGTAAATAAAATACATAATGGACTGAGACCCCCCCAAAATCCCATGCAAGGCACCCTGGAAGACACTGCGGAGAGTGCATCCCACTAGTAAGCAACCCTGGAAGGCATACCAAACCATCAACACACGTCAGGCCATGCGTCTGGGGACAGACATGAAAGGGCCGTCAAAAACAGCCATGCACCAGTGGCCACAGGGCATAGAGTAACAGACTGAAGATACTCACTGAATTCTCCAGACAAGGCAAAATGGAAGGATGCAGTGAGACAGTCCAGAGGAGAGAGGAAGCAAAATGGAAGCACTCTGGGGCCAAAAGTAATAACTACATGCAAATGCAGAAATGAATTATAAAAGTATCTTCCACAACTGAGGCAGGGATAAAGGAGTTTTACCTGCCAGGTTGCAAAATAAACTTTGCTCTTTCATTGCTACTTCTGCATTCAGCTATTGCTTTTGACCCAGGAGTTGATCCAGTGTGTTTCGCTCTCATCTGTTACTCTGAGACAGTACTCAGCTTGCTTTTTCAAGTGCCATCATTTATTTATTTGTAATTCTTGACCACTGTGATAGCTTGTTTCCAGGTATGTCCCGGGGGCGGTGGATCACATGGACCTATTTTGTTGATAGGGGGATTGCTAGCCATGGCACCAAAGTTAGCAGTGCAAGAGAGGCCACAGGGCATGAAGCAGCTAAAAACAGGCCAGATACAGCTCATCAATACATCCAACTGAGGTAACTTGGTCGAGAAAGAACCCCACCTGCACCTCAAGCAGAAAAGGAGAACTTCAAAGAAGCCACTACCAGAGGTCAAGGGATGTGAACAGTGGACTTAGAGACCCTGTGCACTGACATTCAATGCAACCAGGACGAAACTAGAGAGAGAGAGAGAGAGAGAGAAGAGAGTGCATTCCTCAGGGAAAACTACCAGAGGCAACACCAACCGAAAACAGCAATGCACCAGAGGATGTAGGACAGAGTGCTTACCCACTGAAATGTCTATTGAACTCTCTAGACAAGGCAACTGGGAAAGTAGGGGTGAGAAATGCCTGCAGGATAGTCCAAAAGAGACCAACTCTCAGAGAAGGACTCCCATGTCAGCAACGAAATCAGAGAACACAGGCCATGAATTGACACAAAAAGGGCCAAAGAGATTTCTCCAGTCCAGGCAATGGATGGAGGTCAGCCGAGTAAAAACGCCCCTGGAGAAGGGGAAGTCCACAGGAGCCAGTAGGTCACAGGATGTGAACAGTGGGGTTAGAAACCCTGGTAAGCTCCCATGCAAAGTAGCCAAGAGGTGACTATAGCAGAGACCACCAACTCTCATGTGAGAAGGACCCCACAGTTAACAATGCAACAGAGGCCATGGGCCAGGAAATAACTAACAGGCCACAGAGAGTTCGAAGCAAGAAATAAAAGGATATTGGCCAAAGGATTCCCAGAAGGGAAGCCAAAAAGGAGAACACATCAGGAGGAGGGAAACCCCATATGCAGCCACCTTATCAGAAATCACAGAATAAAGGAAAAAAAAGTGGACAGGAAAAAAAAAAAAAAAAAAGAACTGCTCCAGACAGGGTAACCAAGAGGAGACTGGGAAGAAGGTACTACACGGGGTAGTCTAGAGTACAACAGACAGTTTAGTTTTCTTGTTTAACAGTAAAAAAGGAAGACAGCAAAAGAAAGTTGGTAATTTTACTTTTTCTACTGCACACAACAAGGGAAACTGAGCTGAAAATAAGGCATGCACACAGCCCGGGGTGCAATCCTACCCTAGCCAACTCACCTCAAGTAGCTGCAGCATGCAAAAACAGCTCACTACACCCTTACAGCAAAGCAATGCAGTCTGAAACAGACTCCCTGATGAAGCAGGTAAGAGCAGATTCACTGATGATACCAATTAACAGTGTACTGCTCATATTACAGGTCCTGGCAGAAATGCATGAAAGGAGCAGAGTCCAGTTCCTAAAACTGGTCCAGATACCAGGCAGAAATTATGTGGTTAACAACTGAATACTAAAACAAAAAAAAATAACAAAACTGTTAGGAGGAAGGGATGGCTAAACACTGCTCCACTGGGGTGACATCTGAAGCAACGTGTCCAAAAGGGCCCTCTACAACAGAAGAAGCCAGAAGGAGAAGGAAGGAAACATATTCAATTCAGTGCTTTAGAGTAACTGGTAATTGGTATTTTTCTTTTAAACTTAGATTGTAGGCTTGTAGTGACACTATACTTTCTTTCTTTGTTGCCTTTACTTATAATTGTTTTTGGGCTGTTGAAAATTTAAAACATAGTGGTGGTGTAATTCTGTGCTGTCTTTAATTGCTGCAAATTTTATCTTGGCTTGTCTGACTGTCCTGTAGCTGGGTGAAGGGTGTTAATTGTCTGGCCTCTGACCTCAGCTACGTGATAACTGGAGGTGGGGCTTAGTCACAGTTAAAGTAGCAAACAGAGGTTTATTTTCTCAGAAGAAGCCAGAAGAAGAAGGAAGGAAACATATTCAATTCAGTGCTTTAGAGTAACTGGTAATTGGTATTTTTCTTTAAACTTAGATTGTAGGCTTGTAGTGACACTATACTTTCTTTGTTGTTCTTACTTATAATTGTTTTTGGGCTGTTGAAAATTTAAAACATAGTGGTGTGTAATTCTGTGCTGTCTTTAATTGCTGCAAATTTTCGCCTCTCCCTTCCCCAACTCTTAATTATATGCCCTGATAAATCTGATTGACAGGAGCTAAACACAGGGTATAGTAAGAGGTGTGAAGTAGGAGGGGCATAAGGGGTGAAAGACCACCCTCAGCACGACAAGTGTTTTGACTCATTTATTTATTGGTTTCTTTTTCCTTAAAAAAAAAAAATATATCTGAGGATCAGTTACAGGATTTTTAGTACTGTAAATTAATAAAAAGAGAACTAAGAGAGCTTCAGTAGCAGACAAGTAGTGGAACTGCAGTATAATGTGGGGAGTGGTGCAATGCAGTGGCTGTGGGGCAGCCATATTCAGGCAGACCTTCTGGACACTGAGGTGCTGCCCTATCTGCATGCATCTCTCTGGACTGCGGGATGAGGTAGCCAGATTCAGAGCGGAAGTAAACTGGGTCAGGAGTACCATCACCCCTATCCAGGGACCACCCAGTCCAATGCAGCTGCCTCAAAGGATGCCGAGAACGAGGAGCACTTGGATGACAGTGGGCTCAGGGAGGGTTAGAGCAGTCAGGCAAAGGCACATCCCAGATCCTATTCCTCTCAAGAACTCATATGCCACACTGGCAAATGAGGACAACCAAATAGAGGTACCCAGAGAAGTGGAAGGAAAGGATGTGGAGGTTAGCCAAGGAGGTGACCTCAGTGGGGAAAGCAGTGGACCCCAGAGGAGGAGGAAGCGAATCCTGGTGGGGGACTCCATCGTAAGAGGGATCCAGCTAGGAACACAGGAGGGAGAGGACAGGGAGGTGCCTACCAGGTGCCACGGCATGGAGGGATGGAAGGAAGATACTGGGAATCACTGGGAAGGCAAGACGGGAGGGTGAGCTGGATGTCATTATCCACCTAGGTACTAATGACTTGGCAAACGGGGAGCCAAAGGAAGTTCAGGAAGAGTTTAGGAAACTGGGAGGGGTCTCAAGCAAGTAGCTACTTCTGTCACTTTCTCAGAAGTACTACCTGTGAGAAGGCAAGGGAGAGCATGGAGTGCATGCACCAGGAACTTTAACTCATGGTTGAAGAACTGGTGCTGTGAGGAAGGGTTTGGATTCATTGGTGACTGGGGACCCACCTGGAGGGATGGAGGTTTGTTCAAGCCTGACGCCTGCATCCATCCTGGAGGGAATCAAGCACTCAATGATAAGTTTAAATGCTACATTGACAAGCATTTCAACTAGCAAAGGGGTGGCAGGCCAGCAAGGAGGGTACCTGCTTGCTCACCCCCACAGCTAGCAGTGGAACCAGTGAACCAGAGGTGGCTATCTCTGCAAAGCAGTGTGCAAAAGATGGAGATTAGTGTCCAAAGGTGGATAAGCAGAAAAGGGCAAAATTCAGCAGAAGGGCAGACAGCAAGGAGAACCAGGGATAAATGACAACCAAGGAAGGGGCTGGAGTAGAACAGTGAAGCAGTCTAGGGAGGTCAAATCATGGAAAGCCATGTGTGCAAATGCCAGGAGCCTTAGCAACAAGATGGAAGATCTGGAGGCTGTCATGGTACAGTCAGACCTGGACATTGTGGCCATCACTGAAACCTGGTGTAATGATAACCATGACTGGGAGATGGCCATACCTGGCTACAACATATTCAGAAGAGACAGAGCAGGCAGGAAGGGAGGAGGTGGCACTGTATGAGAAAAATGACATAAGGGCCACACAGATCCAGGAGGAACAAAATGGGGAAAGATACTGTGGGTTAAGCTGAAAAGGAAAATGGGGCCAGCCATCACACAGGTGTGGTCTATAGACCACCAGCCCAGGAGGAAGAAACAGATGAGGAGCTGATGCTAGCCATTCAAAGGATGGCAGACAAGGGTGAGGTAGTACTGGTTGGAGACTTCAATATTCCAGGCGTGGACTGGAGCATCCCAGCAGCAGCATCAACTAGAACAGATTTATCCTGGACTCCTTCAGGGTGCCTTCCTCAAGCAACTGGTCATGGAACCAACTCGGCAGAAGGCAATACTGGACCTTGTGCTCACAAACAGGGACAGTGTGATGGGGGTAACAGTGGGGGAGCACCTGGGGAACAGTGACCACCAGTCATTGTGGTTTGAAATCACAGAAAGAGCAGAACCAAACCACACAAAAACACGTATCCTGGATTTTAGGGGGGCAGACTTTGGGAAAATGGGGAGATACTTGAAAGAGGCATTAAGGGGAATGGGACAGGAATCAGGAGTTGAGGAACAGTGGGCAGTATTTAAAATGGGGATTACAAGAACAACAGAATTATGCATTAAGCAGGTTAGCAAGAGGAAAAGGAAGAGGAGACCATTATGGTTTTCCAAAGAGGTAGAAAAAGTGAAAGCCAAAAAGATTGCATTCAGGCAATACAAAAAGACACAGGCAGAAGGGGATAGAGAGAAGTACCAGGAGAAGCAAAGGGAGGCAGGGAGGTCAGTAAGGGAAGCCAAAGCTCAGACAGAAGAACACATTGCAAAATCAGTGGGTAAAGGGACAAAACCTTTACAGGTACATAAGTGAAAAAGAAAGACAAAGGGAGGGATAGGAGACTGAATGGGAGGATGGGAGCCGCGTGGAGGATGACAACAGTAAAGCTGACATATTGAACAGGTATTTCTGCTCAGTCTTTACTAAGGAAGAGGGGAAATGGGTCTGAAGGGGTACAAGGGTGAGAATGGTGCAGAAATGGACACAAGTCCCTTTACACGAGAAAGGGTCCTGAAGGAACTGGAAGTAATAAGAGTTGATAAAGCAATGGGGCCAGATGGGGTGCACCCAGGTCCTTAAAGAACTAAGAGGTGGTGGCTGAACCTCTGGCTATCCTGTTTAGCCAATCACTGGAAACAGGGAGGTACCCAAAGACTGAGGACAGCAGATGTAGTCCCCTTATACAAAAGTGGGAACAAAGAGGAAGCAGGAACTACCAGACCAGTCAGCCTCACCTCGGTAGTGGGAAAGATCATGGAAGCACTACTGAAGGAGAGATTGGTGGAACATCTGGTTGTCAATGGACTACAGGACCCAAGGCAGCATGGTTTCACCAGGGGGAGGTCATGTCAGACCAACCTCATTGAATTTTTTGACTGGGTGACTAGGGAGGTGGATCAGGGGAGGGTAGTGGACATGGCCTATCTGGACTTCAGCAAGGCCTTTGACACTGTGCCACATAGAAGACTATTACACAAACTGGGGAATATGGGTGTGGGCAGGACAGTAGTGTGGTGGGTAGGTAACTGGCTGGGTGGCAGGACACAGAGGGTGGTGGTAAATGGCTGTCACTCCACAGAGGAAAGAGTGACCAGTGGGGTACCACAGGATCAGTGCTGGGACCGGTCCTATTCAACATCTTCATCAGTGACATTCGCGCAGGATCTAGAAGGCAGAATTTCACTGTTCGCTGACACAAAGCTCTGTAACAGAGTAGACACACCAGAGGTGTAGACAGAATGAGAAGGGACCTGCAGAAACTTGAAGAATGGTCAAGGGTTTGGCAGTTGAAATTCAATGCAAAGAAGTGCAAGATAATGCATATGGGCACAAAAACCCTGGCACAATATATCAGTTGGGGGTGAGGATATGGCATGCACCAAGCAGGAAGGGATCTTGGGTTGTCATCTCTGATGACCTCGAGGTAGGGAAACAGTGTGACAAGGCATCAGGTAAATCAAATAGGATGCTGGGATGTATAGGCAGGGGCATCACCAGCAGGAAAAGGGAGGTCATAATTCCGCTATACAAGACACTAGTGAGGCCCCACCTGGAGTACAGTGTACAGTTCTGGAGACCATACCTACGTAAGGACATAGACAGGGTAGAGAAGGTTCAGAGGAGGGCAACAAAGATAGTGCATGGATTGCATCACAAGTCCTATGAAGACAGGTTGAAGGAATTGAACATGTACTCCCTGGAGGAGAGGAGGGAGAGAGGGGATATGATAGAGACATACAAGTATCTTACAGGGAGGAACAGGGTACAGGAAAACACTATTTTTAAGCGAAAAAGATGTTTCAGGACTAGAGGGCATGGGATGAAGTTGGAGGGAGGACGATTCAGAGGAAACATGAGAAAGAATTTCTTCACAGAACGGGTGGTGGACAAGTGGAACACCCTGCCAGAGGAAGTGGTGGGGGCTGAAACAATCACGGGATTTAAGAATGCATGGGATAGACATAAAGGAATTCTAGCGGTCAGGGGTAAGGGGAAATAGACTTCTAGGAAAACAAACTGAACTTACAAGCTCAAAGGGGCAGACTGGGTGGGCCATAAGCCCTTATCTGCCGACACTGTCTATGTATCTATGTATCTATGACCATAGATGAGACTCATAAGTATGGAAAGATAATAGATAGGGACAGAAGTCCCATCATTGTGAACAAAAATTATTCGTTAGAAAACAAAAAGGGCTAGAGGGATCTCCAAAGAGTTGAGTGACCAAAATTGCCTAGGAGAAAAAGAACTGATGAAATTTGAGATGACCCACCTTATGTAGGTGGTCTCGTGGGGGGGACAGTCCTTACCAGCTTCAGCAGGCAGGCCAAGGCAATGGAAAAGTTTCCTGAGAGGTCCTTGTGCCTGCCAGCACAAGTCCTGCATGTATGTGGTTTTAGAGAGGAGATATCCTCAAAGAAGATATAGAGGTTAGAACAACAAGCTGTGAGTGAGTTTGGTACATCCAGCAGACCTGGGTTTGAGTCCCACTACCTCCATTTATACACTGTGTGACTAGGAACAAGTCACTTAACTGCCCCTGAAAACAGGCACTTGTACCAAGTGGGCCTTACCTGGTTACCTAACAATAACAAAAAAAAAAGTTTCAGAGTTTATAAGCCAGTTTTTTATGTCAGATTAATTTAACAGGTGAAGAATGACCAAACTGGATGACTGAATGGCATACTGTGGTGGTCAGGAGGAGCTGGGGAGATCTCTATCACTCACTATAGTGTCTTGATTCACATCTTAGAACAATGCACTCAGCAGGCCAAGCAAAATGCATACAGTAAAATATTTATACCGCTATCAACTGTTTTCATACAACTCCTCTTGACTGCTAGGCCATTTTCTTGTTCCTCGCCATCACAGGGGCCTTCAGACAAAACACTGACATTTAGTCCTGAACTGAAGCAGCTTCATGATAGTACGCCTATGGAGCAAAACCTAAACCCCCCACTGAGTACTTTAATATTAGTGTCTGCTTTGAACTATCAATGGCACTGAAGTCCCCATATGGAAAAGTTCCTTTTTTATTTCTGCTACAAGACAATTAAAGAGAAAATGATCCTCTGAGCACCATCATTGTAGTAACTGTTCTTAAAAGGTCACGCAATAGCTTACCTATCCATAAATAAGCATACCACAATATGAACCTGGCTTCAGACCTGAAAACGACAGTCAGCATTTGAGCTGCTATACCATGATTAAGAATTAAGGCATGATAAGGGGTTGGGGCTGCAATCCATTAATGTAACCTTATAAGGATTACAGTTATGAGGCAAAGTCGAGTGCCTTGCTCTTAGTAATAGATTAACAAAAGCATCGAAACCCATGAAATGCCTTGATAGTATTATTAAACTTAAATGCGTTTGTTTTGTTTTTTTTGATTAATGTTTTTTCAGTTTGAATTCTAAGAGTTTTACTGTACATGGGGATTTCCAGCCATCAACATAACCCTGTAAAATGCACGAGTCAATCAAAATGATTCATATCCTGCCATTGTTTTATAATGACACTGAGACCCCGGAGGAGAGAGCGAGATGGGAATCAGAGCTTGCGCAATCAGATCTCCTAAGCACCTACACTAGTAGAATGTTGCACACTAAGCAACGGACTGCAATAAAAGATAAACAGGAAATGGCACAGCATCTTTTTTTCTCTACACCTATGTAAATGAGGACAGAAGAACAAGGGAAACGAGATGCTCCCGGGAGAGAAGAACTAAAATCAACAAAGTGAAAAGATCAACCATCCTTCTCCAGTATGACAGCACGACACAAGGGGTATCAGCAAGGGAACTGAGCACGGCAAAAAATATAAAGCCTCCAAAGTTTCAGCAAATCTGAGTTTACAAACTCCGCTCATCAGGATGTTGTTGATGCATATTATTCTGGCAAAGTTATCATTTATTTACCACGGTGGGTTTGCAGTATTTATGTTTTACATTTACATGGTTTTCTGGTTGGAGTAACTACACCATTCTTGCTAACTAGATCAGTGAATGTCTCCTGGACTGGATTTCTACAAAGCATCATCACCAGGTATCTGTATTTTTCATTTTAAAATCATTTTAAAGTCAACTTGTTGGAAGGTATCCCAAGCAAAACATTAGTGAAGCAAGGAAGTCTGACAAATTCAGTGACTCTGGGTCCTGCTTGAATCCACATTTTCCTCCGACTTGCCCCATGGTCTGTATTTGGGCTTTCAAGACCTCTTTGAATAACAAAGACGCATATAGACAAAAGGATTTCACATCCTGCATATGTACAGCAGGGATTTAAGTCCAAAAATTGATTAGCGATTTGCTCATAAAAGTGCTGAAACATTGTGAAAATGCATAGTACTTGCCTCACTGTGTTTAACAAACATAACACTTCTAGAAAACCTATATAAATACTTTCTGTACAGTTAGCATTGTCCCAAGAAAAAAAAAATGCTAATCAATTATTTAAAACCCTGTACAGGCAGAGTTCATCCCTTTCAGGAATTCTAACACATTCCATGACAGTGGACCTCAACTGTTGATAATTTCTTTTAGCTTCTGACTTAACCACCAGGTATCAAACATTTTCAATTGAAATCAACTCTATGTACTTGTGACTAAGGGCCATCTATCCAACAACCATTTTGAAGAACAAATGAAACTTTTGGCCTGTTCTCAAAACCACTGCAACTGTGCCCTTACAGCTCCTTGCTATTACTAACTGGTCACTACCTCATGCATCATCCGTATGGAAAGGAACCTGTTAAAAAAAAGGGCCCTGCTGCCCCACAGAAGCAACTTTAAACCCCTTTTAAAACATCTAATACTGCTGCTGTTGCTCCTCTCAGGCAACATTCACCTTAACCCCGGCCCACCAAACCTTGGCCACAAGGTTAACAGCAGTGCAGGGTCACTCTCCTTGGCAAGCATTAACATCTGCAGCCTCCTCTCCAAACGTGATACCCTCTCTGCCTGGGTTTCCCAGCACAATCCAGACATCCTATCAGTGCTGGAAACATGGCTGTCTCCGAAGGTACCAGACTCCGCAATAGCAATTCCCGGATATGTAGTTTTCAGACAGGACAGACTTACCAAGAAGGGAGGAGGCTGTGCCTTCTACCTTAAAAAGTCCCTCATGGGTCATGTCATGCCCATCCCCAGAAATTACATCCAAATCCTTGCTGCCAAAGTACTTCTCGGAACTCATAACAAGATCCTGACTGTTGTCTCTGTCTATATACCACCCAAGTTGAGCAATCTGGGCTTTCACTCCCTCCTTGACTGTATCAACTCCCTGGATCGGAATATAGAAGTTATCCTACTTGGTGATTTCAACATCAACTGGCTGGCCTCCAGTTCGAATAGTTATAAGGATGCCCTAGCTGCTGCTAACTTCTCACAAATGGTCAAATCACCTACTAGAGTAAACTGCAGAACAGGGACCTGTATACTTCTAGACTGGGTGCTAACTAAGAGTCCAGAGCACATCTCCGAAGCAACAGTCCTCCCAGACTCCTTAAGTGATCATTCCCCTATCTTGTGTAACTGGACCAACAAATACACCAAACTCCCCCCCCAAAACTATTAACAGGAGAATGCTGACCCCTGGTCATCTTGAGTCACTTGAAACACTCCTTCGTGAACATGACTGGTCACCAACTGATATAGCCCCCGATGTAGACACAGCACTTGAATACTTTATCACCCATTTCAACTCAGCCTGTGATGTTCATGCTCCATTCAAGAAGCATAAGATCAAGGGTGTCAATAACCCATGGATGACACTGGGCCTCCTTACACAAATGAAATCTCGAGACCAGCTCTGGTATCGTGCTAAGGCTACTGGCACCCAGACTGATATCCAGGCCTACAAAACAGCAAGGAATGCATGTACCAGAGCAATCTGCCATGAGAAGGCTAACTATTACAGGAACGCCTTAGCCAGCACCTGGAATGACGGGAGTAAATTCTGGCATAACCTTGCTGAAGTGACTGGAAAGGATCCCAAAACAACACCCACAATGTTGAACATAGATTGAAATGGGACATGATAGAAATGTTCAAGTACCTGAAGGGAATCAACAAAATCCAGGAGGGTAGCATCTTTCAGAAAAAGAGATGTGTAAGAACAAGGGGGCACAATTTAAAAATAGAGGGGGGATGGCTCAGGGGTAATGTGAGGAAATTTTTTTTTCACAAAGAGAGTGATGGATGCATGGAACCGCCTTCCTGGGGAGGTTGTTGGGTCTAAAACAGTGGGGGAATTCAAAAATGCATGGGACAGACATAAGGCAATTGTAGTGGGGGGTGGCAGGAAGTAGGCTGTTAGTTAACTAGAATCTGCAGCTTATCCAGTAGGTAGGGAAATGGGCAGACTGGGTGGGCCAAGTGGTCCTTCTCTGCCATCAAAGTCTATGTTTCTAGATGGTACCATCACTCTTGACCATGTAGTCATTGCCAACGCATTTAACACCACTTTTGCTGACATTAGTCATGTGCTACCCCCTAACTTTTTTGATCCCACCACAGTCAACCTAGCTCCTGTTAGTTCAGGTTTGCCGCCAGGGCACCCTCTTTTCCATTTCAAAGCAATCCCGCAAAGCCTAGCTAAAAAACACATTCTTAAAGTGCTTGGAAATTCTAGGGTCAGTGGTGATTCACTGGATACGAAACTTCTCGCCCTCACCATTGATGAAGTCCTGCTCCCACTAACCAAAATCCTCAACTATTCCCTCATGCTCTCCCAGTTCCCCCAAAAGTGGAAGCTGGCAGTGGTGACTCCAGTGCATAAAAGTGGTGACAAAACTCTCATGAACAACTACAGGCCTATATCTATTCTCACTCCTCTATCCAAAGCCTTGGAATGGATAGTGGCTGATCAGCTATCGAAGTACCTTGTAAAATACAGCCTGCAATGTTCCCAGCAGCATAGCTTCCACAAAGGGCACAGCACTACCACGGCACTCCTCGAATTCACCACACATATCCATCATGCACTTGATCAGGGCCAGTTGGTTGGCGCCTCTTTTATTGACCTGACTAAGGCATTTGACACTGTCAATCACTCCATTCTACTCAAACAATTATCCCTCCTTGGTCTTTCAAGTGAAACTACCCTCTGGTTTCAAAGCTACCTCAGTAACCGGACCCAACAGGTCAGGACTGGTGAATTCCTCTTGTCATCCCTACCAATCCACTCTGGAGTACCCCAAGGTTCTATCCTGGGTCCCTTCTTATTCAGCATATTCCTGAACAATCTTCCTGCCTCCTGCCATGACAGAATGTTACTGTATGCAGATGATGCAGTAATCTTCACTTGCCACACCGACCCCACCTCCCTTCAGTCTCAACTACAGAAAAGTTTCACAGAAGTGGAAGGCTGGTTTTGCTCACATAAACTCATTCTTAACCACAAAAAAACTAAAACAATGTTGTTCCATGGAACCCACAACAAGTACAAGGACCATGAGCTCATAATTAACAACCACGAAGGCGTCACTTTTGAGCAGGTGGATATGTTTAAATATCTGGGCCCGACCCTTGACTGCTCCCTCTCGTATACCAAACACATTGACAATATCGCTAAAACTGTGAACTCCTGTATAGGGCTACTATACAAGCATAATCACTGCCTAACAGCTGAAGCCTTGAACCTCACTATCCAGAGCTCCATTATCTCAACTATTGACTACGGGCTTATCATCTATGGATCCGCTACTGATACTGCACTCTGGCGCACAGCTATAGCCCTTAATAAGGCATGCAGACTCCTTATTTCAGCTGCCCGCCTTTCTCACACGTGTGACATTTACGAGCAGGCTAACTGGCTCTAGCTATCCGGCAAGCTAAAGTACCAGACCTGCATCCTAGCTATGAAGACATCACTGGGCCTTATGCTCCCTGGAGTCCAATCAATATTGACCTTGCATCGTGTCCGCCACCTAACTAGAAGATCGGACAGTCTAACCTTTACAATACCTCGCTGTCGGACCTCTCAAGCTCAGCGTTCTTACCTCGTCAGAGCTTCCACTTGGTTCAGCTTACTACCTACAGAAATCTCCAACATTGCCACGACTGGTGCTTTTAAGTGTAAACTGCATCAACATCTCATGGCTAGTGCCTTCTGTGATAGCTTCTTATAATCCCCTCCAGGCATATTACCCTCTAGCATCCCTCCTCACTGCCTCAGCTCCTCCTCCTCTCCTACCCCCATTACTGGGTATAGGATGAATCTGTCTCCTTTTCTTTTTCATCCCCCCCTTTCCTCTTCCCTTGCTGTTTCCCATCTGCCACATACCCAACGCAATGCCCTCCCCATTTCTCCCCTCCTCCCTCTCTCTGTCTCCCATACCACCCCCTCACCACCACTCTTCTTTCTCTTTTCCCACAACCCGCTCCTAACAAAGCTTCACTGAGCCGCCTATGACTTGTACTGTATAATTAACTCGCAACACAATTCCTTGACAATGCCTTTGGCTGCTATTATTGTAACCTTATTTGTCTTTTTTTTTTGTAAGTTCCATTGTAATGATCATGTTATGTTTTGTACCTTATTGCCTTGACGTGAAACCTTTGTAAAAGAGCCCTCGGCTCAAAGGTGTCATCCGAAATACAAATAAATAAACTAAATAAATAAATGTTAAAGAGCAGAGTTATTAAAATATGAATGATCATGCTTCATTTTCAAAACTACTGCACCTGCCTAACTACTTCCTTCAAGTTAGAGGTAGAGTGCCCAGTATTTGCATTTAAATGATGAGTGCTTTGTCAGAATAAACCGATAGACTCCACAAAGCAGCCTGTTTCCTGAGAGGAAGAAGGGGAGATCCATTTAATGAATCCAAGTCAGATCAGTGGGAGACCTATGCCCAAGACATTTTAATTAAGAAACTCATAATACATGCATTATAACTATAAGTTTAGCACAATTTAATGTCAAGGATAAAAGCACCTGGTTCATGTCCCCTACATATCAGATAAAACCAGTTCTAAAAATAACTGTGTATGCAGTTATGTTGTGTGCGGAGAGATGGTGTGAGTGTGTGTGCACGTACATACGTACACAACAAATGCTACTGTTCTCAGGGTGCTGCCATTAATGAAAAAAAACATGTTTTGTAAGGGAGAAACTGCTGCTAACACAGCTGGCAGAAGACAAATGTCTGTACTCCCAAGTCACTTTTTAACTGGCAGTGCTGCAGAATGCACCTTGGTGAGTACCTGCACAATTTTATTCAAACCACTGCACATCCACTCAACCACTGAGTTTGCTCAGAGTGCTCCTCTCTGTCTTCAGCTGAAATAACCCTCCACTTCATACTGATTCTTTCATTGTTAAAAAAAAAAACCTTCATTATTCAGCTTTGCTAAGTTGTGTACACAATGTACATTAAATGTCGAGTCCCTAAGGACTTTAGTTTATTTCCCCTGGGTGCACATGCACAGGGATGCACCCGGTACACAACAGTACAGCCTCAAAAAAGCTGCTCTTAATGAAGTATTATGTTTTGGCTGTGAATCACAATATTGTGGACAGTTACTGGGGTGAAAGTGTTAAAGCCTGAAAAAATGATAATTATAAGAAACTCTGAAGTGCATATAGAAATAAAAAAAGAATCCACTGATCCAACATCTACTGTATCTATCTCTCCATCCATATACTCTATCGCTCCCTCTCTCTAGCGTGTAACACACATATGTATATTTATGTTAGATTTGTTATGTTTCTATGATGCAGATTTTGTGTTGTTAGAATAAACCACACTAGAAAAGTTACAAATTAAGGAATAAGACACAATGAGGCATGGTTTATGGGTTGATAAGAGCACACCCTAAGTGCGTAATGAAGCATGAGGTGCTTGCACCAAGTGTCTTTAGCACCTGGAATGTGCTCTAATCAGCCCATAAGTCACCCCTGGAGTGTTTAATTCTGCCCCAAAGTAAAAAAAAAAAAAAAAAAAAGGGGCAAAAAGATCAGAAAAGATGTCAAAAATGGGGAGGAAAAAAAGAGGCTTTCATAACTAAAATAGTAAAAATATTTCCCCTATTAGTATAGCGTGCTGTATTTCATATGGGCTTGGTCACCAGCAGAGGGCACGCCACACATGCGTGCATGCATTTATGTTCATTTTATTAGCATTGTTTTTGTCCTTTTCCTAAGGCTGACTTTGTACGGACTGGTTTTTCAGGGAGTGAGCATATTAGTGAGTGTATTTTCCCCTTTCAGTGCATCTCTTGGAGTGCGTGCATCCTTCTAAGTGATACAGTGACAGTTGCTTCTCGTCTAATGGAAAGCCACTACTCAGGAAAGTGGCTCTGGTTTCAAGTACCGCTCACAGCTAGGGTGGGGGTGGGGGGACAAAGCGAGGACCGGAGACTGCACACCTACAGTATATAACTGGCAGTGGTGCAGTAAAGGAGTGGGCACGGTGTGGAGCTGCAGGGACAAGAATCGGGGAGAGTTGTGGATCAGCAGCCTGCAACAAACTTCTGTCTACAGAAAGGGAAATAAAAGTCAGATTTAAATGTTACGTCTGTGCAACATGAATCAGTGGTTATTTTACTTTATTACCATGCTTTGGCAATGTATTTCACGTTGTAAAATGCAATATTTTAGTGTTAGGACAAGTACTATTATTACAGTACCAACACGGCTGCCAGAAAATTTCAAAACTTTCGGGTAGGCATGGATCTCTGGCTGGCTGTGCTACACCCTGGCTGGCATTATAAGTGCCAGCTGGCACAATATGTGCCGATACGGACAGGAAAACTGTCACCTCTTAGCAATCAGGACGCAGAAAAGCTTACCCATTTTACAAAACTCATTAATGATGACATCCTTCTCCACATGGGATTACAGCACATGGCACAGAGTATGAAGTTCATCCATCCCACAAGTGAACAAAATCAATAATTCATAAAATGGGAGGCCACAACATCAGGCTGTGAAATAAATTAAGTACTCTCCTTAAATATGTGACGTTCATTAATTAATTTATTTTTTTTCCAGTTTATTTCCCAACAGTTCCCCCGTTCCCATTCCAATGTTGGGGTTGCCATACCTGGATTCTGCTTTAGGAAGGAAGGGAAAAAAAGGCCATTGGTCCACTGAGTTCCTCCCTCACTCCCTCCCTCCCTCCCACCAACTCAGTTGGAATATTTATTTTATTTCAAACATATTTTGCCAGGTATGCAGAATCCAGGAGGGTAGTCTCTGAATATCTTGCCACCCTTTTCACCTCAAAGTACCACACAAGGTGCCCATCATGGCCTCACCCTTCCTCCAGCCAGGAGAACAGGTTCTGATGCTTGGCCAGCTGGTTATGTTTGTTGTATGATATTGGTAATATAAAAATATAGTAGGTGATTGTCTCACATAAGACATCCTGTGCCTATGGGTGTCCCCCCCCGCTCAGGTTTCAGTGAAGCTACAGTGACAAGTGACCTGAAACCAGGAGGTAATTAAAAGACCAGAGAGACTTAATTAAGAGTCTCCTGTTTTTCCGTTTTAATTAGAACTGACCCAGCTGCCAGGATATAGGGCTTGTAAAGTTTTATGATTCCTATAGGAAGAACATGTTATACCAACCTGGTGCTAAGTTGTACAGCCCTTTGATATGCCTTGGAAATAGGGACTCGCACAAGATCAAAGAGAAAAATCTTTAATTAAGGAGTCATATTTAGCAAGTGGAATTTTTGCTGAAGTCACATTATTTAAAATATCTCCAGACAGGAAATCATTGTTTGTATTTTTCTAAGTCTAAAAAGGAGGAGCTAGATGACTCACCAAGGGGGTGGGGAGATGAGTTGAAATGTATCCTTGTAACTGGGGAATATGACAACATATTTTGGGACTCGAGAGACAGGGCTCTCTGATATAACTTAAGCACTGTCCAGACGGAACACATTAGATAGAAAAAGTCTAATTGTATTGTGGTAGGAGTTTTTGTTTTGTAATCTTCCCTTGTTCTTTTATATGATTCTGAGCTCTTTGATATATTGTTCTGTGTTACATTTTTCATATTTATATCATCTTTTAGTAAAAGTACCTATTATTTAAAAGACTGCCTGGGTGTCTTCCAAGTTCTTTTTGCATGTGGTATACACGTGGTTAAGTTTGATAGCTGTTCTGAAGGGCTTGATGGTGTTACCAAACTGGGAAAAGGTAAGAATATACCTAAGGTCTTTTATAGAGTTTTAAAGGTTCATTTTGGAAGCCTGGCTTGGTGCCCCTGGTGAAAGACTGTACCGCAATCCCCGAAGAGGGTACATATCTGAGCCTGCACATTGGGTACGCTAGCATAAGGTTCACAGTTTGAATCCCCCCAGAACTTGAGACTAAAAGTGATTCGGACCCAAAAGCAGACAAGAGGGTTACCCTGTCTGTTACCTGTTCACACTATTGCGCTCCGAGGTTGGCACCGTGGGAGCAGAGGGCCTGACCTGCTGAGTGTGTTTGTGACACGGGTAAGTGGATGCCTTCACAGCCAGTGCCAATACAGTTCCTTAGTCAGCCAGCAGGGGGTGCAGCCCACAATCTCACTTCCTGGGAGCCCAAGCAGATCACTTCAACAATGCGCCTGAACCCAGATGGCTCCAACATTTTATTCTGGGGATCAAACATATTCTGTTCTTCCAGATGGCAGCTGTCACATACTTGGCTAGCAAATATTATATATTTTTGTACACATTGTTTAAAAAAAAATTAACAGTTTAGTAATTTTCATTTATTGGTAGGGCACTATGACATCATTTTGTTAAAGGGCCATTCACTGCGCACTCAGTTTTCAAATATGTGTTATTTTATTAAGAAATCGCAAAAATTGCTTTTTCTATTGTTCTGATCTTAAGCTGCTGCCAGCAGCTGAAGCATGTTGCTGAACGCTTTCATATCTCAACATGGTGTAGGGGTGCCGATTAACTCATGCATGCAGGAACAGTTCATTTTTAAACAAGTGGAATAAAGGAATACATTTCCAGTGGCCAGTCACTCAAATATGAGAAAGTGACTGGGCAAAACCAACCATTTTAAAATGGTTAAAATGAACACTGAAAACTAAAGCCTCTGTGTCATGGCTTTAGTTTTCAATGTTCATTTTAACCATTTTATAATGCTTGTTTTGGCTCCAGTCACTTTCTCATGTTCGAGTGACTGGCCACTGGAATATTCTTTTATCCCACATTGTTTAAAAATGAACTACTCGTGCATACACGAGTTAATGGGCACCTCTGCAACATGTTGAGATATGAAAGCGCTTGCCAACGTGCTTCAGCAGCTGGCAGCGGCTTAAGGCTGGGACAATAAAAAAAAGAAATGTTTGTGATTTCTTAATAAAATATCATATATTTGAAAACTGAGTGCACGGAGAACAGTCCTTTAACAAAATGCTAGTAACAGGCACCATCAACAGACATGCGATATAAAATCCCCAAAAAGCTGAGTGTGTCCCTTTAATATATCCCCAGAGCCACTCATTGCAGGATAAGAGTGGTTTCATGAGCGTCTGTTCTGCGTGAGAACAGAGAAGTGAAGCCGAGTTATTCTGATATGGGATGAATGCAAGTTAAACCACTGTTATCCTGCAATGAGAGGCAGTGCGGACATAACATCTAGATCAAGACCGTTTATATTTTAGAAAAGTACCTCTCTTTAAAAAATGAACAGGAATACTCATTGGGTGAGCACCTGTTGCCATGGCACTACGCATGAGACACTCTTATCAAAATAAGATCACCCCACATGCAAAAGCAATGAGTGATATGACTGGTCGAGGATGTCACACGACACTCCTTCACTCTAATGCAACAGATACAGACGTGCCAGATTAAGAATTCTTCTGCCATTCTGAACAGATTCATTTGTTCAGTGTTTCAATAAGCTGGCAGCTCTTGTTATTAATACAGAAATTAAACACCATTTTGTTGCCCATGTGTTTCATTATAAGAATCACATGGATGATGCCAAAAAGATGTCGGGAAAGATGTGTATGGATGATGCTGAATAGAATACTTCCAATTTGTAGGTGGTGAAATGCCAGCCTTCCCTGTAAGTTAAACCAAGGATTTTGCAGGTGCAAAGGGAGAACTTCAGTACTTCATGTCCACAGGTTGATCTCGGTATCATTGCTACTCATGCAATTATACACATAGGTACACAGAGTATACGCCATGAGTGCCTGTGGGACACAGAAGCGTCCCACGAGATGGCCAGCTGGCATGCAAGTGGTAGCATCATGAGAATGATTACGACGACTTTTGCCCATGAGTTGTTTTTTTTCAGGATACACAAGAATCCATTACTAATTCTTACCAATAATTTAACAGTAGGTATATTTCGGAATTCAAGTCCTTTAAGAGCAGGGATTCTAATAAGGTAGTTAGGATGCATTATGGTAGCACAAAGACAGTCATTAATGAAGAGTTGGGATAGTTTCATGCATTAAATATAAGGCTGATGCCTTTTTCTTCTGTATGTTGTCATTATACAGTCACCCTGCTGCATGAATATTTTTGAAGAATAAGACTTTCATAGTCAAGCACGTACCTGAAGTTCTGTTTGAAAAAAGAACTTCTGCGGACACTGGGAACAGTCATAAATTTTATCCTCTTGCCCATGTACTGCAAAGATGTGCTGCTGCAGCTTGTTTGCCTGTACGAACACTGAAATAAAAAACAAGTGATCAGAGGTTAGCTGCAGTACAGGCTGCCAGCCCCACTTGGCTGCACATCTATTATTACCACACGGTGCCCAATGCCCAGCAGGCTTCGTGATATTTATCAATAAATCATATTTTTTTTGTTTGAGTAAATTTAGCCAGCAATGTAGACAACATTAATAATTGAACATGCAAAGGCCGGCGCTTCACTTATTTATAATGCCCCACCAACGCAGCAGTCTTATAGAATGCGGATATTCCACCAGACCCACATGCCTTCTCACAGGAATCATGACATTCAAAGCAATCTAATACACAGTTTTTTTTAAAAGGGCCCTGAACGTTGCATTATATTGGCAGCAAAATGCTATTGACAGCTAGAGCGTTCCTATTTAGTTTGAGATTTCGCAGCAAAGTTGCTACTCCTGACTCTGGGCCTCAGTGCAAAGTTTTTAAGGTTACAGCTACTCCACTCTCAACATCTGCTGCCAAATGTTTTAAGGCACCAGCACAAATGTTCTACTACAAATACGCAGTTCACACACTCTCTCCTACAAGAAGTGTTTATTTCTATCCACATGTAAAAATTGGCTGTGGCCCATGATACTCTGTAAAACAAACAAACAAACAAAATATACATCTAACTTTCCCAAAAGACAAAAGTGCCACAACAGGTGGGGTGTGGGGCCTATGGCCACAGCCCTACCATTTCCATAAGTGGCAAGACCTGGCCATACCAGTTTTTGCACTCATTAATTTTTATTATTAGGGAGAACTGTGCCTTTAAAATGCAGCATGCGCAGTAAGCAGGGTTACTTTCTGATTGCTGCCTCTGTAGCTTGCAGGGTGTCGGCAGAATTTTAAAAAGTGAAGGCTTGAGTGGTGTTGATGTGAGTGGGCTGAGTATAAGGGCAGCTAATTTAAGGCACAGTGGTCAAACTTTTGAAATGAAAAGGCAGGGCCAGGCCTTCAGATGGGTATCAAGGAACTAGGCACTGGAAGCTGCTGTCAATCGGTGTGTGTGTGTGGTGGGGCTACTCTACAGATTACAAATTTGGATGGGAAAAAACTGATTCTGTGAATGAACCCATTCAACGGGTTTCCCCTTCCATCCTTGGCCCTACCACTTTTCAGACCATTTCATCACCACTGCCCAAAGATATAATCATACCGAATCCTTAAAATGAAGAGATCCATACTCTGGATGAAACTTTTTCCTCTTTCGTAAACAGCTGTTTTAGTTAATCAGAAGAATAAAGTGTCCACCACAACATATGGTAGCCCAGGTACATGAAGTCCAAGACATAACTAAATTCAGTTTACTTGATTTCATGGTCACCCCAGACGTCATGGGCCCCATACACACTTGACATTTTATTGGCAGCCACTGTGTTCCACTGTTCCATTTTGCTTACCATGGTAATATACACAGCGTGGTCACTAGCCTTCCTTCTACTTTCACAATGGGCACTGCAACAACCCACAGAAAACGGCAGACACTGGCATGCAGATCATGAGTGTCGGCAGGCATACTCAGTGTACTTTGCTGAGTACATAGAAACATAGACTTTGACGGCAGATAAGGACCATTTGGCCCACCCAGTCTGCCCATTTCCCTATCTTTCTGATAAGCTGCAGATCCTAGTTAACCAACAGCCTACTTCCTCCCACTCCCCACTAGAATTGCCTTATGTCTGACCCATGTATTCTTGAATTCCCCCACTGTTTTTGACCCCACTACCTCCTCTGGGAGGCTGTTCCACGCATTCACTACTCTCTGTGTGAAAAAATACTTCCTCATGTTGCCCCTGAGCTGTCCCCCCTCTCTATCTTCAAATTGTGTCCCCTTGTTCTGTACATCTCTTTTTCTGAAAGATGCTACCCTCTTGGACTTGTTGATTTCCTAGAGGTACTTGAAAGTTTCTTTCATGTCCCCGCTCTCCCTCCTTTCCTCTAGGGTATACATATTAAGCTACTTAAGTCTCTCTTCATATGGCTTCTGGTGCAGACCCTGCACCATTTTAGTTGCCCTCCTCTGAACTGCCACCATCCTATGTCCTTGCAGAGATGGGGTCTCCAGAACTGCACACAGAACTCCAGATGGGGTCTCACCAACTGTCTGTACAGAGGGATAACAACGTCCTGTTTTCTAATGGTGATGCCTCTCCCTATGCACCCCAGCATCCCCCCAGCCATCCTTACTGCCTTTTTACATTGCTTGCCTACTCTTAGGTCATTTGATATGACTAACCCCAGGCCCCTTTCCATTTCTGTTGTTGTTGTTAGCATCCCCCCCCTCCCCACTGTGTACTCCTCCCCTGGAATTTTGTTTGCCATGTGCATTATTTTGCACTTCTTTGCATTGAATCTATGCTGTCATACATTTGACCATTCCTCCAACCTTGCCAAGTCCCTTCTCATCCTTTCCATCCCACTTTGTGTATCAACCCTGTTACATATCTTTGTGTAATCTGCAAAGAGGCATACTTTCCCTTCCAGCCCCTCCGCAATGTCACCTATAAAGACATTAAAGAGGACCAGTCCCAGTACTGAACCCTGCGGTACCCCGCTAGTAACCCCCCGTTCCTCGAAGTAGACTCCATTTACTACTACCCTCTGCGTTCTGTTGTCCAGCCAATTTTTTACCCAGGTTATCACCCTGGGACCCACTCCCAGGTTAGCTAACTTGTTTATTAATCTTTTGTGTAGGACTGTGTCAAATGCCTTGCTAAAGTCTAGGTAGGCCATGTCCACAGCCCCTCCCTGGTCTACTACTTTGGTCACCCAGTCTATGAAATCTATAAGATTCATCTGACATGACCTTCCCGCTGTGAATCCATACTGTCTTGGGTCCTGTGCCCCGCTGACCTCTAGGTACTCAACAATTCTTTCTTTCAGAAGTGATTCCATAATTTTCCCTACTACTGAGGTCAAACTAACAGGTCTGTAGTTTTCTGCCTCTGCCTTGCTCCCACTTTTGTGGAGGGGAATAACATCCACCTTCCTCTAGTCCTCAGGTACCACACCATCCTTTCGTGATTTGCTAAAAAGGGTAGTCTGTGATGTCACTAGTTCTCCCTTTAGTTCTTTTAGAAGTCTAGGGTAAATCCCATCAGGCCCCATTGCTTTGTCCACCTTGAGTTGTTGGAGTTCTTTCAGGACCCTTTCTTCTGTGACTGGACTGGTATCAACCCTCCTATCCAGAGTGCTTCTATTGTTTGGTTTAGGTACCTCCCCCCCTCCTCTTCTTTTGTGAATATTGAGCAAAAGTATTCATTCAGGATCTTTGCTTTCTCACTGTCACCCTCTACCCACCTCCCTTCCCCTTTATTAAACCTCACTATCCCTCTCTTGTTTTGTTTTTTGCTCCCTAATGTACCTATAAAAGGTTTTATCCCCTTTAACAGAGTTGGCTGTCTTTTCCTCTTTTTGGGCCTTTGCTATTCTGACTGCCTTCCCTGCTTCCTTCTGCTTTAAACTGATACAGTTCCCTGTCCTGCTCCTTCTGTGATTCCTTATTCTTCCTGAATGCTATATGTTTCTCCCTAACCTTCCCCGCCACCTCTTTTAAGAACCATAGTGGGTTTTTCCTTCATTTTATTTGTTTCACACAACGGCTTGTTGCCTCTATGATGGCAGTTTTGATTTTTTCCCATTGTTCTGCCACCCCTCCTTCCTGCCCATTTGCTAGTGCATTCCTTATGCCAAAGTCAGTCCTCCTAAAGTCCAGTACCCTCGCTTTTGTATGGCTTTACTCTACGGCTGTGTTTATCATTAACCACACTGTTTGGTGATCGCCTATTCCCAGATGGCTACCCACTTCTAAATCTGAGATCCTCTCTTTGTCCCCATTTGAGAGTACCAGGTCTAAGATTGCTCCCTCCCGAGTGAGTTCCAACACTAGCTATCTGAGACATGCCCCCGGTAGGGCATCGAGAAGGACCCTGTTCTTGGATGTGGTTACAGCAAATGTGCTCCAGTTAACATCTGGCATATTCAGGTCCCGCATCAACAATATCTCCCCTTTTTCTGCCATTCTAAGAATGCCTTCTATCATTTTCTTGTCCCTTCCCCCCCCGAAACAGAGGTCTGTAAACAACACCTGTGTGGATTGGGGTGCCATTTCCTGTCTCCAAGGTGACCCACAGTGCCTCCTCTCCTCCCTGTTTACCCTTTAGTTCCATTGCTTTGATCCCTTCCCTTATGTAGAGACCTACTACTCCTCCTCTTTTACCCTCCCTGTCCCTCCTGTAGATTGTGTACCCTGGTATGTTGACATACCAGTCATGGTTCTCTGTGTACCATGTTCCTGCGACTGCCACAATATCCAGTTGTCCTTCTTCCATCAAGGCCACTAGATCAGGAAGCTTATTACCCAGACTATGGGCATTGGCACTCATCGCCCTCCATTTTTTGATGGCCTTACCCCTTTTAGCCCCATCCCTGCCCTTACTGCCTTTGCTTTTTTCTCCAGTGACCCCTGTCCTGCTCCCTATCGACTGCTCTACCTTGGTGTTTACTTCACTAACTACCCTGTTTTGTGGGGGGAGGCTGGGAATTCCCTGTTCCTTTTCAGTGCCTCCCCCCTTGGGCTAGTTTAAAAGTTTTCCTATGAAGCATTTAAACAGGGTACACTAAACTCTAGAAAATCCAAGGGCAACATGAACTTCCGGACACTGCAACACACACAAACAAAGCCTGATGCACCTGAAGGACTGCTTTTCACTTACTTGGATGCTTTAGTGCGAATTTTTGAATGATCTTTGGAAGACGTGTGGGTGCTAAACTTAGAGGCCAAGATTGTATGAATGACCCGATCGAATACGTATGCATGAGTGCTGGTGTGAATGGATTTCTATAAGGCTGCATACCTTGATGTGGTACAGAGGCTTAGCACAATGTATCTTAAACACTAACTAAAAGCCAGCCAACTTCAGTCTCATTGGTAGTGTATGTATTGGATAAAATCAAATGATGTGAATCTATTACGATCATAGGCTTATTACATATTGTTGACTGAAATTGAGGTTGGGCAACCTTTGGGTGGTAGGACAGCACATGTTTTGGTTTGTGTTTACGGGGGGGGCGCAACAGTTCTATCAACTCTTGAGTACAAGCTTAAAATTGCTGGCTACACCCCTGATGCAGATGCTTCCTGGCTCCCTCCAAGAGGCGCAGGTGTCTGCCATAGAACAGTCAATCACTGATGGATGACACTGGTGAGGTACCCAAGTAGAAAATGGCTAGAGTAGAGATTAGGGAGTAGTTTCAATGGATGCCAGGGACATGACCTGGGTTATAGAGGGGGGTATCTGGCCCATCAGAGAAGACCTGCTAGGTACCACAAATCTTAAAGCCCCGCACTGCCAGGAGGAGTCCTACAGGTACAGTTCCTGTGAGTCTCCCCTTCCCCCAAAACAATGAAAGAGGTGCCACAGGAAATGATGTCATGTAAAGAAAATGAATCCATGGCTGCTGCTCCCCAGGATGTTTGTACACAGCTAAGATTCCAAAGGGCAAAGATCATTTGTATGCCGTAAATCTTCCAAGTATATTTGCTGTATTCAGTTAATATGGCAAGTCTCTTTCTTTACATTTCGCCCTTCATCAGGAGATTGCCTTTTAAATTTCAGTGGTAGTTGTGCGGTTCACATTTTTTCAATTAAATATGCCTGTCAGCAAGCTTCAAGTTTCTGTACGTTTTAAGTCACCCAGTAGTTGGCTTCCAGACAAATCTCCAGCAGCGCAGCCTGCCACTAACCAGCTAGAGTGCAGCCCCAACTGATGAGGACATGCCGTATTAGATAAATACAGCAAATAAACTTTAAGATTTACTGCAGACAGAGGGGGCTTTTGGCTTTGTTGTTGCAACCCCCCCAGTTTGGAATCCTAACTCCTACAGATACAGGTCAGGCAGGTGGGGGGAGGCAACTAAGATGCGGTAGTGCCAATGCCATACAGGAGGGTAGATGGCCAACTGTCATGCAACCAGCGCAATACCATGCACAGTCCTCTGTGGTGGCTGCAGTGTACATGTTTGCAAAACATCTGGCAACTGCCATTTGTAGTGTGACATAGTTGTTGAGCAGACTCTTCCCCTGACATCTGTTTTCCCTTTGTGTAAGGCAGCTGTAAGTGAAGCTGCAAAAGGGAGCTTTTTGCACCCTGATTTTGTATTCAAACCAATAGTGACAGTCTATATGGCTTCTGCTCCCCCCCCCCACTAAGGTACACACTCCCATGAAGTCCTATAGGCTGCCTTGTTGATACATTGCAGATCATAGCCTGCTGCCAATATATTACATAGAAATAGATAAGTAAGTAATAATATCTGACAGGGTGGGCGGTACTGGGCTATACCGGATGGCCCATGGGCGTAATGAGTGTGGAGGGCCTTATAGTCCCTGGAAGGTCTGGTATAGCCCATACCACCCACCCTGGAGGGTATTATTGCGCTTAGAAAATGGGCCACTGTATTATATATGTTTGAACAAAAAAAATTATGTTTAAATGTAAAAAAATATCTCTTATGTGCTTCATTTATTTTGTAATAAAATAGTTCCTCCACCTGTATTAGAATGCTGTGTTTTTCTTTTTGAGCTAGGGACTTTTGTCTTACTGGAGCCTTCGTAGCTGTGAAGTTGAGCTGGTTGTCATGGTTACCCCATCCCCCAACACAAATACAGGACTTCAAATGGTTAAAACATTTTTGTTGCACGCTAACTTCTTTTTTAACTTTAAAATAAAGTTGAGGCTTGGTGTTCATTTTTCATTTATTTATTATTCAGTCTGGTGCGGTGTATAAATGGTCCTTTTTTAAAAGAAACATAAAATGAGTGAGACAGGGTTGGGGGTAGAAATGAAGGATCAGCTGAGTGAGTTTGTGTGGCAGCAGGCTCACGCTTACTTTGCAGAAATAACCCCCACCTCCACCCACCCTTCTAGGGAGAAAATTGTGTTGTGCTTTTTATTTTCATTTTTTTGGAATTCTGATTCTGGTTGCTGTGCTGGTATCAGGAATGGTTTAAGTTGCAGTGTAAATGGAGGATCTGCTCCAATGGGCATGATCGCAGTGATAAGTGGCATGCTAAAGGCAGCTCTCATACTGTGTGGCTTTAAAACAAAAAAAGGAGAAAAGCAGCTTGAATAAGTTCATGTTTTACACTTTCACTCTATGTGGCAACAGGCTGAATTTGTTACTCTGATACTTGAAGTTGGGTGGGGGGGAGGTCTCTCGCTCGCTAAGCAAGAAAAAAAATCATAGTGGTGATAGCCTATTTAACATTCTACTGGCCCATTAGTTTTCAGAATGATACTGAGGCAACAGAGACTGGAACTAATTATTTCCTGGTCTATGCTGTTTCATACTAGACCAGCACATTGGCGCTTGCAGCCAACCAGCAACAAGAATAGACTTTGTCCATTTTCTAAATTCAGAATAATGCAGGGGAAGTTGTGTTTCCAGTTTGTTTCACACACTCGAGGTGTATGATGCTCCTTAAGACCGACAGATTAGCTCAAAGTGATTTAAACTGGCATCACACACTAAGGGTGTGTAAAAAAAATGAGCAAGTACAATTGCTTATATTTTGTTGTATATTATTGCTGGTTCACTTGTGGGTGCAACACAAAGTCAGGGACAGCTTCTAAAATTGGTGCATCTTGGAAGCTGCAGCTTGTGCTGGGAGTTTGCACCGAGAGCAAATATGGGAAACTTGTGCTGGCTGTTAATTCTAAAAGATGTTCTGTGACATTCTCTGAGGTGGAGACTGATTTTTTTTCACAAATGATAATACATGGAAACCCATGTATTACAGTAGGTTGTATTGCATGGTTTTCTTAATGTAACACTTGGTTTTCCATGTATTATGGCATGGGCTGATTATTATGGAGTTTGAAAGTGATCATACACTGATTCATGAACTACTCAACCAGTGATTCTATATAGAATAATGCTCGGGCATCTGTGTGTTATGAGTTTTTTTTTTTTTTTTTTTAACACACCCAAGGTGTGTGATGACCCCCATAAATCTCAAGAGATTTATGAGGTCATCACACACCTCAGGTGAGGGGAAGAAAATCAAACACACAAACGCCCAGTGTGTTATTTATTTTGGTTTTTTTAATAATAACGGGTACAAATATTTGAAAGAAAATGCAAATGTCTGAATAGGAAAAAAGCCTTTTTTTTTATTTGAATAAGCACAGAACTATGTTAAAACACGTGTGGACATCTCATTTTGAACTACTGTTAAACATACAACTTTCACCACAACAGAGAAATCCATTAAAACAAAATAAATATTCTGCCTTATTGTAATACAAGTCTGCGAAGATAGCATGTTTGTGGCGCTATAAACTAGCGCCAAGAGTAGCTCACACTGCCACTTAACTGCTGTTTTTGAAGGATTTGGAGAAAGCGGTTGTAGACGAATGCCATAATAACTTGGTGTGATGTCAAACCCAATTATTACAGTGCTTCATATCAACCAAAATCGGATTGGTAAACATGCCCAACAGTTATCAGAGTGAAATAATGCATGCAGAAAATACAAATTATGTGCTTCTTCATCAATCTGCTCCTGAAGGACAATATTCCCTTTTATACGTTATTTTATTTTACTTTCATTGTGTCCGAGACTCCTAGTTGAACTTTGCTGTCAACTTGCTGAAACAGCATCTATTTAGCTTCTGAATATTAGGCATTAACTTGCATGTCAAAAAAACCATAAAGCATGTCCGAACTGATTCAGCAGCACTGGTACATCAAGAATTCCATGATGTGACATAATTGAATCGAAAACCATTTTACTAAGCAGTATTCACAGTCCCACTCTCAGAATACCTGGGTAACAGGGCTGCATTAATGTTGCCACACAACTGCACGTGGCAGATAAACAAATGCTGCTCTTTCTTTGGAGCAATCTCTCTCTGTTCACACCATTTAGTGGGTAATACTAATCATATTCAAGCAGATCCCGCACTGGTGCTAATTTATTCAAAAGGCATTAAAGCCACAATTAAGAAATAAAACCACAGCTATTAACGTCTAGTGAAAATTCATGGTGTCAGATACATTTTCTGTCTGATTTATAAGGCAGACAAACCAATAAAACTGAAGCAGCACAACACCCATCTAGAATCCTAGGATTCCTTGCAGCATGTCTTGCCAGTGTGAGTAATTGCTAGCTGTACTGTATTACAAATGTAGCTTATAGTTATGTATCAGAGCCTTCTTGCGTCAGGGTAATCCACACTCAGTGTTTACAAATACAATCCACTTCATTCCCCGAAGAGAAGTCTTTTTATTTTTTCACTACTTACAGTATATTTAACATTTTCTCCTTCCACATGGAGTCGAATGTCAGAAATGTTCTCTTAAATAAGCTGTTAAAAGTGAAACTATTTTCTTTAAAATTGGACCAGGTACTCAGCTCTAGGCCCAGCAGGCCAACATTCAATGTTTCCATATGAAGCCTGGCCTCAAAATTATCTTCCTCTTCTGTTTTTTTAAATTCTTTTAGCCATTTTAAATATATAAACTGCCACAAAAGCATAGACTGGCAACATTTAATCAGTTGTTAATACGGAAACTTTTTTTTGTCCTTTAAAAATGGGCTAGGTACTCTGCTGTTGGTACAAAAGGCCAATGTTCTAGTCTGCGGGTGCTTTATTTTGGTATTATATCTATTTATTTTAATACGTTTGTCTTTTGAAATGTTCTACTGCTTGTGTTTTAACGGCTCCCTGAGCCTCCTGGGAAGGGTGCCAGTTATAAATAAAATCTACCACTACTGATACTAATACCATTTTAATCTGGACACATACAACACCAGTAAGCACCAGCTCAGTTTGACCCCTGCTTCTTCATTCGTTTGCTGCTCATCGCAGAACCTGCTGTACATTCTTAGCTCTGGCACTTTTTCTTGGATGTAGCCATGCATGCCAAGGTTTATGTAGGTCTTACCTGTAAAGCAAACAGGGCATTTGAATGTGCCTCCCATCCCTTCAAAGCTGTGCTCAATCAGGTGACACAGGAGCTTTGCCGGCGAGTCAAACATCTGGTTACACAGCTTGCACTCGTGATTGATGCCTTCCTCTGCAAAGTTCAAATGATACAACTTGTTAGTGACACAGCAGATTAGTGTCGGAAATGCACTAGTCTGCTAGAAACAGTACCGCTGGCTTACAAGAAGTGGAGGGGCGGGCCCAAAGACATTTCATAGCTCCTTTAGGCCGGCAGTTATCACCATGAAGAACAGACGGATTACACTTTGTGTAGTTCCTCAGAGTTTCAGAGTGTGCAATGCCATGCAAAAGCATATTTACTGAAAATACATAATTTTTATTTATTTCTTTATTTATTTAGTTTTTGTAGACCGGGTAAGTGCACTAGGCAAATCCTGCCTATTTTCAGGCACGAACCAGGGGAGGGGGGATACAGATGAATGCCAACTGACCTTGAACCAGATTAAGCAGTTGGTGGTATTTTTTTCAGTGAATGAGGGAAATTTGGCCAGGACACCGGGAAATCCCCTACTCTTTTCGATAAGTGCCATGGGATCTTTAACATCCACCTGAACTACCACCAATCCAGGCAGATGGGACTTCGGTTTAACGTCTCATCCGAAAGACGGCACCTCAGAAATGCAGCACCCCTCTCGTGCTGCACTACAGTGTCAGTACTGGGATATTAACCCAAGTGTCAGATGTGGGAACTGAACCCACAGCCCTTTGATCTCCCAGCCTCAGAGGCGAGTGTGCCACCTACTGAGCCACTGACACTGACACTGTATGCCTTACAGCCAATAGTTTTCTGTACATTAGTTTCACCTTCCCCCCACCCGCTGTAGTATTTGTTTTATCACCTATATACAGTTGCCCTCATTAGTGATTGCATAGCTCAATTATACTGCAAGCACTCTCAGAGCATCTACCAGCAACCAGAATACAGGGACATCATGGGACTGCTTAGCAGTATATCGGTTGTGCATACTTTTTTTTGTTTGTTTATTATAGGGAAAGGGTAGTGTTTGTAGTCTGTGAAGACTAACTATTGCTTTGTGTTTCTACAGTAGCAGGACACTGAGTTACTAACTGGACCCATGGCATGCTCAGTTGGTCATAATACAATGGCGGGCGGTTTGTGTAGTACTGTACTACAGCCTCACACATATACGAGGCATTGTTGGTTGTGATTTCTGTTAGCTCTATACAGAACAATATACAAATGTATGCATCAAGAGTATCATTAGATCTTCAATGCACTGAAGAAAATTAAGGCCAGACCATTGGCTCACATCACTCTTAATGTTCACAATGCTGATGACCCTGGTTCAGGAATGAATCAATGTCATCAGGGCCGGCTGGGGGAAGGAGTATCCCACCTCCCAGAGGATGCTCTCCCCCTTCGGGGAGGGAGGAAGGGTACCATTCTCCATTTAAATACTGCCACTTGGGTGACCACAGGTGGTAGTGCAGCTGGAGGGCAAGTGGTTGGGATTCTGCTGATGTCAGTGTGGCAGCAAGCCGTTGATGGCAACTTGATGGAAAATACCACACAGCGGCAAGATAACCATCAGGACACGCCTAGGCCCTGCATTCCTTCCCCAGAGTCTCCCACCTGGCTGTAGGTTAAGGGGGGAGGTTGGCTGAATGCCTGCAAGGAAAGGAGAGTCAGGGGTGTGAGTGATGGGGCTGGGTGGTTGACTGAGGAGAGGTTAGTGGCAACAGTGCAGTCAAAGAGGAAAACAAAACAAAAAAATAGAAGAAGAAGAAAGATCATTTGGTGAGCTATTCTCTTGTCAGTCACTAGATTAAAGGTGGGCCAGTCAAGCCCATGGTATTATCAAGTGCATGATCTAGGTTCAAGTTCAGGGGAAGGTTACTATTCCCTCTTAGAATGGTGGGAAGGCTGCAGTGGTGCAGATCTGACATCTGGTGGCCCAGAGGACTGGAGAAGCTAGTAACACCATTGTAATTGTATAGGGTTGTCTGCACCTACCTGTACACACAACTGTATACAGGTAGGCAGGGACTCAGCAGGATGCACCTCGTTAGGTCCTGTAGTGGATACAAGCATCTCAGGGAGGGAGGGACATAAATTAAACAAAAAAACAACAACTCCCCCTGCTGTGTAAAAGCCCAGGTCTGTCCAAGACATCCATGCTCCAGACCTGGAAATTCGTCCCCTACTGGTGGAAGCAGCCAGGAATGTTGTGAACAATCGGTGGCAAGAGGAAGGTCTGGAACCTAGACTAAATAGGGTAGGCTGTGGGGATGAGGGTTAAAAAGTTTAAAGATCAGGGTAAGCCTTTACCATTAGGCAACCAATGTCCTTAAAGCAGCAATGCTTGTTAATAAACATACACATTTTTTCAGTAATAAGATTTGTCATGCAAAAATATCAACATACATATTTTTCTTTTCATTTTCTTTCATTCCTGAACCAAGATATGGAGTCTTGAAGTTGTTTAAAGTTGCCACGCCCATGCCATGAACACAATTTAATATGTTATGCTGTTTACCATCAAAAACATGCAGAAGAATCATCCTAATGTAAGTACAGCATGAATCTTGCATGCACATTCAACAAGTAATACCTGGGGAAGAGATTTTTAAAAAATGGTGAATGGTGGCCATCTTTAATGATGTGAGTCATTAATTACAAGATCAGTTACAAAAAAAAGTCTTAACACACCTGAGAAAGCAAAAAATACACTGAGCATGAATCTTAGGTTGTCAGAAATACAATTATGCTAAAAAAAAAATGATGATTTTTTCACCGACTAACAAATACTGCTGCTTTAAACAGCCTTGTAATTTCTATTGTGTTTCACCTACGATTTATAAATTATCTTTAATACAAGTTTTATTTGCAACACAATGGTGCTATTACTTATGCAAACTAATGAAATGATGTTGATCTAGTAGTGAATTTCTATGGCATGTTCTGCCTATGGAAAAAGGTTTTATAAATAACTTGGAATCGACTACTCTGTGCCAAAAGTTCCCTAAAGCTCATTGCAACATGTTTCAAATCCAGGCATAACTGATGCCATTTGCAATGCCTCCACTGGAAATGTAATCAAAAGTGAGAAAAATACATAGACAAGTTTGTGCTTTAAGGTGCTATACCCAGACATGCACAGTAAAGAATATTAACAGCTGTACTGTTATTTCAGAAATCTCCTGGGCAACCCTTTATGCAGATGATCTTGTCATCCTTGCACATTCCCGAGACATTGGGGTTCTTAACCTTCAGCTGAGTGAGGCCTTTAAGAATACTCAAGACTGGGTAACATTCCACAAGCTGGTCCTCAATCTGAAAAAAACTCAGGTCATGCTCTTTGGGTCAGCAGCCAAGATCAAGGCCTCCCCTGTCCCTCTATGTGTCAGTGGTGTGGATGGCTCTCCCCTCCTAACCACAGTTTCAATAAAATACCTTGGGGTTACACTTGACCCCCAACTCGACCTGGGGAGTCACATCCTAATTGTTTGTAGAACCGTAAACTGCAAACTGGGTCTTGCCTACAGGGCAAAGAAAAACTTGACATCTGCAGCTCGCTTGGCACTGGCCAGAGGTGTGCTGCTCCCTTCACTAAAGCTATGGCCTTCTCCTGTTCGCTGGCACCTCCAAGGTCCACCTTGCCAGGAGGAACACGACCTATAACATCATCTGTCGCTTTGCCCTGGCTGTCCCTTGTCTCACCCACCACTGTCAATTATATGACAAACTGAGCTGGCTTTCCCTGGCCAATCACTTGAAATACGGGTTGGGCTACTTCGTAGGAAAGGTGCTCAGAACTGGCACCCCACCGGGGCTTGCGCAGCTTCTCCTGCCTGCTGTATCCTCCTCCTCCTCCTACTCCCTCAGGTCTCAGGGTCTGGCGGTGCTCAAAGTTCCATATACTCAAACCCTAATGGGGGATAGGGACTTTGCTACATGTGCCCTGAGGCTATGGAACTCCCTTCCTGACCATGTACGTTCCTCCCCCTCCCAACTGTGTGTCCGGAATTCCCTGTGGGAGCACCTGAAAATGTCCTCGGTGTATGAGTGTCCCAAGCCACCCTAACCAGGTCTCCAAATTGGTCCCTTTCTGATCCACTGTCTACCGTCCTTTAATCTCTGTGTAGCATGTGATTGATCGCTATCTGCTTATGTATTAGGTGGCCCTGGTAAATAGGGTCACTCATGCAATGTAATTACCATTGAATGTGTTAGTCTATTTATTCTGCATGCATATGCATATTTAACTATTACTGCTCACTGTATACTATCTATGTTTATATTGCTCTCTTGTAACTCTGTACATTGCCCCTCTTATTATGTACCTTGTTTGAACCTATATTTTCATTGTACTCTTCGGGTTGTACCTGAAAATAGGCATACAGATTGTCTAGTAGTGTACCAACCTGGTCAACAAAAGCTAAATAAATAAATAACCCTGGTTGACACTGCACCTTCACAACTGAACAAAGAACCCCCAGGAACTGAACTATTTACATTTCAATTGACGTGCAGCTTTCTTTAGGATGAACAACGTGTAGCTTTTTTATAAACATTGTATGCAATTTCCTTGAGGTCAAAAGGGAAACATCGGTCATTCTTGGATCTCAAGGACACTGGCTACTACTATTCAACCAATCTGACTAGATGTGGAACATAACAGAAAAGATGTTTGAAAACGTTAGTCCAAAATGATGTGCAAGGATAAACAGAGAAATGTACTCCTAGTGTGAAACAGATTCTACAGAAATCTTGAGATACATTGCTCAGCCTATAGTAATTACATGACTTTATTTTGCATAAATTGCATAATTTAATTTTAGTTGCAAGTCATCTGAACTGCTCACAGTTCCCAAATGCCTGAAGAAGAGTTATTATTCAGGAGACAACAGCCAGCTGCATCGACTCAGCTTCCCAGTGTAACACTGCAGTAGTGAGAATTTCTCTCAAAAAAAGGAGAAATACATTTACGACAATTTAGATTCTTCATCAGACACTCAACCACTACAAGCCCTTATTAATTTTTGTAAAGACTGGTTCAGTCCACGTCATTGAATCATATATGGAGTCCTTTTTTTTTTTTTTATTCTCTGTTTATGCCCCCTTGCTCACCGCTCAGGACCCTATCCTCAGGGATCCCTAGGCATGCGTGCTCCCATAGGTCCTCCCCAGGTAACTCCATCTTATGCCCTGGCAGCACTGCCCCCATCCGGCCATGGTCTGTCCCCTGGGCAAGGAGGAGAGGGACCCCCCATAGTCCCCCCCCCCAGTCCATGAGTGTGCATCGGATATGTTGCACAAGCCCCATCTGCAGCCTGATTGTGGATTTCTTATGGGCAGACAGATCCTGTCTCCAGGCATCCATTACGGGATTTTTCCTCCTTTTTGGTGCCATCTCTCAGGACATCGGTGCACTAGGGGATTCAAGGGGTGGAACATGTCATAACGTGCCAGCACTCCAGCTCCTGGCCGACGTCCTCCCTCCCTGCTGCATGCTGTCCCACTGCACCTCCACCCGTGGTCACCCAGGTGATGGTAGAGCGGCGGGACATGCAACCCACCCCTCCCAGAGGAAAGCAGCCTGTGGTTGCTCAATCCTCCTCCCCCTGGTTGGCACTCCAGCTGCCTGAGTCCATTCCCGGACCCGGGTTGCTGGCACCATGAGCAGTAGCCCTACAGCTGCGCCGGTGGGGCATGGAGTCCTTTTTACTGGAAGGTCAAACATCGGGGCTCCGGATTTTCAAACACAGAAACATAGAATTTGACATCAGATAAGGAACGCTTGGCCCACCTAGTCTGCCCATTTCCCTACCTGATGGATAAGCTGCAGATTCTAGTTAATCAACAACTTACTTCCTCCTACCCCCCACTAGAATTTGCCTTATGCCTGCCCCATGCATTCTTGAATTCTCCCACCATTCCTGACTCGACAACCTCCTCAGGAAGGCTGTTCCATGCATCCACAACCCCTCTCTGTAAAAAAATACTTTCTAATATTACCTCAGAGCTGTCCCCCCTCTATCTTCAAATTGTGCCCCCTTGTTCTTGCACATCTCTTCTTCTGAAAGATACTACCTTCTTGTACTTTAATTCCCTTGAGATACTTGAAAGTTTCTATCATGTCCCCGCTCTCCCTCCTTTCCTCAAGGGTATACATATTAAGCTGTTTTAGTCTCTCCTCATATGTCTTATGACCTTGCACCATTTTGGTTGCCCTCCCCTGAACAGCCTCCACTCTGTCTATCTCTTTGCGGAGATGGGGTCTCCAGAATTGCACGCAGTACTCCAGATGGGGTCTCACTAACTGTCTGTGCAGAGGGATAACAACTTCCTGTTTTCTACTGTTGATGCCTATCCCTATGCATCCCAGTATCCCCCAGCCCTCCTTACTGCCTTCTCACATTGCTTGCCCACCTTTAGGTCATCTGATATAATTACGCCTAGGTCTCTTTCGATTTTTGTTGTTATTAACTCACCCCCCCATTGTGTACTCTTCCCCTGGGTTTTTGTTTCCCAGATGCATTACCTACCTACAAATACTGCCGCATGCCGCAAGTCCCAGGTGTGCCGAACACATGGCGCATGGAGCTTGTGGCATTCTCATGGCCAGTGATCAGGATTTTCTATCCCGTGCACTGACTGTCGCCAAGTCAGAGCAGCTTTTTGCTGGTTTAGTTTGCAGCAATCCTGGGTATCCTCTTTACGGTGCCTGCTCCACATATTTGGTGCAGGCTACTACAAAATTTGGTAAACTGGCGCAACTGCACCTAACCTACAAAAGTTGAGCACAGCTGCAGCAAAGGTGTTTGGCACATCTGCACCAAAAAAGGGTTGAATACAGGGCTTGATGTAAGCCCTGCATCCTCCTTTGAAAATCCAGGCCCACGACTCGTGTTACAGGTTGAAACATTTCAGGATCAGCACAGCAACTAAAAAGTCATTATTTTATTTCTTACTTGCTAAGCAGTTATTATAATACATCCCCAGTTTATGACACAAAAAAGAGGGGGTAATAGGAACATACAGGAGCCAAGTCACCTACAATTCCCATCGAGGGCTTAGGGACTATATAGCTGCCTAATTGACGTGACACTTAACAGAGCATTTTCATGCATTAAGGGATTAACTGCAATTAAAATTGCCTTAATTCTGCTGTACCGAAATGCATCCTGGTAGTCTCTATTTTGACATGACAGCTGTCCATGTTTTTACCATTAAATGTATCTGCACTTTTAAAGAGCCCCTGACACCGTTAAAAAACTTGGAAAAAATGTGAGATTTAGACAGTAAAGTTTATATTTCATGTATTTTCTGTAATTATTTACCTTTTTTCTTTATTACCGAGGACAGCTGTACGAAAGAGGCTTACTGTCCCTTAGACTTTCTCTGCTCTTTCTGCTATCCTACATATGACATCATAATCCGGGTTGCACCTGGAAACGAGCTTCTGGTCATGGTGCTTTTCCCGGTTACCAACTTTTAAATAAATAAAATTATTCCTTGTTTATGGCATTGTAATTATCCCCACAGCAACAGATTGTGATGTCATAAACATAACTGTGATGTCATATGTAGGCAAGCAGCCAGAACAGATAGGGCAGTGATCCTGTTTACATGCATATGTCCTTAGTAATAAAGAAGGATGAGAAATACAGAAACAATATTGAAATATAAGCTCACTTGTGCTAAACATTTCATTTTCTCAAATTTGTCACAATGGTGTCAGGGGCTCTTTAAATATATATTTTACATAGCACTTCAGTACTGGCATCTGTAATACTGTTATACTGTTGCAAATAGCGACACAAATGGAGGCTTGTACTCTGAAGGGTGTGGTATTTAAGCATCATCTCTATGCTGGTTTTACACTCTTAAAGCACTGTACATGTGAAACGTTGAATATAGCAGTATTGCTGCTGCCTGCACAGCCACTTTTTCTGCACTAATAAAGGCAGATTTTTTTTTTTTTTTTTTTTTAATCACAACTATCCGATGACTGAAGATCATTTTCATTTTTTGTGCTGGTCTGTAATGGTGATGTGGAGTCTCTTTTCTTTTTGCACTGTATGTCCAGCCGACCCAGCACCACCAGCTGCAGGTGCTGCCCCACCCCCCCCTCCTTCTGTTCCAAGAACTTCTGAATCCATTAGGAATGCATTTAATGGTGTAAACTGTAATAATTATGGTCACAACTGCCAACGCCTTTAACAACCACTTTGCTGACTTACCTAGTTTTGAAGATCAACCCTCATCTTCCTATGAGAATATTCCTCCACAATCCCGTCGCCCCCCCTTCTACCTCCATGCTGCCACACAAGGATAAGTCCTAAAGCACCTAAACTCTAACTCCATTTCATCCAGCGGGAGTACTGGCCTTGACAGGCATGAACTGAGGCTACTCAAGATTGCTGCCCCTTTTCTAGCCACCCCGCTAACCAGACTTTTTAATATGTCTTTAACTACAGGTACTGTCCCTAAAAACTGAAAAGTGGCCAAAATAGTTCCTGTCTTTATAAAAGGTGACCCTAAGATCCTTGCAAATTACCACCCTATAGCTATCCTGCCTGTTCTCAGTAAACTGTTAGAGAAAATTGTTGCCCTCCAGGTCACGGATCACCTCAATAAATATGACCTGCTGTACGCTGCACTACACAGGTTCAGACAGGGTCACAGCACCAACCCAACTCACTAAATATATTAAGCTGGGGATGGATAAATGAAAATTTACTGGCTCTATTTTTATGGATCTAACCAAAGCTTTTGATCTTGTAAATCACTCACTACTCGATTCTAAACTTTCTTCCCTAGGCATTTCCCCTACAGCAATCAAATGGTTTTCCAGCTACCTAAGAATTAGGCAGCAATTTGTCAAAGTAAATCAGGATAAATCCACACAAACCACAATCAACGTAGGAGTGCCCCAAGGCTCCATTCTTGTCCCACTGCCTTTCTCCATCTTCATTAAAGATGCACCCACAATTCTATCACACTGCAGCACCTTCCTATACGCCGACGATATGATCCTCTACACCAACTCCCAACAATACGGCCGAGATCAGCTCTCAGCTGAATACTGACTTTGAGAGACTACAGACCTGGCTAACCCAAAATCTCCTGATTGTAAACACCGGCAAGACCCAGTCCATAATATTAGGGTCCTAGCATAAGCTAAGGTCCTGCCCAATGGCCTGACCATTTACTGCTCCGATGGTTCTCTCCTTTCTACCACAACTCATTCAAATATCTAGGTCTTACCCTGGATCCTGCCCTCAATTTCAACCAGCACAGCTCGAGCATCTGTAAGTCTGTGAATGCCAAGTGTGGGTTGGCCTATAAAATTAAATATACACTAACTCCTGCTGCCAGGTTTGCAATAACTCGGGTAATCCTACTACCCAGCCTCATGTATGGTCATACCCCTTACCATCTGTTCAGTGCTTCCAATCTAGACAAACGGAATGTCTCCTACAATAATATATACACATTTGCCCATTCCACTTCCAGGCTAACTCACCACTGATCAATTTACGTAAACCAGGCTGGTTATCCCCTCGCTCTCGTTGCCTACTGCACTTGGCTGCATGATCAACCAAGTTGTCAGGTCCTCCAAACCAGCTGCCCTCACAGCCTTGTTGACTCCCAGTACCAGTCCTACTCCTTGTACTCCTGCAGCCAATCACTTCTGGTGTTACCTAGATACTCCAAAAAATGGGTGAGCAGGCCACTTTCACCCCCCCCAAGTCAGAATGCCCTCCCACCTCACCTCTGAGTCACTCAGTCCCACTACTGTTTCAAAAAAGCTCTTTATGAAGTCTTAAGCAACTCTAATGTCTGCACTTGCAACCGACTCCCATCGTGTCCATTGTTTCTTTTTCTCACTGGCTCCATACTCCTTTAGTATTCTCTGCAATAAGTGTCCCCAACCTCTGAATTCTCCTGGCAGTAGTACAATTATATTTGCTAGTCTTCTCTTGACTGATGTACCACTGTTACCTGTCTCATTGACTCAGACAATGTGCAAAACGTTATGTTTTGTATCTCACCCTTCCTATAACTGTTTTGTTTTCTGCAGATTCTGGTTCTACAGTTCTGTAACTTCCCAGGCCTTAAAATAGACAGTGTTTTGTCTAGTGCACTTATCCAGTCAACAAAAACTAAATAAATACATTGTTTCTTACTTGAAAGTATTAGAAGTCAGTGTGGTCTAGTGACGGGGTTGGTAACCAGGAGACACAGAAGACCCCCAGTGCAAATCTCACAAAAGCCATTTACATGCCCTGTCAGGGGAAAACTTGAACCTCTCAATGCTTCAGAACACCCAGCTGTAGAAATGGGGAAAAGCAGGACCACACCTAGAATTAGATACTGCTTCTCAGTTGGGCTATCCTAGGTAAAGAAATTGTAAGGTGTGTGTGTGTGTGTGTGTGTGTGTGTGTGTGTGTGTGTGTGTGTGTGTCTGTGTGTGTGTGCGTGCAGATGCCTTTTTTGTGTACACTGGTTGCAATGCAGAGCCCTGATCTAGGCACCTCCCTTACTGGACACACTAGTTCTTCAGATTTCATGTGATCTGTATTAATTTTGTGGACACCTGCACAAAACCTGTTCAGCTATGCACACAGTGCAAGTGAGGAAAAAGATGATGCTTTCTGTTTTGCCACACATATATGATGCATAATTTACTGATAAAAGAGAAACTGTAAAAGACAGAAAAAAACTAAAACAAAACAATTTAAGAGCTGACCGTTGCCAAACAGGGCTGGCTGTGGTTCTGATAGAGAAGTATACAGTAATATATTTATCTCGTTTGAGGATATTTCTTTCATCAGGCCACACCTATGGAACTATAGACACTGGGTGCTAGGACCACATGGAAACCTTTTGCAAGTAGTCCACTAGGGGCCTCCCACAATGACATCTTAAGTTGACATCCTGTGTATAAACATGGGCAGCCCCTCTCCCTTAGTTCTTTTCCCACCATTGACCATACTAGTGGGACTCCATGGAAACGCCACCACTACAGTCGACGGCTTTATGTTTTTGTTTTCTCACCCTAGCTCTTGCAACTTTTATTTTAAAAGTAATTGTTATCATCGTGTAGGTCATCTGAAGACTCCGCTAAACTCTTTTTTATACTGTGAGTGCGGTGGAAAGATTTATTCAGGCAACCATCACATATGTGTGTGTTGTCTCGGAAAAGCCCACGACATTAAGGCCTGCGAGATCTGCCTGAAAATTAATACAGCTATCCGCTGATGCTGTCAACAAGCCCTGCATACCTTCCTCCTTCAACAGCAGGTAGCCAGAATGGAGAGAGCACACCAGGCGAAGAGCTCCACCGCATCACCGGCCCATTCCTTAGGCTCACAGTCCTCCAGGGCCCGAGAGAAATCTTCTGGAAAACACAAACACTGGGAAAATTAGAGGAGTGAGGACAAATCCCCGCCCCCCCGTGAGCTCCCGGTCGCTACTTCACTTGGTGCCGACTGCTGCAGCACTGTCGACCGCTTTGGTGGTGACACCTCCTGCTACTCAGACCTCAGAAACTACAAGGTCAGCTCAGGCAGTGAGTTCTGCTGGGCCTTCTATGGCCGGTGATGGTCCGTCGCTAGGCACCTCTGCAGTACAGGCCACCATTGACATTCAGATGGTGCTCTCCTCCTTTGCAGAGATACTACAGTGCCTTATACCTCCTCCTCCTACACCAAGCACGGCGACATTGATGGGGCCTCCCAAACCAGCCCCAGCACCTGCTACGTTAATGCATTCCAGGACACTGACTTGCTCTCTTCCTTCCCCTGCAACCTTCAGGGTCCATCGACAAGGATCAGGAATACAACCCTGACCTCCTTTAACAAGAGGAAGAAAAGAAGGAGGAAGATATGGGGAGGCCATCTGAGAGATCTGGCTCAACTATTTACACCAGGAGTGAGGACTCCACCTTATATACTCCAAGATCCCCTCCTGAAGACCCCTCTTTCATCTTGATGATGCAACAACTCCATGCTGCAATGGGAGTTTGATGCTGAGGAGCAATACATCACTAAGAGGAAACTGGTGGAGTCCCTAGAGTGGCCAGTTCTCCACCCCTTAACATTCCTCTTCTATTGGCTGCACTAGAGGATGCCACCCTGGCCACCTAGCAAAGACCAAACATGATTCCTGCCATTCCCAGAAAGGCAGACAAGCTGTACCAGGCACCCCAGGAAAGCCCTTTTTCGCAGGCCAACCTGAATCTGATTCAGTTATGATCAGGGCCCCTACTTTTCTGCAGCACAGTGGGACCAAGTTCTGCTGCAAGACTACCATTTGCCGCAGAACTTCTGCAGCGGCGGTTTGTAATTTCTTCGGATGTTCTGCGGCACTAACAAACTACCACATCACAGCGTCAGCTTGTCATCCTGACTTCACTTTCATGGCAGTGATTATAGCAATGAGGATGGTGGAAAGCATAGTGACACTAGTTAAAAAAATAACAGACTTATAAAAATAATGTTATGCCTAAAAAAGCAAAACAAATGTCTCTCCCTTAAGGTCCTAGCCTGTTGCATAAATAACATAAGCAGAGGGGATCTTATGTGATAAATAAGCTATTTCTATATGCATGCTATCTATCCCACTAGTGAGGTTTCCACTATCACTTATATATTTGTATGTGTTTTCTATACCACTCATGAGGTTCCCACTGTGTATCACTTATATATTTATATACAATCTGTAACATACATACAAATACACATGTGTGTGGTGAGAGACAGAGATACTGTATGTGTGTGTGTGTATATATATATATATATATATATATTAATTTCCATGAACTTGCATCCTCATTCATATAGGTCCCATTGGAAATGGAATAGAGGAGTTATTGCAAAACTCAATTTTCATGTCAACCTGCTTTCCCTGACACACTGCGTAACACCATCAGGCCATGACATGCATGTGAACCAATTGTGAGATACAGTTCTCCGGCCCATCACAATGTGTCCACCATGTGACAGAACACTGAACCATACCTTCCCAGGCTCCAAGCAGCGATGTGTTCCACCAATCCTTGTGCTGCCCAACCAGCTCCCAAAGCTAATCTCTGAATCTGAGTTGCTGACACGGAAACACAGCATGCTACCCTCTGGCCCAACAGCTGTCCCTGCACACAACATTTCTCAATAACTTTTAGGTGATTCTATCATCCAATGACAATATGTAATCAATAACCCTGGTAAAAATGCATACAGTGCAGTTATTTATTTAACAGGTCTATTCTTTCAACAGGTCTACACATTATTATATTTCACTTTTCTGGGCATAATTACTTTATTTTTCTTAAAAAATTTAGACAGTTAAATTCATTTTACCAGTTATTCATTTCAGATAGTGTCTCTATACCTTAAAGGCACAAATAGGTTTGTACAAAGTGAGGTATGGACTTAACAGGTCTGTGCTATTCACAAGGTTTTGTTTAAGTTGGCCCTACTGCAACAATGTAAGACTGAAAATTGTATTAGGCAGTAGTGCAGGTTGAGCAAATATCACCATGAATGATGTGCTGTGCCACCGTCTCTGGCAGTGGGAGCTGTGGCAGATAAGTGACTGTTCATTTCTGTTGCAGAATGCAGCCCATTTCTTTAGCTAATGTATGATGTTATAGCAATGATAACATCACATTCTGAACATACAGGGGGTTTTGGATACAAAAAGGGGAAGAGAACCAGATTCTATGTATAAACAGAAATATTAATAAAAAATCACCAAGAAGAGTGAATTATGTGGCACCACAGAAGTTCTGCAGTAGATTGCAAGTTCTGTGCAAAATTCTGCGGCCGCAGAATTCTAGGGGCTTTGGTTATGATAAATGCAGCCCATGATAGGTCTCGCATGCCTAAGCATCTCAGTTCTCCCCCCCAAGATAAGTAGTCGAGAAAACTGGACTTCCTGGGAAAGAGAACCATTGCTTCTGCCACATTGGGCCTTAGAATAGCAAATTATCAAGCCCATATGGTCAAATACCAGAATACCCTCTGGAAAAAGGATAAAGCAGCAGCTCAGTTCCTCCCAGAGGGTACCCAGAAGCAGGGGATGCTCAAGGCCCTCCAGACTGGGGCTGATGTGAGTAAACACCTGTTAAGCTCTACCTATGACATTTCAGATGCCTCCATCACAGCAGCTGCGGCTGGCATCTGCTTAAGAAGGCATTCTTTGTTGAGGGTGGCAGGATTTGCTAGTGAAATTCAACAGTCAATCATGAAAGCCCCTTTCAGGGGACACAGGCTCTCTGGGACAGATGTGCAGGATATTCTCTCCAACCTGCAAACCTCAGGAAGGACTCTAAGGTCCGTCCATTCCCTGTATCACACACAACCGAGAAGTAGGCAGAGGGTACCCTTTCGTAGGGCTGTCAACAGACCTAGATCAGGAGCCAGACAACAGTGCAAAGGCAGAGCAGGGTCAGCTTTGCTGGCCCCAAACTCCTCCACAGGTGCCCACTCAAAAGCCCCTAGAGGTGGAGGTGTGGCTGTGGTAGCTGGTTCTGCTTTAGCTCGACTCCTTCTTAGACCCCTACCCTCCGGTCCTAAATACAGAGGTGGTGGAAGGGGGGCGCCTTTCCCTCCACCCAGAACAGTGGAGGGAGGATACAACAGATGTTTGGGTCCTGCAGTTAACAGAACAGGGCCATGCTCTAGATTTCTGGAGCTGCCTCCAGATCTCCCACCAATTCTCTCAATTTATCCTCCAGACCACATACCAGTGTTACTAAAGGAAGTATGTACACTGCTCCAGAAGAGGACCATAGAACCAGTTCCTTGGGACTGAAGGAACAGGACGTTCTAGTCATATTTCTTTCTAGTCCCCAGATCTACAGGGGACTTGAGGCCCATTCTGGAGATGAGGGAGCTGATCTTCTGTATTTAGTACAAGACGTTCTGGATGATCACTCTGCAAGGCCTGCTCCTCCTGCAAAAAGGGGACTGGATATGTTCCCTGGACATGCAGGATGCTTGCCTGCATATCACGATGTATCCCCCCCCTCACAGAGGGTACCTCAGGTTCCTGTTTCAGGGGGAGTACTATCAGTTCAGGGTATTGCCCTTTGGATTGTCATCTGTACCACGGGTATTTACCAAGTGTTTGGCGTTTGTGGCAGTGGCTCTTAGGAGGGAGGGACTGTTATGTCTTCCCCTATCTAGATGACTGTTGCTCAAAGCTCAGTCCAAGGGGCTGTCTCAGACCTAGCACGTACACAGACATCTGTTCAATGCCCTAGGGATCACGGACAATGTGCCCAAGTCAGTCTTGACCCCTTGTTAGCATCTCCAGTACATAGGAGCAATTCTGGACACTGCTCAAGGCTTAGCCTTCCTGCCCTAGGACAGCACAGAGAGCCTAATGACACAGGCCCAACTGGTTTACAACAGGTATGTCATGGCCATGACATTCCTGAGACTGCTGGGCCTGATGGCAGCAGCCATTGTCATGGTACCCCTGGCCAGGCTGCAAATGAGGATCCCTCAATGGACATTAAGGGTCCAGTGGGATCAGCACACCGACGATCTAGAACAGCAGGTTCCAGTAACAACTTCTGTCCAAAAGGTGCTCCAGTGGTGGATAGAATCCAGCAATTTTCTGAGAGGGGTTCCCTACCTCATCCTATCCCCTCCCTTCAGCAGATTCTCACCACAGACACTTCAAGGACGGGCTGGGGGGCACATTTGGGCCCTCACCAGACACAAGGAACATGGACCAGAGTGGAGACTTCCCTCCACAAAAATGCGCTAGAGATGAGGGCAGTTCTGTATACTCTGCAAGTCTTCCAGAACCATCTGTCCCCAGGGCATCTGCCAATGCAAATGGACATCATCAGTGTAGTACACTACATAAGCAAGGGGGGACCTCTTCTTACCCTCTGTGCAGGGAAGTGATGAGGGTTTGGTAGAGGGTTCCAGACCATGGTCTAGAACTGTTGCACGCCCATGTTCCAGGCATTCAAAATGTCCTGGCAGACAGGCTAAGCAGGTTGCAGTCTAGAATGCATGAATGGGAGCTGTTGACCTTGGTAGTATAAGACCTGTTCGACAGGTGGAGTTGCCCAAAGTCGGATCTTTTTGCATCCCCATTCAATGCAAAGCTGCTGCTTTTCTGCTCACTCACTCCAGAGCCTGGAGTTTTTTGGCAAGAAGCGTTGTCCCTCTCTTGGAAAGGGAGGTTCCTTTATGCCTTCCCTCACTTTCCTCTGATCCAGAGGGTGCTAATCAACAGTTAGCAGTGGAAACCCCAGTGCCCAGCCCCTGTGCAAGGGCTTGCTATCACAGGAACAGGGAACCCTGGTCCATCTGGATCTCAGGTCACTCTATCTCCATACCTGGCTCCTGAAGACATAGCCATTGTAAAATCTGGAGTGTCCCCAAAGGTGGCTGATGTCCTGGTGGCTGCCAGAAAACCTTCGACCAGGGCCACTTACTCCATGAAGTGGAAGTGGTTTGCTTCGCGGGCCGCTTCCCATCACTTAGATCCCTTCACTTGCCCAGTGAATCGGATTCTATAGTATTTATTGTCCTTGTCAGATGCAGGACTGCAATACTCTTCTATCAAAGTGCACTTGGCTGATATTTCAGCTTTCCATGTGCCTACTGATAGTCACATGGTGGCACAGTTAGAGGTGGCCCATACATTCCTGATAGGCATCCTGAACTTGAAGCCTCTGATCTGCAATCTAGTCCCGGCTTGGGACCTGAATTTAGTCCTAGAGAAACTCACTTTGGCTCCTTTTCAGCCAGCCGTGACTTGTAGTTTATGATTCCTTTTTTGGAAAGCATTATTTTTAGTTGCTATTACTTTTGCTCAAAGGAGTTCAGAGCTTCAGGCCTCTAATGTGTGAGCCTCCTTATTTTATTTTCCACAAAGACAGGGTGTCTTTGCGTACCAACCATAAGTTTGTACCAAAGGTGGCGTCTGAGTTTACTTTAAACCAAACCATCCACCTGTCAGTTTATTTTCCTTAGTATGCCAATACAGGGAAAGCACTGCTCCACACTTCAGATGTACATTGAATATTCAGATATTATGTTCACCGTATAAAGGACTGCAGGAAGTCCTCGCAGCTTTTTGTTTCCTTCGCCCCGGGAAAGAAGGCGTACCAGTTTCTAAACAGTGCCTGTCCAGATGGTTGGCAATTGTATTACTTTTTATTATAGGAAGTGCAGTATGGAACTTCCTGGGGTTGTGCGTGGCCATTCTACCAGATACATGGCCACTTCAGTTGCCTGTTTCAGGAATGTATCAGCTGCAGAAATCTGTTCTGCTGCAACCTGCAGTATTGTTCGCACTTTCACTAAATACTACAGTATGGACATTGTGTCTCAAAGAAGAGTGAGCTTTGGCCTGGCCATGCTTCAAGACCTACTTTCTTAGGTCTGTAGCCTCCAGCCATCCAGACTGTCTTTCTGTTAGTACTGCTTTGGACTCATTCCATAGGTGTGGTCTGATGAAAGAGATATCTTCAAAGAAGATAGAACAGTTACGTACTTACCGTAACAGTAGATCTTCAAGAAGATCTCTTTTATCTGGCCATGCTGTCCCACCCTCCGTGTCCCTTAGACTCAGAGCTTCTTCGCTTTTGTTTCTCTCTTCAGGACAGCTTACCTGCTGTTTCCAGCCCTGCCTGGTAGCTAGAAACGTCAGCTCTCTCTCCTAGTTCTCTACAGTATGATCTCCGGTGGGGAACTGAGGAAGGAGAGGGGTCACCCATGTTTATATACAGGGTGTCTGTCGACTTAAAGACATTGTTGTGGACGGCCCCTAATGGACTGCTTGCAAAAAGTTTCTGTGAGGTCCTAGCATTTGGTGGTTATAGTTCCATAGGTGTGGCCTGATGAAAGAGATTCTCTCGGAGATCTACTGTTGTAGTAAGTACATCACTGTTCTTTATTTGTTGCTAGTTTGAACAGTATACAGCTTTACAAAATGGGTCACAATGGCTGCCACAAATATTACTCCCTGACTGGATGAACCAGGCCATATATCTTGCATATACAGTCTCACAAATACACAATGTTGCATTTTCTAACTAATAAGTTTCAGTACCAGGCATGCCAATTTAATAAATGTAATCATTTAGAGACAGCAGGTGAAGGGCCTGCTCCTTGAAGCCTGCAGTTCTTTGTCTGAGGGCCTTTCCCTCGACGTCTGGCAGAAGATGGCAAGGAGAGGAGCAGATAGAAGGTGGTAGTTAATGGGAGGGTGGAGCTGACTGGGGGAAGGAGTTAGGAGGCTACTTAAGGGCCAATACTATGTAGCACAGTCTCTTAGTCCCTTCAAGCAGCTTTAATGCAAAGGGAGTAACAGGCAAGCCCCTCCTGATGAGAAGCACTACAGGTCATTTGGGAGGTAGCTGCCTTGGGTTCTGACTTACGTGTGTAGTGCCCTCTGTTGGGGGAGGGGCAAATGCTACAAGGCCTTGGAGGACAGAGTCCCTCACGAGGCGGTGCCTCTTTTAAGAGCTAGTGGTTACTCAAAGAAGGAAGGGTTGGACCGCACAGTTAAGAGGCTTGATGACACTATTGAGTTGTGCATGTCACACTACATGTTGTTAATAAATAAACACACGACTGCAGCCAGCCATTCGTTACAAAACACTGCGTGCATCCCTTCTGTTCAGGTGAAGGAGGTAAGAGAGTAGCAAGACAATAAAATGGGTCACAATGGCTGCCACAAATACTGCTCGCTGACTGGATGAACCAGGCCATTATGTCTTGCATTTTCATGAATCCACAGTGATGCATTCTCTGAGTAATAATTTTTAGTATCAGGCATACCAATTTAAAAGTCAAATAACACATTCCACAGTACTGTGCTCATTGGGAAAAATAGGCACTCCCATGTGTGCTGACAAGCACTGAACCAGTAGCCTTGTGTTTCAGGATGCACACTGGAAGAGTGACTATATACACCAATGAATGCCGCACCCTGGAGTGTGCCATCACCCACATATTTGATAGGATTTTGTCGAGATACTGACAAAATTATACCAACATAATGTTGATCAGTTTAAGTACTGTGTATTGTCTCAATTTTCTTGTCACTCTAGCTAGCATAAAGCATGGTATCGCCACACTTTTCAGTACTAATACAATTCTACATATTGTCGTGATGCATTTCCAACCTTTTACAATCATAGTACAGGAAAAAAAACATTTTAATATATATATGATGTGTGGCTTAAGTAGAAAAGCATGGTATTTCCATCCTTTTCAGTGTGCCTAGGTTATGCATTGCCTTGACATTTTCATATGTATTTATTTTTTATTTCTTTTACAATTTGTTTACCCAAGACTGGCCACCTGAGATGCAGCACCTTGTTGTCAGTGGGGTCCTATTTCCACAGCTGGGTGAACTGTAGCACTAGAAGGCTAAGAGGCTTGCTAAGGGTCTCACAGCATTTGGCTCTAGTAAGGTCTGAACCTGTGATCTCCTGGTTCCCAGTTCCGTGCCCTAACCAGTAGACCACATCCGCCGCTACAATGACTGAGGGGGGAGAAGTGGCACTGTCCAACAGCAGTAACCGATTCACTAACTGGTTACCGTGGTGATCAGAGCAAGGGAGAAAACTGACTAGACTTTGAGGTAGGCAGTTTGCTCTGTTGTAGCTCGTTTTTAACTTTTACTCAAGAATATAAAATCCTTATAGTACATGGCGTTTTGTTGTGCAGGGATTTTCAGACACTTCCGAAAGCTGTTCTACCACAGTTCAAAGGTCAAAACAAGTCATTGTACCATAGTAGCTATGTCACTACTATGGTACTACAACTTTTCTAGTTATGCACACTTGTGCCAACTGTGCCCCACTCATGCCAATCTGGAAACCGTGTCTGACACAAACCCGCTGAAAACATATGGTATGTGCTGCCTTGTATGTGTCAGCTCTACCACTCTACATGAAATAAAAAATTACCTGTTTTTGTCATTTAAAAAAAGTAAATAAATAAACAAACCCTCCCAGCTCCTAGTTGCTCACTGTCCACCTACTAACCCAGTGCCATGAACTACACACCCACTCACTTGGGCCTCAATCTGTTAGTTTTGTTGTATTATTAAGTCGCATTAACTTTACTTTTTAAACTGTCCAGCGTTGGACCATGATCCTCACCGTATAAGCACTTCCACTGAACTGAGCGTTTTGGTGATCCTCACTGTATAAGCACTTCTGTTCAGCTGAGGGTTTCGGTAAGTTTAACAGAAGTGCTTATACAGTGAGGATTATTGCTCAGTGTAGGACGTCTTACCAAATCAAGTTAATGAGATTTATTAACAAAATAAAACCAAAACTGGTTGTGGCACTGGATTAATGGCTGGGTAGTAAGCAGCTGGGTGCAACATGGTTTTTTTTTTTTAAATTACACAAAACAATAGATTTTCTGTTTTGGAGAGGAACAGAGGAGGCTGTACACACATCAAATAAAAAAAACAAAAAACATACGCTATAAAATATCTAATATATGGGCAACCGTACACCATCAAGGCTGTTTCTATCCCAGGGTTGCTATGACAAAGTTTACAGAAAATATACTGTAGGAGGTGTGCCCAAGGATATGAGTGCAGTGATTAACTCAGTGCACCAGAACCCATATAAAACCTCATAGCTTCTGGGGCTTAGGCATCTGCCAGACCCCCAGCCTACTATGGTCTGTGTTTCCCAGGGAAAGCAGGAGAGGTTTTAGCTCACCTTGTACCCCCGCCCCTGGACATTAAGCTACCTACACCCTTGTCACGGAGTTAGTTTAGTTACCTAAAGGGACTCGCTGGAAAGAGGGGTAAATGACCAAAACTGTTCAAATTCATGCAACTGCAGTATGTCTTGCCAGTGCGACATTAAAGGAACATTTTATTTTTATTGATTTATTATGATCTCGGATTAAACACCTTTGAGCAAGAGCTCATTACATACATTCCACGTTAGAGGAATTAAAGGTTATAAACACAGAACAAGGAGGGATTTACAGCAAGACAAGTCTTACAGGTAAAAATACAGTGGTGCATCAAAATCTGACATTGTGCAATGTATGCCAAAGAGCAGGTTCAGTGGATGAAATTCTAAGCACACATAGAAAAGAGTAGAAAGTAAAGCAGCCAGGGACTTTGTCAGTTGATAGCAGAAAGGTTGAGGGTGGGCAAGGAAGTAAGACAACAGCAAGGTAAGGCAGCCAAGGGACCTTGTCAAGTGATAAGTGGGAGGGCAGGGGGCAGCGGACGGGGGATGGAACTGAGGAAGGTGGCAGGCGGGGAGAGAGTAGGGTGGGGATAAGAAGGGGAGGGAAGTGGCTGAGTGGGGGAAGAGTGGTGATGGGTGAGAGGAGGAGGGCAAGTGGCAAGTGAGAGGGGAGGTGGTAGAGGAGGTATAGGCTGGGCGAAAGGGGATGGAGCAGCAAGTGCTAGTGGGGAGTAAGTGCAAATGTATCTAGGAACAGTGTAGAAATGAGGTAGGCACTGTTCAATGGTAGCAGCCACAGTTGTTGTGCGAAAGTAGCCATTGTCGGAGTTTGAATTTAAAAAGGCCTAGTTTTGAGACAGAAGAGATGTCATGATGAAGGGAATTTAGCCAAAGCAGGGCATGGTAGGCAAAGGATCTTTCTCCCTGGGTTGTGTGGCAGTGGGGTACCTGGAAGATCTGGTTTAAGGAGCCACTTGTCTGACAGAGATTACATGATGGCTTTAGGATGTTTTGAACCCTGGGAAGTGCAAGTCCAAGGCTGATCTTCTTGGCTATTAGACATGTTTGACATTTGATTGTCTTTTTTTTTTTTTGTCACTTGCCATGCTGCCGGTACTTCAGCTCGGTCACGGACCCCTCTCACTTCCACTCCACTCCCAACTTCAGCCCGGTCACGGACCTCTCTCACTTCCACTCCCAACTTCAGCCGTGACTCTCCGATACCCCCTGGCTTACCCCCCAGGGTGGGGTTTCGGCAACAGCCCTAAGTGCCGTAATTACTGGAATAGGTTGGGAAGCCAGCCCTGGGAGCTAATCGAAGCAGCGGGGCTGGCTTCAGGGAGGAGGCAGGCAGCAGAGTTTTTCCCCCCATATGGGGATGGGGATGTGCAATGATGACCAGCATCCACCCCACCCCACAATGTGTTAGCGTCGGCACATGTGGTACACCCAGCCTCCGCTAGGTGTCCATAGAACACCAAACACTCTACCTCCTCCCCTCTGAAGAAGGAGAGCAGTCGCTGGACATTGAGTCCTTCTACGGCCGGCCCTCCAACATCCCGGATCCATTCCCGAACCTGGGTCACTGGCGTTGCAGGTCGGCACCCTGCCCCCATGCCAGCAGGTTGGCCACGGATTCTGTCTTTTACTTGAAGCTAGCTTGTCTTGGCGTACAGGTTGCAGGTATGTGTGAGTCGTTCAGCATCTGTGAGGAGCCGACAGGCCTTTTTCAGAGCTATAGAAATGCACCATAGGGCTGTGTCAGTGGCAGATCTTTAGGTTGCAAGTCCACAGTCAATTAAGGATATTACAAAGCTTTGGATTGCTAACCTTAAAGCATCGGAAGTCAGGCTCAGTTTGTGCCTATGGAGTAACCCAGTGTGGATGTTGACAGATTTGGCAATGTAATGAGTATGCTGGGAGTATGAAAGTGAGCTGTCTAAGGTGATCCCTAGATATTTGAAGTGCTGGACTTGTTCCGAGGAGAAGCCTACAGAGTTGTTGATTGTCAACGGGCAGGATCTGAATTTGTTATGCTGGCCATTGAAGATCATGACGGTCAATTCCCACAGGTCAGTCGTGGTCCTTATAAACTGAAGTTGGTTAGAGCGTATGGGGTGAATACGTCTTAAGCACAGAATTTCATTGAGGTAGCTTAATGAAAATTATAACAAAACAAAAAAAAACTTGAATGCCACACTAATAAGGAAACGACATCACACAGGCACCCTTTTCACGGGTTGTGAGTGTGCGCTGGGCATGGAAACAATGCTGGTAGAGTAGCAAACTATACTTCTTTCATGGGAAAAATAATTTCTTTAAAAAGCCAGACCTCCTTCAGATGCTTAATACAGAACTGAATTCCTGATTTAAGATGCATTTCATTCTCAGATGGGGCGACAGTGTCCCTTCAAATGGAATACTATGTACAAACTGAACATATTAATACCACATCACACTGGCCGTAAACATCTCATTTGCTTACAGCACTACAACTTAATGCAACAATGTAAACAATGTGACATTTCCGGCTAGTGGGACAGCATAAGTTTAGCTGAATCCAATGCATTTGCTTTGTTTGTCATGTACTGGCAGACGACAATGCATGAGATGAACACATCACTTTAGAATTACACTACAGTGCAGTCTGGAAAAGCAGTACTCCATTCTCATTTGCTACTGGTGGTGGCTGCAACCAATCAGCACCACCTCTGTAACTGCAACCCCCATCAAGCCACGCCCATAAGGGGTTCCAGAACCCTCCTGTCTCTCTGCAAAATGCAGCGCGAGGGTGTCAGAGCCACAACAGAAGTAGCCCACAAGGCCCTTCACAAAAGTATGGCAGCTCACACAAGTTCAGTCCTAACCACCTGATTATAGCCAGTTAAAAGCAGGCAGTAACAAGCGCAAAGCATTACAAGCAAGCTCACAAACTCAATAGTTATGCTGTATATGTGTGTGTGTGTGTGTGGGGGGGGTACACTAACCAAAAGGTAGGAGGCAAAGCTAGGGCTCAGAAGGAGAAACCATTGGATCACCGCTTCCATGACTGTAGGAGCAGGTAGCCAGTTCACTGCATCGGTAAGGCAAAATCATTTTCCATTTTCAACAGAAAACACCGGTAAAAAAATGGAATTTGTTATTTTAAAGCCAGCAGTAGCGAGTCCATTGTTCATGCAAAAACTCACTTTGCACCAGTTTTTTATGCAAATCACTCCATTTTGAGCCAATATTTTGTAAACAAACAAAAAAAAGGTCGATTTCCTTCCAGATTTTGGGGGGGAATAAACAGAAAAAAATGATTTTAAGATTTTGGAAACGGAACTGTCCATTTTTAAAAATGTAAAGTCATTGGCTCTACATTAGTGGGGGGCAGAAACAAGGCATGGGGTGGGAGTCAGGAATACTTCTGGGTGTGATGCCTGGGTATCCTAGTCTGGGACCAGGCTAAAGGTGTTAGCAGATGCTGGTAATTTAAATTGTGCTAGTGTCATGGGGGGGGGGGGAGAGCCGGGACTTCTTCCCCCTGCAACATCAGACTCTTTTTGTAAATGGCACTATGGAGTGGTAGAGCAGTGGTGAATCCAAAAATCACACATGCCCCCATAACACCTGAGAATGGGGACCCTAACAGCCACTGAAAATCAGGCTCCCAACAATGTCTTAGAATTGACCCCAATAGTGACTTGAGAATTGGGCCCCCTAATAGCAACTGAGAATCAGGTCCTCTATAGAGACAGACAACTGGATCCCCAATCTTTAAGGTCAAGAAACTGTGATTTGTTAACTTAGCATACCACATTTTTAAACAGCCATGCACTAATTGAAGTTTCACATCATTCAGGAGTGAAACACTGCATGCACTTGCCAATCACACTGCAAGTTAGTATAGCATGATGTAATGTATTATTTTCACATCATAATTACTATGCAACAGAAAATCACTAAATTAGTCATGTTATGGATTCAGTAATAAAGTTGGTAATTCTCCCATGAAAAATGCCCACTTAAAACTCCACAACACCAAGGCTGGAAGAGTTGAATATACTTGTATTTTAGAACTTATTTACCCAAGACAGCCCGACTGCATTGCAACATCTTGTTTTCAGTTGGGCCTGTTTGTGTCCAGTTGTATATCTTGGGAGAACTGAAGCACTCAAGGTCACACAGTGAATAATACGTAGCTCTGGTGGGATCTGAATTTGTGATCTTCTGGTTCACATTTTATAACCACTATGTTACAGTGTCTTCCCTAACAGATCATTAGCAGGCATGTAAACTAGAATTGAGCAGATCCCACTTCTTCAGAAAATAAATCATACAGGGCTTGGGTGAGAGAACCGGGCTACAGTTAAACCACCCTGGCTCAGCTTACACTGTGCCAGGATGGAGGGCGAACAATTCTTAAGGGCCCCAGACATGGTCTTCAGTTTACAGGCCCTACTTGAATCCTTTTATTTATCTGATCCCCTCCTACTCAACTGTTCACCCACTACCCACTGTGTCTTTGCAAGTACATCTAGCAGTTAACAGTACTCTACAGGTAACCTTGCTCTCCAGCATGGAAGCAATCAGTTTGAGTCTTGAGATGCCTTGCACTTGACGTCCCTGTGCCAGAGACATCAAGAGGCACAGTGTAGAAGTCAAGCACCCACTCCAAGAGGGTGGGCTGAAGCTAACAACATAGGAACAGTTACTACATATTACTGATAATGAATACCAGGCATAACTGCGAGGGGTAAGTGGGTGGGTGTGAGCACCTGCTTGGAGGCAGTGAGGAACTAGAATTCATCTGGGGAAGGAAGGGTGCATGAATCTGGTGGTAGGAGGGATTGGGACTCATTCATGGGAACGATTCGCAGCCAACTGGGTTGTGCAGCAGGGTAACCCTTCAGTGCAGGCCACACTAAAATGCCCCCCTTCCCAATTAGAGTTATTTGGAATTTGGTGCCCTCATTCAAGGTGGGTACATAAAAATAATTTTCCCACTCTGTGAGCACAATATAATTAGATTCCCCAGGAATCACTGAATCTGGTGCCCTTAGCTAAGGTGGAGGTATAGAAATTGGAGAAGTGTCCATTTAAAAAAAAAACAAAAAAAAACCCAGATGCCTAGAACTGCAGGTAATAAGAGGAAGAATGTAGTAAAAAGCTTCCTTAAACCCTTTAGTGCCCAGTGCCTTGTAGTAAACAGCACTGTGCACTACACACACATTACCATAAGGATGTACGATGTATGTCGTAGAGGAAATTATGCTGGTAACCTGAGCCCCAGTGTCATTTCCTTGTAGTGAAGCAGAGGAGTACTTAGTTACGTGATCCCACAGGTCCTCTAGTGAATCAGATGTCATGTGATTGCAGAAACAAAAAAAAAAATAGTCTGTTATTCATTGTAGCGCTCTGCAACAAGAGTCTCAAAACATTGTAAACGTTATTAAAAGTAACAAAGATAGAACTTACAGTAAGTGTCCACAGAGAAGTTTCTTGTGTTTGCTACTTGTTTTGAGTGTTCAGAAATCTTTTTTTTTTTTTCCAGACAGTATATTTTCGCTTCTTGTTTTTTTTTTCCATGCCATTTATTTTGCCCATTTAAACTTTTTTTTTTTTTTTGTAGTTTGGCAGAAAGCTATTCTGTTAGGTCTCACATTACATTCTATACATTGTTTCAGGAAGGGCTGAAAACAGTTTTATAACATACTTTTCATTCACACTACCCCACGTCACTAAATAATCCAGGACAGGGAAGGGGAGAAAGTGTTGCTGCCATAGGCAACGTAGAATTAAGAAAGTAGCAGTAGTATGATTTACACCTGGGCTCCAGTTTTACAGCTATGCCTTGGTGCCATTTAGGCACACGGGGAGTCAAACAGCAGTGCTAGATTAGTGAGCTACTACAAAAATGTTAGGCAGGCTTGCTCAGTCCCACTGTAAGGGACCCCAGAAGGATTCAAAGCTAGGGCTCATGGTCACACCTGTGCACTCTAATCACTAACCCAAACCTTTAGTTTTATATAGTACCTTTTATTCACATTACATCAAAGTGATTTACAATCCAGGAGAAACAGAGCAGGGAGAAGAGTTGTTTTGCCATTTAGGTTTAAAATAGATACAAACAGCAAAGAGAGGGATTGGCAAGATACTGCACTGGGGTTAAACAGAGGCTGCTCAGTCACACAGTGAATAAGTGGCAGTAGTGGGAGTCAGACCTCGACTTCAGGTTCTTTCCTGTGCATACTAAGCACTAGGCCAAAACGTTGGTCTTCTACAATACCTTTCATACAAAGTATCCCAAGGTACTTTACAATCCAAAGTGGGAGACAACAAAATGACTTGTCTTTTAGCTCTACAGGAAGATTCAAATAATAATTATACTGTGAGCATCACAGATCCTTCAAGCTGATTGGCTAAGATGGCCCTCTGGCTGTGATTAAATCTCATAACAACTCACGAGTAAAGCACCTGATGAACCCTTCACAAAAAAAGACCTAAATTCACTACACGCTCAACACTTTTTCAAAACATTACAGCCACCATTTTCTTCCCTGATCATTAATACCAAAAATCTACTGTCGCACAACAAACACTTGCAATGTGGTTCACACAGTGTTTCAAACTAGCATTCAGGGCAGAGAGTAACATGCCAATTCAACAAATTAGCAAACACAGATTTTTTTAAAGGTAAAAAAAACCTGCAGCATATGGACAGTGTAAACACGGCAACAAGCTGTCCAGTGAATTTCTATAAAATGATGACATTTTGTTGACCTCATTTCTCAGCTGTGACCTCCTCAGTTTTGCCTGTCAGCTAGAAACAAAGAAATGACACTCTGCCAGACAAGTGAATGGCAAAGACAAGCACACTGAAGCCCCAAAATGGAGCAATGATGACCAGCAAAGAAAACCCAGTAGAGAGTAAACGTCACAAAACCATGACACCCAACATCCACATTAGACCCTACTAGACCAAGGGTGAAGATGGGAGGAAGGGTGCACTGTGGTTCACTGAAGGAGAGTTTCTCAAAGATCTACTGTTACTGGTAAGTAACTGTCATATCTTCTTCATGGATATCTCCTTCCAGTGAGCCACACTGACAGAACAATTTCCAAGCAGCACCCCAGACATTGGGGGGGCTGCAGGAAGACATATGAGCCAACCAACATGCAGGCCAATGTCCAATAGGCCAAGAAGAAGGGAGCCACAACAGGGTGACCCCAACAGAGCATAGCAGCATGGACGCAAACACCCTACAGCCCCCGTTGACAATACAAAAAAAAAAGCTTCAATGGTAGACACATACCATGGTCAGCACACAGACACAGACACTGGGTAGAAACAAGGGAAATTGATGGGTCAAACCCTGGTAACAAACCACAACATTGACAGGAAACTGGACAACAAAGAATGCCACTGAGGCAAAGTTAGGCAATGAGTGAACATGAAACAGTGGGAAAGGTAAAGGCATGCAACTGGGCCCAAGAGAGCCACAGGTCCCATTATCACTGGGGGCCTGGTCAGAGGTCACAAACTGAGTGCAACAGTGTGAAAGACATGTGAAATGGCCAGAAACCACAGCAGATTGGAAAAGCGGACAACAGTGCCCAGGGAAACAGCCATGTAAGGATCAGCGGGGAAGCTGACAAGGCAAAGCCATACAACAACCAGCAAGGCTACGGACACCAACAAATTCAGACCCTATCCCAAACAGCAAAACAAAAAAAATGGTGATGACCCAAAGCCAGGCAACACAGCAGCAGAGAGCTGCGAGTCCATCAGGACAAGGCAATTAAGCCAGGAACCCACCAAGGTGTTCCAAAAGAATGGCAGGACCAGTGCCAGAAAGCCAAAGTGAATGCAATGCAAATGACAGTAGCATGCAAATAGCCCTGCATAAAGCAGGAGACTGGGCATGTAGTGGACCAGTTACACTGACAATGGAGTCACTATAAATGGCAAAACTAACCCAGTCAGCAAGCAAGTTGATGCAACAAGTCTAGGAGACCATGGAGTCACCATAAATGGCAAAAATGACCCAGTCAGCAAGCAAGGCAATGGAACAAGTCTAGGAGACAAAACTACAGGGAACCAACAACCCCATGGAAATGGAGCACTAGGTAATAAGGCTAGGAAGTGACCAAGGCAGGTCAAAGGGAAAGTCAATGACAGAAAAATGTGAAAACAGCCATGCACAAAGCAGGGGACTGCACATGTAGTGGGTACGATGAAGAAGCAAAGCCAGACAATGACCAGCAGAAAGGGAGAGTGCTGAAAAACAGCAAACCCCAACCCAACAGTGAGACTGTCGACGGGGCAAGGACTAGCATCAATGGGGCTCAGGGTAGCCATAGGCCCCACAGAACCAGGGAGCCTGGTAGGAAGCCAGGAACTGACCAAGGTGCCCCAGAGGATGGCCAGACTGAGCATGAAGCCAAGTCAAAGGCAGAGCCAAGGACAGAAGCGTGAACACAGTCATGCACAAGGCAGGGGACTGGACATGGAGTGGGAATGTACATGAGGCAGAGCCAGATGACCAGCGCAAAGATGAATGCCAAAAAAATGGCAACCCCAGCCCAAACAGCAAAGCCGGCATTGAAGCGAAGCCAGGCAATGAAGCTTAAGGGAGCCATGAGCCCCACAGTAACAGGGGGCTGGGCTATCATGCCAGAAACCAACCTTTGCACCCGAAGACTGTTAGAATGGCTGTAAAGTCCACATATATGACCTGCGCTCACTGTCTCAACAGAGTAATGCAGCCACCAGCAAAGACCCATACCAGAAAGAATGGGAAAATAAGCTGGCTGCGGGAATCCAGATAGCAGCGGAAGACCAGCAGGGATCGATGAAAGAAGAGACCATCAAAAGCTGACATCCAGTCATGATAAGGCAGTAGGCAGTGTTGGCAGCACAGGAAACAAGGCCCATGCAGGAAGCAGAAGAACAAGCCCACATCACCGAAAACAGGAGATGAAGGCCAGTGAAACACATAGCAATAAAGTCCAAGAAGGGAGTTCTTCAGTCCTACGTGAAGTTGATGGTGGAAAAGGAAAGATCAAGGAGGTCTGGGGACCTCCCACATTATATAGGTGCAGACAATGAGCATCACCGTGGGTGGCCCCCTAGGCAAAAAGTTACCAGATAGGTCTGATGTTGATGGCATCTATGCTTCATAGGTGTGGCTCACAGGAGGAAGATGTCCCTGAAAATCTAGTTGTTCACCTATTCCATCTGGTTCTGTGCAATGCTTTTACTCGGTACCATGCAAAAACATCTGGTCCTTCAAAGTCCTTCTTGAATTTTGAACCCAGTGTAATCTCGAGACTCATATGTGATTCTATAGACATACCAGAAACGTAAGGAAATGAGGGTGTAGCCAGATGGTCTAAAAAACATTTCTGCACAGCAAGCTCACCTATTAAAAGGAAGGCTTGACCTTCAAAAAGAGATAGAGTCCGTTACAAGCATTTGTCAATGGCAAATATTTGCTTGCAATGTAATAGAGCTTCAAAGAGCCCCAGTTGTTGTTGGGACAATTCTGAAAAATATAACATTTAAGCACAATTTAGCTAATATTTTACATCTTCTGCAACTGTTGCCCTTATTTCTTTATTACTAGGGACATCTGCATGGAAACGAGATCTCTGCCCCATTTGCTCTGTCTGCCTGCCTATGTCTACAGTCACAATTCTGTTAATGAGATCCCAATCTGCTGCTGTGGAGATTTTTAGGCTGTCATAAACAGGACATTATAATATTATATGTAGACCAGCAACAAAACAAATGAAGTCTAAGGGACAGAAATCTTGTTTTTATGTCACTACCCTCAGTAAAAAAAAGAAAAAGAAGAAAGAATTGTATAAATATAGTTCTGGATGAATGGTACAGAGGAAAAAAGCACAGAACTGTAAAACAGTAGGTTGCATGTTCAGCCCCCTCAGGGACATAAACAATACTGACTAAGGAAATGTGAGCTAAAGTAAACTTGTAGCCGGGTCACTGGCTTGGAGAACTGAGGTGCTGAATGCCTCACCTCCCGCCGCACCAGCAACCCACATTCTGGAATGGATCAGGGTCATACATGTGCGTGCGCATGCTCACACACACACATACACACACACACAGTGAAGCTTGATATTTATCTTCAAAGCCTGATGGTGGTGTCTTTTAGCTGGCTAAAGGGCAGAAAACCAAAGTAACTGGAGGGGCCGCATCCTATGAACTACACAAAGTTACATCCATCAGCAAGCTGAACACTGTCATCATTAGCCTTCACAGCATTGGCTTTTGAGTACTAAGTCTCTTGCATTTCTACTTCCATTGGCTTATACAGCACCCACCTCCACAGCCCAAGTCCCACCAATATGTTCGTTTCACACATGCATGCAAGCAAGCAAACATAAAACAGCAACAGGAGATACTACTGTATACAATGTTCCACACAGCCAGGCCTGTGCAACATACCACATCAACGTACTGAAAAGACTAGGTCAACTAACGTCTCGCACAAAAGCATTGACAAAGTAAAATATGCTCATCCTGTATGGCAGTAGCAGACCAAGGAAGTCATTTGCTAGGTTAAAAACATTTGGGGGAAGGTCAATATTGAAATCATCTCAGTATCCACAAAACCTTGTTCAAGGGACCTCAGGCTACAATTTATAACTAACAGAGTATGTTCATCGGTCCAGTATAGGAAGAGCAGGCCAAGGCTGCCACTTGAATAGATTAAAAATCTTTGGTAGGCAGGTTATTATTTTACCCCAAAGGAGCCATATCGAATTTTTACATTAAACATTGCTTCTCTGGCCTGTAGAAACTCAGGGTATTAAGCCATCATAAGAAAAATGTATACTTTCTGAAACTACAGAAAATAGTAGTTCCAGACATGGGTCTCACCCCATCCTCTCTACATATAAATGAATCAGGTTCATGAAATGATACAGCAACAAAGCAGCATGAATAAAAACAATGGTTTACCTATGTGCTTCAGACATGAACAGGCCGATACAAGAAACAAGAACATAAATGCAACAGCCATAATGAAAAATTGACACACAATCAAATAAGAATTTCACACTCTAAATACAACCAATAGCAGCATAGCATGGTTGGGACTACTAGAAATTAGAAACAGCTACACTGTTTTTGCCTTTAAACTCCACAGGGCACAGGAAAAGGGGAAGGATCTTCCAGGGTTCCCAGGGTGTACACAGAGACCAGGTTACCCATCATACCCCAACCTAAGCGAGGCTCGCTCTGCAGGAGACATTGAGTCTATGTAGAGGCTCCACTGCCTATTAAATCTATCCGTCCACCCCTTGAGATCATAAGTTAAATACTCAAGCTGCATTACACTGAAGAGTAGGTCCCTCCACATCTGTAACATAGGACGTACGTACGACACCCAAGTACCTATATTTCAAATATATTGCTGTGCCATCGAAAGCATAATTCTGATTGTATATGGATACAACTCCCATTTGCCCTCACCTCTGGATTTTATTATGAACAGCATTGCCCATGGGTATATCATTTCAATCCCAATTTGCATTGCCAATGGTTTTCTGTCCATAATCATCCTCTAAAATATGCACGATAATGTAAAACAAAGACAAAAAGTGCAATTTGTACTCTCCTTTAGCCTATTTATCTGGTTATTTACATGGCATGAGCAAAATCACCCCATTTCTCAGTATTCCAGAGTATTCTGGTAACACAAGTACAAAATACATACAAACAAGCACAAAAAAAGCAGCACTAACTTTAATCCTAAATCAGGAATCCTTATTTTAGCAAAATAAAGCCAGTGCAACAAGGAGCTGTGACTGTGAATTTATTTATTTGATTTCACTGCAGACCAATGCCAAAAAAAGAAGAAAAAACAAAAAAACAAAACAGGTCACAGCTCCTTTTCCACTGGCTTTTTTTTTGCCAGAATATGGATTCCTGATTTAGGATTAAAGATATTGCCACTGTTTTTTTGCTTCTTCGCAACTGTTCCTATTTTAGGCTTGCAACTTTTGATGGGTGTTTCTACCTGCATTATATCAGCTGTAGCACAACTTTTTTTGTGTGATTTCAGCTAAACACATACACCCTACCCATGGAATGCTGCTCACATCTGCCTGGTACTGTATGCCTATACAGTAAACATCATCATGCAGCACCTCCTTTTCTGAATTTTCCACTCAAGCACATCTACCCATACTTAAATAATTAGTTAGTCTTACTTTATCACTATTTAAATATAGTCTTTATATATAACCTGATTGTTATATGTAGAAAACTATTAAGGATTCAAATACATTCAAATGCACACATTGCATTTGTTAGACCTTAGTTCTAGCACCCCTGGTGCAACAAGTTTCTCCATATAAGAAAAAATTGTGTTGACTGTATAGTATATTCATAGAGAAGTTCATCAATATATAGCTTTCCAAGTTTTCTGTTAATAGGTTTTCTAGGGTGTATTCTGTAACTTTCTTGTGTAGAAATAACATTTTCTTTACGTTTGAGGTTGTATTTCATGGTCACATAACCAGATACTGCCAAACCATTACCACCCATAAAAAGGTCAAAGTCTGCCAATAAAAACAGTAATGCTTTCCCCTACATTTCCTTGAAGAGAACATACAGCTATTTTATACAATACAGTGCACAAATGTTAAAACAAAGCCTCGTACATGAATGTAAAATACCCCTGGCAGCAAAAGGGTTAACCACATTATATGGCAGGATGTTGTCTGCCCTACACTACATGTGAGGATTCTGTTTGCTGTTAACCCATACTATATGGGAGGATGTGTCTGCTTGCTGCTAACCCACACTACATGTGAGGATGCAGTCTGCTAGATATTAACCCACACAGCGTGTGATTATACAGTCACCGGTCCCCACAGAAGACTGGTGAGCAAGCTGAGAAGCCTGGGAGTGGGTCCTAAAGTAGTAATGTAACCCCCTTGTTCCCAGGGGTTACTAGAATCCCACTTAGAATCGGTGGCAGGCAGGGAGAGACAGCTTGTGAGATGCCAGTTAAATGGATTTCGCACTGTCACACTCTGTTTTCAGTCTCAGCTGAGCTGGGGTGATGATGTCACTTTAGAATTGCTGCACCAGCATAAGCCACATTGGAATGCTAGCTGGGGAGTTAGCTGTAGAATGATGAGTTAGAGTAGAGTAGAGTAGAGTAGTCTGTAGAGTGGAGAGTGAGGAGAAGGCTGCTGCCTGGGTAACTCCTCAGTTTTAGCTCTGTCAGAGGGCTACCTCTGTACTTTGTTCTCACCCTAGAAGAAGACCAGAGAGTGAAGTGGTAGAGAACGTTCCTAGAGGTTTTTCCAGTGCTCCATCCCCGGAGGGATGTGGGGGGGGGGAGATTCTAGGATTATGCAGCAATCCCCAGGTCCAGCCTGGACTTTGTTGAAGCTGCCTGAGAGTAAACTGCTCTGTGAGTACCCAAAACTTTTGTGTGGAAATACCCTGGGGTACCTGCATTCCTGTGGTGAGTTTTTCTCTGACAAAGGGACTCTGTCACCAAGACTGTTTCTGTTTAAAAGTGTCTGCCTACTATGGGGTCAGGAGAGAGACTTGTCAAGTACAGAACTTTTAGTTTGTGTCTGATTTAAAAGTGTCTGCTAAAGTGGGGGTCTAATGAAGAGACATTGCCAATTACAGAACTTTTAACTTCAGGACACCTCAGAGGTGTGTAAAGTAGTATGTTAAATGTGAAAGACATTTCAAGATAGCATCTACAACTTTTCTGAGAAGGGTGTTATTAACCAAATGAATGGCCGAGTATAAATTTGGAAGCAAAAGGTGGGAACCCCCCCCCCCCTTCTGGAGTAACCAAGTTTACTTCTCCAGGTTCAGTTTGGGCACCTTTGTTTTCTCTCAGTGCATTTGGCCAGTGCCTGAAGAAAATACCAAGACGTGGGTTTTGGATTTTCTGTGAGCTAGTATGTGCTCTTGGGTGGTCGAGGGTGCCAGTAACTCCTCAAGAAATATGGGAAAGTCTCCTAGTACTGGCCGAGGATTGCCTAATCAAGGGAAGTGTACCAGTTCTGGCCGTGTGTGCCAATTTCCATTCAGAACCTGAGGATTTGCTGTGTGTGTACTCTGTACCTCAGTAATCTGCATTACCAGTGGGAGTAGCCCTGTGGGGGTCCATCTTCGCTTTGTGATTATTCTCTGTGTATGTGAATAAAAGCCACATTCTAGAATCCCAACCTGGTTTGGACAGTACTGTTATTGCTTCCACTGTGTCTGGATCTACTTGGGTGCCCCTGACCAGAAGTATGAACCTAGTATAATGCTGAGAAAATGTTTTCTCCCAGGGACCCAGGTTGATGGCCATGATAAATGGTGCCCCCAGGTGTGAGCCAGGTAGTTGCCACACTTGGTTTGCCTGTCTGTGGATGGCAGGCTCCGAAGTAGATGTATTGGTACAGTAAATAGAACTGTTCGTAGTGACAACCTCCATCCCTCTCATTGGCGCCATGTGTAAGAGGAGCAGCCCTACTAGTTGAACAAGGGGGGGCCGGTGGGGGTGAGTTTACAGTAAGATGGGTAGAGAGCTGGCTGACCAATAGGAGTCAGATGGTTGTGGTAAATGGCATCCACTTTGGAGAGGGCAAAGTGACCAGTGGGGTGTCACAAGGGTCAGTACTAAACCCAGTCCTTTTAAATGTCTTTATAAGTGACATTGCAGAAGGACTGGAAGGGAAAGTATGCCTGTGCATGGATGACACAAAAATCTGCAACAGAGAGACACGGGGTGGGGGGAGTGAATAGAATGAGAGTAGATCTAAAAAAAAATGGAAGATTGGTCATGGGGTTGGGCCTCAACAGAAGAAATTGTAAAGTAATGCACTTTCTGCACAGAAACCCAGGGGCAACATATCAACTGGGAGGAGAAGTACTAGCAGTCACAAAACAGGAAAGGAACCTGGGGGTAATCATTTCTGATTCAGAAAGAATTGTTGAGTACCTAGAGGCCAGCGGGGCACAGGACCCAAGGCAGCATGGATTCACAGCGGCAAGGTCATGTCAGACGAATATAATACATTTCTTTTGACTGGGTAACCAAAGTAATAGACCAGGGAGGGGCTGTGGACATGGCCTACTTAGACTTTAGCAAGGCATTTGACACAGTCCCACACAAAAGACTAATAAACAAGTTAGCCAGCCTGGGATTGGGTCCCAGGATGGTAGCCTGGGTAAAACATTGGCTGGACAACAGGACACAGAGGGTAATAGTAAATGGAGTCCACTGTGAAGAAAGGGTGGTTACCAGTCGGGTACCGCAGGGTTCAGTACTGGGTCTGGTTCTTTTCAATCTCTCTATAAGTGACATTGCAGAGGGACTGGAAGGAAAAGTATGTCTCTTTGCAGATGACACAAAGATCTGCAACAGGGTTGATACACAAGGGGGGGGTGAAAAGGATGAGAAGAGACTTGGCAAGGTTGGAGGAATGGTTATAAGTATGGCAACTTAGATTCAATGCAAAGAAGAGCAAAGTAATGCACCTGGGAAACAAAATCCCAGGGGAAGAGTACACAATGGGGGGGAGGGGGGTACTAACAATAACAAAAATGGAAATTGACCTGGGTGTAGTCATATCAGATGACTTAAAGGTAAGCAAGCAATGTGAGAAGGCAGTAAGGAGGGCTGGGGGGATACTGGGAGTTATAGGAACAGGCATCACCAGTAGAAAACAGAAGTTGTTATCCCTCTGTACAGCCAGTTGGTGAGACCCCATCTGGAGTACTGTATGCAGTTCTAGAGACCCCATCTCCGCAAGGACATAGACAGGATGAAGGCAGTCCAGAGGAGGGTAACTAAAATGGTGCAGGGTCTACACCAGAAGCCATATGAGGAAAGACTAAAGGAGCTTAATATGCAAACCCTTGAGGAAAGGAGGGAGAGGGGGGACATGACAGAAATGTTCAAGTACCTCAAGGGAATAAACAAAGTCCAAGAGGGTAGCATCTTTCAGAAAAGATGTGCAAGAACTAGGGGGCACAATTTGAAGATAGAGGGGAGATGGCTTAGGGGCAATGTAAGTAAGTATTTTTTCATGGAGAGGGTGGTGGACGCATGGAACAGCCTTCCTGAGGAGGTCGTGGAGTCAAAAACAGTGGGGAATATAAGAATGCATTGGACAGACATAAGGCAATTCTGGTGGGAGTTAGGAAGAAGTAGGCTGTTGGTTAACTGGGATCTGCAGCTTATCCATTAGGTAGGGAAATGAGCAGACCGAGTGGGCCAAGCAGTCCTTATTTGCCATCAAAGTCTATGTTTCTATGACCTGAAGGTAGCTAAACAGTGAGATAAGGCAGTGGGAAAGGCTAGCAGAATGCTGGGATGCATAGGCAGGGGCATCACCAGCAGAAAGAGGGAGGTAATAACACCCCTGAATAGATCATTCGTGAGACACCTTCTCAAGTACTGTATCCAGTTCTGGAGGCCCCACTTCAGAAAGGACACAGACAGGGTAGAGGTGGTACAAAGGAGGGCAACTAAAATGGTGCAGTGCCTGCATCAAAAGCCCTACACAGAAAGGCCTAAGGAATTGAATATGTACTCCCTAGAAGAAAGGAAGGAAAGGGGGTATATGATAGAAACATTTAAATACCTCATAGGTACAAACAAGGTACAAGAAGGGAGCATTTTCCAGAGAAAGAGATGTTCAAAAACAAGGAGTCACACTATGATGCTGGGGGGCAGGGGCAGAGGAAATGTGAGGAAGTACTTCTTCATGGAAAGGGTGGTGGATGCTTGGAACAACCTCCCAACTGAGGTGGTTGGGGCTAAAATGGTTACAGGATTCAAGAAAGCATGAGACAGACACAAGGGGATCTTAGAAGTCAGGCAAGGGGGGTGCAAACCGGAGACCAAGTAGGGTCTGCAGTGGCACTTTAAGTAGGGAGGGAAAATGGGGCAGATTGGTTGGGCCAAGGGGTCCTTATCTGCCAACTTCTATGTTTGCTGTTATCCCCAGATTCACTTCCGTGCACTCTCTTGTTTCCCTCCGTATTTTGCATAAAATAATCAAGAAAAATACACAAGGCTTGCTTCGATAAGCCTTATATCCAACGACAAAACCTAAACCCAAAGCAAACCAAACCCAGGATGATTTTGTTCAGCTCTAATTTAAACACCAGCAAGTATTTTCTTAATAAATACCCGATGGCAAGAAAACAGCATTTAAAAAACTGAAGTACAATCTTCTGCTTTACAGCATTAGCCATGTTGATGAATGGCTTAGGTCTGAAGTGCAAAAATAGCAGTGTGACCGTGCCCTTTGCTGTACAATCACTCCTGACGAAAACGTTCTTCACTGATGCATGTTGCTCTACATACTACTTTAAATTATTTGGGAGGGAGGGCAGGGACAACTGTTTTACAAATAAACTCCATGTGCACATCGTTAGTGTACAACACAGGAGTCCAGATCACACATTTCTTTGTTTTAAATACTTCCCGCAGCAGAGATATCAAAACAAATATATATCCACTAAGAATTCTGATTAACATTGGATTTTAAAGTTGCCAGTCACAATAGGATTGAAAAAAAAAGTAAAATCTGTATGATTTTATTTTGAGTAGTATAGCGAGACTATTTCATGGCATTAGGTTTCACTACCAAATGGGAAACTTCAGTTCACTCCTTGGGCCATCCGAGGATGTCCTCATTCTCAAGGAGGAAGGGAGGGCTAGGCTGCACTGCTCTACCTAAAGCCTCTCCTGCAGTGGAGTATGGATACCTCACAGAGGCGGTGTGCCCGCTCTCCAGTGAGGGAGAGATGCATCATGTTGCTCTACAGCCACCTCTGCAGCCGATCAGCAGAAAATGGGCCATCATGGAAGTGATGTGCTAGCTCTCTTTGCCATATGTAAGGAATACCATCTGTGGAAGTCTCCAGATGTCCTTTGATCTAAGGATACCTTGTGTGTGTTGTGAGGCATTAGGCGAACGCAGAGTGCTTTTAACCACCTACAAAGACCATTTATCAGTAAGCCCGGACACCTTAAAGAGTGTTAGTCTTCATATAAAATAGGTCCTAAATTGATTTGTGAAGTGTAAACAACCATTTAGTTCACAACCATCCAGGGCATGCTCCAATAACTGGACAGTAAGATGACGTTCTCAGTTCATCACACTGCTAGGATTTCGGCACCTATTTTATGATGTCCTTCATTTTCCACTGCAGCCGAGCAACATGGGCGGGGGCTGTCACATAAGTAGTGTACTAACACTCCAGGAAGGAAGGCTTTGCCATATTTTCCTTTCAGCAATCCCTGTGGCCAAGCAATAGAGGGGTGGGTGCGTCACAGAAGTGATGTGCTAGCTCGCCAGGGATGCCAGGATTTGCCATAGTGTCTTTCTTCCTCCCCTGCAGCCAAGCAGCAAAGGTTGGGTGTGTTATGAAAGCCATACGCTAGCTCTCCAGGTAGGAAGGGCTTTGCCATATTGTCATTCATCTTCCCCTATGGCCATGCAGTGGAGGATAAGTGTGTCGTGGAAGTGATGTGCTAGCTTTGCAGAGACAAGAGGCTTTACACCACAGTGGCCATCTCCCCTTGCAGCCAAGCAGCGGAGGGTAGGTGTGTTAACGAGGTGATGCGGGAGCTGAGGTGGGGGGAGAACACAGTCACAGAACAGACCATGCTACCAGTTGGGGGCTCAGTCTAAAGCCTGCCCCGCACTAGGGTGAAGTGGAAGCAGGTAGGATCAGAGCAGACTGGATGGACCAATGCTCTTTTTCTCCCTGGAAACATTTCTTATTCCGTGTACTAGCTCTCCAGGAAGGATGTACTGTACACTGTTGCACATGCACCGTATGGTTGACATGGAAGCTCAGAAAGGGTACATAAGTGAAATACTGCTGCAACTGCAGGACTGCTCTTTAGTCACCATTGTGGTCAAGCAGCAGAGAGTGGGGGTGTCTCAGAGGTGACATGTTCACTCTATAGGTAAAAAGGACTGTACAATTAAGCAATAAGGCACAACATGGTGTGTGTTATTGTGCACTAACATCACACCTCGGGGGGTTGAAGCATGAGGCCACAAGCCGAGAGTGTTCAACACCTGAGAAGTGACATTCTTAAACAATAACACACACCCTGGAGTGTCTTAAAGCTATTATACTATGGCTCCTTCTATTTACAATAAGAAAAAATCAAAAGAATACACTTTTATTTTTTTTTTACTGATTAGTGTGGAAGGGTACTTAAACAAATTTAAGTTCCTTTTTATGCTTCTGCAGCAGGTGGCACTGTTTACTGTAGGCTGTGTGTAGGTCTGTATTTGTCTCTACCACCCCCACCCCCCCTTCACCGTTGGCTGTTGTTGGTGTCAGTTTCAGTGGTTTTGTTGGCCATGAGTAAAATTGTTTTATTTTTATATTAAGAAGAATTTTAATAGTCCTGATCAGTGACCGAAGAAAAGGAAAGACGGGGATCATTTAAGTGGCTCACGCCAGAGACATGCTGAAAGTGAAAATAAGTGAGAGTGGAGGTTGTCTGCAGTTCTGTTTCTCTGCTCCACTTCTGAATCACATCAGGGGCTTTAATGCAGTATTTTCATTAAGTAAATCAAGCGGGTACAAATGTACAGTAGTTTTAAAAACAACGGTTCTGCGTGTGTGTAGACAGAGCAAGCAGGTGGTATCCAACATGGGCAGGCATGCACTCTGGTTTTCATTAACTGCTCAGTCATTCACAAAGTAAGGCATGATAAGATGCCATGACCAGAACTGGAGTGAATAGAGGTGTTTTTTTACACTGGTACCTAAGGGCAGTTTTTTTCTTTCACAGGGGTGTTTTTGTGCAGAGAACGACAGTAATCGGAATATGTGTGTGCTCTAATGTGCCACTGAGAAGCCTCGTCTGACCGCAGTTCATTCACAAAGAAAGGCATGATAAGATGCCACGAACAGAGCTGGAGTGAATAGAGGTGTTTTTTTACACTGGTACCTAAGGGCAGTTTTTTTCTTTCACAGGTGTGTTTTTGTGCAGAGAATGACAGCGATTGGAAGATGCGTGTGCTCTGATGTGCCACTGTGAAGCCGGGTTTGACCACAGTTTGTAGCTGAAGTCGTTCAGAGCTGGGGAGTGGTTGCATGATTTCTCAGTATGTCATTCGGTCAGGTGTGTGTCTGGACTTCATACAGTGACATTATACTCAGATAACATCACTGTCCCAGGCACACACTGACCAATCAGAGCACAAGAACATTTCTTGCCACTGTATAATATTGCTTTCCAGCCACTTTTGCAGTTGAGCACTGGAGGTGGGGGTGTCACAGAAATTATATGCTCACGCTTCAGGAAGCAATGACTGTGCAGTACTGGTCTTCAACCACCCTTGTGGCCAAACAGTGGAGGGTGGGTGTGTCAAGGTGGATGATAACAATTAATCTCCAGTGAGAAAGGGCTGTGCAATATTGCTGTTCAGCCACCCTTGTGGCCGAATCACAAAGGGTGAGTGTGTCACAAAGGAAATGTGCTCTCTCCCCAGGAAGAAAGAGCTATGCAATACTGCTGTAAAGCTATCACTGTAGCCAAGCAACACGTGGCACTTGTTGGGGTCTTAGAAGAGACATCCACCCAAATCCCTCGATGTCAAGGACAGGAGCTAGATATTACATGGGCCTAAATGGCATAGTGTCAGCAAGGGAAACTCAAGGAAATGAAATGATATAGGGGGAGGAGAAACAATAAATGTTGTGCCTTCCACTGGTACATCATGCATATAGGGTCTACCTGTATTTGGAGAATAAACATCAGTTGTCAAGAAGCCACTAGAGATTTGTTGTCCATTTCAAGCTATGCCTCAAACATACTGCTTTAGAATTTCAGAGGTACACGACATCAGAATGTATCATGTGACAGAAGACACCCTCTAAATTCCTACTCTGTTTACTGAGCTGATTTCAAAAATACAAAAATTATTTCAAAGGTTATTTATTTCTTCCCTATGCTGGCCATTTATCCTGCAGTAGTGTATAGTCCTCCCCTTTAGGCTCCTACTGCTGATTAATGCCATTATAAAAGCAGTTCTGAAATGTGTGGAAATAGCCAAATGATTTGGCAATGACATTATAGCGAACTCCGCCATGCCGTTGGTTACATCTGTTGCGTTCTACTTAAGGAAATGAATGAGCACGGTGATTACATGATGGACATTTAGGAGAAGAAAAATGAAAACCACCAAACACCCGGTTTGCCCCACTTGAAAAAATGACATGTTCCTTTTCTCTGCCTGGTAACAGCTCTCGTTATTTATATTTGTCCGGCCATCCTCCCCGTCTACTTTACCCTAGCCACCTTACCTCTCTACAAAACAAACAGTATACTGCAAACAGAATGCTGAAGCTTTAAAAAGCTCAGAAAAGCAAACATTAATTTTACACTTCATTTCTCAACAAAATAATAGGACATGCTTGAGCCTTGGAACAAGCAAGTCTGCTGGATTCTGTCAGACTTAAACCATGTCATACAAAAGGAAGAACAGAGTGTTTTCTGTAAAGGTATCGTGGGGAGATGATAGTATCCTGTAACATTCTCACTGCCTACTTTTGTCTCCAAGAGCATTTGATCCTCGGCAGACGCACACTCATTTCCATACTGATCTCAAGGGAAGCCAGTAGGAAAGAGAGCTGATTATCTGAATCCTGAAGGTGAAACCTGGGTGGTGCCCACTCATGTTAAAGGTAGTCTCTTCATAATTTATGTTTTTACCACAATTTTCTTTTTAACTAGAGACGACTGGGAGGCTGAACTCTCAAATACAGTACCATCCAAGCAGTAATGAAAAATGCAACTAACTTCAGGTTGCATACACTATCAATTTGGAGCAAGTGATTAGAAAAGGTCCCTAATTTATGGGAATTAAAAGGCGAAGTGATTCTGTAAATTTACATTGATCACACTTAGACCAGGACAACTCCTCACAGTGTCACCAGGGCGTCTCTAGGGGGAGTGTGACTAAGTGATAACCAAATTAGTTGTATATATTTAAAATAAAAATCACATCAGTCACTGTGTAGGAAAGATACTTACTAAACAGACTTGAAACCAGCAGCTAGCAACAACAAAGACACTACAGTACTGTAACTACAGGCAAGGAGTTCAGGGGCAATGCATGGTGTCCAGTGGGAGTAGGCAGTTTACTAAGTAGCCAACTTACGGTACTGTTATGAATCATAGCAATAGCATTGTTCTAGGAATACTGCAGTGTCTGATTACGGCTTGTTATTTCAAATAAAAAGTAATGCAAGTCATATTTTACAAAACATTTGGGCTATTTTTTCTTATTTGCATTTTGCTAATTAATCCACAGGGGCAGAGTGGCGCCCTTATACTACCCTCTGGAGATGATTTTTCTGATACCATCCCTGTGAGATGGGATCCACAGCTCTTTTCCCCAGTGATGTAAAAAGGAACAAATGAGCTCCATTGGTCTTAACATGGCACCACTGGGACACAAACACACTTCACAACAGTACCCCTACAATTAGGCAGCCAGGGCTTTGAAAGGCCTGGGATTGATGGTGTGGACAGCGAAAACTTCACCTGGGGAACAGGGGACACTCCTCGGAGGTTTGTTGGAGGTCAGTTGCTATGGCAACACAGATAGAACTCAACCCCGTAAGTGACCCATATCTTTTTTTGATCTGTGGGCCACTTGGGGCCTTAGCTGGAAATCATCTGGAAAATAAACTGGTCACATTTCCAAAAGAAAAACTATTTAGCCTTATCAAGGCAGAACAGAAATTGTTCTTCAGAGTTTTACAGATCCAACAAGGTAAGACATCTCACACCCTGAATGCCAATGGATTTTATTTTAAAATAGCAGTACTGTCCGATTTTGCAGATGTAAAGCTTGTATTACAGAAAATATGGTGGGATCCCAGATCCCATTTTTTTGCCTTACTTGCATATCCCTGCTTTCTCCCTACCTCTCCCCACTAACTTTGCTTATTTTTTCTTTATAGATAATTCCTGAAGGCCAGTGGTTGAAACGTTGATTCTTACTCCATTTCCCATTTTCAGCGTTCATGTAATACAAGCCTTTTGTTTTATTTGCTACTCACACACTGACACACCACTCTGCTTTTTTAGTTCCTATGAGATATGTTTAAAACCTGCTGTACATGCAGTCTTTTTAAAGCTCTTTCTTTTTTGACTCAACATCACAAGGGTTAAGTGTAACTCGTAACCTATGTTGAAAGTATAACACAAAAATGAAATGGATGCAGCATGCTGGACTTTCAAGATTTAATGAATGAACAGGGTTTAACCAAATGTTACTTGCCTTTGTCATGGTTCTAGTTTCTTTGCTGCTACAAACATTCGAGACATTTGAAATCACATTCCTTTGGCTGGGTAGGTACTCCAGGTCTAATGAAACATAAGTAAATAACAAAGGGAGACAGCACAGCAGGTCTGATCTTGGGCAATATTCAACAAAATAGACCTGGTTTTGAAGCTATACATCTGCCCTATGGGTGGGCATTAAGGAAGACCTGCTTTCCATTACAAAATGGCAGAAGCAACACCAGTTTTGTTTTAACTGGTTTGGGTCTTCAACAAAGTAAACTAAAAGCTTCACCATATCATCTTTGCAACAGTAAATTCTAGATGCCCTCAACTGTCAGCAACTGCATATCTACTAGGAAGGATATTTTTGGCAGTCAAAGAAGGCATCTGGAGATGACAGGCTTAGAACCTCCTATTAAATTTCATAACAGTAGGTGGCAGAATCCTACAGAGCTCACATAGTAAACTTTATCTGCTCCTAGTTTTGTAAAAATCCACAACTGCTGCGGCCAGCAAGACTCTCCCATTCTCAGGAGCAGCTTTTATCATATAGACTATTATGGTGAAATCTTACTTATAAAAAGCTTTAGGATATTAGATAAAGAAATTTTTTTGAAATGGTCTCAGTATTGTGCTTCAGTTTATGAGACTCATATTGAGCTCTGCATCAAAAACTAACCTGAACACCCTTAATTGTTAAAGTTCCTTTCATTTCACACACTGATAAGGTGCGAAACAATTAACTGGCTGTTCCTCACAAGATGTCACAATCTTCCTGCATAAGACAGCATTTTTTTTTTTTTTTTTGCAAATGTTTTGTGGAAATGACTGAGGCAGACACTCAGCTGCCTGCTTATAATGAAAGTCATCTGTTCTGTGACTCTGACTACAAGGGCTTTGTGATCCACATTTAAGACCAAGGGCCCAATTCACAAAGTGGGCTTAGATTGGTGCAAGCTCCGGCAAACAGCAGCTTTCGCCACACCCCAGTGCGCCATGGACCCTGCACCAGATTCTGGTACAGGAGGAGTCCTGGTGCCTCAGTCTCCACACTTGCAGCAACCTCTTCTGTGCACCAAACACATGGCACATGGAAGAGACTGCTGCAGGCTCCTTACGGCCAGGGTAAGCGGTCCTCCCTCCCCGATCCTGATGTGGCAGTATAACACATTAAACAGAAACCCTACCTGGTAGTTAGCGCCCCCCTGGTCCTGATGTCCCCCAATACATGAATATAAATAATTAACCCATATAGGGCTAGCCCCCTTCCCCCAATGGCACCGAATAGATGTATAATAAAATGATATATGTGGAGCTAGCCCCCATCCCCGATGGCACCCAATAGTATAGGCAGTATAGCCTACAGGTTAGAGGAACGAGCTGTGAATGAGCTTGGTACATCCAACAGACCAGACCTGGGTTTGATTCTCACAACCTCCACTTGCATACTGTGTGACTCTGAGCAAGTCACTTAACCACCCAGTGCTCCCAGGTCGCCCCTGAAAACAGGCACTAAAAAAAAAAAATAATACATGATTTATAATACAAAGATACATGTACAGCTATGGCCCCCCTCCCCGATGGCGCTCAATGCATGAGTCATAACAACATGATACCTGTGGAGCTAGCCCCCATCCCCAATGGCACCCATGGCATAATTTATAATAAAATGATACCTGTAGAGCTAGCCGCCCCCCTTCCCAATGGCACCTGTAGTGCAATATGTAACATAACAGCTCTGCTGGTTTACTGCCCCGAACTGCTGGTGCTGGTAATTGCAAAAGTAATCAAATCCCATCCTGGTGGTTTAGTGGACCCCTACCCCGGCAGGTATTACCCACCACCCCACTCCCCCATCCCGAAACACAGCCTGTGGCTGGCACAACCCAGCACTCACTTCCTCTGCCAGCCACAGACTGAACAGTCACAGAGACCCTACTGTATAGCATTTGTGCACTAGACAATCAGGGCTCTGACTATTCAGTCTGCAGCCGGCAGCAGAGGTGAGAGGTGGGCTGTGCCGGTTGCAGGTTGTGTTTCAGGATGTGGAGAGGAGAAGGGTGGTGGGTAATACCTGCCGGGGTGGGGGCAAGGGTCCACAAGACCACCAGGATGGGATTTGATCACTTTTGCAATTACCGGTGATAGCAGTTTGGGGCTCTAAACCAGCTGAGCTGTTATGTTATATATTACATTACAGGCACTATCAGGGAAGGGAACGGCTAGTTCTACAGGTATCATTTCATTATAAATTATGTCATGGATGCCATCGGGGATCGGGGAGGGGGGGGCTAACTTTACATGTATCATGTTATTATAACTCACGTATTGGGCACCATTGGGGAGGGGTTCTATAGCTGTTCATGCATCTTTGTATTATAAATCATGTATTGGACACCATTGGAGATTGGGGGGGCTAGCTCCACATGCATCATTTTATTATACATCAAGGATTGGGCAACATTGGGGAAGGGAGGGGGCTAGCTCTATGTGTGTTATTTATTTATATTCATGTATTAGGGACATCAGGAGGGGGCACCACACCAACAGGGCAGGTGTTTTGTTATATTGTACATTAGAAGCGCCATCGGGGCTTGGGGCTTGGGAGGGGGGAATGCAGCACATTGTAGTAAGGTGCAAAACCCTCCCAGAGGGAGAATTTCTAAATACCCTTAGACCAGCCTTGGCTGGTCTAAGGGTACTTAGAAATTCTCCCTCTGGGAGAGGTTTGTGAATCCCACTTTTAGGGATATGACAGCCTGCATCTGCCAGAAGCCACCTAGCACAATGCTGCAGCCCATTTTGTGGTGCACGGCTGGTGCAATTCCCCTTAGGTGCATGCAGCCTACATTTGACGTAGGCTGCTTTTGTGGATAGCTCAGGGGGCAGTATTTGATGCAAGGTGCCACTTGCTCTATTTATGTTTGGCACAGGCACTTTGCATCAGTATCGGGGCTTTGAGAATCAGGTCCCAAGTGTTTGTAACCTGCCCATCTGACTTTTTGACCAGGATACAGTACAAATTATGAACAGGCAATAATGGAGACCAACAGCCTGCTGTGAGAGGGCCAGATGTGGAAATCATAGCCTTTTTGTCAAAATGAAACAGGGTGATCATGCAGGTTTTTTATCTGATCTATGGGAGTCAAGACCAAACTTGATTCTTATATATGAATAACTTCCAGTCATTAAAGAATGTTTTTTCCTTAGGCTGATATTAATTTTTACTAGATTGTGTTGATGATGGTGAATCATTTTAATCATTTAAAAGATGTATCTAATAAAATAAAAGGCAATTTGGTTTTCCTAGTAGGTTACAGCATGTTCATTTTTTTTTTTTGTTGAGACTAGCTAAATGGTAATACTTTCTTCAATTTAAAACAGACACCAACAATGGCATGTAGTGCCCGTCCACAATCTTGGGTGAGCACAATATAGTAGTGCCCCTGACACCTGGGGGTGACACTCAGAAAAGCACATAATATTAGACACATTTCAGTGTGTACTTCATATACATTCTGTACCATATTTAGCTTCCCATGTTTCTTCATACCTGTTGCATTAACATCAAGAAAGGATCCCTGACCCTTTCACTTCATCTGCTCTGGTTGCCAGTCTACAGTGGACCATCACAATCCTCTCATTATGACATCATAATCATTGCTATAGCAAGAGACTGTGATGTCACAAGCAGAGGATTGTGATATTACATGTGAACAAGCAACCAAAGCACATCAGGTCTTGGGGACACTGATCCTAGTTTCATGTACACACTTATGAAGAAAAATGGGAAGCTAAATACAGATAACATGTAGGCTATAACCCACTCCAGGGCATGGGTGTATCAGGCAATACTGTACACCAGGGATGGCTGTGAGGCACATGCTAAAAATGCTCCAGGACTAAATCCTGGTAGTCCACAGGAAATGCACTTTCATATTCTTTTAGTCCTTAGTTGTGCTGCCTCTCTGATGTGTTCCTCTAGACAACTTCTTTTCTTCCCCACAATAAATGGGGAGCACACAAGTAAACAGTTCTTCTCTGTTCCAATTTTCTTATTCTTTTATTATAAATTCTGGCCCAAATCCTCTACGTTTCACCAATAAATTATTGGCTTCCTCAGGAGGTGCCTTTTCATAACCTTTAAAAACATAAATATGTATAAATATCCTGTCTACAACACAAATATTATTTTACATACAGTATTTAATTTTATTAGGTAATGACAGCCACTTACATCTTAATTGGTACTGCAGATAATTATTTCCTTCTTTTTAAGTTAGCTGTTTCCACAACAAATTCTAAAATCAAAAAGAGTCATGAATAAACTTGCAACATAGTCATTCATTACTTCAACTTCTCCATCTTAAACGGTGACTATTCAACTCCTATAATTCGTTTGTTTTAAACCAAAACATTCATTTTTTGGCCCACAGTCTGGTTAAGTATTAAATCAATTGCATATTAATATACTTAATATTAAATTAAAAATGAATGTTTTGGTTTAAAACAAATGAGTTATAGGAGTTGAATAGTTACTGTTTAAGATGGAGAAGTTGAAGTTATGAATGACTATGTTGCAAGTTTATTCATGACTCTTTTCGATTTTAGAATTTGTTGTAGAAACAGCCAATTTAAAAAGAAGGAAATAATTATCTGCAGTACCAATTAAGATGTAAGTGGCCGTCATTACCTAATAAAATTAAATATTGTATGTAAAGTAATATTTGTGGTGTAGACAGGATATTTATACATATGTATGTTTTTAAAGTTTATGAAAAGGCACCTCCTGAGGAAGCCAATACTTTATTGGTGAAACGTAAAGGATTTGGGCTAGAATTTATAATAAAAGAATAAGAAAATTGGAACGGAGAAGAACTGTCTACTTGTGCGATTCTTTATTGCGTCATCTCCATTTATTGTGGGGAAGAAAAGAAGTTGTCTGTGAGGCAAATGGCCAAATCCCAACCATCTGGAAAGCGCACTAATGCCTGATGCACACATGTCATGGTGTGGGTTACTGCACGTATGAAATAGTAACAGTTTTTTTTTTTTTTTTTTAAATGGAAAAAGGTTTCATCTGCATGTACTTAGTTTGATGCAAGGTAGATTAGGTTAATTTACTTATGCACTGTGCGTATACCATGTATCAATGGTCAGGTGATGTGTTTAGACACATGAAGCTGTTAGGATACTGAAGCCCATTTTATCAATGAAATGTAAACTAAATTGTAGATACAATTATGAGCTCTCAGAGTTTCCCCAGAGATGTTAGTGGCTCCCTAAAGAGCTAGTGCACTGGCTAGATCATATTAAATTTCAAAAGTAGTGAAAACGTATTTCTTATATCTGAAGTACCATTGCATTTTCTTTCTTGCTCATGAGAAGATCTTCTACCTAACATGTGGTGTGACGTGTGAACCAGTAAACCCCCTTGAGGCTGACATAGCTAGTTCTCTTCCTCCTCATACATCACCATCCCTACGACCTCATGGTCTGTGACATCACAACTGATGAAGAAGAGCCAGTCAGCTGCAGCAGGTTCTGATGTCACAATAAGTGAGGTCACAATGCTGATAAGGTATAAAGAGGAGAACTAGATACGTCAGCCTTCAGGTACGTATTGCCCTTTAAATCACACCTAACAGTATGAAGTAGAAAACCTAAGGAGCAAATGGAAAAAGAAAATACTTGCAACTGGGTACTTTTAAAAATTAATGTCTATGCCGGCCCGGTGGCAATGAGGGCTGAGGCACTGGACGCCACACCTTCGGGAATGGACTCTGGAAGCTGGGGGTCAGCAGGGGAAGGAGGAGATTGAGCATCCGGAGGACTGCTCTCCTCTCCTAGGGTGAGAGGTTGATGCTCCTCGTACCTATAGTGGCCCCCTGCAGAGGCTGGCAGTCACAGGATGATGTGGAGCATGCAAAAAGGGGTGAGGGAGCATCGGCAGATGTCCTGCAAGTGGGTGCAGGAGTGCACCCACGTTGTGCTGGACATCACTGCATGGCCGCGCTCACAGGTGAATAAGTGAAATACCTGCTCCCTCGGTGATAGGTGAAGGCACCTCAGCACTGGCCCACACTCCCAATACCAGATGCTCTCCACTCTGTGCATCCCTCACTCCCCCTGACACTCAATACTGTAGACAGAGTGCCCTGGGTGGATAGTGTGGCCCCTCCCCGGGGGTTCAGATCCAGGAGATGGGACGGAGCGAGGGTGAAGGGTATCACGCGGAAGGTAGAGACTGGAGGTTGGAGGATGCTGGAGAGAGTTCCTCTGGGGTGGGGGGGAGGTGAAGAAACAGAGTTAAAAAAAAAAATTTTCACGTCTACCTAGTTTTGGTATTACTAGTGTAAAGCACAGTACATGAAATGCATGGTATTGCTACTATGCTTTATTTCGTATGCCACTGTAACAGTTGATTGAAGTAAATACCTACTTACGGCACTTCACGTGTCCAAAAAAAGGGGAGGAAATCCCTCTGTGTGCATTTCTCTTTCTATCTATCGTATTTTAGTTTTCATGACAGGTGCCAGATTGACAGCACTGGAAACCAAAGATTTGTTTTTCCACATGCCAGACAAAGCCCAGGCAGTCATAGTGTTAGCGTCACCATACTGACCCACCAATGTTCCTCAATCCAGTCATGGAAAGATTACATCCAACGAGTGAGAGGGGTTTCAGTCACCAGTTGAGAACAAAGCAGCAGGTGGCATCGACGAACCCCAATTACTGAACATTCCAAAATGCAAGTTTATTTCAAACTGTGTTCTTTTTGGATTAATAAGAAAATGCAGCATAACCTTTGTCCTTTATAGTTCCTTCTGTTCTGATGCTATTCAAGAGCTGAAATCACCCTCCCCTGTTTATGACATCACAATCTGATGCTGTGGAACTGAGAATGATGTCACAAGCAGAATATTCTTTTTATGATTTTTATTACAATTATTTTGTCTGTTAATTTCCCTCCTGATATATGCTTATATGTACATTTACCATGTCTCTTATAGGGATTATAAAAAGTGTTGGTGATAAAGAGCTTCCTGATTGGCTGTAAACATTCTGTTAGGCTTATGATAATATTAGTTAAACATCTAGGTAGAGTCTCATCAAATGCTAAACAAGGTACAATTTTATTTTTAAATTACCACTTTTATTATAGCAATAAGGCACACCCAGGGGTTATATTAATGTCCAGTTAATCACCCTCTAGGGCATGCAGCACTCGGCTAAGCCTTGTGACACTATACCCCTAGAAGGCGATTAAGAGAACAGTAACATGACCCTGGTCTTGCTTTATTGCTTAATAACATACTAACATACTAATTGCCAGCAGATTAGGCCTTATGGTCTATCGAGTCTGCTCGAACCTCAGATCCCTAGTTGGGTGCGAGACCCCCCTTGTGTTCCAGAAACCCTATCATCCATCCCACCCCAGGCCAGGCCATCATCTGATGCATCCGCTTTCTGTGTCTGTCCCACCCTCTCCTGAAGCCCTCTACTGTGGATCTCTGAACCAGCTCGCCAGGCAGCACATTCCAAGGATCCACCACCCTCTCAGTGAAAAAACTCCTCCTCTTTTCCTCCCTCACCCTTCCACCTTCCAACTTCAAACCATGCCCTCTGGTGATACCTCCCTGCTTTAGTCTAAAGATCCCCTCCGTGTTTACCCTATTTATTCCCTTGAGGTACTTGAAGACCACAATCATGTCCTCCCTGTCTCTCCTCCAATGAAAACAGGCACAGCTCCTCAAGTCTGTCCTCATACGTCAAATCCCCTAGTCCTCGTATCATCTTAGTTGCCCTCCTCTGTACCCTCTCCAGGAGCTGTATGTCCCTCTTCAAGTGTGGCCTCCAGTACTGTACACAGTACTCAAGGTGTGGTCTAACCAATGCATTGTACAGTGGCAGAATCACTTCCTTACTCCTAGAGGTGATCCCCCTTACAATGCATCCCAACATCCTGTTTGCTTTGCTAGCTGCTCTCCTGCACTGCTCGGAGTTATTCATACATGCATCCACCATGACCCTTAGGTCTTTTTCCCCTGTTGAGGCCTCCAGCATTGCTCCCTCCCAGGGTGTACCTGTGTTTAGGGTTTCCCCACTCAAGATGTAACACCTTGCACTTGGTGATACTGAAATTTATTTTCCATGTGTGAGCCCACCTTTCCATGGTGTCTAGGACCCATTGCAGGGCCAACCTCCCCCTCTTCCCCCTCAACAACTGCTCCCATCTTGGAGTCATCAGCAAAGAGACTCCTTTCACACCCTATACCCTCCCTGATGTCCGAAATGTGTGCATTAAACAGGATTGGACCTAGGACTGAGCCCTGCGGTACCCCACTTCTGACCTCACTAAGGTTCGAGAGCTCCCCACCGACCACTACTCTCTGAGTGCATTCAGCTAGCCAGTTTTCAATCCATCTGACCATCAAAGGGCCTACTCCCAACCCCGTCAGTTTCTCCACCAGACCATTGTGGGGGACAGAGTCAAACGCCTTGCTGAAGTCCAAGAATAATACATCCACAGGCTTTCCCCCCATCCAGTTCTGATGTCACCCATTCATAGAACTCCACAAGATTGGTTTGACATGATCTACCTGGCACAAACCCATGTTGCCGACTATCCAGACCTCCTACCTCCTCCAAGTATACCCCCAATCGTTCCTTTAGTATACTCTCCATTAATTTTCTCACCACTGAGGTCAAACTGATGGGTCTATAGTTACCTGGTACTTCCCTTGACCCCCCTTTATGGATTAGCACCACATGTGCCTCTCACCAATCCCTAGGTACCCTCCCTGCCTTAAACGACCTTTTCAAGAGCTCCTCCAGGGTGCTGCCAGTAGGTCCGCCAATTCCCATAGTACTCTCAGATGAATGCCATCCGGCCCAGGAGATTTATCTTTCTTTAGGCCCTTAAAGGATAGCCACACCCTTTCGGTGGAGATAGCATCATCCGTCCCCTCCACCTTACTGTCCTCTTTATCCTTATCCAGATGTGACACCCTTGGGGTACCTCTCCTTCCTTCTTGCTCCATTTCTGCTGTTCCCCTGATCCCACTCACTACTGCTTCTATCCCCATCATGCCTTGCTTTGTAGATATCCCATCCCCCTCCCTAGTGAACACAGAGGTGAAGTAAGAGTGCATTCTCTATTTCTTTGGGGGAGAGAGAACCATGAAGCAAAGTAGAGCCATTCCGGCACACAAAGGACTTGAGAAGGAATTTTTATAACCACAGGAGACAGAGGAACTGTACATATAAACATATTGTAACTCACACTGAAGAGTCCAGCTTTTAAGAAGTTAAACTTGAATTTAAAACCAAACTGTTACTTTGCAGAAAATTAGAGAAACCCCTGCGTGGGACATGGATTATGCTCACCGACCTTTGAATGTTAGCACTATTAGCATGAGAAAACCCTCTTATGGTTATTATAAAACAATGACTGGAAATGAAACATTCTGATTGGCTGACAGCATTCTAAGAGGGTTATGTCAATGGATGGAAACCCTCATGTACCATCAAAGAATTAGAATTTCAACAATTAAAAACACTCAGTTTAAAAAAAAAATTACATAACATTTTTAGTTTTATAACAAGAATAAGGCACGCCAGGGGTTGGGTTACCTTTGTTCCATCTAACCCTAGGGGTGTAAGGTACTTGGCTATGCCTTGTGTCTCATAACCCTGTTAGGGTTTGATTAACAGACTGACATCCTACCCCAGGTCATGCCTTAATGGCTAATACGAGTACCTGGTATGTTCAGAAATAAATAAAAAAAACTGATTGGCTAAGAACACTGTCATGATTTGGAAACTGCTTCTGAGCAAAAGGAGCTTCCATGGACAAGTTTCATATTTTGATGCACATTTCCTTATTCATAAAGAACGGAATGGCATGAAATGTCTTTTTATTTCTGAATGTCACATAATTGTATCAGGGTATGCCAACTGGGATTTTGCCACTATGAAACAGAGTGCCTCTTTAAGGATCCATGCCAGTTCAGTCCTTGGCCTCTCATCTGAGACTTAAAAAAACAACCCAAAAAAATGAACAAACTTGCCAAATAATGTCAACTGTGATTATGCTTTTGTAGACACAGATTACCCACAACAGTTTCACATAGGCCAAAAAAAAACATGCCACAATTGTGAGGTTTGGCCATTGCTGACCTGAATTTAAACCAGTGACCCAGGGGTGAAGTGCTCTGTAATCCATTCATTCTGCGGAGTCATCCAATCCTCCAGAATCCAGGAATCCTGAAAATATGCCACTGGGGTAGCTCTGCTCAGAGAAACTGGAGATGTCCAGACAGTACAATTACTGCCCCATGTAGAAGGTCAAATATTTTTTTCTATTTGAAAAGTGTTTTTTTCTTTGAATAAATGTTGCCTAATGTCATGTACAGGACAACGTTTAAGAATGCTCCCCACCCCCATCCCAAGCATCAAACAACTGGAGAGTGGTGACATAGAATCTGTATGTGTACATCCAGAGTCCTCAGCTGATAGCCAGCAGTTGTAAAAAAAAAAAAATAAAACATGATTTGCCAGAAACACATGTTGGGGTATGTACAGGTCAATCCATAAGCACTTCTTCACTGCAAGGGTGGTGAACAACTGGGATAGGCTTCCAGAGGAAGTGTTACAGGACAAATCAATCAGCAGTTTCACGCAGGGATGGGAAATGCGAATGGGTTTAAAGAAAAAAAAAGGGGGGGGGGAGTAAAGAAAGTGATTGCCACTGGGCTAACGCAGAATAGTGAGGTAGGGTAGGGTAGGGCAGACTGGATGGGCCAAGAGCCTTTTTTGTGCCATTAATGTCTGTGTATATACGTCTGTACTGGTGCTGGTGGTGGTCGTAGCAGCAGTATTTGAGACACAAGCTTACCACCTTAGATCACAAATCTTGGCAGTTACAGAACATCAATGTTTATGTATATATCTATTGGGGTGGATGACAATTTCCTCTGCAAACAAACTGGATAAAAGCAGAATACTTCATTAATCTAGTCATAATCCTATTTTAGCACGGAGAAGTGCAAAAAATACAAAACAGATGTTTCTTAAATGGCAAATGCTTAAAAGAGTCACTGTATGACAACAAACAAAAAATGTTCATTAGTATACAGCACACTGTACCAGTCAGCTTTGAAATGAGCTACAAAATTATTAAAAGATACAGTATTTGTATTTTGAATATTAATTTAACACACAGGAGTGCACATTGGGGAATGTTTGTAATCAGCTCTCCAATAAACTCACAAACGATTCTAGTATTTTATAAGCTTGTTAGGAACAAATCACTCCCTTAGCTTATATTTACTTACTGATGAAGCGTAAAATGCCTCAATACACAAATGGTAAATCCAAAATCATTTTATCTATGTTGCCATTTAGGATGAAGGCCTCCGAAATCATGCAGTTATAGGCCACACAACTAAAACATTTACCCGAAGATAACTGTAGTAACATTTGCCTTTAGAAAGACGATGTGCCAACCAACCCAGAGGCATGGAGAGCTGAGATGCTGGCCCTCACCTGCCTCCATGCTGACAACCCAGGTTCAAGAACAGACCTGGGCCACTTGGGGGTCGGCCAGGGAGGAGGACTGAAGATACCACAGGATGCTCTCTTCCTCCGGGAAGGGAGGTCGGCTAGCTCCACTGCAATACTGCCACCTGGGTGACCACAGGTGGTAGCGCAAGTGGAACCACTAGGAGAGGGAGGGTGCCTCACGACTGAGACACATGCGCTTACATGCATCCCCTTCAGTCCTTACCAGTCAGGTGCCCGATGGGAGGGGAGAAAACCAGCAGAAAATGACAAGGTCGTGCAGGATGATGCTGCACTCCCCTTGCAGGCCCTGCACCATCTGCTGGGATGCCCACTGCCACATTCCTTACCTAGCCTCCTCTCAGAACTGGGGTCCCTGGGAGGCCCAGCCACCAGGGGAATCCATGGGGCACTGTATGGCAGCGGGATGGTAAGCCCCAGAGATGACAAGTGACAGGGCTAGGGAGAGTAGCAAGGCAGATGGGGTCCGGCAGAGGAGGAAGGGGAAAGAAAAAAGACAATGTGCCTTGCTCACTTTTAACCCATGAGCACCATTACAAGGTGGCTAGGATTCTCCACAAATACTAAGATATCATATGACGAATATATGAAGACAGGAAAGAAAGAAAGAAGACTTCTCATCAATTAAATTCTTCACAAACCAACTCTGTTGGCATAACCAGTTTTACACCATTCTTCTGAGTAAATCTCTAGCCTTGATTTAGAGACATCCCCAGATATTCCAAGCATTTGCACAAGCAATTTTGTTAGTAATGCAAATCTGTGAACACTCCTTTTCATATAAAACGTCTGTCTGGAGTGTCCTGGGACTTCATAGACATGATTAGTATAACTTCTGTTATGGTACTGTTGACCATTTTTTGAATGTTATAAGTTTAATAATCCAATCCAGGTGTGCACCAAGGCTGTAATTACCTCACTTTCTGGGTGGCTGAAGGCCCTTGGCTGGGAATCACAACCCACCCAGGTCATTTATTACAATATTGCTGCAAACCTGACCATGGATCACACCTCATTTAATGTCACTGTATAACTCCTCCACACCCCAACCCCCAAAGCATCTTTAAATTGGCTGGAGTAACCAACCAGCATGCGAAGGGAACTGGCTGATCTAGGCATACTGACAGCCCTCCTTAATTCCTGATATATGTAGAGCTGACTATTCTCACCTTGTGCTGTACCCTGGTTTACTATGCAGCAAAGTAAGGTAATAAGTAGCCGACTCCACTTGTATGCAGTGGCAAAACTACTAAACAATAATATGGGTTTATAGGTGCTGTGGGTGATGTCTCTTATGGTACAAGTGTAATCTCAGGCAGTTTGGGTGAGAGGAACACGAAGCTGAGCCATTCTGTCTGCCCGTACTAGAAGAGGCATCTCACATAGCACGTATCAGCTTATAAATCACTCGAATTGGCCACATGGATTTATAGTAAATTTAACGTTGCTTTTTGTTAGTTTTTTCCAAAAAGTGGATAAAGTGCTTCTCTGCCAGATTTGGTTCACTTTAAATACTGCCACACTAGATGACTCCTGTACACAGGATGAGGCCCATCAAAGTCTGAGCACTGAGTGGGTTAAGTGATTTATAAAATGACTTGTGATACTGCTCCTCATGCAACACTGTGTAAACTGAGATTGGATGGCAATGCGATTGTCTATAGATATATATAACCTACATATTTGTAATGTACATGTGTATACCTAAAAAATTCCCATTAACAATGTTGCCATACTCTGATGATGTCACAGTGCCCTGCCCTGAAGTGAAAACTGCCGAAACATCCAGCGTTTGTTTTGCCTTTTTCAAAAAGCTGATGGGTAAACAGAACAACATATGTTTCAGAGTGCGATGTGGCATCTCTCCCAGTCTTCAGCATAGTCCTACAGAATTCACGTGTGGCTTCACCGCTCATGGATTATTTGGTTCTGCTCCCTTATGGGAGACAACCCATAGCCAGTTATTCAAAACATTTGCATGTGCTACTTAGTGACGCCAACAGATTTAAAAAAAAAAAAATACTTCTTTGGCAGAAAAATGCCTGCTCAGAAATTCTCAGGAGATCACCAGACTGTAGGAGTTATAAATTCTGGTCTGGTTCCCTTACAGTTCTGGACAGGCAGTTTTCTGTTCAATGTTTTAAAATTGCTGGAGCATCCCACTTGTATGAGCGAATGTTTTGAGCATCTGGCCACCATCTCACTCTCATCTGTGTATCCTTTTTCTTTTCCTATGTCTGTCTGTCAGTCTGTCTAGCTATCTTCTTTGCAAAAAACTACATTAATACAGACATTAGGGTTGCAGAATGCAAAGCGCACAATGAAGGGAAATGAAAATTATTGGGGATTTGGGTTTCTGGAGTACTGACATATCAGTGGTGGGGTCTTACTTGGGGTTGTCAACTCTAATGCCCACCCCTTCCCCCCAGCCCACAGCCTCCTGTCCAGAGCACAAGATACAGCTCCAATCTAGTGCCTCATAGTGACACAGTACCACCAACACAATCTGTCAGAGCTTTCTTCATGCAGAGCCCTATGGGCCCCGCATGAAGACATCACATTTGACCCCGTCTGATCAGGGGGAGGATAACTACAATATTGGATAAAGTCCTGTCCCAGTGCATGGGCCCAGCAGGCCCCAGCATGCATGTCAATACCTTGTGGGTAAGGTTCCCTTCACCCTCCACAGGGTGTGGCGTCTACGCCAAAACACTGCTTCGTCCCTACCCAGGCTGGGGCTGCTGCTGCATGCTGCAGCACCTTCCCCGTCAGCCTTGTCCCATTAAACCGGCTCACTGAGTTCACATCTGAACTCAGCTCACTGGCACGGTAAGATAGCGTGTTCCCCAGTGGCGCAACGGACATCCCTGCAAACATTACTTAATAATTTTTTTTTTTTTTTTGTATTTTGACCCCAGACTTTCAACATAGTCTTCTTTTGACCCCACCTCATAATACCTGTAGGTTAAAATTTTCAAATACGTGCTGAAATGCCATTCCACACCACAGATGCAAAACACATTTTGGACAGGATCTGAAAAAAGACAGTTATGCTATTCATGAGGTGGTGTGAAAAAAATGTCTATGTTGAAAATTTGGAGTCAAAATACTGAAAATTACCAAAGCTACGCGCATGTGTAGAAACATTTCAACAAATGCTTATAACTCAGCCATTTTAAGGAATTTTTCCACCAAATTTTCAACATGGCTTTTTTGGGACACCATCTCATGAACACTGGTGGTGAAATTTCATTATTCAGTCCCGAAAGGTGATTTCACACAGCGATCACAAAATCACCTTCCGGGCCCAATTAACGAAATGACACTGCCAGTGTTCGTGAGGTAGAGTCCCAAAAAGGCCATGTTGAAAATTTGGTAAAGAAATTCTTAAAAATAGTAAAGTTATGAACATAAGTTCAAAACACCATTGAAATACATTATACGGCACTTACCTTGATTCATCAGTTAATGGTTAGGCTTTGAAGAGTGCAGACATGTCTCAGTCCACAGAAGATGACAGCGTACGACCTCCGGTGGTAAGTATAGGATAAGGTGGTGGTGAGTGCTCAGTGGGAGGGGGACAGTGGCAATGAGGGATCATTTTCTTTTTTTAAGGTAAAAAAAAAAAAAGACGTTGTGAGATGGTTTTTGTGTTGCAGGTACAAAAACCATTTTGGAACACTGGGGGGTGGGCTCCTCAGTGTTCCACACTGCTGGGGAGGGCTTCTAAAAGCAGACATGAGGATTGGGCACTCTGATGTCGGCTACAATTAATAAAATTGGCTGGGTGGAGCATCCGGCACATCAGGAGTGGGCATTCCGGTGTTGAATAATAAAAAAAATAAATCTATAAATACACTACCACCAGGGCTGACACATCACATTATGCCACAGCACAATCAGACTGGCGAGGCTATAAGGACAGTAGCCCCGTCCCTGACACAGGAGTCATGACATAGCAGGGGTTGCTACACAACACAGCTGTCATTTATAAATGACAGCTGTGTCATATAGTGCAACCAGCTGTTGTCAAACACTAGGGGAAAGTATAAACAGGCCAGCAATCAAAGGGTGGGGGGTGCCACTAGACACCAGGGAAATGAAAAGGAAAAATGGGGACAGCAATTGGAGGGTGGGGGTGCCACTAGACACCAAGAAAAGGGAATAAAACTGGGGACAGCAATCAGAGGGTGGGAGGGGGCATTAGACACCAGGAAAAGGGAATAAAACTGGTAACGGCAATTGGAGGGTGGGGGGCACTAGACACCGGGAAAAGGAATAAAACTGGGGACAGCAATCGGAAGGTGGGGGGCACTAAACACCAGGGAAAACATTTTTTTTTAAAAAGTATGTTGTATCATATACTGTGATGTCCTGCTATACAAAACACTACAGTATATGATACAATACACATAACGAAATACAAGAACAGGACATAAGGGGAGGATGATGGGTTGGGGGAGGGACCACTAGCCACCAGGGAAAAGGTTCTTACATCTCAGGGTTGCTTTTTCTCTTTTGTGTGTCATCTGATATACTATGGTGCTGTGCTATATAACACACCTCAGTATATGATACGACACAAATAAAAAAAGATGACAACAGGACATCACGCTTTCGCAAAAATTCAGTTATGAATAGAACATTGATTTTTTTGAACTGCGCATGCTCAGAAACTGAACATTTTCCTTAAATAATTTAAAAACCACTTAACATTTAGATGTACAAACAACAAAAGCACACACCTTGGACAAACCTCTATCAAACCTGACAGTTTCAGGTTTCAAAGACTCCTATTTTTTGAGTTATCAGATGGCAATAAAAGTCTTAAAATTCTCAAAAACAGAGACTATTGAGTTTTTTTTCTCCTCTCTAACTCTGCCCACACTGACCAATCTACATGAAATTTACAGGGTTAAGAGATCTTGGCACAGAGGCTGTGCTTTCCATTTTTCATGTAAATTCGTTGAATGGGGGCAAAGTTATTAAGGTGCAACAATTTGGATTTAACATAGAAGTGCTTACTCAACCCTAATATACAGGTGTGCCCATGCCTGTATAATACATATATATCTAGTACTGCATATACACAGATAACTATCCATTTTGACACATACATGCAAACACAGAACCCAGCTGCTACCTCTAATCACAAACAGGGCCAAATGAATTCAACAGAGATGTTTAGCACCATTTGCAGGGATGTTTGCTAAAGACAACAGAAAATAATCAGTATATTTGCTAGTTATAAAACCTGGAATTTGAGCTTAGGAGTTGATCCAGAGACAGGCATCCATATGTGCGTTGCCAGCCAGCACCGCTACCTAAGGATGCCCAACAAATCAGTCTCAAAGACAGCATATCCACCAGTCACCCCTGACCGCAGCCATGGATCCCCTCAAACCAACAGGGGCAGTAATAGAGAAAGAGCTGTACCAGACACTGGGCTTCCAAAAGGAAACCCAGGTTGGATGGCGACATGATCTCCTGTTCAGTGAGAGTAGGGGACTGTGAGATATGGTGATCCGCCTAGACTTTGAATCCTCTTTACACCAAGTGCTATATAGTTGTTTTTTTTTTATTATTATTAAAATTCTCAGTCACCTTGCCTCCCAGCCCTCAATGCTTTACATTAGGGGTCCTCGTAGCGTGGTCTTGGAATCAGATGGTGAGGGGGGTGTCATGCAGCAGCTGGTTTGGTCCTGGATGCCAAGGAGGGCTCCAGATCAGCAAAGGTGGCAGAGTAGTGGCTGGCTGTATGCAGGTGTGGAGGGCTTTGAGGATCAGGCTCTTAAATATTAAAGCAGGTCTATTTAAAAGAATACAAAGATCATTATTAGAACATGCTTCCACTGTAAATCTTTCATTTCTCTATTTAAGCAAAAGACAATCTCCTTCATCAGGATTGCACAGAAACAGACACTGTCGGCAGAAAAGGACCACTGGTCCTGTTTTTCCTTACCATACCCTGTGACCTACTGCCATGATAGGGTTTTCACCCCCTCCTCCCCCTCCCTGCCTTACTGCTAACACCCTGCAAAATGATCAGACACCTAACTCTGTCCCAGACATGCTTGAACCCATATATTATAACAGCTCTCTGCATAGAAAAGTAGCACATTCCACTGAATTTTTATTAAGACTGTATTACAGAATAATCACTAAGTGACATGCTTTTACCAAAAACATGCTATTTCTGAGAGGGGGATATTGTGAAATGTTGTCTACAAAAATCTGTGAAGAAACCAGAGAATCGGAAGACACAAAACCATTTGTAGAAGATAGCCATCCCTCATCATGATGGTGGGTCTATGTTAACTAGAAATCAAACCACCTGCTGTTATTTGGCCGTGTACGTTTCATACGCAGTAGAATGCCATTATTGATGATCTACTCACCTGATTCACATGCCAACACTACATGTTAGACAACAATCAAAAAACTTATTATTTTTTTGGACCAATGACATTACAGTAAATACTAGAGAGGTAGATTTGTATTTATTTAGTGTTTTCTCCCATCTGGGGATGTTGCTGTCACAGGCAATGTCTATCCCAGCCCTGTCCACAGCGATATTCGATGCGGTCATGTACGAAAGAAATTCCAGGCCTGATTATCTGTGAAGTGTGGAAATGCAGGCAGTGTAGTATAATCAGTATTCTCTCAAACTAATTCAGCTAGACTGCAAATAAGGGGTGATGACTGGTCAAGAGAAGACCAACAGTTCTGAAGACTGACTGAATAGTGGTCTCCAGCTGATCCAGTGCTACTAGTATTAAAAGCACAAGTACATATGGTATCAATACACTCCTCAGGACTAGATGACTTTACTACCCATACTAGCACTACAAACTGCCTACACAGAGGCTAGAGAAGTCAGCTCTGTGAATCATTTTAGACCTTCCAATGTGATCTAGTCAGTACATCTGTGGTGGCAGTTTCTATCCGAAGATCCCTGGGGGAGAGAATGTATGCTACAATTTGCACTTCAGTTTACATATTTACGTTAACTGTCAGCCAAAGCAAAAATTATTACTGCCTTCATTAATAAACAATAGATTTTGTTTTTCTGTTCCAGCAGTAAGGACGAAATCTGATGGAGTTCAAGAAAATGTGAGGTTTGTCATTGGCCTACTAGTTGTAAATTATGTTGCAGAGAAAAAAAAAAATCAAGCAAATATGAGTTAGCAGCAGGAAGCTAATAATGCGCCTCCAGCTGTTCCAGTTAACCTGCAAATGTGGCCATCTGCACCTCAGGAGAGAAGGAGAAAGAGAGACAGAGGGAGGGGAAAGAAAGGAGAGGAAAGAGGAACTACTGCCAACACAGGCACAAAGCCTAGGCCCCAAGCAGTAGGGGTGACCTTGCTTCTTATGACCAGACAGGAAAACATTAAGACCGTGAAAGTTCCCAACAAGTAAAAAAAAAATATGCAAGAAAGACTGTCATATTGCCATTGCCTGTGCAGTTAGCAAAGTCCTTACTTCCCCTCTTCTATATCTATTTACAGTATTGGCTGTCCAGCAAATTTTTCTTAATATCTCAATTTGTCTGTACTTTTGCCTTCTCCTGTCTTAAAACTTACTTACACTGTTTAAAAAGGCAGTGCTTCATTTAAAGATTAAAATCATTACAGACAGACTCTCCTACCAGCAGACAAATTGGCTGGCATCTGTAGAGCTCTGCTATACAACATCCCAAACAAATACTAATTTAGATTGGTTCCACATCAACACAGACAACGATGTTGTCGACCCCCCGACATCGACAGGAACAATGCCGAATGTCGGCAGTGTTCCCATTGGGAAGAAGCATTTCTATGGGGGCTGTGCCCCCACATCCCCATCTCTAATTAACCAACTCCGAGTCAGAGTTGGTTCGGGGTTGGGGCAAAACACCGGGAATTGTGGTGTCGGCATACAGTGAACCACCACAGCAACCTGGTGAGATTTGTCACTGTGGCAGTGTTCGCTGTAAAATTGTCATTGTGGTGGTATGCTACCATTTAGAGTCATCTCATTCTTTATTACTTCAACTTTTATTGGATAACAAGTTGAGATAATATCTCATTTCAATTGCATCCAACACTTAAAAACATTTTACATACAACAAACAACAAGCAGTTACACATGATAACAAACAATTACATAAGTCTTCATTACAGTGTAAAAATTACCTCAGGTTATTAAATTATCCATAACAATTACAGTGTTTATTATAAAGACTATAAGGACATTTGCATCAATACAGGAGTGTTGACCATCAAAGCTGGTCCGCTTTGAATATATACAGTATATTTCCAAGATTAGGTCATGATCCCCTGCATGTGATGTCACCATCTGCTGCTATAGAAATGACTGTGATGTCACAAATTGTGCTCAGACATGGAATTTATTCATCAGGCACACAGATTATGGAGTGACAAAAATCTCATTTCCATGCAAATGCCATCCACAATGAGGCAAATACATTTGTTCATATTGTATCACACCAATCATACACACTGTATGCAAGAACTACAAAAGAACCCCAGAGCAAATGCCCCGAGGCATGGGTTATCCCAGAGGATACTGGCCATACAGCCAAATTTTGAAGAAAACACAATTGCACATACCCAATGAAGCAAAGCATCATGGGAAACATATGCAAATCACCATGACAGAATTTGGACTGGTTCAACTTTAAGCAGAATTGCATGGTGCCAGAAGGCTTCACAGTGCAATCAGCAAAGGCTAAGAACAGCAGACACATACACACGCTTCGCTCTCATTTGGACTCATTGGTATGCCATATCTGTGTCTTCAAATAACATCCCCGTTAAGGGGTGGCTGGCTCCCTCTCCCTGGGCTAAGACACAGATATGGCACACTGATGAGTCAAAAAGAGGACGAAACACGTGCATGTGTTTTCTGTTCTTAGCTTTTGCTGATTGCACTGTGAGGCCTTCTGGCACCATGCAATTCTGCTTAAAATTGAACCAGTCCTGTATCCAAGAGCACTTTTGTGTTGGTTTACTCATATAAAGTCATGAACAGTTGCAGAAACCATATGGAAAAGGAAGGAATGGAGACTGATGAAGGTTAAGTACAGGAGGGGGAGAGACAGAGAGAAAGAAAACATGAGGGGAAAGAAGTTAAAGCACTTGGAAGTAGAGTAAATTACTATGGGTCATACAATGGGGGGAGGGGGGTTCAAACCTGCATCTCCAGGTTTACTGATCTGTTCTTTAATTTGTAAGCCCCCTCACAGGGGGTTGGGCTTGCTAGCTCCCTGTGACTCCCCTTACCTCCGGCGCTGGTAGGGAGTTTTGGCACCCTGAGAAAGTTTTGTTGCTTGCCTTTAGGGGGCAGCACTAGTTTGGGAGTTTATAAAGTTAGACAGGTGGGAGTGGGGGGGAGAGACATCTCGGTGGTTGGAAGTAGGGCAGTCGATGGGGGGGGGTGTCCCACCAGCCTTAAGCAGGTCAGCTTACAGTAGCGGTGCGCTGGAGCACTTTGAGCTCTGTGAGAGAGAGCGAGTCAGGCAGTAGCAGTCGTTGGGGTTTCAGGGCAGTCTATCTCCCAGGGTAGGAGGCTGAAGAGGGAGTAGACCTGTTTGGAGACACTGGAACATCAGAAGGTGGCAGGAGTCATGGGGACCCTGAAATCTTCTAAGGTATGAAGCTCTGGGCCAGTGAGACTGTTGTAGTGGTGGCAGGGCCGCAACAGGGGCCATTGGTGGAAGCATCTAGGGGCTCTTTGCCCATGTGGCACACTGGTCCAGGTGTAAGGCTGATGGTAGGAACACAGCCTTGGACTCAATGGGGCCTGCCATGCCCGTGTCTGGGGCAGACCCCAGGATCCACCATGCCCGTGTCTGGGGTGGATCTTTAAGGCCATTAAGGATCATGGTTCTGTGGAAACTGGGATGAAAGGTGTGGGAGCCACTGCAATGTTTGTTTGAGCCACTCAGTTCCACTGGGCAACAATCAAAGTGGAAGCGTTGGTTAGATCTGGGTCACCTGAAAACACCCACAGTAGGGAATGAGGCAGAGAATTAACACTTTTGGGAGCAGCCGAGGAGGCTAGGCCACTCATCACCCCAGGGACTGTGCTCCCTGGCAATACTAGAGGAGTAAATCACTCTCCTGCAGAGGAAACAAGGAATGGAAAGAAATTTTAGGAATGTGTAATGAAAATACAAAGGGTTTCTGTGGAAGAAGCTGGGTACTCATGTAAAATGCAGACATCTATCAGCTGGATCCTTAATTGCTATGAAATCTATCATTTCACGATTGTAAATCTCATGCCTAAGTGCTGCCAATGTCCTCTCTCTGTTTAACAAGTTTGTTAGCCTCGTGGAGCTGTATTTGGAAGTTCAAGGAGTTTAGCTCCTGGGCCCTAAATTATTATGGTGCCTCAGGAAATAAATTTTCTTGGTTCTGCAACTTTGATGTCCATTTGAGGATTACGATGAATTCCTCAAATGAATGAACTGTTTCTACTCTGTTTATTCCAAGACTAATCAATTTCCACTATAGCCATTTGAAGGGTCTCTAGTTTTACTCCATCTTGGTCTTGGGTCCTGGAGTGGTGAGAATGTGAGCTAAGAAGCTTCATTTTTCAGTATTCCTGCTGAGGGTTGAAAAGTTGGCATCTGGGTAAAGCTACCAACTTTCTGAAGTCTAAAACTAGGACAGTTCATCCTGATCATGACCCCCCACTGTGTCACTCCCATGGACACAGCTGCAGTCAACACTGTGCACAATCAGTTAAATTGTGCTGCTTGCTCTGACCATGCCACCCCACAGTAACACCAGTAGCAAACATCCAGATTAAAACAATACATCATTCTGCTGCAGCAAGTTCCAAACCACGATGTACAGAAAGTTCATTAGAAGCAAACCTGCAATAAATTGTGATCAGACATTCGAGCTGCATGTATTGCTCCTCCTGACAGTCCCATCCAACCCGCTTACACTCACCTCATGTGCTGAACAAACTTCACTTCAGTGACTCCCACCACCACACCACACTGTTTTCAAACACTTCCCTACAGCTGATCAGGTTCGGGTACCTTAGTTCCCTGCTGATGGTCTCTTCTCTGTCTGGAGTCCCTCTAAGCTGCTGGCAGGCAGACATCCAAATGTGCTTGTTTGCACTACCACCCATTCTAATCTAAGAGGAAGGAGCATGCTTTACTGTGCTCACACTGACATGCTTGCAGTGCAACATGGGCGCAGCGATTGAAGTTGCAAACTGCTTTCCAACCCAAGCAGCGCCACAGTAGTGCTGAAATAATGGTCACTCATGGATTAGCAGTCAGCAGCAACAAAAAAAAAAAAAGGGGGGGGGACAAAACTGGGACAGGTAAGCAAAAACTGGGACAAAAGTGAAATTTTGCAAAACTTGTGGGGACACTGGGACATGCTGCCTAAAATAGGGACTGTCCTGGGAAAATAGGGACAGTTGGTAGCTTTACATCTAGGGGGTTCGGAGACGCTCTGCAAGCATGAAGACTTCGAAAGGAAGGGCATCTCTATCCACTATGCTTCTCTCAGGGATGTCTGCATTTCTTTTTCATCGTGGTGATGTTCAGGATGGCATTTGTGGTCTGTGGCCCCGTTCCCCATTCTTCCATCAGTGTACCCCTACACGGGGAAGGGGGGCTTACAAATCAAAAGGTTCCACTAGGGAAATTGGATGGCTTAGTGAACTAGTAGCAGGTTTAGGAGCCTTTCACCTCTGGGTCACTGGCTGAAATCCAACACAGGCGGCTAGTGGCCAAAAGCCATCATCACTTGCTGGCTGTTCAATTGCCTATGTCAAATGAGTTGTGGTGGTCTCAGTTCAGTTCCCCGTGGGCAAGTGTCCACATCATAAAACCCCCAACACAACTGGCAGTCTCACAAGGCAGGCCAAGGCTGTGGTCCCCCATGGCAGGGTTGAGGCACATTGGGGGGGGGGAAGTAGTGTGGGGAAGCTTGTACTGTGATTGCCTGTGCTGCACCTGTCATGTGAACAGGTAAAGGACTTCAAAGTTCCAGTGCTATCAATCCTGCACCTTTCATGAGCACTAAATTCATATAAAGAAAAAAATCTTTAAAAAAGCAGGTTCCACTAAAAGACGGAAATGCCTTGAAATTAACACTTTTTTTGATCGTTGTTTGAGTTCTATGGATTCCAACATTTTATATATGGCATCAGGTTGGTTGCTGTAATGCATTTGTGATGACTTCCAGGTTTTCAAGTGTGGTCAGTGTTCTTCCATAGTGTAGTGGTATGCTGAGGGTGATTTTTTCCATAGTGTAGTGGTATGCTGAGGATGATTTTTTCCATAGTGTAGTGGTATGCTGAGGATGATTTTTTCCATAGTGTAGTGGTATGCTGAGGGTGATTTTTTCCATAGTGTAGTGGTGTTTTTTCTGTTGTGTAGTAGCATTTTTGATGTAGTCACTACTTTGGCCCTCCTGGTTTTCAGTCATGTCAAGGCCTCATATAAAAAGGAGGCATGGCTCCAATAGTCTTCCCTTTAGTGGTTGCAGGATGGGGAGTGCTTGGCATGCGCTTTGGAGTAGTGGTTCAGGATGGCGTGTAGCGCCCAGCCAAGGGCATGGTTCTTTGCAGCACAGAGGAGAAGCATGCTGCTTGCAGTCAGGAGCATCATGGGAGTCAGTAGCAGCAACATCTAGTCAATGGCAATATAGAGGGTTTGACTGTCGAAGGTAGAAAGCTAGAGAATCAAGGGACATTGCTGATGTGTGTGTCTGGGGGGGTGTTGTGCGAGTGATTAGGTTAGGGAATTTTTTGAAGGTGCATTTTTTTGTAGTCTCTTACAGCTTAGGGGTTGTAGTTATGAGAGCCTGTGAAATTTTCAGGGTGATTTTTACATGTGGTATTAAGGTGGTTGCTAGATGTATTGTTAAGATGGCTGTTCCACGTGCTATTCATGTGTTTGCTGTTGTTACAGTTTTAATAATGTGGTTCCTAGATGTTACCAACACATTATCACAGTGTTAGTAATCAATTGGGTTTGTATCTGCTAACTGGGTACCATCAGATATAAGGAACTAACTGATGGAAATTGTTATGGGGGTGAAGGTTCAACTATCTATCTATCTATCATAGTGGCACGGTTGCGTAGCCATTTCTATGTTAAACCTCACATTTTACACTTTAATAACTTTTGAACAGTTTGTCTGATTTGCCTGAAATTTGGACTGTACAAAGATCTACAACAGATCTCCGGATCTGGAAAATTTCTTGTCAGTTACATGTATGGTTACGGAATCGTAGTGCACTCAAAAAGTGAAAAATCTCCAAAGTTGCGATTTCTTTGTCCACCCATAATGCACTGAAGAATGCACTTGAGTAGGTTCAAATCAGGTTGTCTGCATGTGTCCTGTGCTACACTGGTGCCTTTTGAAGATTTGGTGAAAAAATATCTCTCTGTTCAAAAGTTATTGCATTTTTTCTGTCTCATTATAGCCTACAGGAAAATTTATATGTGCACTGCGAAAACAATCGCAATCACAATTTTTGATCGAGCTTGCCCAAAAAATGTTGTCGTGCTGCCTCCATATTGTTTTCAGTTAGCGAGAGACAAAAAATGGTATGACTCAAAAAATACTGCACTTTTTAAACACACCAACCATTGGGTTTACCTAGTTGGGCCCCGAGGAACATGCCCATGGTACTACTTTTTAACCAGCTAGTCCGGAAATGTTTTTTTTTAACATTTTTTCCCATGTTTTGATCGCGCAAACATTTTTACTGCTGCGCAAACTATAAATATGTCTGTGATAAAATTTTTTTGCGCGTGCTAACATTCCCATTATACAGATAGGAGGATTTTTCTATGTGTTGCTTTTTTTGACACTTGATTGTGGGAAGGCGGATTGTGCTATTGGTCTGAAAATTTCAGGGTAGGAAGCCCTAGTGCCACGGATGTGCCTTTCAGTGGTTTGGTTCAAAAACATCCAACAGGCCCATAGTTACAGTATTCCAAAGTTCTGAATTTTCCCCATAGGATAACATTGTGGCAGTTGTTTTCTTTGTCACTTCATTGTGGCAACATGGATAGTGCTATTGGCCTGAAATTGTCATGGTGGCAAGCCCCACTGTCACACATGTGCCTTTTGGTGGTTTGGCATGAAAACATTGAATAAGGCCATAGTTACAGCATTCTGAAGTTCAGAAATTTTCCCATAGGATAACATTGCAGCGCTCATGACGCCTTTCGGTGCCCGTATCTCAAAAACAGTTCGAGATACAGACTTTTCATTGCTAAATTTTTTAGTCCTTCCTAATGGGGACTAAGCAAAGCAGTAGGTTGCCATGAAATTTGAATTTTTTTCTACCTTGTACGGTTCCTGAGATATTTGCGAATTACTGTTCCAATTGCTCATTTTCATGTGCGTGGGCCACTATTATGCCTTTAGAGTTAGCAGTCACAGCGCTTTTTGGTGCCCATATCTTGGAAATGATGCGAGATACAGCCGTTCCATTGTCGCGTGAACTACTCACTCTCACAATTACAATGACACTTGAATTTTTTTTCTAGCTGCTACGGTTCCCGAGATATGGGCAAATTACTGTTACAAGGGCTCCTTACCTTATAAAGATGCCGTATGGCTCCATAGCTATTTGTAAGTGGGAGCGCAGGGCTTAGAGGGCCCGCTTGGTGGGAGCGCAGGGCCCTTCCACCAGCACATTCTATTTACTACTTACATTACACTTTTAAAAAAGAAAGGAAATTCTTTGCAAAAACTTAGTGAATGCATCGGTTAGGGTTGTTTCCACACTGACAAAAGTGTGGAAATCCCACGTTAGGGTTACCACCCCACCCACACCACCAGGCACTGGGGTGTGCATTGGGGTGGTCGGCCTAACTTTTGAAAAAAAAAAATATATATACATATACACTACCGGTCAAAAGTTTTAGAACACTCCCATTTTTTCCAGTTTTTATTGAAATTTACACAGGTTAATGTCTCAATGTACTCTGAAATTAAAGCATAGAACAAATAAACAATTGGAGATAAAAAGAAATCATAGAATCATTTTGTTTAACAAAATTTAATCTAAATTTTTGACTCATCAAAGTAGCCACCTTTTGCAGATATACTGTAACCGCCGAACACACTCGTGGCATTCTTCCTACAATGGACATCAAATATTGTTCGGGAAGTTCTTCCCAACACTGTTGCAGAAGTTCCCACAAATGTGTTGCACTTGTAGGTTGCTTTGCTTTCACCCTTCTGTCCAGTTCATCCCAAACCAGCTCGATGGGGTTTAAGTCTGGAGACTGTGCTGGCCATTCCATGATTTGAAGCCTACCGTCTTGTTCTTTTCCTCGAAGGTAGTTCTGACATAGCCTGGAGGTATGTTTTGGGTCATTATCTTGCTGTAGGATGAACCCTGACCAACTAGGCGAGACCAGAGGATATTGCATGGCGCTGCAAAATGCTGTGGTAGCTCATTTGGTTCAGGGTGCCAGTCACTTGTGCTGTTGTCCTGTGAGTCACTTATCACGCAAGCTGTTGACTCTCAGAAACTTGTCTTCTGATTCTGTTGTGGCTTTGGGTCTGCCTGAACCTCTTCCTGTCAGAGTTTCCTCCAGTTTCCAAGTGCCTTTTGATGGTGTAGGAAACTGTACTCACTGACACCTTGGCTTTCTTTGCAATTTCTCTAAAGCAGTTTTTGCTAACCTAAACTTTTTTTTTTAACCTCTAGCAGTTTGCCGCTTACCTTTGTACCATTTCAGGTTATTCACTGGACTTGAATTGCTTAAATTTAAATAAAAACTAGAAAAATGGGGTGTTCTAAAACTTTTGACCGGTAGTGTATATATATATTCTAGGGGCATGGTCATGCCCCTGTAGTTAGGATTGAGTAAGCAGTTTAATGTTAAATCCCAAATTTTGCACCTTAATAACTTTGCAACTGTTCAATGGATTTACACGAAATTAGGAATGCCAGTCTCAGATGGTAGCTCTCTTGATATGCCAAGTTGTGTTTAGGTTAGATTTGCAGTTTTCATGCAGCGAAGCACCAAACAAAACACATTTGTCACTTTTTTTTGCCCATTTTTACTAATTTTTGCCCATCACGCTACGGCCACACCATTTGGAAATTTGGCTTGATATTTTTAGGGTAGAAAGAGGTTTCCCCAAAGAACAATCCAGCATTGGTTTGTTGAAAAAATATTAATCTGTTCCAAAGTTATTTAATTTTGATTTTCGGGTTCTGAGCATGCTCAGTTCAGTCTTTGGAATATATGTATTTTGCGAAAGAGGATTGAGCTCGCGAGCAAAGATTTTATCACCTCGTGAATGGGGATTTATTAAATCCCACTTTGTGAGGAAAAATTTCCCTTTTGCGAGCACCATCTTGTTTTAATTTTTCGCCACAAACAAAATGTTGTAACTTGCCCCACAGATGTGTTGTGTGGTAACTGAAACATGGGTTTTGTTCAGGGTGACACCCTCTACAAACCCATGGCTTTGGTTTGCTTTGTTTCTCTGAAAAAATTGCCTTTTTTTTTTTTTAAATCCTTGTTCATCCCTCACTTCTGATCCTTGTTCGTGAGGTGACAAAATCCTTGACCGCGAGCTGATCACTGTTCACAAGCTGTCAAAATCCTTGATCGTGATTTCCAGACCAGATGGCCCTATCTTGCAAACAAGGAATGGCTCGCGAACTGGGATTTTGTCACCTTGTGAAAGAGGATCAGCTCGCGAAAGGGGATTTTTGACAGCTCACGAAGGGGGATTGGTTTTTTGAATCCTGTTTCGCAAGCTGTCAGAATCTCCTTTCGTGAGTCAATCCCCTTTCACAAGCTGACAAAATCCTTGTTTGCAATTTCCAGACCAGATAGCCCATCTCATGAACAAGGATTGGCTCGCAAACAGGGATTTTGTCACCTTGCAAAATGGGATTGGCTCATGAAAGGGGATTCTGACAGCTCGCGAAAGGGGATTGTTTTTTAAATCCTCTTTTGTGAGCTGTCAAATTCCCGTTTAGCGAGCTGTCAAACCTCCCTTTCGCGAGCTGATCCCCCTTCATGAGCTGACAAAATCCTTGCTTGTGATTTCCAGACCAGATGGCCAAAATCTGACGAACAAGGAATTCTCACAAATGGGGATTGTGACAACTTGTGAACAGGGATTGACCTCGCGAATAGGGATTTTGACAGCTCATGAACTAGGAATTTTAAAACTTTCCCAGTGCACTGCAAATAAACGGTTTGGTCTTTTGGTTTGAAATTTGCAGGGTATAAAGAGGGTGTCTCAGAAATGTGAATTATGCTGTTTAGGTGCAAAATTTTCCATCGTTTCCATAGCTATGTCATTATGAAGTTGAGATATTTCCCATGGGATAACACTGTGGTGCCCGCCGTGCCTTTCAGTGTCCATATCTCGAAAGCTATTCAAGATATGGATTTTTCACTTCAAGTATGAGTGGAGGTTTCAAAGTGATTATAACTGCAGTGGAATTTTTTTCATAGCTGCTATGGTTACTGAGATATTAGCAAATTAGTGTTACAAGGGTTCCCTTTTCAGCCCTATAGGGCTGCTGTATGGCTCCATAATTATGTGTAAGTGGGAGCTCAGGGCCCAGAGGGCCCTGCGCTCCCACAGACACATATCATTATGCAATAATGGGCTGCTTGTAGGGAGCACGGGGCCTGGAGAGTCTGTGCTCCCACCAACACATACCAGTTACCAGTTACATTACATTTTCTCAAAAAGTAAGGAAATCCATTGCAAAAAAAAACTTCATTAATGCATCAGTTAGGCTTGAAGTGACAAAAGTAGGGAAATGAGGTGTTAGGGTTCACACCCCTACACCTCCCCATGCCTTACCACCCCACTCCCACCCACCACAGACCAACAAGTAATGGGGTGTGCCTTGGGGTTGTCGGGCCTAACTCTCACCCCATTCTCCTATACTGCATCATGTGAGCTTCATTAGACATGGAATGGGGTGAGAGTTAGAGCCAATGACCCCCAAGGCACACCCTGTCACCTGTTGGTCTGTGGTGGGTGGGGTGGTAAGGTGTGGCGGGGGGCGTCAGGGTGTCAACCCTAATGCCTCATTGCCCTACTTTTGTCACTTCAACCCCAACTGATGCATTAACAAAGTTTTTTGCAATGAATATATACACACACGTATGTATATATATCTATATGTACTACACTGGGGAGGTAGCCCCACTATAGTGAGGGTTGAGTAGGCTGTTCATGTTAAATCTTTAAAGCTGCACTTTAATAGCTTTGGCCCATTAAATGGATGTGCATGAAATTGTGGATTTGCGGTCGCGGGGGCAAGGTCTCTTGATGTGCCAAGTTACGTTCTGGTTAGATGTGCAGATTCTGAGATCCAGATAATGAAAACAGTAAAAAAATGAAAAAAAAAAAACAAACTTTTTTTTTTTCATCACCTAGCACCCAGACAGTATGGAATTTTGGTATGAAATTTTCAGAGTAGAAAGGGCTTGGCCTAGAGTGGTGCCTTTCATTGGCTTTGTGAAAAAATATTAGTCTGTTCCAAAGTTATAAGAATTGGAAATTTTGGTTCTCAGCATGCTCTTTTGGATAGCTGTTTCATACGAAAAAAGAATTTGGCCATATGAAAAATTATTCTGTTTTGTATGGGGGGGGGGGTTAATCCTGCTTCATGAGAAAACAAAATATGTTTTCATATGGAAGCCATCTTGTTTCCATTTAAAAAAAAAAATTAAACCCCAAAAATCACAATGACACCAACTTTTCCATATTTCTAATTGGGACCCCATTAGTTGAATTCTGCAGCAAGTTGTCAGAAAAATGACCCAGAAATGTGTTTTTAACATACTTTAAAAAATCTTTTTTTGTGAAATGATTCTTTTCATGTATGGCCATATGGTACAAGAACAGGGCCATATGAAAGAACATTACCTTCATACGAAAAAATAATTTGGACTTAGTGTTTTTTTCGCATTCTTTTTTTATATGAAGGAATCCTGTTTAATGAGAATGACAATCTCAAGAAAAAGGATTCCTCCATATGAAAAAGAATTTGGAATTAAGTTTTTTCCGCATTTCAAATTTAACAAGCCATAACTCTGTCAATATTTGCAGTTAAGGGACAATCTATATATCAAAACAAAGGTCTTAATGAGTACAATGCCACTAACACATAATACCCTACAAAAGAATTCAGGGACCACATAAAACATAAAAATTTAAAAATGACAATTCCCATAGGATAACATTGCAACTTTAACAAGCTGCAACTCTGTCAATCTTTGGAGTTAAGGGAGACTCTACATATGGAAAAAAGGGTCTTAATGACTACTACAACAGTAAAACATAATACCCCACCCCCAAAAACAATTAGGGTCCATATAAAAAAAAATGAAAATTCTCACAGGATAACATAGCAGCTTTAATAACCCATATGTCCATCAATAATTGGAGTAAAGGGATAATGTATATATAAAAAAAGGGGTCAGTGAGTACTACAACACTAACATACAACTCCCCCTCTCCAAATATTCATGGGTATGTATTGCACCCCTAAACTACCTCCACTTTTCACCATGGTGCCAAATCCACAATGAAATTCCAATCTTCATCAAAAATGCACCAAGTGTGCATCTCATCTTCCATTACAACCAGAGCAAATTACAGAGCAAAACAGCAACAATTTATTGACTCATGGGTACAAAAACTGAAAAACACATTTTTGCCCATATACAATCAACTGTTGGCAGTTAAGAGAGACACTTAATATGAAGTGAGCCCCACCAAAAACAATTACAACCAAGCACATAAATAGCTTTTCTGGCTGCATGGAAGCACAGGGCCCTGGAGCTCCAGCAGGTTGATGTGTTGACTGGATTCAATGGGTGACCAGAACCCGTGAAATCTACAGTCCCCCAGGTAAACTCCCCACCCCATCAGAGATGCATCCATTGTGATTGTGATGGTTGGTTCTGGGCAGAAAAATGGAACTCCTTCCTCCAGGTGTTCTAGGATTAGCCACCACTGGGACGGCATCCCACACTGGCTGGGTCACTATGACCGGCTGGTCCAAGTGGCTTAGGCGCTGGGACTACTGATTGCCAACTGCAGGTCATGCATTGGGCCCACTTGACTACACTGGTGCAGGACGCCATGTACGCCATCTGCCACATCAAGTCCCAGGAAGGGTGTGAGCACCCAACCTGTAATGATCAGGCAAAGAAGGTAAGATCTAGTGTCCAGTCCACAGGGAAGCTGGTCTTGGCCAGTAGGAGTCTAACTCAGTCTGATGAACTGAATCTCCTGCATGGGGATCAGTTTGGACTAGACCGGGCTGACCAACTGGCCCAAGTTTCTGCAGGTCTGGAAGGCCATATCCCTGGACCGCTCCATGGCCTCCACGGGTGGCCTAGCTATCAGCCAGTCATGCAGGTAGGGATACACTCTGATGCCCCTGCACCTCAGGAAAGCTGCCACCACCATAATACACTTGGTAAAGACCCCGGGTGCGGGCAAGAGACTGTTGGGCATGACCTGAAACTGATACAGAACCCCTTCTGTGCAGAAATAAAGATACCACCAGTGGTACGGATGGACTGGGATGTGGAAGAATGTGTCCTGGAGGTCCAGGGAGCAGAATCATATGCCCTGCTCCAAAGATGGTATGATCTGGTTCAGGCTCACCATCTGGAACTTGCACTTCTGCATGTACTGATTAAGATAGTACAGATCCAGTAGGGGGTGCCAGCCCCCATCCATTTTGGGACCAGAATGTGCCTGGACACGTACTCCTGACTTGCCAAGGCATCTGGGACATGGGTTACAGCCCCTTTCACAAAGAGTTGAGTGACATCCTCCCTTAGAAACATAGAAACATAGACTTTGATGGCAGATAAGGACCGCTTGGCCCATCTAGTCTGCCCATTTCCCTACCTACAGGATAGGCCGCAGATCATAGTTAACCAACAGCCTATTTCTTCCTACCCCCCACAAGAATTGCCTTATGTCTGTCCCATGCATTTTTAATTCTCCCACAGTTTTAGACCCCACAACCTCCTCAGGAAGGCTGTTCCATGCATCCACTACTCTCTGAAATAATACTCTCACATTGCCCCTGAACCTCCCCCATCTTTAAATTGTGTCCCCTTGTTCTTGCAAGTCTCTTTTTTCTGAAAGATGCTACCTCTTGGACTTTGTTGATTCCACTGAGGTACTTAAAAGTTTCTATCATGTCCCCCTCTCCCTCTTTCCTCAAGGGTATATATATATTAAGCTCCTTTAGTCTCTCCTTGTATGGCTTCTCTTGCAGACCCTGCACCATTTTAGTTGCCCTCCTCTGGACTGCCTCTATCCTGTCTATGTCCTTGTGGAGATGGGGTCTCCAGAACTGGATGCAGTACTCCAGATGGGGTCTCACCAACTGTCTGTACAGAGGGATAACAACTTCCTGTTTTCTGCTGGTGATGCCTCTCCCAGTATACCCCCAGCCCTCCCTACTGCCTTCTCACATTGCTTGCTAACCTTAAGGTCATCTGATATGATTACCCCCAGGTCCCTTTCCTTTTTTGCTGTTGTTACTACCTCCCCCCCACTGTGTATTCTTCCCCTGGGTTCTTGTTTCCCAGGTGCATTATTTTGCACTTCTTTACATTGAATCCTTAGGGTGGACAGTGTGTACTGCGACACCGAGGACTCCTGAGAAGTGTGGGATTGGTAAGGTGGGAGAGCCTCAAGATCTAGAGGCAGCCCTCTGCCTACCACCTCTAGAACCCACCTGTCCATGGTAATGACAGACCAATGTGACCGGAAGTGGTGAAGCTGAGCCAGAGAGAGCTAGGTCAGGGAATGGAAAGGTGGGAGGTTAACACTGCCCTGACCCATCACTGGGCAGCTTTGGAGGAGGCACTGGCCACTGGGGCCAGAAGGGCATGACTTCCCTTACCCTCTGCCACTTTTCGGCTCCTGGACAGACAACTTTGCCTTGGAGTATCAGGATTGGTACTGCCCCCTGCTGGGTCTACCACTAAGCCTGCTGCGGCTGAAAGGACAAAAACTGAAAGGCCTTCTTTTTCAGTTTCTGGGCCAAAGCCACAGATTCCAGGGTAGCAACGGACTTCTCAATTCTGGTGAGATGTCCCTCCATCTCTGGGCCAAAAAGGTTTGTGCCCAATAAAGGGGCATTGACCAGCTTGTGCCAAGTGTCTGCTGTGAAAGTGGATAGTTCCAACCAGGCCTTGTGACACACTGTGACAGCCACTGCCATGGCACAGGTGCATGAGTCACCCATGTCTAAGGCCGTCTGAAGCTGGTGTTTAGCCAGAACTTAACCCTGGTCTCTGACCAACTTCACAGGCAACTGCTTGTCTGTAGAGAGGTGAGAGAGGACATGATCAAGTGTTCTCAACAGAATATGACCAAGGTTGGCCATCATCATAGTGTAACTCACTTGACAGAGAAAGAGAGGAAAAAGCATAAACTTTCTTTGCCGCGTGGTCAAGCGTCTTAAGCTCCTTGTTGGGTGGCTTGTCCACATCCCCTTGACTGCCAGACTTCTGAAAAGCCAAGTCCATGACCAGACCCTTAGCCAAGGGGTAGTCTGAGAACCCCAAAAGGGACCTAGTGGGGAGCACATACTTGCAGACCATACGGGTGCAGGGTGCCAAGCAGGATGATGGAAGCTGCCAAAGCTCCAGACATTGTCCCAAAATGGTCTCAGCCATGGGAAAGGTGACCCCTGGGGAGTTGTCCCTATCCAGGATGTCTGTGAAAGGGTACTTTGGCCCTCTTATAAACAGACTTCACAGAGATTTGTATGGACCCCAATAAGAGTCAGAGGATGCCCAAAAAGACATTGGATCATGTTCGGTGGTCAGGTCCTCTACTGAAGTATGTATCCTTGACAACTGCATGGTTGAGCCATCTGAGTCATCTGAGGACTCATCAAAAACAGTCGTCGACTGTTTGCCACTGTGGACCACCCAAGAGTCATCTGACTGGGTGACTTCCACTGACAGTTGGCCTGGCAAGCCGGCAACAGCTCAGAAGGCCTTCGTCAGTGCTCCCACCAAAGGCTGAGCTGGAGGTGACTCCCACCCACAAGAGTGGTGAGGCAGATGCCAAAGACAGCTGCCAAGAATGGACTGGCATGGGCGTCACTGGTGCCTGCCAGTCAACCACAGGTGTTGGTGGTACAGCCCAACCCCACCCCACAATGGTCTATTACTGCCAGCAGAGTTCCTCATGGCACTGCCACATCCTAGGGTAGTGCCTCTCCTCACCTGAGGATGAGGAGGAGGTTGAAGAACATCAATGGCAGTGGTTGAGTGCCATCAATAGTGTGAATGGCACCTTGACCACGAGCTTGACCTCAATCATCAACCTGAGGGCTGACACTGAGAAGACACGATCAGAGAGGTGGTATAGACCACATGCCGAGGTGCATGGAGGAGGACAGGCTTTGGCTACCCACCCAGCAGTGGAGGCTGATCCCAAGTTGTGCCGGTCAGGGATGCTGACCGGTCCATGTCCTCCTGAGAAAGGAATGGGAAGATCAGGTTCTTGGAGATCAACTCCTCATCAGTCTCCTCCAACAACTGGTCAACGGGGTTTAGAAAATCTCAACCACCTGATCACCAGTGTTGAGGTCAACAAGCCCAATGAGGGCACCATATAGCTTTTCGACCTGGCCCTTGACCACAGAAAGATCAACAACTGTTGAGTGGTCAGAAAAGTCAAGGGATCAGAAGGGCCTTGATCTCTCCCGGTCCCATGACTGGCGGTGGTGGCACTTATGTTTCTTACCATGGTGGGCAGGGCTCTCCCCAAAGGCCTGGAGGGCCTGATGCATCTCCTGGAAATCTCAGGTGAAGGGTGCTCTAACACTGGCCATAGTCGGGAGCAGCACTGAGGCAGATGAAGTGCCCACTTCAGCAGTAGCTGCCGTCTCTTCCATGGTTGCAGGCTGAACCGCAGACCCCGCTGCAGTGGAGGCCTTTTTGTGGCCATTCAGCTGTAGCTTTGGATCCTTGTTGGCTGACTGGCCAAGAAGAATCCAGGCTGCACAATCTTCCAAAGTGGAAGGAAGCTTCATCTTGCACAGACCACAGCCGAAAATGTTGTGTGCTAACCCCAAACTATAGAGGCAAGACACGTGTGCATCTGTCTGCGACATCTTCTGTCAGCTAATGACACAAAACGTGAAGTGGAAGCTGACTTCACCTACTCAGATTCTGTTTTCCATCGATGAGGCAGGAACAAAATGAGGAAGAGGAGAAACAACTGAGGAAGCTGTGAAAATATTGAAAAATGAAGTAGAAATCGCCAAAAGCGCACTTGGTAGCCTACAACGTCCAGAACTGTGAAGGAGGAGACCAAACTCTTCAAGGGGAAAGGAAGCTCTGACATTATGGGGTGGAACCAAGGGATATACTGCCTGGGTGGTAGGAGGAGCTTAGCCTGATGTTCCAGAGAATCAGCACTTTCCAGTGGAACTGCCATTGTGTTGATAGCAAATTATATCCACATCTTCTAGAACCTTATTTCCAGCATCATTAAAAATTAAAAAAAAAAGTCCAGTTTAGCTAGGTTCAGGTGTTTGTTTTTTAAAATCATTTTTAGTTTTTTCTTTTTCATTACAAAACATGGAAATGATGGTGGCATTGCAAACCAAAAAAAAAAATGTTTTGTGAGAACTGTTTTTAGTTCATGACACCTAAGTGATGCAAACTGAAAATTTTCAATACGTATCAGAGGGTCAACTCAAAACCACACTGAGCATGCTGAGAACAAAATGTAAACCCTTAGAACTCTAACGGTTTAATATCTTTTTTTCACAAAACCTTCAAAAGGCACTACCTCAGCATAGGCTGTTTCTGTCCTGAATGCTTGAAAAATGTCTGTATCATCAAGACTGTAGGTGAGAGAAAAAAAAAGTGAATTAAAGCAGCAGTGCAATGAAAACAATTTTTCCAAAAAAGCTAGTTTCAGCTACAGTTAAAGAGCAAGTGTTTACTTCTAATAAATAAAAAAAACTTACTATATTATTTATTGTATTTTGATGCATTAGTAATTGCATTCTACTTTTATAATAAAATATTTGTTAGCGCAGTGCAACGAGTGGATTTTCACCTTTGCTTTTCACACTGCTAGTAAAAAAGAATTCAGTAGAATGCTGGTACTGTGATGTCAGAAACTGCCAGCTACTGTACTTAAGAGCCCGGTGTATTTCAATGAGAAACTAAATATATTTATCTTTTTCAAACAAAATTGATATTTATTTCATTAACAAACTTGGCCTTTCATATGTTTGCACTGCTGCGTTCCCTCTGTATGATTTTACGTTTTGAAAAACACTAATTAGCTTCTCTTTTCTTCTTTCCAAGTAAAATCTGGTTATGAAGAAAATGGCACCTGCTAAATTATTGCAAAAGATCACGTTATCAAAAATGACATATTTCTATTAAATATATAATATTTTGGTGGCAAAAACTGTTATTTCTCCATAAAAATTTGAAAACAGGTTGCAGTTTCAAACTGAAATACACTGGCAGCCTGCCAGTGAAGAGTTTCTGACATCATAATACAAGGATTCCGTTGAATTCTTTTTATCACTAGCAGTTGGCTAAAGACAAACGATGAAAAAGTAAGTAAAGAAACAAATAAAAGCAAACAGAATGATTGCAGAGGCATCTAAAGGCCACAAACCTTCATTCTTATACATATACACCCTTGCTAAGCACCTACTCTAAGAAACGCATTAGCATACCTGCCAAATGTACTTGTCTAGGTATCTCCTATGCTGTGCACCATGAAACTTTTTAAATTTTTTCTGTCGTAACCCTTGCCAGGTCTACAATGCTATTTCTATGCAAAATATGGTGTCTATCCTTTTTTCTTAATAAAAAACAAACAAAAAACTAAATTCAAGCTTTTATAAAATACTCACATTTTGGTGGAATTTAGAAATTGTACCATCAAATTAAACTGGAAGATGCACGGAATATTTTATAATGAAGAAAGGTACGGTCAACTTTTTTGCCAATTTCATTGCACTGCTGCTTAAGTGTAGGAAAACAAAACCACACTTTTCCAAAAACTGATGTTCTGAATCTCTGAAACCACACAAAATGCCGTCTCAAAACTTTTCATGCCTTTAGACACTGATAGGCAGACTGGGCATGTTAAATTTTAGGCTATTCTGTGGAATGCTGCCTATAACTGGTGCTACCGCGCCTGTGTAATAAATGTGCGATCTTAAACAGTAATTCACCTTTTACACACACCTCAATCCTTGCACAAAGATGCACTGCTTTCCCAGTACCATGTTGCCCCTGCCTCACAAGTACACATTTAGATCTCTGCCTCACACCATCTAGAACTATAATTGTTATTGACAGCGGCACGGGGCAAGAACCAGTTTCAGCTTATTCCTGCTCTCCTTTTTCCTCCTGGAGACCTTGAGTCATGCAAGGTAAGGTACTTTAAAGGGCTATCACTTCCCCCCCACTACAGACTTCAGAGACTGACTGCTGGCAGCCCACCACCACCACCCCCTCTGTCACTCCACTGATGTTGACTGCTGTCTGTCGTTTTGCTGTTTTTTCTTTCTTTCTCTGCTTCCCTCCTGGTATGTGGCTCTCTCTTGGTAATCCTGGCCCCCTCAAGCTCCCTCACAATCTGGTACACACACAGATGCACAGAGATGCACGCTATACAGACAAACACACACACACTACAATGGACACGTACTACATACACATATCAAACACAGATGCACACACATACTATGCACATATAGGCATATATTTTTATACCAAGATGTTCAGCAGCTGGTTTTGGCTAAGGCATCACTCTGCAACCCTTCTGGAACAGACTGTTATACATTCTATCCTCCCTTCAAGCCATAGCAGCAGCGGGGATGGGCTGGGGTGGGGCAGTACCACACGACATTGCTTGGCCTAGCTGCAAGAAAGATTTTATAATGTACAGTGTGAGGCCTATTGTGCCAGTGGGAGCCCCACACTTTTGCAGGAGCAGCAACAGCATTGGTGTCCCACTCACCCAGGTAAAGTAGCATGGCTCAGCCACTCCAGCAGTAGCAACAGCATCCCTGAGGGGCACGCATCTCTACTGGGCACAGCATGGCACTGCTTGGCACTCTAGCCATTATGGCAGGGACAGACTCCACAGGGAGGTTGGTAAGTGGGTGTACGTGCAATCCCGTTATTGCTGCAACAATGCATACATGATCATGATGACACCTTCCTGCACATTCAAGGTCTATATAAATTCAGATATAAAGCCATATCACCTGTCAGGCTTGAACAAAATTAATGGGATGCTTCCACTTTAACATCAGTCAGTTTCAGAACAAATATCAGTTGAGATCCAAACTGTGATTTTGCCATTTTATTTTTCATTATAGAATCGAAAAAATAAACCACACATCACAAGCTCCATAGCAGCGTGCTCCTACCTTCACCAAGTACATTCAAATTCAAAAACAAATCTGTTACGTAAGGAAAATTCTACAGTAGCAGCAAGCTGAAATGACAGAACTGATTTAAAGAGAGAAAAGATGTATGTTGATGCAGTCGATCATTGCAGTCCTTCCCAAGGCATGAGCTAAAATCAGGTTACAATGGCCACCAAAGGCTTAGGGTCCCAGTCACAGGCTACCAGCATATTCATGTTGGGTTTCTCTTTTTTTCCTGCCAGTTTCTACCAATTAAACTATTTTTTTCTTTTTCCCGGCTTGGCTTTAGCAAGTGAAAATGGGCAAAAGCGCGTTTCTCCTGCATTTGTGCCTGCAGGGTGATCTCTTTACTATGATGTGTAGTGGTTGCTCATTGGCTGCAGTGGACTGTTGAAGCATGCTTGGAATCCAAGACTGAAGGACAGCGATAGACAGGGACTGAAACGGCGTAAGAGAGAAAGACTGGGAGGGGAAGATAGGGGACTGACTAAGATGGATGACTGGTAGGAGGACTCTGAAGATGACCACTTGATCATGTATGAGTGGATCAGCATTTTACCATTCATTTATTTCCTAAGATTACACAGTACTTTCAAAATCAGACAATTCAAAATGTGTTGACTCTCCCAATAAAATCTGAATTTTTAAAACAAGAGGCTATTAAAGAGCTTCACTCATGCTAGCCTGTCGACGCAGTGGTACTGCTACCATTCGTGATGATAGTGATCGGGGTTTGGGAAAGAGCCCCAGTTGTCAGGGGCTGGCTGGCGGGAAGGATAGAGCATCCCAGGGGACACTCTCCTTTCCTGGGGACACGGGGTTCCACTGACTGCTACCACACTGCCACATGGAGGCAGGGGGCAGTAGTGGAGCAGAAGACCAGGGGAGGGAGAAGCTGAGCGGGTTGCGGACGATGCTACACATGGCATGCATGCGTCCTTGCAGCCCTTACATGCTCGACTCCTGAGGGAGAGGGAGAAATGGGAGGAAAAAGAACAGAGGCAGCAAAGGAGACCATAGCTGTTTACTCCATGTAATGTGACAAACCCAGATACTGATACCAACATTAAGAGGTTATTTACTAAATTGGAAATATTGCTCAAAAATGATATAATATATGTAGTTTGGAGGAATATTTATAAAAAAAACAGAATTCCATGTGGCCCAAGAATAGATATTAAGCCATCCGTCAGACTAGACAAATTTCAACACAGAACCAGCTGCAAGAGGCACTGAGTGAATGCTCTGTCAAACTAATCAAAGCTTTAAAGGTACGCGGTCAACCCCCATTTTTAATGGTTTTTTTTCATAGTCATTTCTTTTTACACATAGCTGTTGTGTTTGGCACTTGAAGTAACGTTGTGCGGTTGTTTTCATGAAACAAAGCTTGGTTGTCTTTTAAAACATTAAAAAAATCAGCCGTCCAGATCAGTGTTACCGCACTACTATGCATTTTATGTTCACACTTAGCCATGCTGCCAATGCCCTCCAAGGCTCGTTCTCAAAACATGCACGTTTTTGTTTGAGCACCCATGAGGGGAAACTGCCCTGGTACGATGCTGTATAGTCACCCCTGCCAGAGTAAACTGAGGTAACTTGACATTACAGCTCACATTACTGTTAGTGAGCAGTTACCCTGATAGAACATATGGTTGCAATCTGTTTTACTAATTGTGAATGTTTTTAAAAAAAAAGCAACTGCAGTCTCTGTTATAATAAACTTACAACTAAACACTGAAAAAAGTACTGCTTCTCGTAAGAAGCAGCTATCTGCATACTGTCTCCATGCTAAATCCACAGTTCACATTAAATAACTGGATCTAGTCAAAACTATTTCTGTATTCAGTCCTTTTTAAACATTCACAATTAGTAAAGATTGCAACCGTATGCTCTATCAGGGTAACTGCTCACTAACAGTAATGTGAGCTGCAATGTCAAGTTACCTCAGTTTACGATGGCAGATGTGACTATACAGCATCGTGCCAGGGCAGATTCCCTTCGCAGGTGCTCAAACAAGAACGTGCACATTTTGAGAACGAGCCTCGGTGGGCATTGGCAGCACGGCTGAATGTAAACATTAAATCCATAGTGGTGTGGTAACACTGATATGGACAGCTGTGTTATTTTAACGTTTTAAAAGACAACCAAGCTTCGTTGCATGAAAATAACTGTACAACGTTACTTCAAATGCCAAACACAAGTCATGTGTAAAAAAATATGGCTATAAAAAAAAAAAAAACGAAAAACAGGGGTTGACAGTGTCCCTTTAATTAAGATAATGCAAATTATGAAATGGGTAGAATGAATGCTGGCTCTCAATTGGCCAAAAGGTACTTTCAGCTGGGTCGTTATCCCAGCACAATGGCCCAACTGAAAGTAGCTCAAAAATAATGTCTTTAAAAAATACATCCAGTTTACTAAATATGGATATCTGGAGATGTCACCTCTTTGTGTACCTGCATACCACATGCTTTGGGCCTACAAGCTCTCAGTTACTTCCTTAATAACAGTACGTATGCCAGTGCACTCCCACCCCCCCTTTTTTTCTAGCAGCAGTGGAGTTCATCCTGTCCCATAACTATTTTCGATTCAACAACAAGATTTACTTACAAAAATGTGGGACAGTGATTGGGTCCACTGTTGTTCCAAGCTAAGCAAATCTCTATTTGGGGTGCTGGGAATAAAACTGTGTCTTTAACAACAAAAGGTATTTCAAGAACATTGTGTACTGGCATAGGTGCATGGATGGTTTATTAATCATCCGGCAGGGTACTGAGCAAGAAGCGCTTGAACTTATCAAGTTAATCAACCTAAATGAAGTTACAATTTACATCTTGTGTAAATATTAAACAGTTAACTTTCCTTGATCTCTGTCTCACTGTATGCGAAAATGGCAAACAAATCCAAATGCCACAGGAAAGAGGGCAGCAGGTAACACCGTTTTACATGCAACATCTGCCCCCCCCCCCACCGATTTCCTTAATTCCCTATGGCCAATTTTTAAGTCTTAGAAGAAATTGTTCTAATGAGTCTGACTTCAAGGCATAAGCTATGGAAATGTATTAAAAGATTCAGTAGCCGGCCCGGTGGCGCAGAGGGCTGAGGTGCAGGTGCCTTACCTCACACCATGCCGGCAACCTGAGTTCGGGAACAGATTCTGGCGCTGGGGGTCGGCAGGGGAAGGGGAGGACTGAGCATCCACAGGACTGCTCTCCTCTCCTGGGGTGAATAGCGGGAGCCAGATCACTCTGCAGCGGCCCCCGGTGGAGACCAGGAACACTGCATGAAGGGTTCACAGTTAAGAGAACACCACAGAAAAACGGAAACCACTCCAGAGACTGGCCGGATGACAGCTGCCGGCCCAGGACACCTCTGAGGACTCCCAGAAAGCCATGGAAAGCCTCAGCAGCACCAGAGACCAAGAGAAAGACTGCGCCGGTCTCCTGGCCACCAGTGCCTTCCCCCTCAGAGGAGGACCCACCCGGTGAAGGCTGCAGATATGAGGTAAGGTGGCTAGGGGGAGATAGTAGGAGGGATGTCTGTGGGTCATGGCAGCCTGAAGGAGAGGCAGCCTCGGAGCATGAAGAGGGCATAAAGATGATAATACCAAAAAAAAAAAAAAGATTCAGTAAAAGAGGCTACGGCAAACAGATGCTAGCTGCTCTTGACAGAACAAAGAACCTAAATAGGGATAGTCTTCAATTCCAAAAGCAAAACAAAATGATTTACCACTTACATTTGTGTTGGAATGTAACAAAATCTCCCCAAAAGTAAAAACACTGTGACATACCAGACCATTGCTGCATTTCGGACCTTTTTTCTTAATGGGACAGAATTACTTTCAGTACAGCAATGAATATGGGAGATCACCTTTGCTACAGCCACTTTTCACCATCGTTTCCAAGAGAACACACACATGGCTTCTGCCAAAACCAATAGGTTTTTACCACTGTGGCCACTGTTCTGTATGTCAACATTCCTTGACTGGCAAAACATACGCACATCCAGGGCTAAACAACAGAAAAGTGGACACTTGAGAACTTAACTGTTCTACACAGTTTGTAATTTTTTTCCCCCAAATTTTATTTCCCTCCCCTCGCCTCTCACAGGGGCCTCATTGGTCACCCCACCTTATCCCGCTCTGCTGTGATCCCCTTTACCGGAGATTCTGTTCCTCCATCCCACCCATGGCACACCTACCTGGCAACCCTCAGTCTTCCCGCCTTCTGCACCACAGCGATCTTCCTTCTATCTAGTGCCAAGGCGGACGGAGGTGGAGGAGGGAGGCTATCAGGACTCAGAGAGGAGGATCCAGCATAGGCGTTGTGGTGGGAGTGACGTCTTCCTCTCGGGTGAGAGGAGTGTTTCCTCTTTTTACGTGTTCCCCTAGAGGCGCGGACATGCAATGATGTCCAGGGCGGGCATGAGTGCGCTCCCGCACTCATCCCATGGACATCCGCCATCACCTCTCCCATTGCCTTATGTTGCCCTGGCTGTTGGACAGCACACCTCTGCGTGGTGTCACTGCTGCCAGGGATTCACATCCCACCCCTCCCCGAGAGAGGAGAGTTGTCCATTGGGCGCTCGATCCTCTCTCCACTAGCCGACCCCTGGCAACCCAAGTTCGCTCCCGAACCCCGGTCGCCAGCATGGTAAGATGTAAGGCAGCAGTGCCCCAGCCCTCTACACCACTGGGCCAGCTCAGTTTGTCATTTATGTCATCCAATGTACCTGTCCATGTACTTACATTGGTGGAACAATATGCCGAGTCAAGGAATGCATACAAGAAGACATTAGGGATATCAGAAACATTAGGCTTGATTCTGCATTAGGAAGTTATTTTAAAGATTATCACAACAGTAATCCTAGTTGCATGAAGTTCTGTGCTAGTGCTTAAATAAAACCCCCACCCAACCGGCCCAGTGGTGCTGAGGGTTGAGGCACTGGACGCCACACCTCGCGCTGTGCCGGTGACCAGGGTTCAGGAACTGACTTGGGCGCCGGGGGTCGGCAGGGGAAGGGTTGAGGACTGAGCGCTCACATGGAGCTCTCCTCCCTGGCCTACAGGGGATGGGGTAGCCCGGCGAGCCAGAGACCCCGGTGGAGACTGGGGGTACTGCAGCAAGCCAGGCTAGCACATAATGGTGTGGCTAACACTGGCAGGGATGGCTGCACCAGAGCGGCTGGGTATAGCTCTACCACGGAGGTAACCAGCAAAAAGGGAAAAATACCCCTGAGAGCCAGATAGGTGATGGCATCCCAATGCCTTGACCGCCACACGCCCATTACTGGGCCTCTGCCTCTTGATCTCCCCGTGGGTTTGGGTCGGGGGCCCCTGGGGAGCGCTAACACCTTTGAGGGGACAGCTGGTCACAGTGGGCAGTAGAAGTGTTGGGTGAGAGGATTGCCTGAGAGAGTTCTGGTTCTCAGGCAAGATAAATAGAGTCAAAAAAAATAAATAAAAGCCCCACCCTGAGGAGGGGACAGAATTAAAACCCTCCTACAAAAAGAATCCAGATGGATTTTTGTTTTGGAAGTGGAAGGAGTCAAAAGACCTAAACAAAGAAGTGGATCTTACAGGAGATCCCTGAATATGACCTGACCATCTTTTCTTCCTGTTCATATACTCTATACCTTCCATACATTTTATAGGCTGTATGTAAATACTGTGAAAATGTATGGGACTGCTCTTGTATGCATAGTTTACTAATTTGTTTTCTCCTTCTTCCACAGATTTCTTGGCTTGCTAGACACTGTTTGTGTCCACCATTATGTCAACGCGTCACTGCTCACCATCCTCATTCTGCATTTGCTTGTCATATTCATCCTTTGCCATTCTTCCTCCGACTGTTTTGCTGCCTTTTCCTTATGTCACCTTGTTTGGCACACAAGTTTTATCTCCCTTTGCTCCTTAATTTACTTTTTATACCCCTGACATTCATAATTCTTTTTACTCACAATCTCACCCCCTCAACTGCAGTAACTTTTCATGGGGTGGATACTGTAATTTCTACCCGTTTTGTCCCTCACCACTTCTATTTTTCAACACTTGCTTCAGTGTGCATAATGAGTTTCTCTTTGAGGGGAGGGTACCACCCTTTTTTCGTTTCTCATTGCTTTTTAGTGCCACCATTAGTGCTCTAGGCACAGTACACTTCTGTGTACCTCTGCAGGTGACTGCCACTTGGCGGATCCTGTCACAATTTGCCATCAGTTTTTCCTCTGACTTATTGGTTTTGGCACTGTCAGCAATGCTCTTTAAAAATTGTGATAATCTAATGTACTATTCATTTTTATATATCTTTATTCCAGCGGGTGTATTATTGAATTTCTTTGTGACGCAGGGGTATTATTAACTGATGTCATTTTGTTTGTAACACCACAACTAACTATGTTTCCCATTTTCCAGTTGCTTATCTGCTGGCACTATAGACATCTGCATTCCTGTCATTTTTGACAAGTTTATTTGTGGGTAAATCTATCACAGAGGAAGACTGCAATAAGATATTCTTGCACATGAAATGCCACTTTTTTTAAATAACATTCTTTTTTGTGATTATAATAATTCATTACTGTCTCAGTACTTGATGGAACAGTATTTAAGGGTGCTTATGCATCTGTGACTGTGCCACCTGAGGAAGAGTCAGAGCAACTCGAAGCACTGGAATACGTGGAGCCTTTGAGGGTTTGCCTCAATATGTTTTTTTTTTTCGCTAGCTTTGATTATGCTGTATCTTCTGTATATGTGGGGAAAAAAAAAAACAGACCCTGCACCCGAAAGACCAAGGGCTTTTGGTGCTATTAAGTCCCCTTCCTCATCAAGAACGCCTCCTGATGAAACAATGAATAGTTAAGGGGTAAATCCCCTCCACCCTGACCCCCAACCCAGGGGTATAAGCTGTGGCTCTATGGAAGATAGTACCAAGAGAGAGGTAGAAGGCGACTGGTGGTAGCCTTATTGGTCTGGAGGGAATTTGGAGACTGGGTACGGGGAAATAAACAGAAAAGTACAAAAAGAACTTCACTCAGGGGGTCAGAAGGCAAGGCAGTATGGCAGGTCAGTACAAATGCACAGTTCACACTGTCCCAAAAACCGGGAACACAGGAACAGAAGAAAAAAATTGTGAGAGGAAGGAGAAATTGCTGATCTTTCAGACTGCCAGGAACTGGAAGTGAGTCAGCATAGAGAGGAATGGAGGTAGGGTAACAACTGTCGGTATGGTTACGGACTCTTTCCAGCATGCAGGTTGCAGAAGGGCACCAGAGGTTCAGGAAGGTGTGTGATGAGAATTTGGGAATGAGAAATGGAAGGAAGCTGTTTTATCTGTGGAGGAACAGCATTATTCTGTCATTTTGAGCAGATCCTGGTGTGTCTCTATAGGCTTCAATGGACAGTCGCAGAACTACTTAGCAACATGATTACAAGAATAGCTGGGGACCAGGTACATAATAACAGGACTTCAAACTAGAAACAGAGGAGGGTAAGAATTTTGAAATAGCTAGTGTAGCCACAATAAAAAATGGAATAGTAAACATGGATATGTAATTGAAGCATTATGTTACATACAACTACAAATTTAACTGGCTATATAAGCAATAATACCTGACAAGATGGGCAGTATTGGGCTATACCAGACCGCTAAGGGGTGTAATGAGGCCCAATGCTGCAGGAAGAGGACCTTATAGCCTCTGGAAGGTCTGGCATAGCCCTATACTACCCACCATGGAGGGTATTATTACTCTTAGAAAATGGGCTACATGGGGCATTTTTAAGTAGGAGTTAAAAAACCAAAAAAATATCTTAAAGTGTTTTCTGTTTTTTTTTTTTTTTTGTAAAGTAGTCCCTCTACTGGTATAGTTTCCAGTAGAGGGCACTGCAGTGCTTCAGATTTCCGTCATTCCTGAGACTAACCTGCCACCACATTGGTTCTGCTGAGCCGTCATGTCCCCCTCCACCAGTGCTCCATTTTTCTTTCCATCATGATCTAGTCTACAGCATGATTGAGATTGACTGAGCAGCATTCTCCCCCTTCCCACTCTACCTCCACTAGTGCTCCATTTTTCACTACATCGGGAACCAATCTGAGTGCAATGTAATCAGGCAGGGAGACTGCATTTGGAATCAACATTGATGGAGTGGAGTGTAGCGTGAGATCAGAAATGGCAACTGAGAAAGCTGGGATTGTGTGCACCAGCAGCAATTGGAACCAGAATGGGAGATTTAAATCACCGCCAGTACTCATCGAATTTAAATATACTGTACTGTATGTAATCATTGAGCAGCAACATGGGGGGGGGTATGTGATGACAAGCTGCTCTGTAAGTGTAAGTGCGCAGAATGGGACTGTCTAGCGGCAGGGTACTGGGTTTGATTTTACTGAACAAGGATAAAAACTGCCACACTGGTGTGTTAAAAGAGGCAGAGTTGTCGAAAATATAGCCCACAGCTGCAACCACAAATAAGGCAGGATTCAAGGTACAGTTTAAATAATTAACTGGTGTTTTGTGCATTGTTCTGGATGGCAATCTTTCACTTGCTAAGCAAGAAAAACAATGGTAGCCATTTCAGTTCTCAACATATTATAGGCACCATGATTTTTTGGGGTGAACAGTCAAGTTGGTCAGGTACTAGTTATTTCCTGGTCTCTGTTGGCACATATACAAGATAGTGTATGGGTAACCATACACTACAAAGCTATTCTTCCACCTAGTGGATACAATGCCAACTGATGACCTCGAGAGCGAAGCTTGAGAGGTCTCCAAGTCGGCATTATATCCACAAGGTGACAGAATAGCCAAGTAGTTTTTGGGTAACCATACACTGTTCTATATAGTGTATGGTGACCACAAATTAAAAAAGAACAGTAACTTACTTTTAAATATTTGATGTCAGCTCTGCCAACAGCCCTTGCTTTACAACTGCTGCTGGTCAGCACACCCCCCCGTGCGCCACTTTCCCACAGCAAGGGACAAATCACAACTGCTGCTGGAGTCCCTTGTATTATGACATGCTCACTAATGCAGAATAAAAAGTCATTCTGGGTTAGTGAGGACATCACTACTGCAGCAGAACAACTTTTTGCAGTGTATGGATTTCCATACACAACCCCATTCCACCATACACTATAAATGTGCCATTGTCAAGGGGCTCAGCCAATCAGAGGCCAAGAAATCTTCAGCCTGTTTTCTAAGTTGGTTTACAGCATTGGTCAAAACTGCAGCAAATAACCAGTGAAACTGCCATAATCCCATTCTCATTAATCATGCTGTTATTAACATGTACTGATGTATGCCTCTGACACTTATTCCTACCTCTGTAAACTGTTACCTGCTTTGCTGCTGCCTGTATATATTTCTTTGTATTAAGACAGTGATATGTATATGATTTGAGGTGACTGCATGTTTGAGGTAGCTGATCCAGCCATGTGGAACTCACTTCCTAGGTTTCTAAGGGAGGCTCCTTCAGTGGAGGCCTTTAAGAGGAACCTAAAGACCCATCTGTTTAGACAAGCATTCAATTAATTTAATCACCACTGGCCTTTAGAATTTAATTTATCCTGCCTGCTAAGTTTATACTGATATGTTTTATGCTAATTTTATTATAAGATACTATGTTATTTTGGTTATTTTTATGTTGCACAGTGCCCAGAGCCTCCAGGATCGGGTGCTAAATAAATAAAATTGCTGCGACAACACTACTATTTATTATCTGTTCACTCAATCCAGGTCGCCTGGGAGAAAGTGACAGTGGCTATGTACACACTGCAGTAACGATTTTGAAACCATTCTAAAAAGTGGTTTCAAACTCACCATGGTTGCCTGTCCGCACTGGTAGTCACCATGTTGTAATCCGGTGAAGATACGTCCACGACAGGTCCGGTAACGTTTTTGATAATGGTTCCATGGCTGCACTGTAGCACAGTTTTCGTTCCATTGCATGTGTTTGCCTGCCCGCACCAAAAAGGTAAAACGTTTTTGGTTTGAAACCGTGTTTAAAACTGGTTTTAAGCTTAGGTCCCTTGCAGGGTTTGAGCATGGTTTTTAAACACGGTTTCAAACCATGTTAGGTGTGGATGCAAACTGTGTTTCTACGTTTTAAAATGTTTTAAACCACATAAAACATTTTAAAAAGTATACTGTGTACAGGGCCTTACAGTCTCGGTGGGCTTACCGAGTTAACAAAATCCAATAAAGTAAAAATAATTAAATAAATAAATAAGTAAACAAATACATGAGCATGAAGTAAAACCAAGGAACTAGAAATGCTCGTTACATCATAGGAACTGAACATATTTGGAGTTCTGAACCTGGTGGAATAAAATCAATTATAGGAGGGTGCACCTTGCAGGAAACAAAGATAAAGAATACATACGGCTAGAACATGGAGAAGGAGTGGAACATGAATGCAGATTAAGAAACATTTTCTTAACTAGCTGAACTGCAAGATCTGAGATCAGGTGCTATAGAACTGTTATGGCTTCAAGTAGCAAACAGTGCCAGACAGTAAATGGTAATACAGATCATCAGATTATGAGGAATATATGGTTAAATGAAGACATCAGAAAAGCAACAAGAAAATGTAGGCCAGAGGGGGGCAATTTTAATAATCTAGATTTTTTTTTACCATCAAACACTTTCACTCTAGCGGAGTGGGCCCCACGACCTCGGGCCCCCGCACCCCATAATAATCTAGATTTTAACTAGGATACAGTGGTAAGAAAATCCAGTATGCAGTTCAGTCTGTCTTATTGATTGCTTCTGCATTCATTCAACATCTTAAAAAGGGAACTAGATATAAAACAAGTTGATTAAATATTTAGTAATAAAGATTATCTGGTTAGAGGGGTAGATGTTGGGGAGAGACAAGATAGTAGTGATTATAACATAGTAAGACTTCTTATTAGTGAAAGATAAAAAGTATACACTAGACCAAAACATGCATATCACTTAAAGCCAGGGTCAACAAGATAAAAGTTATTTCATCAGACATAGCTTGGAAGGAATAGGCTGAGTGGAAACCATGTACAGGAACAATGGAAGATTCTAAGGGGTTTTATAAATGAGGTAAACTTAAATCCCTGCAATTATGTACCACAGAAAAGACACACACTTGTGGCATGGAAGGAAATAAAAATATGGATAAGAAGAAAGCTTGTACTACATATAAACAGCAGGATATGAATGAAAACAGTGCTCTTCAAAGACACTCTTAAAATGTGTAAATGTAGAACTAGAGGAACAAAAAAAGACATTTAGAAATAAATAACAAGGGTATAAAATTCAATACCAAGACATTTTTTAGATACCCAAGAGCAAAACAAAAAGTACAGGAATTTGATGGATTAAGAACGTCAAGCAGAGAAGTCCTAATTGGCAAGGATGAGGACACAGCTGAATGTCTAATGAGTATTCTGTATCAGTTTTTAAAAACAGAAAGAGGCAAATTAGTGACTTGCAGTGGTGCCCCCCAAGTGTTACCCACTACTGCAGTTTTCATAGTGGAGAACAGTAAAGTTACGTAAGAACTTACCATAATAGTACGTCTCCGAGGGGATTTCTTGCAGCAGACCACACCTATAGAACTATAGCCGCCAGGCACTACGACCACACAGAAATGTTTCTAGCTAGCAGTCTACTAGGGAGCGGCCCAATCTGATGTCATATGCTGACATCGACCAACCTTATAAGAGTAGGCAGCCCCCGGGCCCTCCTCAGTTCTCCTGCCGGAGACAATAAGCCACTTAGTCCCAGCTGAGTGAACCGAGGAGGGACCGAAGGTCCCACCGAAAGAAAAAAATGGAGAAAGAGGTACAGACACAGGAAGACCTACCATGGGCAAGGGGGAAGGGGGGAGGGATGGCATGGCCTGCTGCAACAGATACTCTCACAGATCTACTGTTGCGGTAAGTTCTTACCTAACTGTGCTATCTGACTTGGGGGGTATCTCTTGCAGCAGGCCACACCTATGGCATGAGTCCCAAGCAGTTCTGACATCAAGAAATGCAGTCTGGGTGGTAGGAAACCAAGAGTCTAAGAAAGTAGGCCCTGTAGAACAGCTAGACCAAAATTGGCCCTGTGCCTAGCGGCAATGTCCAGACTAATGCTTGGTAAAGGTGTGGACAGTACTTCAAGTAGCAGCATCACAACCTCTGCAGCTGACACATGCCTGAAACAGGCAGTAGAGATGGCCATGTCTCTGATGGAATGGTCACAAACAACACCAGGAGGTTCATTGCTATACTTCCTGTAGCAATAAGTGATACAGTTCACCAACCATTGGGACAAGCACCGTTTTGAAACAGGAACGCCCTCTTTCCCTGAGGCCAAGAAACAAACAACTGAGAGGACTTTCCACAGTCCTTCATATGGTGAGTGTAGTAACGCAGAATTCTATGCACATCTAAAGTGTGGAGCAATGCTTCCACTGGATTGGCATGCTCCGGGTAATAAACAGGAAGGTGGATGGATTGATTTAAAGTAAACTCAGACACCACCTTAGGAAGAAACTTAGGCTAAGTACACAAAGGCACCCTGTCTTTGTGGAAAATCAAATAAGGCTGCTCACACATGAGCACCTGTAGCTCTGAAATTCTTCGAGCAGAAGTAATAGCAACTAAAAATAATGCTTTCCATGACAGAAAGTGTAGGTTGCATGTCACGGCCAGCTCAAAAGGAGCCAAAGTAAGTTTTTCTAACATGAACTTCAAGTCCCAAGGTGGGACAGGATTGTAGACAGGAGGCTTCAGGTGAGTAATGCCTCTCAGTACGAGACATCTCTAGTTGTGGCACCGTACGGCCATCAACACGCACATGGAAGGCAGAGATGGCAGACATGTGCACCATAAGAGAGGAGTACTTCAAGCCAGAGTCTGAAAGGGACAGTAAATACTCCAGAATCTGGTTCACTGGACAAGTGAAGGGATCTGACTTAAAGGATACCTAAACAACATTTTGACAATAAACTATTCAAAACTCTGATTCCGTAGGTGACTAAAGGAAAGGCTGCTGTATTCATTAAGGCTAAAACTGCATATATATAATTTACCTAAATGTGGTTCCAGAGCATTTGAATATTGTAAAATCAGCCTTCTAATTTCAAAAATTCTGTCTTACCTGCTTCCTAAAATGGCCGCCAAATGTGTTATGTGATGACATCATTTGAGCCAAAGTCAGAAAGATATATGGCTCTCTATAGTGCTAACTAGTTATTTTTTCCCTTTGTATAGAATTGACTCACCCAAAAGGTCAAAACCATGTGCATTATTTTATATAATACACGTTAGGCTATGGTTCTGTTCATTTTGTTTATTTTAATATGCTGAAATTGTGCTTTAATCCAACCGGCTTTCTCTGTGGCAAACCACAGTGCAGTACACATCTTGAATAACTTGGTGGTCTAGTGGTTACGATGGATCCAAGATGCTATACTGGGGGTGCTGGGGTGGTGTGCATGCTTAATATGCACTTTTTAACATTTTTATTAAACCTTTATATTTTCTGCTATTCTTTTCTAGTACGTTTTTGACAGAACCTACAAATGTAATCCATAGTTTGAATGTAAACATTTGTACAATCAATAAATCAGACTTCTTCAACAAAGTGAAATGCAGCAGCAGCATGCAAGTACATTACTATGTGTGTGGGGGGGTGCAGCCACACCCTTCACCACCCCCTAGAGCTACCACTTTTTTGTAGCAAAGTTCTTGTTCAGTCCAATGTTAGAGTTCATACTTTCTAAACTCAAATA